>JARKIP010000079.1:0-647458 GCA_029990175.1 Petunia secreta | reverse complement strand
TATAATCGAAGGTTTATTATTGAAGCCTACTGTAAACAATCAGAGGCCGTATTATCAAGTCTATAGTATACAACCGAAGACGTTGTTTTATGAAGTCTGTCACGCCATTTGTTTTGGCCACACAAAATATAATTAAATGAAGTGTATATTTAAAAGGCAATGACTGGTGTTTTCAATGTACTAAAATTATTTTAGAGAACTCAGAGTCCCTATTTGACAAGTTAAAGGTATGCCAAGTCACCAAAAAGTACCTTGAAAACACCTATGACTCGTCTAATGGTCTGCGTCAAAGATTCGAGTAAGGTTTGCAGTTGACTCTCTGAAAGGTATTAGGCACCCTCGAGTCCTGTGCCAAGCACAATTGCTTTGTTTTCGCAAATTAATTTAAGAAATATATGGTTGTTACATTTTTGCCGCTACTTAAAATCACGCTTTGATTAAAAATAAAAATACTTCAACGAACTTTGTTGATTTATCGTATACTAAAAAAATAAAAAAAATATTTACATTGATTAAAAGCAAATAATACTTAAACAATTTAATTAAACATGAATTACTTTTAACAAAACGTGGCTGCCTATAAAAACTTGACTATTTTACCAAAGGAAATGGCTGTTTGTCAAAATTAAAAGGGGCATGTTTTAGAACATTTGCAGGACCAGTCCATTCTTTCTGTCACTTTTAAAAATTATCTCTTTGCAAAGTTAAAAGTGCCTAGGCCCTAAATTGCAGCCATTTTTTCTTTCAAAACTCTTGATTTATAAAATGTGCTCAATTTCTTTTCACTTTCACACCTGTCCCAGGTTACATATTGCACACCGGTGGCTATTTTTTTGCAAAAAGGTGGCCAGATTTTTAATTCTTAGAAAAAACTGGGTATCTCTGCAAATATTTAAACTTGAAGTTTATGTCACGATTCCGTTCTAAGTATCTCTTTCATTCATGGCCCAAAACAGTATGTAGCTCAAAGAATAGACATACTAAATAAAGTATAATCCATATTTTTTTTTTAACAAAAACAGTCAGCCATTAAATATTTAGCAAAAACAAACATATATTGCTGTCGGCCAAACTACCACAAGACCATTCACTCGGAGTTGAGCTCAAGAGATCCCAAATGCTCACCTACACTTGGTTGGAAGAGCTTTAAAGATGGAGGCTTCAGAGATGATTTGAAGGCCATGCACTTGAGTGCCTTATATGTTTCAGCATTGTACGGATCGCCTACAGTACCGGACGGACCGCCTACTCCATCACACACTTTCTGAAATTGAGCCAGGTGGACCACTCCTTTTACAGAGACAGATCGCCTCTTTCTAGTGATTCCTTTGCAGCTGAATAGGCGGAGCACCTACTGGACCAGGCGGGGCGCCTCTTTCTGTCAAGTTCAAGACGGGATTTTTGTGTGTATTCATACGTGGCTTTTATTATTTTTACCCCTCTTATGAGCTTTTAGACATTTCACAAATATGTAAGGAAGCACTATAAAGGCTTCCCTTAGTCCATTTACTTCATTACCTATCATTGAGTACCCAAACAAATTGGGAATGCACTCTAATAAAACCTAGATCTTGGCTTGATTTCAATTGGTAGAATCCAAGTTGAGCTTCAATCCTTTCTTGATCATTCTATTTGCGAGAGCCGAATGTCTCTTGAGGATTGTTTCTTAGTGTAGGTGTTCCTTGACCTTCACCCGAGGTGTAAGGGGACTTGGTTCCTCGTTGTTACTTAGGTAATTGTTCGAGATACGTCTCGCTTTATCTTTACATTATTGCTTCCGCATCTTTACCCTGCATCAGTTGGTATCAAAGCACGACTAGGTTTTATTCTTACAAACCCTCGTTGTGTTCATCGTGCCATTTTATCTTTGTTTTTTATTGTTTTTTTTATTGTTCTTTTTCTTGAAGAAAAGAAAAAGAAGAAAAAAATGGAAAAACTTGAAAATTACAAAAAAATTAATAAAACTTGTTGGATTTGATTCCCAATACATTGAAAATTATTGGGGTTTGTTCTATGTTTGATTTTCGTTGTTTTAGTACCAAAATATCTTGATTTGGTGTTGTGATTCAAAGTTGAAGAATCAAAATTCCAAAATTTTTAAAACCCTAGAAAATTTGCTCAAAATCAAAATCAATTTGTTGTTGTTAGTTTGGGGTTAAAAATTATTGGGGATTATTTGGAATCATGATATACATCTTTGGGTACATTAGATTTGAAAAACAACTTGAAATCGTTGGAAATTAGGGTGAAAAAGAACCAATAACCTGTGTTGAAAGCTGCACGAAATAGCTTTAGGAGGAGCGCCCCTTTACAGAGGGGAACTGCCTACTTGGTTACCACCTCTTTTGACTTTTGACTGGGAGGACCGCTGATGCAATACCAACCAGGCTCACCTGTTCGATTCATCAAGCAAGACCACCGAGGAGTCACATGGCGCCCACGATCAAAGTGTGGCCGGAATGAAGATACCGAAGACTGCCTCGCCAAGCAGCAACGATGGAAATCCACCGAGCAGACAACAAGTGACTGTGACCGTTGCTGACACTGACTTCGGAGTTGTGAGACCGAGGACAACTTATGGAAACTCAACGATCAAGCTCGAGCCCGAAGCTGAAAGCAACCGAACCAAGGAGGAACGACGCTGATCAAAGAATCGATCGAAGGGCTACAAATGTGTCCGAGGCAGGAGAGCGTTCGATTCCAAACGTGACCGAGGCAAACAAGCGTCCGAAGACAATGTGTTCGAGCTGAGCTGCCGAACACATAAGCTACTCCAGCCCTGCGTGGCTTTATCTCATTGGTCGCCTGTGACCACTTTACTATTTTGCCCTTTTTATTGTCTATATAAACTCCTAGCATAGCTCATTAGGAGATAGTTTTTAGTTGATATTGAATTGAGAGAATACAGATAGAATTGGCCGAGCCATTCTTGTTTGAAGCCCGAGGCTTCGTTTATGCCTTCTTAGGCTTGGGACCGAAATGGATTTCATCCCTAGTATGAATCCTTGTTTGGTTCAAGTTTCATTTCTCCCTTGGATAATTCAATCAATGTTTTGATTCTGATTATCCATTCATTCTTCTATTTCTGTTCTCCCCTTTCCCCGATTTCTTGTTACTCGTGTTACTTTTATTGCTTCCGCATCTTTACTTCATCGTTTCCGCGTCTTGTTTGTTGTCTCCGATTGCAAGGTGTAAACCCACGGTTTTGCTTGCATCAGTTTGGTATCAGAGCAAGACTTGGATTTCGTTCCTACGAATCCACGTTCCTTGTTCAATCTATCTTTACTTTCTGTTGGTGTTCTTATTTTACAAAAAAAAAAAAGTAAAAAGAAGAAAATTCAAAAATTTGTGTTGACTGATTGATTGTTGGATTAAACAGTCATATATTTGGATTCACCACTGTCTTCGGATCAATTTGGATACCCGACGTACATCGTTTGTAACTAGGGTTTTTCCTTCAATTTTTGGACTGTTCTTGACGTGGTGAAGTTGAAAATCGAACCCCAGTTGTGTTTTGGTGTTTACCAATGAAAACTGGAGGTTGTTGAGGTATTTGGGTCGATTTTTGTGCTTAAAATCGAAGTTCCACTGTTATAGACACTGTCCGTACGCCGGAAGCTTGTTGACATTGTTGACAGTGTACGGACGACGTGAGCTGCGTTCTTAGCTACAGTTGGAACTGGAGTGATCTCCAACGTTGTAAAACCGGAGACGACCCAAATCTTGTGCTTAATCTGTTGTTAGTGGACTGTGAACGAATCTTGATATTGTCCGTACACCGGAGTAAAGTTCACTGTTCCATTGAAGAAGAAAGGGGTAAACTGTCGAATATAAAACCCCAGGTGAAAAGTTGTCGGCTAGAAAAGGGAAAGCGGATAAGGTTAAACCCTATCTGAACCGAGGAGGAAACACTTGTACAGAGGTCACGTGTTCGGAAAATTCCGAAGCGAAACCGAGGAGGAGGTAGATTCTCTTAGGATTTCACTTTTCTTGTGTCCGAATATTCTCGATAGTGGATCTCTGGAGTAATCCTTTCTACTCGAGGTCGTACTATCGAATTTGAGCTTATAGGAACTCGTGCGTGGGGTGACCGAAGTCCAACTTCGTAGAAATTTCTTTGACTCCCCGTGCGCAGTTAAATAGCTACCGTTCCATCGAGTCATATAAACTCCTTCCGAACCTAAGCTTGGAAAGTACTAGTTGTGATTTATCACTTCGGTTTCCTAACAAGGAGGCAAGGCCAACTTGAGTGGAAAAAGGCTGAGTGGTGAGAACAATAGAGTGAGGTCACAAAAGCCAACGACCTTGAGTGTAAACACGAGTGGAAAGAAAATTGAGCGAACATTACTCGAGTGATACACGTGAGGGAGTGAACTTGTGAGGTCCTTTATTCTTGTTTGTTGCAGCTATGTCTTCGGATGATGGTAGCTACGGAGGGTATGATTCGTGTGGAGATGATGGAGACTATGGTTCCTACGGAGGTGATGATTGTTATAATGACACCGGGGACTATGGCTCTTACGAGGACGAAGCAGGTCACTATGGTGAATACGAAGACGAAGAAGACTACGAAGCCTGTGAAGATGAACGAGAACAATCTTTTGCTTCGGGTCAAGAATACGAAGGTAGTGACGCTTCGAGGTACGATGACTCTACTTACTCTCATTGTGATGACCTTGAATACGACGAGTGTGACATCGAGGAAGTCGATGACGAAGTTGACCGAGCAAACTATTTGATGTCTTCTTCCATCGGTGTCTCGTGTGGAGCACAAGGGAGTAGTAGAACCCCTTCCATCGGGTTGGGAGGTGGTGGAGGTTGTTCCATGGGAGGAGGAAGATTTGCAACCTATAGTCGTGGCACACGATTCAATGCTTCCAAGTCCTATGGAAAGAGTGGCTCGAGGAGCACTGGTGGTTATGGACCCGAGGAGGGTAGAGGAGGTTTCTACCGAACACCTTCTTCGAGGAGAACCCACGGAATGGGATACTCAAGTTCGATTTTGGATCTTCGTATCCGAAACTTGGGTAGAAGTAGGTTCGCTGTTGAGGTGAATGGTTATGGAGGAAATTTGCTCAAGATTGGAGGTACCGATGTCAATTGCATTAGCGCTTATTTGGTACGGATCCTAAAAATACCATGCTATAAATTGAAGCATCCTTATACATATAAGGGAGTGAGTGTTTCGTATGAAGATCGAGTACTCATATCTCATGGAGATTATAGAGAATATGTTTGGTGCGATGTATATTCCATGCCCGATCTTGATGTTTGGCTGGGAGACCCATGGGTGCACAGCAAGCAGATGCTATATATCGATGAGAGGGATGTGTACCTTGTGTACAACAGAAAGCTGCAAATGGCTTATACGTTCACACCTCACGGGTTGAAGGGAAAGATGTCCATTAGTGCATATGCTTCGAAGTTACAAATGAGAAAAGAGCAAGAACTCCAATCCAGGATCGAAAGAGTGCCATCGAGGAGTCCTACGATCACAAGGAGCAGTGGGAAAAGTGCAAGAAAAGAACCGACCGAAGTCAACACTGTGAACCCGAAGCCACAAACTTCGAAGTTAAGTGGTTCCCCGATAACGGAAGAAGAGACCTCGGTTGATGAGTCTTCGAGTCCTAGACTTCGGGTCGATGTTAAAGGTCCACCTACTCCAGCTATGGGTCTTCTTGGTCCCCGACCAAACTCACCCGAATATGAGAGACAAAAGATCGAGAGGAGTAAGGGAGTGACCGGTGACAACTCTCGAGAGGAAAAAGGAGAGGCTGTGAAGAGTGATGTGAGTGAGTTGTCACCACCCAAACCCACACCTGCCCTTGAAAGAAAAATGAGGGAAAAGAAAGAGGGAAAAAGAATCGATGAGAGTGAGGACACCCCTTATTCTAACATTAACCTCTTATCTTCTCCTTCTACTTGTTCGAAATCTTGTGCAGGAACTCTTGGAGGCAAACCGATGGAGCCTCAACCATTTGCCGAAGTAGATAGACAAGGTGAAGAAGATCTTTCATGTGAGCTCCACGAAGAAGAAACTACTTATGAGACTTCGGAGACAGTGAGAGAAACCGAAGGTCACTCCGAGGTAAGTGTTCGAATTCCTTCCCGTGAGAATGATACTTCCTTGTCTTGTGAAATTGTATGTGAAAACTCTATGCTAGTTGATGATTTGTATGATTACAATGTGTTTGCAACTAGTGTAGATTCGAATGGTCAACTTGTGAGTGAATGTGAACCACTAGTTGAGAGAATTGATATGCCACATCATGATGTGAGCTCGATCTTCATCGAATCTCTCTTTAGTGATGAAGTTGTAGTTGACCTTACTTGTGACCCTTGTTATGACACACCACCAATCTTTGATAAAGGGGAAAATGAGTTGTTTGATCATACCCTTGTTGAAATTATTGCCTATGGTGGATCTGTGTGTTGTAGTGAGGAAGATGATACCCTCGAGGAGTCCTTAGTGGATGAGTTGGATCGGATTATATTCGATGACTCCTCAAGTGTGGTCGATGACCTGGGTTCGGATGCACCTTTGATGGGCAGTGAACTTATTTTCACTAACCCTCTATTCGAAGGAGATGGTGATGAGCATCCGACTCGAGGAGAACCACCTCGGTTTTAAAGGCTTAACCCCGTAGATAATCCATTATTTGAGACCTTCTTCGGAAGTCTGTCTAAAGAGAAGGGTTGTCTTGGAGTTCATTTGGGAGGTGAAAAGCTACCTCTTGGTGTGAATGCGATTGCTTTTAAGAAGGGGAGTGGAGTATTCGATGTTAGTTGTCGAGTCAATCATTTTACTTACTCCATTCCGCATGTTGATCACACCTCGAGTATAGTACATACCGAAGTCTATAAGCCCCATGGTGATAAAAGTGAATTTAGGGCTCGGTATGATGACTACGAGTTTAGAGGTGATAGGGCCTTTGATCGTCACATCTTTCATATAAAGTGTCCTATTGATCTATTCGTGTACTCATGTGTTCGTTACAGTTCCTACTTGAGCCAAGAACTTGTTGTTTCCTTCGGAGACATAGGCTGTTTGATCATTACTGATGCTTGGCTCTACCATAAGAGTGTGTTTTCCACTCGTAAATACTAACCTACATTCGAAGTAGGAAGCTTTGTTTGTCTTTGCCTTGTTGCAGCTCTTGCCGGTTTGATTTCGAGGACGAAATCCTTTCAAGAAGGGGAGGATGATGCAATACGAACCAGGCTCACCTGTTCGATTCATCAAGCAAGACCACCGAGGAGTCACATGGCGCCCACGATCAAAGTGTGGCCGGAATGAAGATACCGAAGACTGCCTCGCCAAGCAGCAACGATGGAAATCCACCGAGCAGACAACAAGTGACTGTGACCGTTGCTGACACTGACTTCGGAGTTGTGAGATCGAGGACAACTTATGGAAACTCAACGATCAAGCTCGAGCCCGAAGCTGAAAGCAACCGAACCAAGGAGGAACGACGCCGATCAAAGAATCGATCGAAGGGCTACAAATGTGTCCGAGGCAGGAGAGCGTTCGATTCCAAACGTGACCGAGGCAAACAAGCGTCCGAAGACAATGTGTTCGAGCTGAGCTGCCGAACACATAAGCTACTCCAGCCCTGCGTGGCTTTATCTCATTGGTCGCCTGTGACCACTTTACTATTTTGCCCTTTTTATTGTCTATATAAACTCCTAGCATAGCTCATTAGGAGATAGTTTTTAGTTGATATTGAATTGAGAGAATACAGATAGAATTGGCCGAGCCATTCTTGTTTGAAGCCCGAGGCTTCGTTTATGCCTTCTTAGGCTTGGGACCGAAATGGATTTCATCCCTAGTATGAATCCTTGTTTGGTTCAAGTTTCATTTCTCCCTTGGATAATTCAATCAATGTTTTGATTCTGATTATCCATTCATTTTTCTATTTCTGTTCTCCCCTTTCCCCGATTTCTTGTTACCCGTGTTACTTTTATTGCTTCCGCATCTTTACTTCATCGTTTCCGCGTCTTGTTTGTTGTCTCCGATTGCAAGGTGTAAACCCACGGTTTTGCTTGCATCAACCGCCCACTTACAAAGCTACTCCTGGGAGGGTGTCCGGGTAGTTTATTTCCTAGTTTTTTTTACTTCTTTGCTTGCACTACTTCCAGCTCGTACTTTTAGAGTAATTATCCTACTTGATTAGTACTAGTGCGTTGAGCGTTTAGGAGACTCGTGCGTAGTGGTGATTAGAATTCAAAGAAGACTCGTAGAACATTGTTGCTTCAAGTGCTCATTCGTATAGCCGTTCGTCCATAGAGTCACATCAACTCCACTCTTCCCAAAGAGTATTTGGTTCTTGTGGACTTGATTGGTTATTGAGGAGGTTGTTCAACTATGAGGAGCCTTTGGAATCAAGCTTGAGTGATCCTACCCACTAAATTAAGTGTACTAGAGTAACATTCAAAACTGAGGGAGTGAGGACTTTTTACTCTAGTTTCTTTTTGTCTTTGATTGCTTGTAGGTACATGGCGGAAGAAAGAGAAAAGTCCATAGTGGTCCTGGGATCCACTTTGGCCTACTTATTGGCTGAGGTGAATAAATAATCTTGAGGCTTGAGAACCTTGAAAGTGAGAAAACCCCTAGTATTCACAAAGATGCCCGAGAAGGCACAAATATGGCTCAACCGTGAAGCCGGATCGTTTTGCCGAGATAGCTCAACAACAAAGGTCGAAAGATGAAGCTACTCGTCATGCAAGATTGTTGGGAATTCCCCAACAAGTGGGCATTCCTCATAACTTGGGCATTCCCCAGGGTAATGCTCTACCACTAGTGAGGCCTCGAAGAAATATTGTATCGGATGAGCAAGAGGTTCATGCTCAAGAAGGGGAGAGACCTGAGCTTGGTGATGACTATGAAGATTATGAGCCACCCTATCCAAAGAGGAGGCCAATGCAACAAGCTCGTGGTATGAATAGAGGTCGTGGACAAGGTCGTAGACCTCAAGTGGGGTATGTGCGGAGGAACTTGAGGAGAGAATATGATGGTTATGATGACTACTACTATGGGGGTCAACCAGATCCATACCGTGGGGGTCGTTATAACAATTTGAATAGTGTCAAGATCACTATCCCATCCTTCAAAGGGACTAGTGATCCGGAGAAGTTCCTAGAGTGGAAGGTACAAGTAGAGAGAGTCTTTGACAGCAATAATATGTCGGATGAGAAGAAGGCTACCTATGCTATTGCTTCATTTGAGGCATATACTTCCACTTGGTGGGAGTCGGTTAAGAGGTCTAGATGTACTATTGGGGTTCCTACTCACATGGCTTGGGAAGAATTGGAAGTTGTAATGCAAGAGAAATATGTGACTCCCAAGTTCCGGCAAGAGCAACTCAAGAGATTGAGACAAGGTACCAAGTTGGTTGAGGAATATTTCAATGACTTTGAAAAGAACCGAATGATCCTTGACATGGATATGGAAGATGTTGAGCAAGCTATCATTAGGTTCAAAAATGGCCTAAACCGAGAGATTTCTTCTCAATTGAGGTTGTACAATTTCTAATCACTCCAAGAAGCCTACAATACCTCAGTGGAAGCTGAAAGATGGAGTAAGGAAGACAAAGACACTCGCTATAGAAGCACTACTTCTACTCCCGTGAGCCAAACCAAGAATCAGGTAAGCCATAGGTTAAGGCTTATTATGAGCGGTGGGGGAAATCCAATCGCCTTAGTTTACTACTCATAAAAGCCCATGTAAGCGAAAACATTTAGGGGTTCTTCCTTATTAGGATAACATCGAAGCTTACGTGAAGGCTATTGATGAAAAAATTGTAAGCTCTAATAAAGTGCTTGCCCGAAAAAAATAAAGTGCTTGCCAGCACCTTTATGAAGAGGCTCTCAAGTATAATTTTTGAAAAGAGTCGTTCAGTGGGGGAGCATATTATGGATATGAGAGATAGTTTTGCTAAACTCAAGTCTATTGAGGTTGAGATATCTGCTACATATCTTGTTCATTTCTTTCTAAATTCTCTTCCTCCAGTATTTGATCCGTTTCAGATTTCTTATAACACACATTAGGATAAATGATCACCTAATGAACTTATGACCATGTGTGTTCAAAGAGAAGAAAGATTGAAACATTAGACACATAAAAGAGTAAATCTGGTGACTCCTGATAAAAGTAATGCTTAGAAGGGAAAAAGTGTTCCTATGAAGGTAAAAACAATTTTAAAAATAATAGTATTTGTCGCTTCTGCAAAAAGAAAGAACAATAGAAGAAAGATTGCTTGGAATACTAGAAATGGCTTAAGAAGAATGGTAATATTACCTTTGTATATTGTGAATCTTACTTTACTGAAGTTTCAGATATTACATGATGGATTGACGCTGATTCTACAATCACATTACTAAAACTATGCAGGGTGACATGTCCTGATTAAGGCTAAGGGGCTCACAATTACCCTAGTCAATTGTAGGGATCGAACACAGGGACTAGTGTGAGACTTAAAGTAGTTGAATATGCTTAGGCTCAATGAAGTATTGAGTTAATTCTAAAATTTGGGTGTAATTGAATGCTAAAGAACAATTAATTAAAGCTAAAATTAATAATGAGAGAAATACTAGGACACTAACTTCCCCCTAGCCCTTTAACCCAATAACTGTAGTACTAAGCTTCTTCACACCAAGGTCACCCATTGGACCTTGCTTGCATATACCCAATTCACCCCTCTCGGTAATGAGTTGAGACTACCAGCTCTTGCCCTCCCGGTGCTAAGAGTTGATGCTTTGAGCACTAGCAATTAGTCCCAAGTAAGGTATCCCCCTCTCGATGTTCAACCCGGGGTAAATACGATACACTTACCCCCGGTACCCCGTTAGTACACTTCCCATTACTTCACCCGCTCGGTGTAAATCTAGTACTATTTGGGCTCAAGTTGAGTTGAACACCTCAATTTCTTGTAATAAAATCAAAAGTCATCAAATGGAGTATTCATAGGTGCTTAGAAGTTTATTATACTAAACCCATTCGATTATTGGACTAGGGTTTCGTTAGCACCCTATTCGATGATTTAGCTACTCATACTAAGTAATGATTCAAGACTTGATAGTAATGAAATATGCATTGAAATAGTAAAATAGTAATGATTCTTACAAACAATGATGTTTTTCTTCATAATACAAGAAAGCTTGACCAAAGGGTAATGGTATTTTGTCCTTTTCATTCCTCTCAAGTTATGTAAAGTGTAAGATATGCTAAGAAACCTAATTCTTGCTATATATAGCGTTTGCTAAATTTTTTTACAATTTTTCCATTCACAGGTTGGGTTGGAGGCCTTTTGCCAAAATGGTTGAGTTCTGGTGCTGAATCGACTAAAGGGCTGGCGCCTCTTGTGCATGGGGTAGCGCCCTTTTCTGGGCTTGCAAGAGAGAGCTTCCGCCCTTAATTGGGCGACCGCCTCTTCTTCATTTCCAAGATAAGGCGATGTAGCCTCTCATCATGCAGTCACCTCTTCTTCATATCAACTTATCCTTGTGAAGACTAAGGAGTGCGGGCCTCTTGAGTGGGTGGTCACATCTTTATAAGTCTCAATGGGTGCCCACCTCCTGCATGGGCGGTCGCATCTTCACAAGTCTTCCACTCCTTCAGCTTCCTTGCAAGGGTTGGCGATGCAGCCCAAATTGAGACTATGCATCAATCATCAAGAGCCAAGCTTGAAGGGCGCAAAGGATACAAAAGGAAGAGCTTCAAAGATGAGTTGAAGACCATGCGCTTCAGCACATGCGAGGGTGGATAAGGTAGAGCGCCTCAGAGAGTGGGTGGACTGCCTCATTCCAAAGTCACTCAAAATGTGGCTAAGTATTGAAGATACAACTCTCGAAAATTTGCTGAGGCGGGGCGCCTAGATGCTGAGGCGGAGCCCCTCTTTTTGGTACAACTCTCTGAAGTTTCTGAAGGCAGGGTGCCTAGATGCTGAGGCGGAGCGCCTCTTTGGTTTTAGCTATGACAGGATTTTAATGAACTTTAGGACTATTTCCTATCTTGACCATGCGTGGTCCTTTTTGTTTTGATCCAACTTGTAGACTTTTATGAAATTACTATGTGTGAGGGAACATATAAATACCTCACAATAGGGTTTTATTTCATTAGTTAACCTAGTCTTGAGCATAAAAGAATTGAAAGAGAGGCATTGCCTTCTTTGTAGAAGCTTGAAGCTTCACCTTTATCTCTTTAGACTATGAATCCATGGATATCATCACTAGTATGATTCCTTGAGTAATTCAAGTTTCATTCCTCTCTTGGATTAATCTACCTTTCATAGTGAGTTTAATCCTTTCTTTCTTCTATTTCTGTTCTTCCAACTCTCAACTTTCTTGTTATCTTGTTGATTACTAGTTTATTTGCTTCCAAGTATTTTGCCCTGCATCAGTTGGTATCAGATCAAGGAAAGGTTTTATTTCAACAATCCCAATCCCGTTCTTCGTATCTCGTATCTTTTAGTTTCTTGTTGTTGTTTGTTTTGACCAAAAAAAAAAAAGAACAAAAAGAATTGAAAGTTGAAAAAAGTCACAAAAATAAGTTGGATTTGATTCCCCAATCGATGGAAGTTATTGGGGATTGATCTACTATGTTTTCCCGATCTTTTGGTACCCTTATATCTTGTTTTGGTGTTGTAGATGAAAAATTTGAAGATTAAACCCCACTTTTGAAACCCTTTTGAAATATTGCTTCAAATCTTAAATCGAAGCTTGTTGTTGTTGTGTTTGGGTTGAAAACCATTGGAGATTGTTAGTAACCATTAAATACACCATTGGGTACTCTTGGAATTAAGAAACAAGTGGAAATCGATTGAAAAATTTGGTGAAAAACGGGTTGAAACTTAGTTGAAAAGCTGCAAAAAAAAAAAAAAAAGTGCAAGTTCCAGCACTAGGCGACCACCTTAGCTTTTAGGCGGACCTCCTCAGCATTAAGTCCATCTCCGGACTTTTAAAAGACAGAGCTCCTCCTCTCCCAGGTGGAGCGCCTCCCTCTATTTTGGCAACCAAGTAGTTTATTTCCTAGGTTTTCATTGGTTCTTTTTTGCATTGCTTCTAACTAGTACTCCTTGAGTAATCTTCCTACTCACTTAGTACTACTTCTTGAGCGTTTTAAGCTAACTCGTGCGTATTGAAAACTTGATTCCAAGAAAAATTCGTAGAAAATTCTTTAGCTTCAAGTGCTCGCTTAAATAGCCGTCCATCCATAGAGTCACACAAACTCCATTCCGAACCAATACTTAGATGTACTAGCTGGTGATCTTACCATCGTGGTTCCTAAGAGGTAACGGGCATCTTTGGATGGAGGTTTAGGAGTGCGAATCACAAAAGAGTATTGAGTGCCACCACCAAAAGTGAGGGAGAGCAAGTTAGGTTGTTTTGTACTAACCGTTTGCTTTCTTAAGATGTCTCTTGCAGGTACACGGAGCCATAAGGGAGGTATGGATGAAAGTGGAGATGGTGAGAAGAGGGTAAGAAAGGCCGAGCTATCTCAAACCTATCTTCGAGTCCTTTGGACTGAGATAAAAATAATGAGTGCTCGAGTTCAACGCTTGACACAAGGAGAGGGTTCTATAGGTGAAAAGGAGACCGAGGGAAGGGATGGTAGGAGTAGTTCTATTGGATATGGAACCAAAAAGGGTTGAGAGAGTTTATACCACATTCCTATCTCAAGGAGAACTTCTTATGAGCTACATGATGAGACTCATTCCTCGACTTTCAACAACACATCTAATGTTGGAAGAGTGACGGGAAGTGGAAGCTACTCTGGTGGTGTTGCTAGTGGAGGAGGAATAAGGGACACCCAAGTTAATGGTGTTGATACTCTTGATCATTCAAGTTCTTACTTGTATGAAAATCTACAACGCTTGGGAATGCGTAGGTTCGTTGTTGAGGTAAATGGATATGGAGGACACTTGCTCAAAATTGGTGATACCGATGCCAATTGTATTAGCACTTCTTTGATTGACAGGCTCAGGATACCATGCCATGAGCTAGAAAATCCTTATGAGTATAATGGAATGCAAGTTTCTAAGGAAGCTCGGGTACTCATATCTCATAAAAATTATAAGGGTTATGTGTGGTGTGATGTATATCCCATGCTATATTTTGATGTTTGGCTAGGTGAGCCATGGTTGCATAATAAGGAGTTGTAATATAGTGCTAAGAGGGATGTGTATCTTGTGGGCATGAATCAAAGGGTTTATGAGTTTGCACCTTACGGGACAAGAGGAAAGTTGTCTACTAGTACACATTCTTGGGCTATTCAAAGGAGAAAGGAGCGAGAACGTCATCCCATGGTTGAAATGGTGCATTCAAGAAGTTCTACAAGCACAATACTTAGTGGGGCAAATGCAAGTAAAGGGTTGACAAGTGTCAACAAGGTGAACCCAAAACCGCAAGATTCAAAATCAAGTGGTTCACCCAAGAAGAGGAGGACATCAAGTGATGATTCTCTAAGTCCTAGATATTGGGTTGATGTTAATAGTCCACGTACTCCGGCTAAGGGCATTCTTGGGCCTCATCCTAACTCGCCCGAACATTAGAGACAAAGAATTGAGAGGAGTAAGGGAGTGACCGGTGACAACTCTCGAGTGGAAAAATAAAAGGTTGTTTTGAGTGATGTGAGCAAGTTGTCACCACCCCAATCTACAACCGACTTTGAAAAGAAAATAAGGGAGAAGAGAGAGGGAAAACGAATTATTGAGAGTAAGGGCACCCTTTATTCTAACACTAACTCTTTATCTTCTTCTTCTATATGTTTGAGTTCTTGTGTAGGAATTCTTGGAGGCAAACCTATGGAGCCTCAATCATGTTTCAAGATAGAAAGACTAGGTAAAGAAGATTCTCATTGTGAGCTTCAAGGTGGAAGGACTAGTCGTGACACTTCAAGTGCTTTGAGTGGGAAAGATAGCAACTCAAATGTAAGTGTTAGTTCTTTTTCCCATAAGCATGCTACTTCCTTGTCTTCTGATAGTGTTTGTGCGAACTCAACACTTGTTGGCAATTTGTATGACTACAATGTGTTTGCAACTAGTGTAGAGTCGATTGATCAACTTGTGTGTAAATGTGAACCGCTAGTTGAGAGGGTTGATAAGCCACATCATGATGTCAGCTCGGTGTTCAATGAACCTTTCTTTAGTGAAAAAGTTGTTGTTGACCTTGTCTGTGAACCTTGTTACGACACACCACCCACATTTGATAGAGGGAAAGATGAGTTGAATGGGTGTCCTATTCTTTCCTTAGATTTCTTATTTGATAATGGTGGTCTTATGTGTCGTAGTGAGAATGATCATAACCTTGGGGAATATGTAGTGTATTTGATAATGGTGGTCTTATGTGTCCTATTGATCTCTTTGTTTGTTCTTGTATTGAGTGCACTTATTTGTCAAGTCAAGCACTTATTGTTTCCTTTGGAGACGTGATTTATCATTGCTATTGACACTTGCCTATACCATAAGAGTGTGTTTTCCATACTATTTACACTAACTTACTCTTGTAGAACGCAGTTTTGGTTGTGCTTGTTTTTGGTTGTAGGCCTTGATGGTTTGATTTCGAGGACGAAATACTTTCAAGAAGGGGAGGATGATGCAGCCCAAATTCAGCCTAAGCACCAACCATCAAGAGCCAAGCTTGAAGGGCGCAAAGGACACAAAAGGAAGAGCTTCAAAGATGAGTTGAAGACCATGCGTGTCAGCACATGCGAGGGTGGACAAGGTGGAGTGCCTCAGGGAGTGGGCAGACTGCCTCCTTCCAAAGTCACTCAAAATGCGGCTAAGTGTTGAAGATACAACTCTCTGAAGTTTATTGAGGCGGGGAGCCTAGATACTGAGGCGGAGAGCCTCTTTCTGGTACAAAACTGTGAAGTTTCTGAAGGCGGGGCACGCCTAGATGCTGAGGCAGAGCGCCTCTTTCTTTTTTAGCCATGACAGAATTTTAATGAACTTTAGGACTATATCCTATTTTGGCCTTGCAAGGTCCATATTGTTTTGACTCAACTTGTGGGCTTTTATGACATTTATTACTATGTGTGAGGGCTTATATAAATACCTCACACTAGGGTTTTATTTCATTAGTTAACCTAGTCTTGAACATAGAATAATTGAAAGAGAGGCATTTCCTTCTTTGTAGAAGCTTGAACCTTCACCTTTATCTCTTTAGACTATGATCCATGGATATCATCACTAGAATGATTCCTTGAATGGTTCAAGTTTCATTCCTCTATTGAATTAGTCTACCTTTTATAGTGAGTTTATTCCTTTCTTTCTTCTATTTCTGTTCTTCCAACTCTCAACTTTCTTGTTATCTTGTTGATTTCTATTTATTTACTTCCGCTTATTTTTCCTTGCATCAGTTGGAGCCTTTTCATCTGCCCATTTGGATACTCAACAGGTATTCTCTTCTAAATAAGGGGCGGTCGCTTCTTACATGGGTGACTGCCACTTACTGTTTCTGCAACTTCCTTGAACTCTCTTTTATTTTCTTCTTTTCTTATAGGATCTAACACCTGAAACCAAGCAGAATTCATCAATCTTCCCTATGGATTGGTAATTCTTGGATTCAAAGACAAGAGTTTAAGATAGTTAAAGTAAGAAAAATGCTCACACATCACAGGGCATCCTAACTTAAAGGAAGTCGATAGGAAATGAACAAGACATCTACTCTAGCAACAACATGCGTTCACATGTGGAAGTTGTGAGACCTATAGGCTCATCTTGAAAATTGTTATCTAATTTGATTTAGAAGTACTTTTTATGTCCAATTATTTTCTAAAAATTTCTTTTCTGTTTCAGGACTATCAATTATTGGATATTGTTTTAATTTTTGTTATTCTTCAAAGAGATTTTTGAAAAACAATGAATAAAACGACCCCTGCCAGTTGTTTTGGGAGTTTGGACTTCAATTTTCAAACTGAAAATCTTAAAAGCTTTTTAGTACATATTAACGAAGTTTGAGCTGAATCGAATCTCATTTGATAGGTCTTGGAAGACTATATTATTTTCTAGTATTTTTCAAGCCGTTTTATGATTTTCGAGCTCGCTTTGAGTAAATGAGCTCCGTTGTGAAATTTGAAAGTGTCGTTTGGTTTGTATGGCTATTTGTGACCTGTATAAATGGAAGTAAAATCCGAGGTTGTCTGGAAGGTTTTTGCTTATGTTCTGAAAGTAGAAGTTTCCGTTCCTTTTATTTTGCCCCTCATTTAGCGTATCAGAGATGCGTTTCGAGACTCGAGTTCCCGGGTAAGTCTTAAATATGTTTTAGGACTTGCATCCAAAGTTTAATGTGATTCTGAATTGCGTAGATCCATCTTGCACCCAAAATTGCGGCACTACCCTGTGTTATCAGGCTTTCTAGTGCTCTAGCCTGCACCACTACGGCTATGATAGCACGACCGCGCTGCAGGGTTTGAATCGGCAGTGTGACATCAAGTTGGCTGGGACGATAGCGCTGAAGACTAGTCACTATCGCGACCGAGTTTTCGCCAAAGCGCACTATCGAAGGAGTTTCCATAGAGTATTCTGCTTATAGAATCCTAGATTCGAAGATAACAGTTTTGTTTCTAAAAGAAAATAAAGAATTGAGTGTCTAGTAGACTGAGTTTCAGATTGTATAAAGGTGAGGTAGATGCCTTTTGACTAATAGATCTCCTTAAGGAAATAGTCATAGATACTATATAAAATTGCTGAATCTAGGACACCATAGTGTTTACTGGCTTTTGGGCTGGAGTAGTATCTTGCAATAGCCAGTTTTGTGGCAAAGAGACATGATTCCAGGAAATGGGTCTTGGAATTGATAGATGAGACCTCTATAGATCTGTTTGGAAGAGAATAGTTTCATCCCTATGACGTGTTCTCATGGCTCCATAATTGAAGGCTGAATTCACATCCTTCTATTGAATTCTATAAATGATTGCAGCTAGAAGAGATCAGTTTTGGTTTTACAATTAGTTTTCTTGACATTTAGTGTCAAAGAGTCTAGTATGTTCCTATCTTTAAGGGATATTGTAAAGTTGGGAAAGTAGTCAAAATAAATTGGCCAACTACAAAGACTGGGTTCTACCATTCCATTCCTAGAAGAGAATAATTAAAGTCTAGAAATCTAGAGTCTCTAAGGCAGAGGAGGAGAGATGTATCTAGACCTTCTGAGGAAAGAGGTTTAGCCGCAATTTATACTAAACCAAAACGGAGGTAGTTGTACTTTTTTCTATATTTTCTTATAGACTTAGGGTTTAAAAGCTTGATGTCCTCATCATCTGACTCAAGAGGAATAGTTTCTTCGATAGTTGAAATATGGTAGTCTCATGTCAAAGCCCATCTTGAAGATTTGTGAATTGTAGACTGGGATGTTTAGGAATTTTCTAGTCATCAATTGATTGCTGTAAATCAGTATAACTGACCTCTTCTTTGAGTTTAAAACTTGAAGAGGATGAGGAGGATGTAGAAGTAGAAGAGGAAGGAAAAGTGTTTTTAGTGGATGAAGAGAAGGGGTGGAAGAATGTGATCGTAAGATCTGCACAAAAATTAAGTTGGTAAAACAATAATGACTTAAATGCTTCTTATTCTTGGATCTAGAGACTATTGGGTTCCATAAGGGTTAAAATTCAAGTCCTTAACTCAATATTTTGAGGAAAAATTTGATTTTGAAGTTAGAAATATAAGTACATGTTTTCTTTTATACACAAGAGTTAAATTAGCTTATGTCTTAAGGAGTTTTTTAACGAATGACCCAAAGGTTATAAATAAATATCTGTAAGCCTACTGAGTAATTTTCCTTGGCAATTTAGCCATTTCCTTAGGAACTACTTACAGTGTAGATCCGAAAGGACTACAGTGCCATTAGTTAAGATATCTTCTAAACACATAAGTAAATTTAATAAAGGTGTATATAAGAGTTCATGTATTTATAGATCTAAGAACAAGATATAATAATACCACATAAAAGCAAGTTAAAAATAAGAACAAGTCGCTAGTAAGGAAAAGCAACTGCTACCCAAAATACAAAGTTCAAATGTTCTCCAGATCAAACATCTATGAGTACAAAAGATTTACAGATTTTCCAAAAGGGGCAAAATGAGTCTAACAACAAAAAGCTAAGACTGGTGGTCATCACGAAAAAAAGAGGACTCACCACTGGCAGCTGCTGTGTCCTTGCTCCTCAATCAGGTGTCGAACTCAGTCCTAGAGCAAAATCTGCCGAAATTAGAAGACAACAAGAAACATATAGGGTATGAGTCTAAAGGACTTAATAAGTGGAGGCTAGCTAGCTACTTCGAATGATAGATAAGCTAGCTAGGGATAGAAGAGAAGTCAAATAACAACCGGTAATAGATAACAGGTGCACAAATAATATGGTGAAAATAATCACATATCACTTAACATTTTGTTCAATGAAATGGTATGAATGCGATAGGTTCACATGTGCCAAACTGCCGTACCGAAGCAGACTCCATCGTACTCCGGGGGGCACGTGATATGATGTAAAATCCACATTGCATCTGTGAAGCAAAATCCATAATGCATTTGTGATGCAAAATCTATAGTCCATATGTGATGAAAATTCCATAGTATATCGAAGGTTATGAGGTGATGTAGAATCCATGTTGCATCCAAAGGTACATGAACAAATAAAATGTCCATAGTGCATCGAAGGTTCATGACGGAATCATAACTATAGCAGAATACATCTGCTCTCAATGTGTCATCAAACTCAAGGCATAATAACATATTATGCAAATATAATCCAAAAAGACGGCGTAGTAAGTACGCCCTATCCAAAGCTATGCATGGAAGGAACACATGTATAGAACATCCATAAGGCGAAAGGCCATCAAAGAATCGAATTAAACCACTTACCTCAAGTCCTTAGCCAATCCAACGACTAAACGATCTCTTTTCCCCTTCAAAGCCTCTCAGAACTATCTCTCTCCGAGCCATGTAAGAATAATTTCACATATAAGTGCTAATATAACGGATAACTAGCAATAATGCACTTTATTAAGGAAATTACCAAATTTTCCCAAGGCCTGGCTTAACCGAATACCCAGAAAAGCTATATATTCGGACTCCTTATAGTCCTGCGGTACCAATTATACCATTGAATAACTCTTTCGGGTTCGATTAACTCCAATTCTCAAAATTCATAAAGCTAGGGTTCCAACCCCCAGTTCCACCATCCAAATCTATGGATTTCATAGCCTACGCCTTCAATTAACAACAATAGAAGGTTATAATTGACTACCTGAACTTCTAGGACAAGTTGGTATCTTAAAATAGCCTTGGAACTAACCCCCACAGAAAGAATTTGGATAAAAATGAGTTTTGACGACTGATAGGTCGTATTTATACCCCGCTCAGCACTTTAGTGCTGCTACAGTCGTGTTCGTGACATTGCTCACTGGTATCGCGCTCAGGCTGGCGTGATTGCGCAGAAGCAACTAAATGGTCATTGTTGTCGCACCCAACCTAGCGCTATCGGGTAGTGTTAGCACCAGTAACCTTTTAGCACAGGCTCGTGCTGTGTTTTAGGTTCGAATAGGATCCTACACTGCTCGAAATCACCCTAAACTTTGCACGCAAGTTCCAAAACACAATTATGACTTTCTGGCGAGCTCAGATCTCAAAACAGACCTCTAATACTCAACACGGGTGTTAAAATGAAAGGAGAAAAATTTCCCCTTTTTAGAACATAAGCTAAAATCACTCAAATGACTTCAGATTTTACTTCAGAAGGTTCACACATATCATAAATGACCATACAAATCGAATGACACTTCTGAATTTTACAACGGAGCTCATCTACTCGAAATAAGCTCAAAAACCATACTACGGATTTACTGATAGAAGAAAACAAAAACGTCGTTAAACACCTACCAAAAAATATATGATTTAGATCAAACTTTTTAGACATGTCCTAAAAGACCTTACAGAGCTTTTAAGACTGTCGGTTTGCACACTAGAGTGAACTCCCGAAATGAATCGGAGGCTTTGGGCTATCTAGAGGAGCATGATGTAGACTATAACTTCTTTGTAGTTGGAGAGTCCAGCCTTGCCATGGTGGACTGTGCAATTTTCTACTAGGCATCCTTGCCAAAGTTGACTTGGAGCGAGTTTTCTCACAGATTTATGGACAAGTTTCTTCCTCGTAGGGTGCAGGATAAGAGGCATCATCAATCTGAAAGGTTGAGGCAGGGTGAGCTGTCTGTATTTGAGTATGAGATCTAATTCTTGGATATGTCTCGTCATTATCCAGATCTAGTTCGCGTGCCATCTGAGAGAGCCAAGAGATTTATTGATGGTCTTTCTCCTTCATTAAGGTGCAGCATGGCTCGTGGGATTGAGGCCGAAACTTCCTTGCAAGTATGAGTCTTATAAGAACTTGGAGCAAGAGGAGATGAACAGGGAGATAAAAATGACCCGTGGTGGGCATCCTAGTACCTCATATAGAGGTAAGTATTTTCATTATCATGGGAGGACCCCTGTCAGGCCAGCTAAGCTTTTGGTGCATGGTTCTTAGAGCGCACCAGTATCTCGATAAGATAAGCCTCAGTTTCCTCAACATGGCCATCAGCCTCCCGAATTGATAAGAATCAAACGCGGAAAATAAAAAGGATAAGAACGAGACGTATCTCGATCACAAATCTCAAGTAGCAACGGAGAACTTGTTCCGTTACACTCCGAGAGGAGGTCAAGAACACCTACGCTAGGCAACTACCCTCGAGCTAACGTGAGCACGCAAGTAGAATGGTCGGGGGGGATTGGAATTCATCTAGATCCGCTAGAAGAAGAACAAGTCCCAAAATCAAGGTTTTTCATTCAATAAGAGTTCAACTCTTCAACACAAGTGTTTGTTTTCATCAAAAGGTAAGCTAATGAAAATAATAAGACAACTAGCTATTTATAGGTGTTTTTAGACACCATATGAAAGGTCCAATATGCCCACACTTAAGCTTAGGAGTAAAGGACCACGTAGGGTCAAAATAGTCTTAACATAGCTAGGATTCACGTGCTTCAGCTTTCCGGGCGGAGCGCCCAAGATTGGGGCGGAGCGCCCGCGTTTTTGGATAGTGGGGTGGCCTAGGCGGGGCGCCCAGAACTTGGGCGGAGCGCCCAGACCTAGGCATCCTTGGGCAGAGCGCCTAGATTTTCAGGCGGAGCGCCTGGATGCCTGGGCTGCTCTTCTTGCACTTTGAGCACTCGGAACGGCTTCCAATCGCTTCCTTCTTCTAGCCCCTTCCTCATCAAGTGTAGGTGTACTCCTTGGATGTCCTTATCTTGGCTCCGAGTGAAGGGTCTTGTGGGGGTTTGGGTCTTATCATCCTCCCCTTCTTGCGAAGATTTCGTCCTCGAAATCAATGCATTCACGTACATGGCATCATCTCTTCGGGGTGCCCAAAGCTCTCCTCTCTCGCAACCCTTGATCGTCACTTTGACATAGGTTTCTTCCAAGGTCTCCTTTGCCTTAACATGGAGCTTATAACCTACAAGCAACGACAAGCAAACACAAGATTTCCTACCTTGAAGGTAGGTTAGTGCAAGAAGTGTGGAAAACACACTCTTGTGATATAACCAAGAATCAATGTTAAGAACAAATATCAAGTCTCCAAAGAGAACAATAAGTACTTGGTTAAAGATCAACATGCACTCATCACAATAATGAGAAAGTAGGTCATAGGGGCATGGAAAATGCAAGACCAAGCTATCAAAATCCCCTTGAACCTTAAGCTCAAGATCAACAAACCAATCCCTACTCAAAGTGTAATCAATATGTGGAGTGGAGTGAGTCAAATAACCCATCATGCAAGTAACATCAAGTACTCCACTCCCCTTCTTTAAAGCATACCTACTCACACCAAGGGATTCCTTTCCACCTCCCATTTCATCACTTAAGCAACCCGTCTCAAAAGACAAACTATCAAGAAAGGTATTGGTAATGGCCTCTTCTTCATCATAACCCAAACAAGCAATAGTAGGGTCACTCAAAGAGTCATTTATCTCAATCAAATCCTCACACAATGGGTTGCCTAAGGGGTCAAACCCTTCACACCATGGAGGTTCCATCTTACTATCAACCCTAGTCCTATACAATTTGCTACCACCAATGAGATTATCTTCAAACAATGGAAATATAAAAACATGCATCTCAACATCATGATCAAGCATAGACAAGTTATCAAGACTAGGTTCACTTGAGGAGTCATCATAGACAACTTTGTCCAATTCATGCAATTTGGACTCCTCATTGCCACTAACATCCTCACCACAACACATAGACCCACAAAATAGAAGCATATCAACAAGGGTATGATCAACTACCTCATCTACCCCTTTATCATAGATTGGCGGTGTGTCATAGCAAAGGTCAAATTCATTGACAACCATCAAGTCTACACTAGTGAGAGATTCATTAAACAATGAGCTCACATCATGATGCGGCTTAGCAAGGCTCTCAACTAATGTCACACAAGCACACACAAGTTGACTTTGAGACTCTCCACCAGTGGCATATTCACTAGATGCAACACAAGCACCAACTAGTGTTGAGTCATCCCAAGAAAAATAGCTAGTAGGTTCATGAAAGGGTGGAGCAACACTTACATTGGTAGTTCTCCCTTGATCACTTACAAGGCTTGAAGTGTCATGTGCGACTCCTTCTTCATGAAGCTCACATTGAGAGTCTTCTTCCTCTTGGCTCTTCTTCCAAGCACATGGTTGAGGCTCCAATGGCTTGTCTTCATTTGCACCTACACAAGAACTAACACAAGAAAGAGTAGAAGATGAAGAATTGTTAGAACAATGGGTGCTCTCACTCTCAATTTTCCTTTCCTCACCTCTCTTCTCTCTCAATTTAACCTCATGGTCAAGTGTAGTTGGTGGTGACAATCCACTCACACCACTCCTCAATTCCTCTCCTTTTTCCTCTCTTAGATTGTCACCGGTCACTTCCTCACTTCTCTCTATCTTTTCTCTCTCATTTGAAGTGGAGTGACTCTCATTTTCATCATGCTTTGGCAAGACAACAAGATTGCTTGCCTCGGATTCAAGTACAATGGGCGACTTGGCTTTAGCCGCTTCCCTCAACTCCCTCATCCGATTGTAGTCATCACTCACTTGTTTGGGAGTTAGGGGCTTCAACACAAATTTCCTTCCTTCATGTTGGAGCGTGTAAGTGTTGACACGCCCGTCATGAACCGCTTGGCGATCAAATTGCCAAGGCCTTCCAAAGAGAAGGTGGCAAGCTTGCATGGGCACAACGTCGAACAAGTGTTCATCAACATAACTACCCATTTTGAACTTGATCATTGCTTGTTTCACTACCTTTAGCTCCCCACATTCACTAAGCCATTGCAATCGATATGGCTTGGGATGCTTCACGGTAGGCAACTTCAATTGGGTTATAAGAGATTGACTCACAACATTAGCACAACTCCCGGAGTCAATGATCATAGAGCATACAACACCCTTAGCACGACACCTAGCATAGAAAAGGTTTTCTCTTTGCAAGGTTTCACCATCCTCCACAATCATAGCTCCTAAGCTCCTCCTCACAACTAGAAAATTATGAGGTTCCTCATCCTCCACCGTGTCATCTAGATCATCCTCCTCTACTCCCTCATCTCCCTCTACTCCCTCATCATCCTCCGGTTCACTCTCTTGTTCATATGTATTTTCACCAACAAGAACCATGGTCCTCTTCGTAGGACACTCCTTAGCAAAGTGTCCATTCCCCTTGCATTTGTGACATTGAATGGAAGAAGAAGTAGGAGTATTCAATTGAGTTTTAGAATTACCTCCCACATTGGGTGTGTACTTCTCAAACGGCTTCTTCACATCTTTGCTTGCACTTGCTCCACTAGGGCCACTTGCATTTGTGAACTTGGCATTGGGAGTAGGATTTTTCCAATCCTTTGACTTGTTCATGGAGGTAGAAGTGTTGCTCTTGTAACGGTTGGACTTCTCTTTCTCAAGCTATTGCTCGGCTTGAATAGCGGCATCAAGAACCTCTTGAAGTGAAAGATAAGCATGCAATATCAATTGTGAAGCTATACCATAGCTCAAACCATTCATGAAACGGATCACGGCTTGCTCTTCATCTTCGGTATCCATATCTAAGGCCATTCGAGTTCTTTCAAACTCATCAAAGTATTCATGCACCGTCTTGACACCTTGCTTCAACTCATAAAGTTTCTTGAGTTGCTCTTGCCGATATCTTGGAGTGATGTACTTGATACTCATGATACCTTTCAAGTCATTCCAACCCACAATCACGGGAACCTCCGCTCTCCTCCTTGATCTCTTGACGGATTCCCACCAAGTAGATGCATAGGATTCAAAGGATAAAATAGCATAGGTACCTTTCTTCTCATCGGTCATCTCATTTGTGTCAAACAATCTTTCCATGTGTAGCACCCATTCAATATAAGCCGCCGGACCACAATTCCCTTTAAAGGTTGGGAGATTAAGCTTCACACTATTGATGTTGGTGTTGTCACGACCCCCACGGAAAGGCTCCGGTTGGCCCCCATAGTGATCTTCATTCACACCATACTCCCTCCTCGCATTCCCTCCAACATAACCCATAGGTGGCCCTCGACCTCGGCCCTTACCTCTATCCACATTTCGACCCCAATTCATACCTCGCCTTGGTTGAAAGTGATCATCAAACCCATACATATCATCACCATAATCGGCTTCCTCCCCTTCTTGAGCTTCATCGGCTTGCTCAAGAGGTTGCACATTTCGGATGGGCCTTGGTAGTGGAATGTTTCTTGGGGGGTTATCCAAGATACGGGGAATGCCCGTTCGTTGGGTATTGCCCAACACTTGATCAAGTCTCTCTCGTTCCTCCTTTGCCCGTTGTTGATTGAGCAATTCAATAACATGGCTAACTTGCTCCAGAGTAAAGTTAGGAGTACTTGAGACTTCAACCGGGACACTCGGGTTCCCTTTCTCGGCTTGGACACTCGGGGTCCCTTTCTCCGAGGGGACATTAGAAGTCCCTTGCTCAACTAGAGCACTAGAGTTCACCCGCTCGAGGCTTTCAAACCTCAAGTGCATACTATCCATTTGGCGAGGATAGTAGCAAGGGCACTCTTTGCAAAATCATCTCCTTCGGAAGATATTGTACCTACACAAGTAACAAAACGTTAGAAAACAACCTCACACACTCCCTCACTTGAGATCACTCGCTCTCTCGTATAGTGACGGTGGGTATTTCACTCGACTTGTGGTTCCAAAGCTTCACGTAGATGAATAGAAATTTCTCAACTCAACCAAACTATTCACGAGTCAAGCACACTCCGGGGTGAGTGGACTTAATAGGACTCAATGAACGCTAGGCACTTTGAAGTGAGGACTAGAACCAATAGAAACTACGAGTCTTCTTTGGATTTCTACTCTCCAACTATAGCACGAATCACCTAAAGCAATTAAGGATTGGTGTTAAATAAGTAGGAAGATTACTTAGATCAACACTAATTAGAGGTTAGGCAACAAAGAAACATGTAATCCTAGAAGAAACTACCCAAAACAACCCTTCAGGATATTAGGCAGAGCGCCCAAGACTTGGGGCGGAGCGCCTCAAAAATTGATCAGTGAGGTCGGGCAGGCGGGGCGCCTGGGGTTTAGCCGGAGCGCCTGGACTATGCACTGGTCAGGCGGGGCGCCCAAACTTGAGGCGGAGCGCCTGATCGAAGAACACTTGGGTTTTTCAACGTGTTCTTCGATTTCAACCCAACTTTTTGGTCGATTCCAACGTGATCTTCCCAAATTTGAAGTACCCGAAGTTGTATTTTGGTATAACCACCAAACCCCAATGATTTTCACACCCAACCAAGCAACAAATAAGACACAATCATGATTCAAGTTTCAAGTTGGGTTTTCTCAATTTTTCAAAAGGGTCAAAAAGGTGGGTTTCGATTCTTCAAAATCAATGTTATACAACTCCGATTCACACCAAATTTGTTGCAAATGGTTTGTTTTCAAAATTAGACCAATCCCCGGTAATCAAATCCAAAACCCCACAACCACACAACCCAAAATCAAGCAAATTCCTCAAGAACAAGGGTTTAGTAGGGTTTAAGGAAAATTGGGGTTTCAATTTTTCAAACTTCACCAATCCAAGTAATTTTGGTACCCAAGCAACGGGAATTCAATCACAATCAAGAATCCATAACACCCATATCACAAATCACAAACACCAAAAAGTTATGCCAATTTTTGAATTTTTGAATTTTTCAATTTTTTTGTAATTTTCTTTTTCCCAATAACTTCAACAACAAGAAAACTAAAAGAAGATACTAGGCAAGAAGAATCAAGGGTCGGGGTTCGTAGGAACGATACCCGAACCTTGCTCTGATACCAAACTGATAAGAATCAAACGCGGAAAATAAAAAGGATAAGAACGAGACGTATCTCGATCACAAATCTCAAGTAGCAACGGAGAACTTGTTCCGTTACACTCCGAGAGGAGGTCAAGAACACCTACGCTAGGCAACTACCCTCGAGCTAACGTGAGCACGCAAGTAGAATGGTCGGGGGGGATTGGAATTCATCTAGATCCGCTAGAAGAAGAACAAGTCCCAAAATCAAGGTTTTTCATTCAATAAGAGTTCAACTCTTCAACACAAGTATTTGTTTTCATCAAAAGGTAAGCTAATGAAAATAATAAGACAACTAGCTATTTATAGGTGTTTTTAGACACCATATGAAAGGTCCAATATGCCCACACTTAAGCTTAGGAGTAAAGGACCACGTAGGGTCAAAATAGTCTTAACATAGCTAGGATTCACGTGCTTCAGCTTTCCGGGCGGAGCGCCCGCGTTTTTGGACAGTGGGGTGGCCTAGGCGGGGCGCCCAGAACTTGGGCGGAGCGCCCAGGCCTAGGCATCCTTGGGCAGAGCGCCTGGATTTTCAGGCGGAGCGCCTAGATTTCTGGGCTGCTCTTCTTGCACTTTGAGCACTCGGAACGGCTTCCAATCGCTTCCTTCTTCTAGCCCCTTCCTCATCAAGTGTAGGTGTACTCCTTGGAATTCCTTATCTTGGCTCCGAGTGAAGGGTCTTGTGGGGGTTTGGCTCTTATCACGAATAATGCTTTCAAGACACGTTACGCTCACTACAAGTTCTTTGTTATGTTGTTCGGGCTTACCAACTCCCTAACAACTTTTATGGATTTGATGAATTGGATATTCAGGCCATATCTGGACTCATTTGACATTGTGATTATCGATGACATTCAGATATAATCACGCAGCTGCAAGAAACATGAATATCATTTGAGAATGGTTCTACAGATGCTACGTGATCGGGAGCATTATTCTAAATTTTTGAAGTGTGAATTCAGGTATGATTATGTGGCTTTCTTTGGAAATGTTGTGTCCAGTGATGGCATGAAAGTTGATCCTAAGAAGATTGAAGTCATTCAGAATTGGCCGCGCCCTACTAATCCGATGAAAATTTGTAGTATCCTTTGTTTGGCAGGGTATTATCGATATTTCATGGAGAAGTTCTCTTTTATTATAGCCCCTATGACTCACGTGACTCAAAAAGTAGTCCAATTTTGGTGGTATGATGAATGTGAGGCAAACTTTCAGAAGCTCAAATCATTGTTGACCTTAACACCAGTGTTATCCTTTCATTTAGGGACTGGTGGGTTCGTGGTCTATTATGATACTTTTCGTGTTGGCCTGGGATGTGTTCTGATGCAACACGATAAGGTTATCACTTATTCTTCCAGGCAGCTAAAGGTAGATGAGAAGAATTATCCGACTAACAATTTGAAGTTAGCACCTGTGGTGTTTGCTTTGAAGATTTGGAGGCATTATCAACATGACAAACCTTGTGAGGTGTGTATCGATCACAAGAGCTTATAGTATTTGCCCTCATAGAAAGATATGAATAGTAGGTAGCGAATATGGCTCAAGTTGATTAAGGACTATGACCTCACTATTCACTATCACCCAGGGAAAGCTAATGTACTAGACGATGCCTTGACTAAGAAGCCTATGGGCAGCTTGGATTTTTGATGTTGAGATGAGAATTGGCTTGAGAGTTGCAGTCTCTTGGCAACTTAGGGGTGACATTTATTGGCTCAGACCTTAGTGGAGTTCTTGCTCACATTGTGGTTAGTCTTCCTTAGTCAGCCGGAAGGAAAGGTAGTTTCAGGATCCGTATCATAGAGAGTTGTGTCAGTGTACCAAAAGTAGAGGAGCCCTCCCTTCGAGCTTGGTGCTGATGGTATTCTCCGACTTATTAGTCAGCTTTGTGTCCCTGATATTTGTGATTTGAGGCAGTTATTGCAGAGCAAGGCTCATAACTCGCGGTATTATATCTATCTAGGTATTACTAAGATATATCAGGACCTTTGGGAACTGTATTGGTGGAAATGAATGAAGAAGGATGTCTTTGATCATGTGCCTTGATGATTGAACTGTCAGCAAGTCAAGTGCGAGCACATGAGGCCCACAAGTTTGGCTCAGGTTTTACCCACACCCAAGTGGAAGTGAGAGTCGATCACTATGGATCTCATAGTTGGTCTGCCGAAGACTTTGAGGCATCATGATTCAGTTTGGTTTAATTTTGATAGACCGACTAAATCTACTTATCTCATTCCATAAATACGGGCCACTTAACAAAGAAGTTAGCTCGGATCTTTCTCGAGCAGGTGGTTTTGTTGCATGGAACTCATCTTTCTATTACGTCTTATAGAGGTTCTCAGTTCACTTCTCAGTTGTCCAAAGCTTTGGGGCTGAATATCATGCTCCTTGACCTCCTTTTGGGCTAGAGTGGCCTACTGATTTTAACTCAATTATGGGCTAAAATTAGCCTCTTTTGGGCCCCTCTTTTTGGATTTCTTCAAAATCTGATTTTGCAGTCTTTTGGGTACTTCTTTGGACCTCTTGAAGGTCTGGTATTGGGGCCCAATCTTCCTCCTCTTGGGTTTCAACTTGGGTCGCAAAATAGTTTTATGGCTTGATTCAGTTTTGGGCTTGAGTATTTCTTCCAAAAGAAGATGCCTTTTTAATTTGTATTTGAAGTCCAACGAGTTTATCTTGAAGCTCCCTGGTCTGAGATTTGGTCATGGGCCTTCTTTGAGCTTCCAAAGCTTTATCTTTATCCATTAATGGAGATGAACTTTTAAGGAGGCTATCATTCCCCTCTTCTTGAAAGGAATTTGTCCTCGAATTCAGACATGCATAAAGAGAAAGTAGCATAAGTACAAAAAAAATCACAACAAAGGTCACACCACACCATTTTTTCTTGGTTGGAAGAACATCACGTAGTACCGATTAACTTTACTCTTACTGTTGAACTTTGATATTATTGTTAATGACTTGGCGTTATCAAAACATAATCATCTCTTAAAATAACAAACTCACCAACATAAAATATAAGAATAAAGTTCATCACCTCCAAAAATACCTTAGGTATGGTACGAAGTCTAAGAATGTGAATCAACCCACTATACATACCATACTTTGACTTGTTTACAAATCGAACAACATTACCTGGTATTTTTTTTATGAAATGACTCCAACTTTAAAGGAACTTCATGTCATAAACCTGTAAATAAGAATCATGATATTCAAAAGGTTCAATAACACAAAAATTATCAACTAAACATTTATCTTCCACCATCCAAGAAAAATTGATTTCTCCATATTCTTCTTGTAGTCCAATCCTTTTCCACCTTCTCTTGCATCTCACCTCTCTATAAAAAAAGGTCTTCCATAACTTTTTCTGCACAAAAATACAAGAACTAGTGCAAGAAAGAGTTGAGTTAGGAAGTAAACAACAACTTTTCTCATAGCCAGCATGTCTATTAATAAGTAGTGGAGATTTTATTCTCAACAAATCGCACCGCTCTCCACTTGTGTCAGCCCTTCACAAATTGATGCATGCCTTGTAATGCAAATTTTATTCAAACAATTAATATTTCACATTTAAGTTAACTATAACCAATTATCAAAAATGGAAGGACAAAGTTGGGTGTCAACAACTGCCCCTCTTATTTCAAAAATGATAAAAGAATCTTAGGGCAAAGATAGTTGACAGAGTAGCCAATTTTATCACGATCAGTGGGCATTATGCCAGAAAGAGAGAAGGAGAGTTTATGGGGTGTTGCGGCCAAACTCTGGTCTCCGAGTTGCCCATATATCTAGGGTTTCACGTGAAATGACCGTGTGTAGTTCTAGAATGAATTAAGAACAAGCCGAGATAACACCAATCGATAAAACATGGAAAAAGAGGCTTGTTACCATCCTAGTTATGAAAATGTGGTGTACAACAGACCCACAGCGGGAAGTTTACACGGACATAGCTTCCACTACAGCTTGATAAATAAGTCATCTTGTCTTCAATATCATATCTTGGAATTGTCTTGACTACACTTGGGATATTTAGGATTAAGCACGCATGGTTCAAACAAATAGGCACGATTCATACAATGTAGGAAGGAATACAAACTAACATCTCAATCCGGAGTGAGAGATTAGGCAGATTACTTGTTCCTGTATGGGAAGTTCAGATTTGAGCATGCTCTAAAATTTGATGAAACAAAGAATTTGCAGATATAGCAAAGCATTATTAAAGAGACTAAGCTTCTTGAATAGAGTGCTAAGACAGTGCATAATATGTATTTGAGATTTTGTGATCGCACGATTCACGTATACAGAGTGATTTTCTGAAAGCAAGTGTAAGAGAACATGAAATGGTTTGAGGAATTATAGGGAGGCCTAGGAGTGTCCTGCAGTAGAAGTAAGATAAAAATAAAATTTTATAGGGATAGAGCGAACTTTCCTGCAAAGTTGATCATTTCTTTGCTAGACATGGGGCTGTTGTTCCGTTTGTTTTTCAAGTGCATCAGATTCTACATTGTCTTGAATATTGGTGGGAAAGTAAATCTTGGTGTTGTGCCTACTCCTCTGAGCTATTGGTAAATAAGTACAAGTGTGGTGCTTGCTCCTTTGAGCTTCTAGAAAATAAATATTGGTGCAATGCTTGCTCCCCTAAGCTTCTAGAGAACAAATGCTGGTGCAGTGCTTGCTCCATGAAGCTTCTGAAAAATAAATACTGGTGCGATGCTTGCTCCTCTGACCTTTTGGAAAATAAGTACCGGTATAGTGCTTTGGGGAACTTTGACCGTTGTGTCGGGACGTGTATCCTACATGGAACAGGTAAAGCATAATGATAAAATTAGAGTGACATTACCGTGCTTGTGACATTGCCCAAGATATTATCGTGTTTGTTGTTATGTAGCTCGTATTTTGTGCATGCAATCAAAGAATGATTTGTGAGTTGTGAGGAAGGGGAAGACTTGATTTGTGCATTCTTCCTAGAAGTTGTACCTCGTTCTCCTATATGTTGTGCAAATGTATATTGCTTCTCAAACTTGTGAGTCTCAATCTTTGATGAATATTGAAGTAACCTTAAAATTTTGCCCCTGTGTTGATTTATTGCCTTCTTGGAATTTTTTAGGGAAATCTCAAAATTCTAGCCCAGTGTCTTGCTGTAATAGTTGTGTATTGAATTATGGACTATATGTCATAACCCATTAGCCTAATTATCCTTAATCTGACTAACTCTTCTACATATATAAACCTAAAACCCTTCCCAAACCCCTCATTTCCATACATTTCCAAACCCTAGCTGCCACCATGCCAAAAATACTCCCACCACTTGAAAGATCCTCCGCCTCTACACCACCATTGTTCCGCCGAGGCACCACCGCTGCACCACTGCCAACCTCCATCTCCGGTTGTCAAAAAATAATTAATATACACCTTTCCAAAACTGCCTCGACGTCCTATTTTCATTTCTACCTTTCATTTTACCAAAAACTCAATCGTTTGGCATAAAACAGACTAAACAGTGGCGTAACAACTAAAACTCCGATGAAGTTTGGTTTCTCCCCAACGTACCATAACTGTTTCTGCTCGTCTTCTCCATTTACTTGCTTTCTCCTCTTCCTTTTCTGATTAAAACAACAAAAAAAGGGGTCATTTCAATTAGAAAGGGAATAGGAATTGGCATTTTTTCTGGATTGATTGAAGTTTGGCCATGCGTGTTGGTGCAATTTCAGGGATGACAATGGTGAGGTAGTGATGCCATGACCGCTTCCCGCCGTGATTGAAGTTTGGTAGTGACAAGTAGAATTTTCAGGCTGCATAACGATGGCGCAGGAATAGAACAGAGGTCAGGCAGTGATGATGCAGCTGCGTCGAGGCAGCGACGCCAGGGTTGTTGCCCGCAATAATGATGCTTAACGATGCAGCTGCAACAGTTATTGTCATGTGTATTGTTTGTCTGATTAACATGTAAATCTTCCACTTCCGTTTCGTATCTTATTATTTTGTCCATTCTCATATGATTTGTTGAAGAAAGTTATGTTTAGTTTAGTGACAGTGCTACACTTTCTTGTATTCACCTGTTAGGTTCGTGCCTAGTTTAATGAAGTGTTTTAATCACCTTGCTTTATTATTTTCAAGCATGTTTTATTACCCTTGTGTTATTCAAGAATTCAAATCTCTGTTATATTCGTACTTCAATTTATCACTTTCATCTGCCAAGCCAAGTAGGCGAGACTGAAGCTCTTTAACTTCAGTGGCTAGGATGGCCTTCTCACCATATACTTCGCCAGCATGCATATCATTAGCTTCCTTTGCATGTCGCAGCATTTCTTTCAGGTCTTCTACCCTCCTAAGCATATCCAGCCAATTATGAGTTGGGCGCTTTAACCATTCAGCCATGGATGCTTAGCGGGGATCCTCGTACATGGTGAATAACCAAATTCCAATTGAAATGAAATCTTTATGATAAATCAATGCAATTTAGGAGGAATCAATGAGAGGACATCAATTCAAATCCTTGATTTTCGAATTGAAAGAGATATTGAGAGAGATCAAGAATTCTCACCATTTTTTAGATTCATGGACCCAATTCAATTCAGTGTGAGAAAGCAGTTGCAGGCCAGTGTAGGCTTGCTCCGCACAGGTTACATCTGGGCCTTATATTGATATTCTTTTCAATTCGTTTTGAAATTTCTTCGGTCCGGGGTACCGCGTAATCCGTTTAGATCTATTTCAGTTGCCAATGAAATGGAATACGGGGAACTCTCCATCTAAGTGGTTAATCCGACGAGTCAATTCTCAATGTGATGCATCCGTGAAATGGGACTCTGATCTGCCCGAACTTAGTCCAGTCCTATTAAAGATGGGGCTCTTCTTTACTTTACTTTTCTTGATTTTGTTCGAAAGGACCCTCTTATTCTCATGGCCTGGTCTGGTCAGTACCCAGCCGGGCCTCTTTTGTTCCAATGAATTTGAATTTGAAAACCAAAATGCCTGTTGTAGTTGTAATATTTCATTTTAATTGAATAGTGAATATTCAAGCAACAAGTTAATTGAATGGTGAATATTCAAGCAACAAAAAAAAATTCCCATTTTTTGTGGAATTTTTGTAAAAGTAAATAAAATATATAAATATATAAAATAGAAAATTCGATCAAAAAAAAAGTCTTATTTCTCTTTCTGCTTTTTTATTTTATGTTTACGACCTTCCTGGACTAAAAAAAAAGAGCTAATTCGGACTATGCCTAACTAGAGGTATGCCTTCAATTCAACAAGCATATGCTGGCCAGAATAGTACTGAGATTTCCGTCTCTCTTTAGCTGACTTGCTTCCCATTGTAATTGCCATTGTAGCACGTGTGTGGCCCCTCCCAAAACAACATTCACTTTCAGGCCAATCCTCTATTTTCATCTTGAAAGATTCGGAAAAGTAGAACATGCTCTACCCCAAGTTGAAAGAGATAAATTGAACAAGTATGGTCGTGGGAACTTCTTCACTTCATGTTCATATTTTTGTCTCCCTCTTTCAAGTGAGTTCAGTTAGCCCTTAGGGTCAGAAGAGAGCTCATCTTTACTTCATTTCCTATAGAAAGCTACTGATTCTCTTATAGCCTTCGTTCATTTTGTTTAAGAAGGCTGCGACATATACAACATCTTTCCATAGACTTTTTCTTGCCTAGATGAAAATACAATAGATGAATAGTCATTCCCTCACAAATTCTTTATTTGAATATCTTTGCTTTGTTCGTTCTACAAATATAGATTGGTTAAATTTAAGTCTCGTTTAACTAATATCATAGATGCGTTGAAGTGGAAGTATGTTTGTCTGATCATTTTGTCGTGAAAGAACAGAGGTGTTGGTTTTTATTATGCATATTTTCAGGTCTGTTGAATTTTTATTTGTTGTGGACTTAGATCCAATTTGTACTTTGGAGCCTAAGTCAAACTGAGAATTTGATTTGGCCCACTAGTTTATTTCAGTTTAATGTTTGGGCTGATTTTAAGTAAATTTAGATATTTATTTTTGTGTTTAAAGTGGTTTAGATTTAAGTGTCAGCCCATTAGGCCCAATAATCAATAGTCCAACCCATGAGGTTGTCCCATCCTTAGACAACTTGCTTTTAAAGCCTTAGGGGACAAATAGGGTGGCTAAAGTGATGTCAAGACGGGCGAGAAAATGGTGAGTAGACATATACTCAAGTGGGTCACAAGGACCTTATAATTTGAGCTAACCAAACCCTCAACCTTTTATCTATACTAGTAAGGTTAAGCCCGTGCCAGCACGGGCCCAATAAATATCACTTAGTCATTTGATGTATACATCCTAAGTAGTATATAAAAATTATATATTAATTATACATATATTATACATGCATTATGCAAAAATTATATATATTAATTATAAATAATATTAATTTATAACATATATAATAAATTACCAACTTATTTCTATTTAAAAGGTTGGATTGTTTTCATGCGCAAAATTGCAACTTCTTTTTTTGCTTAAATTAAATGTATGTTCAAATACTGATTGAAACCACAAATATATGCCCAAGTCTCTACTAAAATTACATTAATTTTAAAAGAAAAAGTAACAGATTATACAATCATCAATTTATGGACGTCGAATTGCTACTCTCTTCTCTTTAAATATATATATATATATAACACAGTGCATATGTATAAATTTTATCTAAAGATGTTCATGCTTTTGATAGGTAATAAGAAGTTAATTCATCTGTTTTTTCTATTTCTTCGGTTTCTCTCATCATTTAAGAATACTTGAAATCTTATGGATGAATATCTAATGAAAATTACAGTCAAGTAGTCTTGGCAACTATAACTATTTTTATGTTGTTCAAGTCAAAGTATTAAGATTTTGTTTTATTTGGATTCATTTCTTCTCTCTTTTCCTTCGGTCTGCTCAATTCTGATATGCCAATTATTTTATCATCAGGTCATCTGTTTGAAGAATTTAATTTATATTCTAAATTTTTGATATATTCATATTTAATTATCGATAACAGAAGTAACTAATCATTAATGTATTATAGTTACTGAAAATCGTAATTAATAATCTTGAGTACTTTTTTTAAGATAATTTGAAATGGATAGATATTTCCTATGAATTTTACTTCCCTAGGTATCATCTTCGTCTTTGTTTAAAGCCCTTATTGAATTCCTAAAAGAAATGTTTGAGAAAATAATGTGTTTTTTGCATTATCTTACATCGTTTCACTATTTCTCTTGTGGGATGGTATCTTTTTTCTTTTCTTTGTTAGAACCAAATTTTATATGTTGCACAAAGTTAATATACAAATACTCTCTTCGTTTTAATGTGAAAATAATAAATAATAAAATCTTTAGTTGAAAAATGAAAACTAACTCATCGGAGTTGTAATCAAGTATTGCATTAATCAAATTTATAATCAAGTGTTATTCTCAGAGCTAATAAAGTATTGCATTAGTTCAGATGGTGCATTTGTTGTAATTTTTAGCCTTAGAAATTAAAAATTACATGTAATTAATAGACTAATGGTCAAATTATAATGAGCAAGCCAATTGATTTTACTGAAAATTGTTGTCTTAGACTAATTAGATTAGTGACATTGAAAATAGCTCTAAGATTCTTCCGTAAATTTTAATCCATATCATGAACGAAAAATAGCTCAAAGGAAAGACTCAATACTGCCAAAGAGGTAAAGAAGTCAATGGTAAAGTTTTAGTAATTGTAAATAGTATGTTTGCAATACATAATTTATTTTCTCTCTAGTTTACTTTTAGACAAAAGTTTGACATATATCAATCCGTAGTAATAATCCAATTTGTATAGGATATTTACACAATCAATCATGCATTTAGACACTGATACTATCTTGCCTGACCTTTGTGTAGCCTAACTTTTTTAATTTTGCTAATTGATAACTTAGAAATAATTTTGATGCAAATGCTCTTAAATCATAATATTGTGCTACAGTTCATTTTGTCAAATTTTAATTCCAAAATGAGTATCACAACTCACAAGCATTCTTATAGTCTTGCAACGTTAAACTATAAGAAAAAAAATGATATTGATTTGGCAGGTTCAGAAATATAAGTATATATAAAACAGCTATTTTAAAAATATCTGTTCACATTTCTTTCATGAAAAATCAAAATATACGTCAAAGTTTAATATATTTACAAGAATGTATTAAGATAAATTAGTGATAAAGATAAACCAAGGACAAAATAAACTTGGAAAGAGCTGCTATCTAAAAGCGCCTTACCAGTAAAGCTAATATGCCTTATCCTATCCACTCCATTGAATATTTTATAGGGAAAATGAGGCTTCACTTGCAGTTTTACCTAATCTTCTTTTGGAGCTTGACAACATGACTTTGGATTATACGCTAATATATAGTTGTACCAATTAAACTACGTGAAGGAAGAAGAAAGCTGTGTTTAAATATTGTAATGTTGTGGAGCCCTATGTTTTTTCAAGAAAAATGTTAGCGCTAGCACATACTGTTGTCCCACATCAGATAGCAACAGTTACTCCCTCCGCTATATAACTAAGCAGCAAGCTTCAATATGGTCAAAGTGCTGTCATATGTATACACAAGGTAGGACATGGTAAGGCTTGTCCTTTGGCCACGTGGGATCTTGTCAGTCTTAATATTGTGTGGGGCGGTTGACGCTGACCTGCTTATTGCCATTTATAAAGGAGTAGCAGATAAGAGAGTATTCACTCTCATTTTTGGGGAGGACCTTACACACACAAAAGAGAGAGGAGAAGTTGAAAAAACAAAAAGAACATAAACCAAGAACAAAATATTTTAGAGAAAAAATAAGTAAGATTATTAGAAAGATTTATAACCAAATCTTGTTGTTTAAAGGTTCAATAGAGGTTCTTAAGGGCCGTCTGGTTGCTTTTTGCTGCGTTCGATAGCTTATTTTGGTTGGTTTGGGTCGTCATTGCTGACCTCTAAGGCCTCGTATCATAGGTAAACACATGAACCTCATGTATTTTAATTCTACCATGAAATGATACCAAAGTCAGCATGTTTAAAAGTCCAAAAATGCGTATTTTTGTTATATGTATGTTTGTTTTGGCTAAATATTTAGTGGCTGGCTGTTTTGTTGAAAATATGGAATATATGGTGGTTGGCATGTCTACTTTTTAACCGTGTATAATATTTGAGTTATGCATATAAAAAGCCATGGACAGAAACTTGGTTGAATTGCAAAAATATGCTACCGGAAGCTATGGTTGCAAAATTGCCCTCACTAACAGATGTTTAGCTAAAAAGCCCTCATTAGTTTAATGAAACTTTTTTCGGACCAAAATACCCCTACAAACCAATAAAAATACGCGCACAGTCCATCTCCTACCTTTTTAATATTCACGCGATCACAGCAACCCTAAAGCCCCATTCCTTTCAGAGATTGCTCCGTTCAAGAAAAGGCTCACTGTAAGATTTCTTCAAATTGTTATTGAATTTTACTAACAGTTGTAATTTCATTTATATTATGCTTAACTTTGGTTAAAATTCTATATAAACCAAACGAGATATTGTTTTTTATTCATAATAATCACAAAACACATGACATTAGATTGATTACAGTAATTGTAATATGCAGTTCATCAAAAAAGAAAAATCTATCAATTCTGGAAAAGTCTTGGCTTATTGACAATAGTTTAAACTCTGGTGCAATGGGAGGCTTGTACAAAGTTATTGCCTATTGCCTATTGCCAAGACTTTCAACCCTATTGTAATGAGGGGCTATAGCTAAGACTTGCAGCTCTGATGCAATGGGGTCCTTGTAGACACTTCTTCCCTATTGCCAAGACTTACAGACCTGTTGCAATGGGGGTACTTGCAGACAAGTTCTCTGCAAGTCTTGGCTAGCCAAGACTTATAGCTCTGGTGCAATAAGCACAAAGCAGAGACTTCTTTGCTATTGCCAAGACTTTCAGACTTGTTTCTATCGGGGACTTGCAGATAAAGTCTCTACAAGTCTTGGCTATTGCCAAGACTTGCAACTCTATTGGAATAAGTACCTAGGAGAAAATTCTTGGCTATTGCCAAGACTTTCTGACGCTTGCTATAAGGGGCATACACATAAAATCTCTACAAGTCTTGGCTATTGCCAAGAGTTGCAGCTCTGGTGCAGCAGGAACCTAGGAGAAACTTCTTGGCTATTGCCAAGACTTTCTGACTGTTACTATGGGGGGCATGCACACAAAATCTCTCCAAGTCTTGGCTATTGCCAAGAGTTGCAGCTCTGGTGCAACAGGCACCTAGGAGAGAATTATTGCCTATTGCCAACACTTAAAGACTGTTACTATGGGGGGCTTGCAGACAAAGTCTCTCCAAGTCTTGGCTATTGCCAAGAGTTGCAGCTCTGGTGCAATAGGCACCTAAGAGAAACTTCTTTGCAAGACCTTAAGCCCATAAAAGGGAAACGCTTTTACCAATGATCCTGCTTCTATTAAAGCATATTATTTGTCTTGATTATGTGCAGGATTGCCACTATGGCGACTCGCTGCATTTATATAGCTTATAATGGGAATTGGATCCAAACAGCAAATACATCAACCATGATATAAAGTTGATACTTGTCGAAGACGGTATAAGCTACCACACATTTAGAAAAGAAGTTTGTAATGCTCTGACAATCAACACTGCTGAAACTGAAGTAAAGATAAGGTTTGACACAAATCTCGAAAGGTGCAGAGGAATGATGGAAATAAATGATCAAGAACTTACGACTTGCATGTTTCTGCTGAAAAATGATGAGAATTTGAGAAAATCCTGCTTCATAGTAGAAGTAATTAAAAGGACTGAACTCTCAAGTAACAACACCACCACACCAACTACATGCAAAATATTTCTGAGTGAAGCAGACCACACCATGGTATTGAATCAAAAGAAAGGGCAATTGATTGACCTCATAGACCAAAATGAGGATGTAATCTCCCTGACTAACCAAGAAAGTGATGATGCACAACATGAACAAGGAGAAACCAACGATGAGGTCACTAGATGCAGAGCTTTAGTGATACACACTGAACCACAAACAATCATCACCGACCAGTCGACAACAATAGACATTGAATCAATCACTCCACCACCAATAATGGAAGAATCAGGAGAGCCAACCATGGTAAACAGAGCAAAGAGAAAGAGAAAACTTGACATTGAAACAACCATTCTAGGGAGTGATGCATCTGTGGATGACATAACGGAAAAATCTGTCTTCCAAGACAAACAGAGTATAAAGAAGTCAATATCTATCATTGCAATTACAAAAAGCATACAATTCAAGGTTGCTAAATCATGAAAGACAAGATATTGGCTGAGGTGTGTTGATACCAATTGCACTTGGCGTTTCCATGCATCAAAGATACCAAATTCTATGCTTTTCAAGGTGGACAACTTTGAAAAGACGCACACATGCTCCATTGACTTCATTAAATCTGACCAACGGAATGCAACATCAAAAATGATTAGTGACTACATTGTGGAGCTCATACGGCAAAACGATAATGTCATCACACCTAAATTCGTGGTACAGGAAATGAGAAGGAAATTTGGAATTATAATGAGCTACCACAAGGGATGGCGCTCAATACAACATGCTTATTATGTGTTGAGAGAGACACCTAAAGAGAATTACATTATGCTGCCTTCCAATCTACATATAATGAAAGAAAACAACCCTAGCACGTACGTCAACATCAACACGGACGGCGAGAACAGGTATGCACAGTCTAAAATACTGCTCGTACAATTAATTTTCATCTATTGGCAATAAGGCAAGACTTTCTTAGTTTCACACACATACCACACATATCACTTTCCTTGAAATATTGGCATTTGATAATACTTTCCCTCCCCTCTGCCACATAACTCCAACACTTCACTAATAAATCTTCTGCTTCCCCCATGCAGGTTTCAGTATGCATTCTTTGCGTACGGCGCTTCAATACAAGGATGGAGACACTGCAGAACAGTAATAATGGTAGACACAACATTCTTGCAGGGAAAATACCGTGGTATTCTCATAGTAGCAATCTCTAAAGATGGAAACAACATCTTTCCTTTGGCGTTTGGGATTGCAAATTCAGAAAACAACAAAGCCTACAACTGGTTCTTCTGCCAGTTGAGAATTGCGATAGGGACACGTGAACAACTCTTAATCCTATCAGACCGCCACCCCTCCATTGCAAATTCCATCGCTAACGTCTATCCAGACTGTCAGCATGGCATATGCATTTATCACATGGATAAGAATCTAAGGAGCAGATTCTACTCCGACGCGGTGATCTCATATTTTTACAATGCAGCAACTACTTACAATCGCACAGATTTTGATACGTATATGACTGAGATTGAAAATCTTGACAAAAATGCTGCAAAATACATAAAGGAGGAGCCACCAGAAAGATGGGCACGTTCGTTCCACACCAACAGAAGACACAACATGCTAACAACAAACAATGTTGAGACTATGAATAGCGTTCTTGCAAAAGCCAGAAAACAGCCAATAATGGGGTTAATTGACTACATTCAAAACAAGCCACAGAGTTGGTTTTTCGAGAGAAAAAGTCAGACACAAGGAACTTATCATCAGCTCACAAGTTGGGCAGAACAAGAGCTGATCGGAAAGATTCCATTTGCATACATGATGATAGTAGATAGTAAGTAATATTTCTTACGAAAAGTTTCAGAAACAAAAATCTGTAGAATCGACATTTGCTTATTACATGCTTATTGACTTCATTCGCAGGTTGATCCTATTAGTGACACAAGATTTACAGTAGCAGATGGAGACGATAATTTTACGGTAGACTTAAAAGAGAGAACCTGCAAGTGCTTGCAATATCAAACAGACGAGCTACCATGCACCCACGCCATTGCAACAATAGATAGAAGAAATCTACAGAAGTCTAGCTACTGCGCACAGTGGTTCACAAGACATGCTTGGCAAGAAACTTACAAGGGTGAAATTCTACCAGTAGGAAGTTCAAAATCGTGGGATCTCCAACAAACTGTCAAGGATTTCATCACAAAATCACCCAACACAAAAATTAAGCGGGGAAGAAGGAAAACAAAGAGATATGCTTCAAGAGGAGAGTTTCTAAAGGCTAGAGCTCAATGTTCAAGATGCAAAAGGATAGGACACAATAGAACCAGCTGTGTCTACACTCCAGTACTCAATCCACATGCAAGAAAATACAGAAAGAAAGTTACACCATGATTCATTTTTATTACTCCTATGAATTACAATTGTAACATATCTTATAATTTGCACAACTGGTGATCTTAATGTCCTCAATAAATCTTAATTTTAAATTTTAATTGTCCAACCCCCCTCCCACTTTATCAGAAAATATCCTGTTAGGTATTGCCAATTTCCAATACTTTCAACACGTTTTCAATGAGGACTTCCAGACAATATCCTTAAGAGTCTTGGCTATTGCCAAAACTTGGAGGTCTGTACTTAACTGAAAGATCACGCAAAGAGCTAACCCACTGTTAAGCCGAATAAATGAATTCTCTCAAATATTGGCAATTTCAAAGACTTTAAACACACTTGAAAATACGGCAATGGAGACTGACTCCAAAAGTCTTGGTAATTGCCATTACTTTGCGCTTGACTGCAGCTATAGGTAATGTATGAATTTTCTCAAGTCTTACCTATTTCCAAGAACTTACAAATACTAGCAATTGCCAATACTTGCAACACGTTTCCAATGCCCACTCGAAGAAAAAATCCCTAAGAGTCTTGGTTATTGTCAAGACTTTAAGGTCTGGACATTTGTAATTTGCTGAAAGTTCAGGTAACGAGGTAACCATCTCCTAAGCTCTATTGGTAATTGCCAAGAGTTTAAATACATTTGATATGCGGGCTTGAAGACAAGGACTCCAAAAAATCTTGGCACTTGCCACAACTTTGTGCCTATTGCCAAGAATTTACAAACATTTGTATTTCATACTTCTTTCTAATTGACAAGACTTAAACGTGTAGTGCAATAACAAATGGTACTGGTTCTCTTTGCTATTGCCAAGAGTTTAAGCCCTATTAGAAAGGGGAAACTTCTCTGCAAATGTTCACTTATTTACATATAAAATGCCTTGAAGTCTTGGCAAAACCAACACTTGCAATTGACCACTTCGATAGATTAAAAAAAAATGTATTCGACACCCACCAGCAAACACTAATAAATAAAAAAATAAAACATAGAAAGAGGACAGTCAATTCATTCATTCACCTAAAAATATAAAGAGTTGCATGCATACACATTATAAAATAAAGTTTCATCTTTACACTAAAAAATATGGTAATTAAACAATAGTATTGTCAATCATTCACAGAACTACAACATGGTCAATTATGTCCAGGAAGAAATTGTGCACCAATCGGACGTGGACAGGTCGACACATTATATTCATGGTAATCGTGTCCTACAATCTCTGGGGGAGTCTCATAGCCATCAGTGACCTTCGAAGTGGCATGACACCACAGATTGATAGCAAAGTCGATCCGATACTGCCTAAGCTGGCTGAACTTGTACTTTGAAACATTCTTCCCATCCATCAACAGGTCAGCAAATCTTATCACAAAAGCACCACAGTCATAACTGCACCAAAATTAAACACAACACCTGAATAACAATAATGAAAATAAAACAACAAGGAAAATAATAATAAACATAATAATAATTAATTAATATAAAAAATTCCAAGTCAAAGAATGCATACACGTTGGTCTGCTTGGGGCATTTTGCCCACTTGACATTCAATGGCTCATACACGTCTCCATATGATGGTCGATAACGGTGAAAATTGATCAATTCAAGCCAATGATGGAATCATCTTAGAATAGCTATCGATATGCTCTATCACCTTTGGGTCACGCTCCCCATAAACAGAGTCATATATTTCAAGCAGATGCTCATCCAATGAGAAAACTGCAAGAATATAATGGGTGGTTTCTGTGGTTTCATCACCCAGCCGAATAGGAAACAAGACACGATCAACAAGCTCCCAAGACATCCCACCCTTAAGGTCCTTTGAAACTATACTATCAATAAAAAGCTCATAATTTGGATCAGCTCTCCAAGAATAATTCCCATTATTAGATTAAAATTGTCTGCATGTCTCCATAAACCAATGATCGAAGACAAGAGACGTGCTTGCATATTTCAACTGACCATCAAAAGGATGGTACAAACACCGCTTCTTCAAATAATACAAACAAATTTCCTTTGCTGCACAAACAAACAATGAAATAAAGGCCTGTTAAAATGGACACGTAACAGAAAAAGTCTATGCAAGTCTTGGTTGTTGCCAACACAAAGACTTCTTGGATATTGACAACACTTCAAGCCATGTAGAAAGCCAAGTTTGAAGAGAAACACTCTGCAACTATTGGCTACTGCCAAGAGTTAAAGCTGGAAACTAAAACTACTATATAAAACAAGAAAACAAAAGAATGAAAGAAAGTTACAAACCTCATTAGTGAGGGTAAACTTATCAGACGACAACTCAAGAAACCAACTTCGGTTAGAAATGGAAGCAGAACCGAGTTTATAAGTATAAGGCGCAACATTCTCGCCATCAGCATAAACACTTTTCTCAAACCTGCATGAAGCACACACCATAAAGCAAAGTACTTATAATAAATAGCAAAAGAGACAACTCAATCAAACGTACACTCTCCTGTAGAATACTTGAGGAGTAAGGTTGTTTGGATTGATGAAGAGTCTGAAATTTGGAACATTAGGCAGAATACCGGCATAATGAAATGGGCATCGACGTCTGTAGTTACATTTCCAATCACTAACAGTCTTCCCATGATTACGACCATAACCTTGAAAAGGAGATAACAAAGCCCAGCTTGGCTTTGGAACCCTTTTGGGTCTTCCCTGCTCATCCAACTCATCAGCAACAGCCGGAGCACCCTTCATCGCTCGTGCCTCATTAATATCACCAAGACCTGCGTCATCAACCTTTCTCTTATAAACAGCTTTGGTTCTCAAACAAGCAAGTGAAACATCCATACTATCAGCTTCACCACCATCCCACAAACAAATAAAATAAAATCAATACTTCTTAATACAACAAGGAAGGTCTAGTCTATACAGATCTTGGCTATAGTCAAGACTTTCACCTCTGTTGCAAGGGTGTCTGTAAGTCTTGGCTATAGCCAAGAGTTTAAGCTCTAGTGAAGGTCCCATATGCAGGGAACGCATCTCCAAGTCTTGGCAATGGCAAGGACTTTACACTATGAAGCAAGGCCAACTATAAAATGTGCCAACGTACAAAATGATCTAAATAAAAAATACTTGCACAATACACGACACTTACCAATATCTCTTGCTCTGCAGCAGCAGGCGTTGAAAAAGCATCACCTTGAACATTCAAATCTGCAAGGACATCGCTAACCATAGCACAAGCTAATACGTCAGAATCACCAACTCCTACAACTACAACACCATGCTCTTCACGCTCAACTTGCTTATCACTCATGCCAACTTCAACACCAACAGAATCTACTCCTACACCACCATCGAATTGTACATCAGGAACAGCTTCATCGGCAAGATCACTCAACCACCCACAACTGACCAATTCATCCATCTTAGGATCATTCGAAACAACAACTTCAACTGGCTTTGGTACTCGACCTACCTCTCCTCCACCACCAACATCTATCTGCCTTTCTTCATTATTTGAAACATCCAACAACCTATCATCATCAGCCTTGACATCCCTATCCCGAGCATCACCAACTCTCTCTGCACTCTTATCAACATCCATTAACTGCACAGACTGCTCTTCCTCCTGCCTAACGAAGCACCTTCAACTCTAGCACCAATTAACACTCCACGAGACGGGGACGCAGCTTCCATACCACTGATGGTCACGGGATATGTATAAATAGGAGACCGTTCACGACCTTGGCTATATTCTCCACCTAATCCACCAACTCTCCCTTTCTTCACCAAATCAACAAGCTCACCAAGCTGCTGCTTGATCAAACACTGCTCCTTCAAAATACCATTCAAGGACTTTTGCCATCTCTTCTCCATTTTCTGCACAAAAGGAGAAATATCCAAAAGAATCAAAACATATAGAAAACAAGTTCTTACGTTTTTATAATGAATTGAACAAAACAGGCAAGAAAGACATACGCCAAGACGCTTGCTCAAAGCATCATAATGACCTCCAGCATCACCAGCAACAGAAGAAGGGCTTGAAAGATCCCTCTTTGGCAGCTCATTGACAAGAGTGAAAGGCTCGACAGGAGCTTTAGGTTTCTATCAATTAAATAAAAGAATAGAACTACTATAAAAGCATAAAACATTTCCAAATATCACAAGCTTAAAAACGAAAATAAAAAAAACAACACTTACAGATTTCAAATGCTTCGGCACAAACATTGACATCACAGACTCGAATTGAGGATTGCCACAAGTCCTGTAGTGCACCATTAGAGGATGCTTTCTCTGAGAATATATTTCAACAAACGCTTTCCTGTATGAAGGGAAAATATCCCAACCCCAGACAGTAAAAGCAAAGGGGAATCCTGTAAGCTGAAACAATGAATTTGGACGTTTAGTACCATTAGCAAACACATTCTGCAATGAAGACACAGTTTCTTCATAAGCTATCGACCCCCATGCAAACTTAGAGACAAGGCTGCTGTCCTCAATCAACCTAACATACTTGGTTGGTACAACTTTTGAAGGCCTACCACCTAATAACACACGGCCAACAATGTATATCTCAGCAAGTGCAACAGGATCCATAATATTAAGCCACCCAGTCTTCTTTCCATTCGCCAACAAATCCTCCAAATCAGACATAAATATCCTCTTCCTTCGATACAATTCCTCTCCATCATCACCAGCAAAATAGTCACTAATCAGACGACTACCTGGTTCCTTCATAGCTGCATCGACAGCAACCCTATCAACACTAGAAGTCGGCAACCCAGTCACAACACCAAATATATCGACATCAAAATAAACTTCATATCCGTGTATTGAAAATGCCATTGTATCTCGTCTTCTTGATTCAACTTCAGACAATAACATACAATTCAGAAAATTACCCGACAGATTTGTTATATCTATCTCCATAAAGCTCCCAAACACACCATTTTTTTTAACTCTGCAAGCTGCTTAGTAGTTAAACCTCTCGTTATAACATCCTGAAAGTGAGGATTACCTCTCCAAGCTGCTTGCAAATGGTACCAATTAACATAATCAATAAAAAGCTTCCCTGAGCCAGCCATCTTACATAAAAATCTACATAATAAACAAGATACATAGGAATCAAGCTTCTTGACTAGAAATAACACAAGTTAAATCATATATCTCTACAAATCTTAACTGTACCCAAGAGTTTAAAACATAAATCAACAAGACACCCAAATTTAACTACAAACAAACCAACACTTGCTAGTATTGGCAATTGCCAATACTTTTACATCTACTTCACTGAACAACTTGCACACAAAAGTCTACAACTCTTGGTAATAACCAATACTCTAAGTTCTGGTGGAAACAACACCTTTCAGGGACCATCGCGACAACTATTGCCAATAGCCAATACTTTAAACTACTGCATTAAGCAACTTAAAGACAAAGTCTATGCAACTCTTCACTATAGGAAAGACTTTCGTGCCTAACTCAAGCACAAACTCAAAAAACTACACAAGTATTGCCTATAGACAAGACTTTCCTACTAACACCATTCCAAAAAATAAAAAAACACAGAAAACATAATACCCTTACATCCAAATACGCTTACATGCAAATGAATCAACATAATACACAAATAATAACCAATGAAATCAATATATTTCGTAAATTTTAACAAAAAATAACAAAAACACAATCTATACATAACATATTTTGTAAATATACACCAAACTTCCTCATAAATAGAAAAATTTAACACTATACACACTGTAAAACCTTAATAAAATTAATAAAATTGAAAAATAACAAAGCGAAATAACTTACAAAACGCAAAGGTGACTGGTAAATGATTGAAAATGCAAACTTTCTTTGTTAAACTTTTACGTAGCTTTCGATTGAAAAGTTGTAAGGCAATAATAGAGGATAAAAAAGACAAACTGCTTTTGATATGAGTTCAACTTTTGATATGATGTACACACTGATAGAGGAGAAGAAGGGAGAGAAACATTTTCTGTAAATGAAAAGACGTATGTAGTTTAAATATATCTAATTAAAAAAAAACTGGAAATGAAACCGTCTGGGCGGTTTAAGTTCATTTTTTTTTAAAAAAACCAAATATATTTAACATATGAAAAAATTTAATATTTCATAAAAATTGAAGTCTTGGCAATAGCCAAGATTTAGAACTCATATAGTTCAACACTTCGATATCAAAAGAACACAAAGTATTGTCTAAAGCCAAGACTTCCTAACAAAGACCACAAACTTTCTAATTTTTAAAGTAATAATAACTCAAAACTAATAAAACTACAGAATTACAAAAATCTTGCCAAAAACATTATTTATCAAACATTTTCAAATATTAACTTCACGAATAATAAATATTTTTAATTTTAAAAATTAAAATGTCATATGAAATTTAATATTACATATAACTAAAGTGTTGGGAATGGCCAAGACTCTACACTCAACCTATTAATCATATCGGTTTCCTTTCGCACAAAATATGGGCAATTAACAAGACATCAATGAGTGCAGAGTACATATTTTCAATAAGTTCAACTAACGGAAATAGCCAAGACTTCAGACACATAAAAGTTAAACTTTTAAATTTAAAATTACACAAAGTATTGGCAAAAGACAAGACTTCCTAACAAAGACCACAACCTTTATAATTTTTAAAGTAATAATAACTCAAAACTAATAAAGCTACAGAATTAAAACAATCTTGCCAATGACATTTATTTATCATATTTTCAAATATTAACGTCACAAATAATAAATATTTTTAAAAATAAAAATGTGCTATGAAAGATATACTTGAAGTATTGGCAACAGCCAAGACTCTACACTCAACCTATTCAGAACTTCGGTTTCTTTTCGCACAAAATATTGGCAATTACCAAGACTTCAATGATTGGAAAGTTCATATTATCAAAACGTTCAACTCCTGGCAATAGCCAAGACTTTATACATATACAAAAAACAAATTCAATTGATATTGACACAAGACTATTGTCAAAAGGCAACAGTTGCAAGCACTTGAAACTCATCCAATTGAAAACAACCCAAATAGTCAAATTAACAAAAATATCAATCATCTAAGTGTACTTGTTTACATAAACATAACAACCAAAACAAATACAAAAACAAATATTATCAGTAGACTAAACTATTGGAAATAGCCAACACTTTACAGTCAAAACCAGTAACCAGTTCAATTAACTTGACCCAAAAGTATTGTCAACAGCTAAGAATTCCTACCAAACCTATAAAAATGGTTTCTAACTCTCAGTGAATTTCTCTAACTCTTTTGCAGTACTAAAAGTATCATTTGAACTGCTACAAGAAAAATCACATGCACCATCTTCTTGCGATGGAGATAACAAACGAAAATTTGGAAGTTCATCAACTAGATCACATCTTTGCCTCTTCCTGCCACCTTCATCAGAAGACACTGGCTGACTTATAAAATCATCCACAGAGTCTATATGAACATTATATTGATCACAACACTTCAATATCACTTACCTGCAAAATATGAAAAAACAACACTGACAACACATAAAAACAAATAAATCAAACAATAAAAGGAACACCATATACAAACATACTTCTTTGACACTCGGCACATCAACATCTCCTGGTTGGGAAAAGATAAGAATCTCTCCACTTTGCAGTTTAGCAATAATCTGAGAAGCAGTTTCTACAACAACATCAGCACATTCTCCTTGAGAGCCTTTTATACCAGTACTGGATGAAACCAATTTTGCAACTCCCAGATTACTTTCGTTGATTCCAATGCACCCAGAATCTTGTATGTATACACCGCCTTCAAAACCTTTCTTAAACATAGCAACATGCTCCAAGACCGTGTCGACCTTGGATCCAGATGCTAAACAGGAATAAAATGAAGTCAAAAATTAATATTAAAAAGAGACAATCAGAAAATTCAAAGTATGAACAAAATAGAAAACATATGTTACCGTCACATGTGCCACCAAATTAGAGAAGTCGTCATCTAATCGCTTGTTTAAAGTACCAATAAGACGCTGCACAACATTTACGTAAAATTATAAAATATAATTAGAATATAATAAACAATAAAAGCAACTATTACTTACATCAACGACCAAATTCACTAAACCAAAAGGAAATATTGAAGAAGTATCAGCACCAACGTCACATGGAAACTGCAACTGAACAGACATATGTTTCCTCTCTTCATCAGTAGCAACAAGTGGCTCCATCTTAAACGAATCAAACACCTAATTCAATAGAGACATAAAAACAAAAACAGTAAATTACATACACATCAAAATATAAAAAAATGAATGATCAAACAAAACACAAAGCAATAAGAAATTACAGAAAACACATGGAAATACTTCTCAACAAGAGTTGAGCCGAGGCTGCCTCAAATTACACTAAGAAAGCATTCGCGGAAATTCCTGAGGCTTAGCTTCTGCATATGCTCGAAATACAGGGAACACTTCCAACACCACACATTGAACGCAAAGGGGAAACCGACTAAACAATACCAGCTCTCATTTTCCAAAGGCTCCAACTTAATTTGTTGAAGACAGCTTCTATACCAACCAACCACTTGAAACCCATAGTACCCCAAGGGTAACTGTAACGAAGCTCATCATCATCAATCACTTTCATCAAGTGACTACTGATCTCACAATCCTCAGACCGACTAATAAAACCCTCTCAACAATGTAAACTTCAGCAAGCTTAACAGCATCACCATCATTGTCCCAAAAGGCTGCAAACGGCTGCATGCATCAGTGCTAAGAAATCTCTTCAGATCAGACAATTTGATTGTGCGATAACTAGGGAAATAACGATTTAAAAGACGATTTGGACGAGAAGATACAACACTAAAATCACCAGAAGAAACACCTAAACCCGCAATCAAGTTAAAACCATCCAAGTCAAATACACATTGATGCCCACACACACTAAACCTAATAACCATATCATCAGTACAATAAGTCTGTGAAAGCATCATGCAACGCACGACATTCCAAGAAAAATTCATATCTCCCAACTCCATAAATTTGCCGAAAACTCCACCTTTCAGCAACGTAGACTGCTGCTCCGTCAAAAATTCACTAACCAAACTAACATACTTCCCATCACCACCCGATGAACCTTTGGCATCAAACCAGTGCTCAAACTTAAAAATTTGATCTCCTTCCTATGGAAACAAAAAATAAAATATACATATTCAACAACACTATTAGAAGTAGGATAACAAAACCGAAAGCAACAGACAAGGGAACATACATTATGATGTACCATCATGAACTCATAATGAGTATGCAGAAAAATTCGTGCCACAAAAAAAAACCAGAAATCACCTACAGAACAAGCAAATTAACTACAACTACTGCCAATAACCAACACTTTAAACTCTACCAGAAAGGGCAAATTGTACACATGGTCTCCGTAAGTATTGCCTGTACTCAAGACTTAATTTCTGATGCAAAGCGAAAGTTACACTAAAAATCTCTAAAAGTATTGGCAATAGCCAAGACTTTAAACTATACTGCAGTAACATACTTTAGGAGAAAATCTATGGAAGTCTTGGCAATAGCCAAAACTTTCAGTGCTGGTGCAAAGGGAACACATACACAGAAAATATCTAACATGTTGGCAATGGCCAAGACTTTAAACTCTATTGCAATAACCAATTTAGAAAAAATCTATGCAACTATGGGCAATAGCCAAGACTTTACGATCTGCTGAAAATGGGACCATACACTGAAAACTCTCTAGAGTATTGGCTATTGCCAATACTTTAAACTCTACTGCAATAACCAATTTAGAAAAAGTCTATACAACTCTTGGCAATAGCCAAGACTCTACGCTATATGAAATTTGAAGCTTCAGATGACCGAATCAAACAAACACAACCACAAGAATCTACAAAAACCTCAAACATAAAACAAAATTGAAATAACTGACAAATAAATATATAAACAGCCGCAATAAGTATACAAATAAAATTACAGGTGAAATAATTTGGAGATAAATAATTAGGCTTAGTAAAAATAACAATTTAAACAAAAAATAATACAACAAACACAGGAAAACAGAAAATACGAACCCTAAATAACCAGCACAAAATGAAGAAAGAAGGGAAACGGCAATGCAGGAACGTCGAGAGAGAGAGAGAGAGAGAGAGAGAGAGACCCTTTCAGGGGAGAAACGTGAATTATGTTAGGATGGGGGCAAAATAGTACTTTCACAGGGGGGCTATGAGGTAGAGGACATTTAGTTAAAATATTTCTAAATGGGGGCAATTAGGTAAGACCACCACTTATTGAGGGTACTAGGTGAAATTTTTTGCAGAAACTTCAAGTTTAAACATTTGTAGAGATAAACCCGTTTTTACCATGAATTAATACTCTGTCCTTTTTTTGTAAAAATAGCCACCGGTGTGCAATATGTATACTGGGACAGATATGAAAGTGAAAAAATTAGGACATTTTATCAATCAAGAATTAAAAGAAAAATGGGCTGCAATATAGCATCTAGGCACTTTTAACTTTGCAAAGGGACAAATTTAAAAAGGGACGAAATGAAAGAACTGGTCTTGCAAAAGTTTTGAAGCTACTTCACAGTGAACTGCCCCTTTTAATTTTGACAAACAATCACTTCTTTTGGTAAAACAGTCAAGTTTTCACAGACAGCTACGTTTTGCTAAAAGTGATTCATGTGTAATTAAATTGGTTGAAGTTTATTTTCTTTTTTTATCAATGTAAATATGCATTTTTTTACTATCAACAAAGTTTGATGAAGTATTTTATTTTTTATGAAAGCATGATTTTAACTGACAGAAAAAATAACAACCATATATTTCTTAAATTATTTGCGACAATAAAGCAACTGTGCTCGGCACAGGACTCGAGGGTGTCTAATACATTCCCGAGAGTCAACTAAAACTCTTACTCGAATCTTTGATGCTGACCATTAGATGAGTCAAAGGTGTTTTCCAAGGTACCTTTTGGTCACTTGGCACACCTTTAACTTATCAAGTGGTGACTACGAGTTTTCTAATATAATTTTGTACCTTGAAAACACCCGTCATTGCCTGTTTAAGTGCATTTCATTTAATTATGTTTTGTGTGAAAAAGAGGGCGTGACAGTAGTTTCCATTTGGTGATCCTTTTTGTACCAATATCTTGCATTTGTCACTCGAATTTTGAATTTTGTATCTTAGTGCTGGACATTTTTCACTGTTGTAACCTTGAATGTTTGAGTGATATGCGCAAGTTTTGACGGATAAAAAATGGGTATTTAAGGAGCATCCATCTCTCGGCCGTAATATTCCTTGATTCAGCTAGAGGAGTAAAGGTGCAAGTTTTGTCCTTTTTATCGGTTTCAGATCATGTTGAGCCTGATAATATTGTAGAAAATCCCAATAGGGGGAAGGTTGTTTACTGTGTAAGTTATGAGTAGTGTGGAACTATGAATTTCGCCGATTCTGGTTGTACATTGGTTGGTGCTCAGTCATGGCAACCAATGTGTTGTCCTCTTCCTTGCCTTGCAGATTCCCAGGTGTCTCAGTTTGAACTACTGATGATCTTTCCTTCTTAAATGTCGTTTTCCAATTCCCTTATCGTTCGAATCAAACTACAGAAGTAGTGTCTCTGAACATAATTTCTCATAATGAATCCTATCTTGCATTTGGACAAAGATTGAAACCAACTCTTGATCAAGCGATTAAGGGTGTATCTTCAAAACTCCAATTCTCCGTTGGGTAGCATAATCTTCAAAAAACTCGAGTTGTATTCTTTCATCTCATCTATGTGCGGATCCTTTCGGACATGGAACTTGTACTGCTCCACTAAATTACGGGCCATGTCCTCCCTAGTGTGCCATTTGCTAATATCTTGCTTGGTGTACTAAGTGAGTGCTAATCTATATAAGCTTTGGATGAGAAATTGCATCCGGATAGCCCCATTGTGTTCAACTCCAATTAGCCTGCTTTAGTAGACTTTCAATCTTGCTTACTGCATTTGGATGGCTTCAGATCCATTTTGTTAGATTTCTTTGCTATGTCTTTTGTGTGTGGGTATACTTCTAGCTGATTTGCTCATCCATCACAACTTGCATAGTAGCAGGATCGGGGTTGCCTGAATTGTCTGAAGTACCCTGTTGCATGACATTTCTCTTGGTGCCATGTGTCTGCGGTTGGAAAGATTTTGCTTCAGAAGCGAACATTTTTGCTTGGCATATCATCTAAGCTTCTTCTTAGGGCATAGTCTTTGGCAATTTGGGTGTTCAAATTTAACACAACCTTATAATGTGACGAAACATACAAAAACATTTAGCGCATACCACATAAAGTTTAGATATTCAGCTAAAAGGAATTCCGAAACCACAGATGATAGATTAATGATTGATTTAGAGACTATGACAAATTGCATAGAGACTACAAAAGATTTTTTGAGTGCTTTATGTAGCATTCAAGAAAAGGATTTTCATCGAATGATCGATGTTTACCTACGCAATAGACAACTCTAGTCAAATGCTGATGAAAAAGTGACAAATATGTCATGATAAATTGTGCAAGGTTAAGGAAAAGGTTGGATGTTGTGTGACCAAAAAGGGAGGTCGGCTCCTGCCAAACACCAAAGTCTTGAGTGCAGGTACTATTTCCTTTGCAAATTGGGCATGCCGCGGTGCTTATACATTCTTGAAACGATATTCCATCATTGTGTTTCAAATATCATGCCAACCAACTGTTGTATTTCGAGCTTTGCACTAACTTTCTTTGTTCGGTAAAATTTGAAATTTTTATTACGAGGGGGGCTGAAACTGGTATGGGTTGCTTATGTATCCTAGTGCTGATAGGAATCAGGTTAAGCGCATTTCAGATTATGGAGAAGGGAATCTTAGAAAACATGTGCTATAAGGCTTGCCAAAAATTCAAAAAATTGTCTGCAAAGGCGACGCAAGTTGAAAGCTTTCCCATTGTATTGGGATATGTGTATTTAAATTGCTGGTTCTTTGACTGAGTGCATGTTATTTTGCAACGTCTTAGTTATTAGAGATGGTAGAATAGGGCTTGGTGTTTTGGCAGCGGTAGCTTTTCCTTTTTTTTGCAACATTGTATTTCAGTCAGATTGTTGTTTGAGACCATGAATGGTGCAAATTTGAAAAATGCTTTAGATTAGACTCATGTATTGCAAGTGCTGCAACAGTGTATATTGGGCATTGGTTCCGAAAATCGTGTGGCATGTTAGACATACCCTTGAGGTTGGACACTGATTCTTGGACTTTTTCAATTTTTGGCTTCATATGCATAAAGCTTGCTTCAACAGTCCCATCTGGATTTGACATTTTACCGAAAAGTGTACTTTGCTAAGCCATATCTTCTGCCCTAGTATTCAACTCGATCAAACCTTTAGGATAATAGGTCTTTGAATTAGTAAGGGATAGGAAATAATCCAGACATGGCGCCAAAAACTTATCGCTCCAAATACACATACAAGTATACGCGATCAATTAACTAATAAAGTGACAAGAAAAGTATCGTTCTCACGAGAACTATTGATTAACTACTAACTAAATCAAATAATTCCTAATTATCTAGACAAGAAGGTTTCAAAATTTTATGAGAAATATTATAACTAAAATTAATATGTTGAGCTAAAACAACTAAAACACGATTTTGGATTCCAAGAAGAGATAATAGTCTACGGTTATGGGATATCTGTCAATCCTGCTTCAGCTAATTCGACTAAATCAATTTATCTTGATTAGTAATCATAGGGTTAATATTACTCACACGACTCCGTCGATACCCTGCTCGCGTATTCAAGCCAATCTAACTCTATATGTCTATGGAATTAGAGTTAACAAGAACACATTTATATTTCTTGTATAGTGACTAAGCATGATTATTAGGTATGTTTTTATTCTAACCACAAAACCATTCCCTAATGTCTAGGTTCAGGAACACGCTCTATTCAATCCTATTACTACCTACGGTTTCCACTTTCGAGTTCAACCCTACGTTCACAGATAGTATTCAATTGGTGATCAAGTAATAAAATAATTAGGCTCAGGATATGAATAAATAACCCAATGTGATAAATTAATAAAATAAAATCAACATTCGAAAATCAATATTCATGGAGAACCGACAATCCTAGAACTGACAAACTAAATTAAAGAAAAGAAAGGAGAACAAAAACTTATGTAGGAAGACTCCAGGCTACTGCTCCTAGTGTCCCAATGTAAATTGTCCAAAGTTCTCTTCTATGAACAGATTCGAGACTTTTATAGTGTGTGCAAGTCTTCACAAGACAAAATTACCCCTTTCTAAATTATAATGGGAATAAACCTTTGTTTCATCATATAATAGACTAATAGTTTTCATGTTATACCAAAGAGACCAAGGATTTTCTTTACTATTCATTTAAGGCCCTTCACAACAGACTCTCCAAAGACTCCACAGTTCAAACTTTAGTCATAGCCATGCAATGTCAAACTCGTGTAGCGTCAGTTTCTTAAGTTAATAGCTCCTTTCATTCAAGTTTGTTCCAGTTTCATTCCAAATCACACCTAAAGCATTGAAACACCATCAATTAATACAATGTTAATGATCTATTAATGTTGGGCATTATTAACATAAAATGCAACCAAGAATAAACAGGATATGAGAAAAATTAACAGAAAAAAGACATAAAATATGCTCAACATTGACATGCAAAAGATTTCAAATATCGTGATTTGAGTATAGAATTGGAGGTGAGAATGAGAGTCAAGTGCGTTGGTGGGAGATTAGATCTTGAAAGGGATTTACATAAGTAGAAAAGAAATCGAGAAACACATTCTAACTAGTTTTGTAGGGGTCATCACATAGAATAGTAATCAAGTTCACATTTGACAATTCACACATAACAAATAAAAAGGCATATTAAAATGGAAAGGGCCGCTTTATGGATGGGGTAAGCCTAACGCTGATTTGAAAATTGCGTTGTGTCACGTGTATCATTTCGTTTGCTAACAAAATGCGGAATGATTTTGAAAGAAAATATTGCATTTGCAGAACATCAGTCTTTATTACATTGACGTATATTGAAATAATGTAAGAAAAGGAAAAGACTAAACACTGCTAGAATACTAGATAATGGACACATGAACATCCTTCACACGGATCCATTCCTAGAAGATACATTTTCTTCTTTGGATGAGTCTTGTTTGGAAGAACTTGCCTCTATGAGTCATTCTGGAAAATGATGTTGTCGCATCAGTTAAGAGCCGTGATGTGTCGAATATGAGATTTTCCAACATTTCCCAAGCCTTCTTCCTTTCTCTTCCATTCCTTTGTTAGCCATGGAGTTCATTTCTTCGGTAGCCCATATAGCTGACAGCAATTCTCCCTTATTGCGCCATTTGTCTTTCTCTTTGTTCTTTGCCTTGGCCCAGTTCGACTTTTCTGCTGTTTATTCTTGTACTCTTGCTAGTTATCTGCGTAGCTTCTTGCTCTCTAATTCTATGTCTGCACCATCTTTTTTCCTTTTTGTTGGTTATCTTGGTTGAACTACTCTTTCATGTCTTTTCGAAGCCAATCCGGGTAGTATTCATCATAGCCTGCATCAAATTTGTCACGTCCAATGGTCTCATGTTCAATTTGGCGCCTTGCCTTTTAAAGTTCCAATATCTTGTCCTTGGATGGTATAATCCCTATGAGAGTATTTGCTTTGAAACTTCCGATATTTGAATTTGAGGTGCAGTCTGTTTTCTCCATACTTGTTTAAGTGCCCTCAAAGGAGTGTATAGGTAAACTAATCAAAATTCCACCAAGATAAGAACTAAGGCTCCTTCGGACCGTGTGATCACTGTAGTGCTGGAAAAGTAATCAAACATGCATCGTACCTTTTCAGATGTCAACTAATTGAACATGTAGTGCCAGTTTTTTAGTATTTGTTGGTCGGTCCCACTTTTCGGGAGCGATGTTCTGAGCGGCATGGGTTAAGATGTAATTTTCCCTGGTGTAGAATGGAAGGCTTGGTCTATGAAATTCATCTTTTGCAAATACTCCATCAACCAAATTTGTAAGAATAAGTTACAACCTTCGAAAAATCCAGTGTCTTTCTTGCATCTTTCTAAAGCCTGGTACATTTCTAGCACAATCATAGACACCAGTGTAGTTTTTGTTGTTGAGGTTCTTGAGTAAAGCATCATCTATTGATACCATGAAAACGTCTACCTTCTTTTCTGTTCTTGGAACACAATAGCTCCTAAAATGCTGGTGAAAAAAAACGAGCACCTTCCATTCTTGCCACATTTCCTGATCAATATTGATGTCATCTAATAATTCCTAGAGTGCATCTTCAAATATGTAGAGGGAAGTAAGAAATTCTTTACTGCCTTACGCTATCGTGCATAGCTCGAGCTTGAGAACTGTTGCTTCGAAGAACTCCTCGGGCACAATGTTTTGGGCATCAACACCTCATAACCATCAGATGGGAGTTGTGTCAATCCACCTATTTTTTCCAACAACAGTGTCAACTTTACCCTCCAAAATGAAATCTTCTGTGTATGCATCCGAAAAGTGCACTGCTGCTTCTATCATCTCTATCATTGCAATTGCTCTATTAATGAAATCAATTTTCCAACACCATTTTGACTTGATTTTGTTGATCCCCGCTTAAGTTTCTCCACCAAACTTTGAGAAACTAAAGGATTTCAGCAACCATGACGAATCTTCTAGTGGCCATGATCTGAAAAAAAAGAAGAAGGTAAAACAGAGGGAAAATGGAGGAAATGCCTAAAATGCTGCTTAAATGCAGGCAACGATCAACGTGTGGAACAGCTTTTCTAAGAAAAATGCAGCACATAATGTGAATGAATGTGTTGTCTCAGGTCGAGAACCCTTTTAGACACTGGAGTAAGGTTGCTAATGGATTTTTAACATAATAGGGATGTCAAGTCCTTCTAAATTTATACAATGCTTAAAGGATAAACATATGTTATGTGTCATTACATTTACCAAAATGGCTGTCTCTACTTAATTCGAGCTTTTATGATGCAATACAAAATATGCGGAAGCAAGTAAATGAGATAATAAGAAAGTGAACTTGAACCTAATCAAGGATTCATAATAGGATGAAATACACTTGGTTCCAAGCTAGGAGATATATTAACGTCAAGCTTCTTCAAGAAGGCCTTGCCTCTGTCTCTCTCAATTCTTCAATTCCCAAATAAGCTAACTTCCTAATGAAATAAATGAAGTGTGGTATTTATAGGTTCCCACACTTTTAAATAAAGTCTAAATAGCCCTTAAGCGGCTAAAGAAATAAGACCATGTAGGTCAAAATAGGAAAAATACCTAGCGACTACACAAATCCCGTCATGGCTGCTTCAGGGCTAGGAGATCCGCCTAGACTTGTGGGCGGTCCTCCTTGACTGGCCTTCAGGCTTGGGCGGTCCACCTGCTGGAGGTTCAGAGAGGTCGCGTTTTGACACTTAACCGTATTTTAGAGTTTTTTGGCACTTGTGAAGTAGGAGGCGGTCCCGCCACTCTAGGAGGCGCTCTGCTCTTCCTGGACTGCCTTGGGGTGCTCCTCCTTGACTTGGGTGTTCCACCATTCACAAAAACCATGGCTTTCGGCCTTCAACTCCTCTTCAAAGCTCTTGGCTTGGCATCCTTTAAAACTTTCAAGCTTGGCTCTTGATGGTTGGTGCTAAGCCTCAATATGGGCTGCATCATTTTAACTACCTCTTCGTTACCTTTTGTTCCTTTTGTATGGTATTAAGTGAAGTCTAATCCCAATCATTTGAAATAAATACATTCGGCACATTCAATTCTCAAGTAAAAGCAAATAATCATGTTCAACGCTCCTTTGGGGGTCGAAAAAACCCATTCTAATTGTTTAAACAAGTTGGGCCTATTGAAGGTAAGTCGGTTAATGATAGTCAGGATGCATGATTTCTGGTGTATCCATTAACAGTTGTGTTAACTAGACTAGGATTTAGTACGCTCTTAAGCAGACGACTAGAGAGCGTGAAGGTCTAGAATTGTTAGTTATACTGCGGACCAACTAGATCCAGGTCGTTCCCATGTAGGAATTAGCTGAGGAAGTAGCGGCCGTGAGATCCATATAACTACTGTATTTTCATGCACCACTTTATGTTGCCAGGATTGATGGGCGGTAATTAGCAGAATACACAAGTTGAAACAATTCTGAAAATAAATTTAATAAAGAGAAGAAAAGAAAAATACAATTTAGAAATGGAAAAGTTTGGAATAGTTGGTCGCATCACAGACGCGACCTATCCCAAGACTTTTTTCAAGAGATGTGTTTGTGGGAGTAAGAACAGTTTTCGAAATGATGCAACCGTCTTTCAAACACAGTGTGCGAGTAAGCTTTGGCGGAAACGCATGCAAAAAGATGTATGCTCCCTAACGGTGTCAATGAATGGAAAAAAGACATGGCCATTCCTACGTGTTCCTCTTCTCGAATTTGTTTCCAGAGTGGAGGAGTATGAGTGAAAATACAAAATGAACTTGATCGAGCAATTAAAAATAAAGCGCCAAAATGGGGAAATCTAAAGATAAACTTCATCCCTACAAAAAAGGAATGCAAAAAGGTAGTTTCGAAAAAGAAAAGAAAAAGTAATAAGTGCAAACAATCCCAATTTAAAGTTCATCATGGTTAGAACATTAAAATTCTTAGCAGAGTCGCCATTCTATCGACCCCCTATTTCAAACCACTAGATGTTTAAAACTGGATTTGACTTATGGATTCATGGTGAAAATGTGGAGTCACCACCTAATTAGTTGTTTAACTAGGCGTATTAGGACATCTACTTATTTCTAGCCAATTTTAAAGGTTGACTCCGAAAATTAGTTTGTGAACTAGAAATTACGGGTAAGGGCTCACATTAATCTACGAGAAAGGTGTTAGACCTGATGCAAGCTATGTCCGTGTTGATCAAGTGTTCAACCCATAAAGGACAGCTACACGAAGTCAAGCGAAGCTCTTGCATGGTGTGCACATTCAGCCGGCATGGCCGAGAGAAAGCAACCATTCGCAATCTAAGTGGCCGAGTTCGAGATATGAAAGCTACATCTGTAAGCTCGAGCCTAGGCTAGAAATGACCAAATACTGATCATTGACGCCGATCGTTGAAGCGACCAAAGGGCTACAAATATGCCCTAGGCAAGAGAGCATCCATTTTACTGTGCCGAGGCTGAGCGGTGGAACACAAGTCCAGAGCGCCCGAGCACATTACTTCGGCCCTACGTAGCCTTGTTTTTTGTCGACTGTGACCATTTTTTTAGTTTACCCTTGGGGCTACTATATAAACCTCTTAGAATTTTATTTTTTAGATAGTTGATTATTGATATTACTGAAGGATAAGCCAAGTGCTTTGTAACTCCGTCGTGAGTGAACCCCATCGAGGGATTGTTAAAGAACTTGTGTCAATCGGTGGATTCCGTTTGAACAATTTCTTCTTTAATCCTTCAATTTAAAAGAAGCATGGTTTGTCTTATTAAGATTGTTGCATAGCTTTAGGTGTTCTTTAATTTTCGAACCGACTGGCCCCAAGACTAGTTCCTTAATTTCATTTGGGTTGAAGCTTAGAACTATCTAGCTTCTATCTTTTCTTGTTCATTTCCGCTGTCGTTCGTTCGGTTGCTAAGCTTTCATTTTACCTTGCACCATCTTAGTACTAGAGCACGGTTTGGGCTTGTTCTTACAACACCAATCATGTTCTACGTTATTTTTACTTTCGTGCATTTGTATTGTTTGTTCAGTATGTGTTCTTGTTACTTGTTGTTGTTGTTCTTATTACGAAAACAAAAAAAAGTAAAAAAGAAGAAAACAGTTTTTAAAAATATTTTGGTTGATTATTGGTTGTTTGAGCAACCAACACAGATTCTTGTTCACCGTCGACTTGTGATTCTGAAAAGCACTAGTCGTACACCATTTGATAACTAGGGTGTTTTGTGGAATTATACGGTCCAACATGTTGTTACTGTTTGAAGAACTGCAGTTTAGTTTGGTTGTTTATTGTTGAAACTGATGTTAGTGGTCGATTTTTGGTGTCGTGTTTGCTTGAAAACTTCAAGGCTCCAATCGTTAAACACCGTCCGTATACCGAAAAATTGTTGCATTGTAACAATGTACGGACGATGTCGAAGCTGTTCTTGTTGCTTGAGCTGAAGTTTCTCTTGTTCGTTGCTAAAAAAATTTAACGGAGAAACGACCTTGAGTCTTGCTTGATTTCTGGACTGTGAATAAAGTTCTAAGGTGTCCGTACACTGGAGTTGAGGTCACTGTTCCATTAAAAAAGAAAGGAGAAGGCGATGTTGCTTGAGGATTGTTGCATAGCTTAGGTGTTTCTTTGATTTCCCAACCGAGTGGCCCCAAGACTAGTTCCTTGGGTTCATTTCGGTTGAAGCTTAGAACTGTCTAGCTTCTATCTTAACAATTTTTGTCTCATTTCAACCGTCTGTTGTCTGGTCCTAAGCTTCAATTAACTTGCACCATCTTGGTATCAAAATACAGTTTGGGCTTGTTATTACAACCCAATCATGTTCTATGTTATCTTTTCTTTCGTGCATTTGTGTTTCTGTTTCATTTTCCTGTACTTGTTACAGTGTTGTTGTGTTCTTATTACAAAAAAAAAAAGTAAAAAGAACAACAAAGATTCAAAAAAAGAATATTTTGGTTGTCTGTTGGTTGTTTGGAGCTAACAACCATAGATTCTTGTTCACCGTCGACTTGTGATTCTGAAAAGGACCCATCGTACATCATTTGATGACTAGTGTTTCTCATGGAATTGTATGGTCTGACGTGGTGTAGTGTGTTGAAGAACCCCAGTTTAGGTTTGGTTGGTTTAGTATGATACTGGTGGTTAGTAGTTGATTTTTGGTCGTGTGTTTGCTTTAAAAATTCAAGGCTCAGTCGCTAAACAATATCCATATGCCAGAAAATCGTTACATTGTAATGGTGTACGGACGACGTCGAAGCTATTCTTGTTGCTTTGAGCTGAAGTTTTCTCCGTTGGTGCTAAAAAAAATTAATGGAGAAGCGACCTTGAATCTTGCTTGATTTTTGGACTGTGAAAATGTTCTAAAGGTGTCCGTACACCGAGTTGAGGTTTCACTGTTTTATTAAAGAACAAAAGGAACCGGCGCGTTGCCTAAAACCCTAGGTGAAAATTGTTGTTAGAAAAGAGGAAAGTGGATAAGGATAAACCCTAATCCGTATTAAAGGAGGGATTCTTTTGTACGTTCAAAGGTGTTGTGTCCGAGGTTTCTAAAATGGGAAACGAAGAGTAGATTCTCCTAGGATTTCTTTCTTTCTTTGTGCCCGTGGAATCTCGTTAGTATATCTCTGGAGTAAATTCTTCTACTCGAGGTACTACTAACTGTTTGAGCTTATTGGAACTCGTGGGTGGGGTGACCGAAGTCCAAATTTCTTTGTTAATTCTTCGACCTCCCGTGCGCAATTAAATAGCATCCATTCCATCGAGTCGAATCAATTCACTCTTTCCGAAGAAGGCAGTGTGACTGTCAATTCAGAGGATCTTAGAGAGATTGATCAAACTGAAGAACGCATTGGTTACAAGTTCTTGAGTGACCGAACCTACAAATTGAGTTGACCTGAGCGCCACCCAACAAAAACGAGGGAGGGAGTGTGTGAGGTGATTTCTAACCTTAATAGTTTTCTTGTCTTTGATTTGTGCAGGTTCAACGGCTGGAAACAGAGAGAAAGACGATGAAGCGACCGAGGTGTCATTAACCGATCTCTTAGTTGCAATACAGGGCATCAGTGCCGAGGTGAAAGGAGTAAGTGCTTGAGTAACTAATCTCGAGCAGGAGAAAGCATCTGTGGCCTTACCTGGGTCCATTGCTGGCACTAGCAATTCAACTTCTATGAAACCAGAGCAATTTGTTGAACTGGCTCATCAACAACGGTTGAGGAACGAGGCCATTCCAAATACAGCTTTGGGCATTCCCTATGCTGAGCAACAAAACTTGGGAATTTCCCTAGCTGAACAAAACTTGGGAATTCCCCAAGCGGAACAACAAAACTTACTTGGCATTCCTAAGCGGAACAACAAAACTTAGGCATTTCCCGAGATGATAGAATAACATTTCCAAGGCCCCAAAGACAAGTCATGGTCGTTGATGAAGAGGTTGATGAAGGAGAGTATCCCGCTATTGAAGCTGAGTATGAGCCACAATTCGTTTAATGAAGGCAGGTTCAACGAGGCCGTTGGTATTTCCCAGGTCGAGACTGAGGCACATATATTGATAAAAATTATGAGCGTGAGGCTGATGACTATTATTATGAGTATCGGCAACTGATCTGAGGTGCTCGAGATTCAAACATGAACAGTGTCAACATCACTATTCCACCCTTCAGGGAACTAGTGATCCAAACCAATATCTTGATCGGATTTGTAACGAATCTTTGAGACTTATGAGATGACGATGAAAGAAAAGTTGCACATACTATTGCTTCAGTCAGGCATATGCTTCTACATGGAAATCTGATAAGAGGATGAGAAGAAGACATGTTTACCCTGAGATTCTTACTTGGTGCAGTTGAAAAGAGTATCATGCTAAGTATGTAACCGCCAATATCAGTAAGAACAACTTTGGAGGCTCTATGATTTCGAACAAGGATCCAAATCGGTTGAAGAATACTATGACTGAGTTCGAAATGATTTGATTGGCTTTTGACATGAAAAAGATGATGAGAAAGGCATCATTTGTTAAAAAATGGACTGACATGAGATGTGTCATCTCAAATGAGACTGCATGTGTACCAAAGTTGGATGATATATTCCATGCAGTCGTTGATGCTGAGAAATTGGTAAGGAAGATAAAGCAAATCGGTACCGACGGGTTACTGTTTTGACTCCTTTAAACTGAGCTAAAGATTGGAAGAGTCCGAATCCTAAAAGTGTCACACTGGCCGACATCTGAAGAAACCCTAGCGCAAAGGGGAGTGACCATTAATAACTCGAAAGGTAGGAGGTAAAGTTAAACTCAATATTCTTAGTGCTTCAAATATTCAATTCAAAAAGTAGAGGTTATGGTCACATGGCAAAAGAGTGCCCGACTTGCAAAGTTATGCTTTTGCTAAAAATGGAACCATCCATGTGCAAGAGAGTGACTGACTCTGAGGGAAAATGGAGAGGAGACTGACCGAGCTGAAAATGATGATGTCCGAGAAGCTACCAAAGCTGACCATCCGGAAGTGTTTCTTTTGGTTGCGCAAAACTTAAGCTCTATGAACATGAAGAGGAAGATGATAATCAGTGGAAAATCTCTTCCATGCGAAGTGTCGAGTGAGAGGGAGAGTGTGTTCGATGATTATTGATTCAGGTAGTTGTGCTAATGTTTCAAGCCAAAGTCGGATTTCTCAATTGGGACTGCCTACTATGAAACACCCTCACCCCCTACCGTTTGCAATGGTTTAATGAATATGAGTGCGTAAAGGTTTCCTAGCAAGTACTGATTAAATTCAAAGTGGGAGACTATTAAGATGAGCTAATATTTGATGTGGTTCCCATGCAAGCTTGTCATTTGTTACTTGGCGACCGTGGCAGCATAATAGGTCTGTTGTCCATAACGGTCGAACCAACACTTACACTGCTAAGCTCGGAGGAGAAAACTTCATTCTAAAACCTTTATCTCCAAAACAAGTCAGTGAGAACTGTAAACGAGTGAGAGAGCTGAAAGAAGCTGCCAAAACTAAGTCTCCTATGGGGACAAAGATGTGACCAAGGACAAAGAGACACCATTTGTGGCAGGTAATATTTTCAATTATGCAACTAGGTGAGTGCCTCTGAGGCAATGATCAAAGCAGATGATGATTTTCCTCGTGCATAAGGGTATCCTCTTGAACTCTAATGATGATTTCACCAACGATACCCTTTGTCTAGTATTGTTCAAAGTGTTTGCAGGACTTTGATGACATGTTCCTGAAGAAATGCCACGTGGATCACTTCTGTTACTGGGAATAGAGCACCAAATTGACTTCATCCGGGTTCTCAAATCTGAAATAAACTAGCCTACCGGTTTAATCTCGAAGACACCAACGAGCTCCAATGGTAGGTGGATTAGTTGCTGAACATAGGACTGATTCGAAAGAGCTTGAGTCTGTGCACCATTCCTATCATACTTGTCCCAAAAAAAGATGGAACATGGCGAATGCGTGTTCATTGTCGAGCAGTCAATAAAATAACAGTAAAGTATCGTCATCCTATTCCCCGATTAGATGACATGCTGATGAATTGAGTGGTTCTTCTTGTTCTTCAAAGATAGACCTCAGGTCCGGTTAGCACCAAATCCGAATGAAATCAGGTGATGAGTGAAAAAATGCATTCAAGACAAATTTGGTCTCTATGAATGGTTAGTGATGCCGTTTGGCCTCTCTAATGCCCTGAGCACTTTCATGCGATTGATGAACCATATGCTTAAACCTTTTATAAATAAGGTTTGTTGTTTTGTATTTTGATGACATACTTGTTTAGTAAATCTGTCGATGAACAAGTTGAACACGTGAGGCTTGTGCTTGATACACTCAGAAGTGAGATATTGTATGCTAACTTCAAGAAGTGTGCCTTTTTTCGAGCGTGTACTCTTTCTTGGATTTCTTATGAGTGCTAGTGGTGTGAAGTCGATGAGTCCAAAGTCGAAGCAATTAGAGATTGGTCGATAATTACTTTGGTGTCTCAAGTCCGTAGTTTCCATGGGTTAGCTTGTTTTTATAGGAGGTTTGTTGGCAGCTCTCTTAACCGAGCCCGTAAAGAAAGACCATCCGTTTGTATGGGGAGAGTCCCAAGAGATGGCTTTGTAAGATTTGAAACGAAGCTAAGCTCTGCCCCGTTATTGCAACTCCTTGACTTCAGCAAAGGCTTCGAGGTTGAATGTGAAGCGTCCAGAGTTAGGATCGGAGGAGTGCTTATACAGAATCGAAGCAATCACTTACTTTAGCGAAAGGCTTAAGGGTTCAACCTTGAACTACTCTACGTATGACAAGGAGTTGTATGCTCTTGTCCGAGCACCCTCGCTCATTGGAAATATTATATATGGCCCAAGAGTTTGTGATTAAAAGTAATCATGAATCTTTGAAACATATCTGAGGCCAAGAAGTTGAACTGGTGGCATGCTGTTGCTCCCAACGCACCGCGCAAATATATGTGGTCGACAAGTAATAAAGTGATAAGTCGAGTATCGTTCCCACGAGGACTATTGTTAAGACTGAATCCTAGCAAATAATTTCCTAAAACTATTTAGGGATCTTTTTCCAATGATTGAGATTTTTACCAACTAAAACACTAATTAAGAAACAGTAATTGAAGTCAAGTAATAGAGCAAATTCTAAGTGTTATCAATAAAAGAGAAATGGTCCAGGGTCAGAGCTACGAACCAATCCAGTTGAGTTTTCCAGTTGATTCTACTTCTTGATTTCCTAGATTGCTAACCAATAGGTTAATATATTCGTGAAAACTTGTCGATTCTTTAGCAGTCTATGCAAGCTACTCTACGCCTATATTTATATGGAATTACATCACATGCATGCACTAAGAACTCTATATTAGCTAAGCAAGGCGAATAGGTATATGTCTATCCTACCCGCAAATCGATTCCCTGATTCTCAGGTTCACAATCAAGCCCTATTCTTTCTTATTTGCCTTCACAAGTTCCCTCTGACGAGTTCAACTTGAAAACCATAGATAGTGTTCAATTATCAGGCCTCAATAACCAAACAATTAGACTCAAGAAAGAATAAGCAATCCGTAATGGTAAATCAATAGGAAGAAATCAACTTTCAAACATCACCTTTATGTATTTGCTCTAACCCTAGAACGAACAAACTATAGAATTAAAGAGAAGAATAAGAGAAAGAGAGAAAGAACTTGTTTAGAAGACATCTAGGCTCCTCCACTCTCCTCCCAACTTGCTCCAAATCTCAACCTCCCGCTCTAAACGAAATTAATGAGGTTTTATAGTGTTTACAAGGTGTTAGGATAAGTTAAACTAAAGCCGAACCTAGTTGGGAAAACTTGTGGTTCGTCAGCCTCAGAGCTTTCGTGGAAGCCACGCTTCAACTATAGCTTCCAACTCTTCAGGGCTTTCTTGGAAGCCTTGCTTCAACCATAGGTTCCAATGTGTCCATTAACTCTAATTTGATTGTTCTTGTCACGAATTCATCCGCACCATTCCTAAAATCACAAATACGATAAGTGAGCACAATAAACACAATTATCACATATCACGAGTGCATAAAGTACTAAAATATGAGACTATATTAAGGTAAAATAGGCAAATATCGCCAAACATCACCACCCCATACTTAGACCTTTGCTCGCCCTCGAGCAATCATTTAAAACCAATTTCCCAACTAGATCCCAACACTCAATAGAACAGGTCTACCTATGATTATGGTTGATACCGACCATTAGACGAGTGCATATACATACCATGTGACCCACAACATGCAAAAAATTCACCAAATTTTAAAACACTAGAGCAACCAACTCAAGACATCTCAATCTCAAAAACCGACTCAATGAAACTAAGCTTTCACAAAATCACACTCATTCACTCAACCAAGAAGTCAATAACTTCACCTATCTCATGCAAACCATGTGCCCTCACTAAAAGTAATCAAGAGAGCGTCCCAAATATCACACAAAGAATATATTTCAAGAATAAATGAGGGACATAATATAGTAAGAATTCACTCGCTCTCAAAAAGAAGTTCACGTGCCAGACACAACGTACCATAGGCTTGCCCGTAGTGTAGGACTCCGCTAATGTAAGCTCACTCCTATCGGGATTAACTAGGACTTTTCGGGTTTTAATGTAGGCTAAAGGACGGGTAGGATAAATATGGATAAATAGTGACTACCTCTCTAAGCACTTTAATTTTTATTTTCACCATTCTTCTCAAAACCAACCAAACAACCACCCCAAACATACACAAAAAATTCTCTCTCAATTTAAGCACTTTTGAAACGACCTCGGCCAGTCGTTTAGGAAGTTAGGACTCCGATTGACGTGCCGATAATTTTAAAATATTCATAATATCCATTAGAACCTGTCTGTAAAATTTGAGCTAAATCAGACCTCGTTTGGTAGGCATCGGAAGAAGGTTTAAGTTTTTATTGGCGATAAATATTAAAAATAGATTTTCGAGCTCGGTTTTGCCGAATAAACTCCGATTCGAAATTCGAAAGCGCCGTTAGGTTCGTATGATTATTTGTGATTTTTGTAAACTTTTGAAAGTGAATTTCGATGTTGGTCGGCTAGTTTCCGCTAAAATGCTGAAAGTTAAAAAATTTGACTTTTCTATTTAAATTCGTATCTTGAGTTTCGGAAGTCCAATTTGAGATCCGCCTTCGCGAGTATGTTACATATATTTTGTATAACTATTACCCAAAAGTTGGAATTATTTCGAATATCGTAGGGTACCGTTTTAATTTTTGTCGCAAAAAATAAATAAAATAAAATAAAAAGAAAAAGATAAAAGAAAGAAAGAAAAGGAATGAAGTCGGTGGTCCTAAGCTAAGGACATGACATTATGAATAGAAATAGAGTGAAAACGAGAAAGAGAACAAAAAGCGAAGTTGAGGAAAATTTTACAGAGAAAATGCCAGAAAATGAGAAAAGAGCCAGGAAAATAGTAAAATTTTTACCCCGAAACATTCAGGTAATGATGTTAATGAATTATTTAAGTTTATTATGTGTGTTTGAATATATTATAACGGTAAAACTTTGAATATTAGACATCGTTTTAATAAGTTCAAGTGATAGTTTCAAGGGTCAATTGGACCCCAATAATGAAATTGATTATATATTCGTACTTAGTGAGTTATGGGCAACATATAAATGTAATTTATTTAGGATTTGGTTTTGTGACCTTAAACCCTGTACATAGGCCTGGCCTGCATATTGCGTATGCGAATAGGGTATCAGGTTCCTACCTGGATTGCCCTAAGATGTGAGGAACGAAGCCTTTAGCCTAATGTGATATATTTTTCTTCTTATTGAACACAGTGGGATCGTTTGACAATGGAACCAAAGGATAAAAGCAGTTATTGATTAGCAATGCTAACTTTTGGAAGAGGTAACTGTTTATATCCATTTCTTTGGAGGCACCTGGCCTCGTGGATTTTCTACCACGTGTTCCTTACGTGTGTAGCTGCCGATAGGCGTACTCATTATGCCTTAGCTTTGGATTTACATTGTATATTATATGTTATGTCCTATTGTTGGTATTGCAATGAGGATCTGAGCATTGTACCCTGGATGTAAGTTGGCATCTACTTCCCGGCTGTCGATGAGAGTCCCGCGCCGGTGAAGTGTTATTATTGCATCACATTGCATTCATATGAATTATATATCATTCATATGCATTACATTGCATATCATATTGGGTGCAGGAGTATTCCGCCCCAGGAGCAGGAGGATTCCGCTCCATTGTATCATATTGAGGGTAGGAGGATTCCGCCCCAAGAGCAGGAGTATTCCGCTCTTATGTCAGATATTGAGTGCAGGAGTATTCGCCTCAGCTTTACATTATATCGGGTGCAGGAGTATTCCTCCCCAGGAGCAGGAGTATTCCGCTCCAGTTGGTTATCAGATTGGATTCCCCTCGAATGCAGAAGTATTCCGCTTCGGGATGGGATTACGGGCACATGTGACCCTTCTCATCATATTTCATTTCATCTCACTTCATTTCATTCCATCTCAATTCATACCATTGTGTAGACTTACGGTACATGACTACTGTTGTACTTATATGTGCATTGCATATTTGTTGATATGTTTTTGGCACGCATCCTTGGTTGAGTTTATAAGCTTCTTACATCTTTCCAGTTGTTATCTGGCTCTGCCTTTTTATAATTTAAATAAAAGGAATTTGGTCTATCTATTTCTTTTCTCCCTGGCTAGCTATCCTATTCTTTGAGGTGACTAGTCTGCCCCACTTATTGAGTCCTTTTGACACACCCTTGTTTGTTGTTTGTTTCTTGTCTATCTATTTCGTTTCGGCAGGTTCGCTCCAGGATTGATTTCGCCACGTTGTGAAGGAGCGAAGACGACTTCAGCTGTCAGGGTGAGCTAACTTTTATTCCAGATGGCCACCAATTTTATGTTTATTATTTCAGTTGTATTTTGCTCCCTTTAGGCGGTACTTGTCTTCGTTTGTACTCTTAGATGTCTAGTCTGGATAGCCCTAAGCCTAGTATGTTGGGTAGTCAACTGTACTTTCTTTTATACAGCTTAAAGGTATCAGTATGTCTGTATTTTTTTAACTTTTGTTCTTATTTATGAATTGAATTATATTTATTTTCCTAATTTAACTAGTAAGGGTTCGCCCGACGGGTGTAGGGGAGGATGTCGGGTGCCCGCACGGCCTAGCCGGATTTCGGGTCGTGTCAGTTGGTATCAGAGCCCAGTTTCTAAGACAGTGTCTAGTAGAGTCTCGCTGATGGGTACGTAGATGTCCGTACTTATTTACGAGAGGCTATGGTGGAATTTAGGAAGTTTCACTCCTTTTTTTTTTCTGATCGTGCATCGGTCTAGGATGTAAAAGTATTTTCGTTAATTCCTTCGTGGTAATTGTGAAACCCTCGTGCGAAAAATCAGCAAACACTATGAGTTCAAGACGAAGCAGTCTGGCCTGGGGTTAGCATTGACGAATCCCCGAGAGTTTTTTATCGTGCCGACGATCTAGTTACGGAGGTCCCAACTGTACGAGCTCACGATGGGCAAGGGAGTAGGGCCTTGTGGTTCCCTTGGCTCTCTATGATGCTTTTAGGAGAATTTTGGCGACGCAGATACCGCAAGAACCTATTATTCGCTAGGCAGCTTATCAGGTTGCCGCAGCTGCAGACGTTCGGTCTCAGGGAGCTCCTATTCCAGTTCTTAATATCACCGCAGTAAATTAAGTTCCGGAGACAGCATGTGTTGTGCCTCTAGTTATTCTGGCTGGTTAGTTAGCCTGAGTAATGGCTCGGTCCGAGTATCTGAAGATGCTGCATTATTCTACCCACTGGAACCTTTCGATATTCTTAAGCAATGTATTAGATAAACCTCGTGATTCTTTTTAAAATAAAATGATGTCAGCGTATCCTTCAGGCTCTTAATTATATCGAGCAGTATGGTGTTGATTATTCCGATTTTCAGTTTCAGGGGTCCAGCCTTGAATTTGTGGACTGCTCTCTTATTAGCTTATTTGGTTCGATTTTTCTTCTAGATTCATGGAAAAGTTCCTTTCGAGTAGCGAGCGAGATGAAAAGTGTCGCTAGTTTGAGTGGATTGGACAAGGTAGCCTGTCGTTAGCCTGTTGGTGTTTCAGAATATGAGATTGAATTCTATAGAATGGCAGAATATGCATTAGAACTAGTCCATACGCCTTTTGAGAGATTCAAAAATTTATTGCTGACCTTTCTCCTTCCTTGAGATCCCGGATGGCTCGAGAAATTGAGATTGGGACTTCATTTGATGTCGTTGTTGATAATGTTCGAAGGTACGAGGCATACCATAAGACAGAGCCGGAAGAGTTAGAACGGGAGAGCAAGAGATCCCGTGGCCCTAGTGGGCAACCATGGTACCTCATTTGGAGGTAAGAGTTCTGATTATTTTGGGAGGTCGCCTGCCAGGTTATCTTGGCTTGTGGCGCGAGATTCTTAGAGTGCACAGTAGTTTGTCAAAGATCAGACCCGATCTTCTCTTCATAGCTATTAGCAGTTTATCCAACATCCATTTTTAGCCTAAAGATGTTATCATTGTCATGAGTCTGGTTATCCTTTGGGATGTTTTCCCTTACTTCGGCAAGTAGGCAGTCGTATTTTCTCTCGCTATCAGGCACCTGCCCAGTCATCGGGGATTCCATTTAGATCTCAATCAGCAAGAGAAATGTCACAATCCAGTAGAGGTCGAGAGCGTTGTGAAAGTGGTTCTTCAGAAGGTGATTATCAAGGTAGTGCCTCAGCTCAGCTGCAGAGGCAGTTCTATGAACTGCCAGTCTGGCAGGATGCTAAGGTATCTGATGTAGTACACCCATGTATTTCTTCTTCCATTATATGCGAGTAATATTTGATTCTTCCGGTCGATCTAGATATTAGGTGTCCTATTATGTTTCCATGGTTTTTTTGAATGTCGTTTTGATTAAGAACTTATTGCAGTCAAGGGATGAGCTTCTGGAATGATTTATTCCTTGCATTTGTGAGGTCATACTAGTTTATCTGGTTAAATATGAGAAATTTGAGAGAGAGTGTCGGTATTGCCTGCTTGGCATCCTGTTGTACCACTTTCTCTTATTATGTCATGTCAGTCTATCTCTCTTTGGAATTCAGTGTTGATAGGATGGTGGGGTTCTTATTCGTCACCATCAGAAAGTGTTATCATCTCTTTCGGTGCAAAGTGATTAGTAAGTAATATTCGATCTACGTATCTCCTCTTGGTTCAAAACGCTAGTAAAGTCATGTTATCCTATGAGCTTATCTGGGTTATAAAAGGATTTTTTGGTAAATTATCAGAGTTTCCTTCTTATTGGGAGGTTAAATTGGTATGGTTGTTTTTCCATAAAGCTTATTTAATGTCTATCTCTTCAATTGTGATTCTTTGGCTCGCCTAATTCGGAAGTATTCTAGCTTTGGTAGCCAAGCAAATCAGAAGAAGAACTTCCTGAAGCTCTAATTATTTCTATCCTCGATCCATTTCCATTTCTTCTTCGTCCGGCACTAGTGAGCTTGGGAGATTGGTAGCCGCATGTGTCGTTCCCTGTGTTGAGCCAGAGTACATGTTATTGTAGCCGGGTAAGCATATTATTGTTTTGGATATCAGTTTATCCCGGTATCCATTCCCATGTATAGTATAGTGCTGGTTCTGTTTTTGCAGATCATCCAGTTTCAGGGAAAACTCTGCCGAAATTTTTATATAGAAGTACCATCCATCAGGCGGTGGTGTTTACGGCAAAGGTATGGAGTTGTGAACTTGAGAGTTGCAGCTGTTTGGCAACTCGAAAGGGTAGTTGGTAGTTTAGGTCTGCCTACGTTCAACTTTTAGCTAAATCTTCTTTAGTCCAGCAGACTGTGCGAGGATGGTTATTCCTATTCAAATGGCTGCATGAGTTTGTGCTTTAAGTGGAGGAGTCTTCCTCCAAATACTGAATGGTAATGTTAAATCTCTGGCGAGGATGGTTATTCCTATTCAAATGGCTGCATGAGTTTGTGCTTTAAGTGGAGGAGTCTTCCTCCAAATACTGAATGGTAATGTTAAATCTCTGAGGTGTTGATACCACTTTTCTCAAGACCCAAAGTAAGGCCACGGCAGAAATCTACAATGAGTGTCGACCATTGCTAAACCCACTAATAATGTATTAATGACAGAGATAAGCGGGCAACCTGATCATATATGTGTACCTATCTGCTGAAAACTATTGGAAAGATGACACGACTTTAACTTGCTGGCAATTAGAACATTGAGCCACAAATTCTGCTGTGTCACACTTCATTCCGTCCCACTAAGAAATCTTCTTAAGATCATGGTACATCTTAGTCGAACCTGGATGAACAATATATTCGGAATAATGTGCCTCTATCATAAACTAAATCTGCAACATCAGGAACACAAAGTCTATCTTTATACATAAGAACGCCGTCAGTAGTAACCCTGTATACTGACTCCAGTTTTCTTCTGACCATCTGTCCGCATTCAACTAGAACTGGATCCTCATACTGACGTTGTTTTACTTCATGAAAATTTAGAGTTAAAGGTTTAGTGCAGCTTGTCGTCCATCCATCATTGGCATATCTCCTTCACACCTCAACTCATTGAGAGGTTACTTTAGCGTTGTAAGTGCTCATGTAATCAACTTTGTTGCTGGTATTCTGCCTCAGCTCATGGTCCAACTACATGTCTCTTTTATATTTACCTTTTCAAGTCATAACAATTCCAATTCAAAGACAATACCCTGAGGTAGATGTTCAGTCTGAAGATCATTTATGGTCTACATCATACTATCCGGTAGTAGTTATATGATCCTTATCCTTATACGATAGACCATGTTCAGATGAACCTTTGACATACATTAGGATATGAGTAACTACATTCCCACAAAGAACTTGCGGAACAACACTAAAGTCAACTGAGATGTTGCATAGTGCATTCGTAAAAATAATATAGCTTGCATCAAATCTTTTATAGTGAGTAGTGACAAGGTACTTCAAAAGCTTCCCCTATTGTATCAAGCGTGAGCCAATTCTTAGTTCCATTGACCTATTCTATATCGAAAGGTATCGAAGAAGTAATTGTCGGTGGAATCATGTTAATCAATCCAGAGTTCCGTGTATTTTTGTTTCAAACATATAGAACTCTCCTCACGTGATCGAGGAAAGATCAGCTTATGGTGCAATGCAAACCCGAAAGAATTGCTAAGCACAAACGCGGAAGATAAACAAGAAAGATAAAAGATAGAAGCAACACAAAACTTTCTTCTTTCGAAAGAACAGTGAGGAACCTGTCTCAAAGCTCGATCGAAAGGGATACAATAATCACCTAAACTATGCAACAATCCTCAAGAGAACACGCCTCTTGCAAACTGAATGATCAAAGAGGAATGTTCAATCGGATTAACCGAAAGCCACAAGTCCATTAAGCCCTCACAGGGTTTTGCTCACGACGGAGACAAGAAATGTGCTCGGCACTTTCATTAATAATCAATGTTCAAAAACTAGGTATCTACAATGACAGGAAACAAGGTTTATATAGGAAATACTAAGGGTAAACTAGTAAAAGGGTCACAGGCGACCAATAAATATAAGCCACGCAGGGCTGAATTAAATTGTGTTCGGCAGACTTTGACTTCGGTAAGCCTTGGCTTCGGTTCTCGATTGTCTGCTCGAACACACTTGTTGCCTTCGGACGCTCAATTGTCTTCGAGCTCATTGTCCTCGGTCATTTTGCCTTCGGGCTCAAATCTGAAGATAATGCCTTCGATTCTTGAGCTCGGCCACTCAGCTTCGGAGCAATTGTTTTCCTTCGGCCAGGCTAAGTGAACGTGCACATCGTGCAGCAGCTTGGCTTGGCTTCTTGTCATCGGTCTCCTCGGTGGATCGAACACTTGATCAGCACGTGTTCGGGCTGCATCATCCTCCCCTTCTTGAGAAGATTTCGTCCTCGAAATCAAGCCCTCCTCGTCCTCCGAAGTTGGACCTACAACACAAGGAACTAAGTCAGCAACATTAAAGGTGTTGGACACGTTATACTCACCAGGGAGGTCGATCACATAGGCATTGTTGTTGATCTTGGTCAACACTTGAAATGGACCATCCCCTCGAGGAGCCAACTTTCCTTTCCTTTGGTTCGGGAAGCGTTCCTTTCGGAAGTGAACCCAAACCCAATCTCCCTTCTTTAATTCCAACTTTTTACGCCCCTTGTTTTTCTTTAAGGCAACCTTTGCATAGGCCTCCTCGAGGTTCTTCTTCACCTTTGCATGCAATTCGATCAAGGCAGCTGCTCGTCGAGTACCTTCAAAATCAAGAACAGAATCTCGAGGCAATGGGGTTAAATCAAGTGGAATCAAAGGATTAAAGCCATACACACATTCAAACGGGGTCATGTTGATCATTCTATGCACCGTTCGATTGTATGCAAACTCCATCATGGGCAAACGATCAGCCCAGTTTCCAACCTTCCCTTTGGTCATTGCCCGAAGCAAAGATCCCAAGGTTCGGTTAACTACCTCGGTCTGTCCATCAGTCTGAGGATGGTGAGACGTCGAGAATAGTAGCTTGGTGCCGAGGGCACCCCACAAACACTTCCAAAAATGACTCAAGAACTTCGAGTCTCGATCACTCACAATAGTACGAGGTACACCATACAATTTTAACACGTTAGAAACAAACAATGTAGCTACATGCTGTGTATCATCACACTTTTTGCAAGGAATAAAGTGAGCCATTTTTGAAAAACGGTCAACCACAACGAAGATGCTATCATGTCCTCCCCCCGACCTCGGTAACCCCAGGACAAAGTCCATCGATATATCAACCCAAGGTCGATCAGGCACAGGCAACGGGGTGTACAATCCATGAGGGTTGGACTTCGATTTTTCTTTCTTGCAAACGAGACAAGCGTTGCAAAGCTTTTCCACATCTCGTCGCATTTTGGGCCAATGGAACTGCTCGGTCAAGATACCAAGAGTTTTATCGACACCGAAGTGCCCCATCAGTCCACCTGAGTGAGCTTCTCGAACCAAGAGCTCTCTCCACGATGACACTGGCACACAAACCCTCCCATTCTTGAAGAGGTAGCCATCATGCCACTGATATTTCTCAACCTTTCGGCCACTCAAGATTGCGTCTCGAACACATTTCAGCTTGGGATCGTCCTCGTACATCGACTTGATGCTTTCGAATCCCATGAGCCTAGAGGCGAGAGTGGTCGCTAAGGCAAATTTCCTTGATAGCGCATCGGCCACAACATTATCTTTTCCCTTTTTGTAATGAATTACATAGGGAAAGCTTTCAATAAATTCAACCCACTTGGCATGTCTTCGATTCAATTTCTCCTGACCTCGGAGATGCTTCAAGGACTCATGATCGCTTTTGATCACAAATTCTCGAGGCCACAAATAATGCTGCCAATGGGCGAGTGCTCGAACGAGGGCATACAGTTCCTTGTCGTACGTTGAGTAATTCAAGGCTGCACCCTTAAGCTTTTCGCTAAAGTAAGCGATCGGCTTCGATTCTTGCATCAGCACTCCTCCGATCCCAACTCCAGACGCATCACACTCGACTTCGAATGCTTTGCCGAAGTCAGGGAGTTGCAACAACGGGGCAGAGCAAAGCCTCCGTTTCAACTCTTGGAAAGCCCTTTCTTGGGATTCTCCCCACACAAATGGATTGTCTTTCTTAACCAACTCGGTTAAAGGAGCTGCCACGGTGCTAAAGTCACGAACAAACCTTCGGTAAAAGCTAGCTAAGCCATGGAAGCTACGAACTTGTGTTACCGAGGTTGGAGTTTGCCAATCTTTGATGGCTTCGACTTTTGATTCGTCGACTTCGACACCATTAGCACTGACAACAAATCCAAGAAAGACTACACGATCGACACCAAAGGCGCATTTCTTGAAGTTGGCATACAACTTCTCTTCTCGAAGCTTTTCAAGTACTTGCCTTAGGTGGTCGACATGTTCATCCACGGTTCTGCTATAAACAAGTATGTCATCGAAATAAACGACAACAAACTTATTTATGAACGGTTTGAGCACATGGTTCATCAGTCGCATGAATGTGCTCGGTGCATTGGATAAGCCAAAAGGCATCACCAACCATTCATATAGACCGAATTTGGTCTTGAATGCGGTTTTCCACTCGTCCCCGGGTTTCATTCGGATCTGGTGGTAACCGGACCTGAGGTCTATCTTCGAAAAGCATGAAGAACCACTTAACTCATCTAGCATGTCATCTAATCGAGGGATAGGATGACGATACTTTACTGTTATTTTGTTGACTGCTCGACAGTCAACACACATTCGCCATGTTCCATCCTTCTTCGGGACAAGGATAACAGGAACGGCGCAAGGACTCAAGCTCTCCCGAACGAGGCCCTTGTTTAGCAATTCATCAACCTGCCGTTGGAGCTCTTTGGTGTCTTCGGGATTACATCGGTATGCAGGTTTGTTAGGGATTTGAGACCCTGGCACGAAGTCAATTTGGTGCTCGATTCCTCTCAACGGAGGTAATCCACCTGGCATTTCCTCGGGAAACATGTCCTCGAAGTCCTGCAAAACTTTACGAACAAACAAAGGCAAAGGGTTATCATTAGAAAAATCATCATTAGAGTTTAGAAAGATACCCTTGTGTACGAGGCAAATCATCATCTGACCGTGGTCGTTGCCTCGTAAGATCTCACCGGGTTGCATGATTGCACAAATTCCTTTCACTTCGGTCGGTGAGTTTGTCTCTTCGGGCCCCAATTTTGCTCCTATCGGAAGCTTAGCTTTGGCCGCTTCTTTCAATTCTTTCATTCGTTTATAGTCCTCGGTGACTTGTTTTGGAGACAAGGGTTTGAGTATGAAACTCTTCCCGTCGAGCTTCACAGTGTAAGTGTTGGATCTGCCATTGTGAACAGTTGTTCGGTCGTACTGCCATGGTCGACCCAATAGCAAATGACAAGCTTGCATCGGAACCACATCGAATATCATTTCATCTTGATACTCTCCGATTTTGAACTTGATCCACACTTGTTTGACAACTCTCAATTCTCCACACTCATTCAGCCATTGTAACTTGTAAGGGTGGGGATGCTTCATCGTAGGTAATCCCATTTGTGAAACCAAAGTTTGGCTCACTACATTGGCACAACTACCGGAATCAATGATCATCGAACACACCTTTCCCCTCACTCGACATCGGGCATGAAAGAGGTTTTCTCTTTGGTTGTCCTCTTCTTCAAGAGTCATGCAGCTCAAATTCCTTCGAACCACAAGAAACATTTTTGGATGATCAGCTTCGGCAGCCTCATGATCAACATCAACTTCAGCTCGATCAGTCTCCTCGATAATTTCCTCCTCGGTGTCACTCGCTTGCTCATGCACGGTTCCATCTTTGAGCAGAAGCATAACCTTGCGAGTTGGACACTCTTTTGCCATGTGACCATAACCTTTGCATTTGTGACACTGAATATTTGAAGCACTAGGAGAGTTGAGTTGAACTTTACCTCCCACTTCTCTTGGTTGGTTACCGGTCACACCTCTTTCGAAGGGTCTCTTCGAATCTCGAACAGTGTTAGCACTTGCTTGGTTTGGACTCTTCCATTCTTTACTTCGGTTCAAAGGATTAGAAGTAGTGACTCCTCGATACCGGTTTGCCTTGTCGTCCTTCACCAATTTTTCAGCTTCGGTGGCAGCATCAAACAAATCTTCCAACGTGTGGTACACGTGGAGTCTCAACTGAGATGACACATCCCTAGCCAAGCCATTTTTGAATCCGATAATGGCTTGTTCTTCATCTTCGACCAGATCAAGATTCAATCGAACCTTTTCGAACTCATCGTGGTACTCTTGGACAGACTTGGACCCTTGCTTTAACTCATAGAGCTTTTGCATTTGAGTCTGCCTGTATTTGGCACTCAAATACTTAGCATCCATTGCTCTTCTTAATTGCGGCCAAGTATTGACTTCGGGATAGTCATTCCTTCGTCTATGCCTCTTGTCAGATTCCCACCACGTTGATGCATAAGCTTCGAACGAAGCAATGGCATGGGCAGCTTTTCTCTCATTGGTTTCAAAGATGCGCTCCATTTTAAGCTTCCATTCAAGATACTCATCGGGATCACTAGTTCCTTTAAAGGGTGGAATAGTGATCTTGACACTGCTCAAGTTTGAGTCTCGAACAGCTCTAGCCTGTTCGGGAAACTCATCATCTCGATCATTAGCCTCACGCTCAATATTTCTTCCAACATTTGCGCCTCGGCCTCAACCTCGGAAATTTCCACGACCTCGGTGAGCTTGCCTTCGTTGGGCGAATGGCAGCTCACGCTCATATTCGTCCTCGGGAAATTCCTCTTCATCAATCTCCTCGGCAACGGCTCCAAGATCTCTTCGGGCCGTTGGAGGTGGTATTCTTTCTCATCGGGGAATGCCCAAGTTTTGATAAGCAGCTTGGGGATTGCCCAAGTTAAGTTCTCTTCGAATTGCTTCACTTGTCAACTGATGTTGTCGTACAAGCTCAGCATACAGCTCAGGTTTCATCGGAGTGGTTTGGCTAGTTCCAGCGCCGGACCCATTCATGGCCACGGACGCACTTCCCTGTTCGAGTTGAGTTACTCGAGCACTCACTCCTCTCACATCGGCACTGACACTTTGTATCGCAGCCATGAGATCGGCTAACGACACCTCGGGCTTCTCAATGCTTTTGCCTTCATTTCCAGCCATGGTACCTGCACAAGTCAAAGATCAAACAAATGTTAGGGTTAGAAATTACCTCACACACTCCCTCACCTTTGATGGGTGGCACTCGGGTCCACTCAATTTATGGGTTCGGTTTTTTATCACTCAAGGACTTGGTAACAGTGGCTCGTCTGATTGATCGGTCCTCTAAGATCCTTCTAGTTCGACAATAGTCACTGCCTCTTCGGGAAGAGTGAAGTGATGTTCGACTCGATGGAACGGACGCGTTTTAACTGAGCTCGGGGAGTCAAAAGAATTTCTACGAAAGTTTGGACTTCGGTCACCCCTTCGCACGAATTCCTATCAGCTTAAAAGAGTTAGTACGACCTCGAGTAGGACAATTACTCAAAAGATCCACCAACTAGAATTTTGACACGAAAGAAAGTGAGAACCTAGGAGAATCTACCCTTTGATTCCCTTTTGGAATCTTTTTCGATCACACCTACTCCTGTCCGTACAAGAGTGGTCCCTCCTTGGTACGGATAGGGTTTTACCTTATCCACTTTCCTTTTTCAGCCGACAATTTTCACCTGGGGTTTTGATGTTAAAATTTTTAACCCCTTTCTTCTTCAATGGAACAGTGACCTTGCTCCGGCGTACGGACTCAACAACTTCGGTTCACTAACCACGAAATTCAACAGATCTGGGTTGCTTTATCGACTCCGGTTTCAACAGCATCGGAGGAATTCAGTTCAAGTTCTTCGAGCTAAGAACCAGCTCGTTCGAGTCGTACACTGTTACGATTTTGTAACAAGTTTCCGGTGTACGGACTACGATTTAAACTCAGAACTTCGATTTTTAAGCAACAAACAAACCCAAATCACTCAAGAACCACCATTCTTCACCGGTTTCTTCCAAACACAGTGGGGTTCGAGTTTTCAGTCACCATTAAAGCTCAAAACAGTCCAAAAATTCACCAAGAAACCCTAGTCACGAAATTGGTACGTCGGGAACTTGTTGGATTCAGAACTCGATGGTGAACAAGAATCAATGGTTGTTTTCCCAAACAACCAACAATCAAACACAATTTTTGAATTTTTCTTTTAACACTTTTTTTTTTTTTTTTTTTTTGTAAAATAACAACACCAACAGTAACAAAACCAAATCAAGAACACGAAACGGAAAACAAAGACACAAACGCACGAAAATAAAGATAACTTGAACAGGATTTGGGGTTGTAGGAACAAGCCCAAACCGTGCTCTGATACCAAGATGGTGCAATGCAAACCCGAAGGAATTGCTAAGCACAAACGCGGAAGATAAACAAGAAAGATAAAAGATAGAAGCAAGACAAAACTTGCTTCTTTCGAAAGAACAGTGAGGAACCTGTCTCAAAGCTCGATCGAAAGGGATACAAGAATCACCTAAACTATGCAACAATCCTTAAGAGAACACTCCTCTTGCAAACTGAATGATCAAAGAGGAATGTTCAATCGGATTAACCGAAAGCCACAAGTCCATTAAGCCCTCACAGGGTTTTGCTCACGACGGAGACAAGAAATGTGCTCGGCACTTTCATTAATAATCAATGTTCAAAAACTAGGTATCTACAATGAAAGGAAACAAGGTTTATATAGGAAATACTAAGGGTAAACTAGTAAAAGGGTCACAGGCGACCAATAGGAATAAGCCACGCAGGGCTGAATTAAATTGTGTTCGGCAGACTTTGACTTCGGTAAGCCTTGGCTTCGGTTCTCGATTGTCTGCTCGAACACACTTGTTGCCTTCGGACGCTAAATTGTCTTCGAGCTCATTGTCCTCGGTCACTTTGCCTTCGGGCTCAAATCTGAAGATAATGCCTTCGATTCTTGAGCTCGGCCACTCAGCTTCGGAGCAATTGTTTTCCTTCGGCCAGGCTAAGTGAACGTGCACATCGTGCAGCAGCTTGGCTTGGCTTCTTGTAATCGGTCTCCTCGGTGGATCGAACACTTGATCAGCACGTGTTCGGGCTGCATCAGCTTAGCCAGAATAAGCTGGGCAATGACGTTATCATATTAACCAGCTATATTTTTATCCAAGAGTTTGATGTACGTGTTATAACTCTGATTCTGTAATTATGAGAATCCGTGGAGTAGTTTATGAAGGTTGTGCAAGTTCTCTTATTATCTGCGTAAATCTTGCTTTAGATTTAGGCTCGTTCGAGGACGAACGAGAGTTTAAGTGGAGCAGAATGAAACGACCTCGGCCAGTCGTTTCGGAAGTTAGGACTTCGATTGGCGTGCCGATAATTTTAAAATATTCATAAAGTCCATTAGAACCTGTCTGTAAAATTTGAGCTAAATCAGACCTCGTTTGGTAGGCATCGGAAGAAGGTTTCAGTTTTTATTGGCGATAAATATTAAAAAGAGATTTTCGAGCTCGGTTTTGCCGAATGAGCTCCGATTTGAAATCCAAAAGCGTCGTTAGGTTTGTATGATTATTGGTGATTTTTGTAAACTTTCGAAAGTGAATTTCGATGTTGTTCGGCTAGTTTCCGCTTAAATGCCGAAAGTTAAATAATTTGACTTTTCTATTTAAATTCGCATCTTGAGTTTCGAAAGTCCAATTTGAGATCCGCCTTCTCGAGTATGTTACATATATTTTGTATAACTTCTATGCAAAAGTTAGAATTATTTCAAATATCGTAGGGTACCGTTTTAATTTTTATCGCAAAAAGTAAATAAAATAAAATAAAAAGAAAAAGATAAAAGAAAGAAAGAAAAGGAATGAAGTCGGTGGTCCTAAGCTAAGGACATAACTTTATGAACAGAAACAAAGTGAAAACGAGAATGAGAACAAAAACGAAGTTGAGGAAAATTTTATAGAGTAAATGCCAGAAAATGAGAAAAGAACCAGGAAAATAGTACTCCCTCCGTCCCAATTTATGTGGCACCATTTCCTTTTTTGTTTGTCCCAAAATAAGTGGCACCTTTCCTTATTTGATAACTATTTAATGCATCATCTCTATTTTACCCTTGTTGGGCCCTACATACTTTTAAACCTACCAACAACCTTTTTATTACTCAAATCTTCTCTCTCTTACTTTTTCAAGGGTAAAATTGACACTTAACAAGGTCAACCTCTATTTTCTTAAACTCCGTGCCCGGTCAAATGGTGTCACATAAATTGGGATGGAGGGAGTAGAATTTTTACCCCGAAACATTCAGGTAATGATGTTAATGCATTATTTGAGTTTATTACGTGTGTTTGAATATATTTTAACGGTAAAAATTAGAATATTAGACATCATTTTAATAAGTTCAATTGATAGTTTCAAGGGTCAATTGGACCCCGATAATGAAATTGATTATATATTCGTACTTAGTGAGTTACGGGTAACATATAAATGTAATTTATTTAGGGTTTGGTAATGTGACCTTAAACCCTGTACATAGGCCTGTTCTGCGTATTGCGTATACGAATAGGGTATCAGGTTCCTACATGGATTGCCCTAAGATGTGAGGAATGAAGCCTTTAGCCTAATGTGATGTATTTTTCTGCTTATTGAACACCGTGGGATCGTTTGGCAATGGAACCAAAGGATAAAAGCGGTTATTGATTAGCAATGCTAACTTTTGGAAGAGGTAAGTGTTTATATCCATTTCTTTGGAGGCACCTGGCCTCGTGGATTTTCTACCATGTGTTCCTTACGTGTGTAGCTGCCGATAGGCGTACTCATTACGCCTTAGCTTTGGATTTACATTGTATATTATATGTTATGTCCTATTTTTGGTATTACAATGAGGATCTGAGCATTGTACCCTGGCTGTAAGTTGGCATCTACTTCCCGGCTGTCGATGAGATTCCCGCGCCGATGAAGGGTTTTTATTGCATCACATTGCATTCATATGCATTATATCTCATTCATATCCATTACATTGCATATCATATTGGGTGCAGGAGTATTCCGCCCCAGGAGCAGGAGAATTCCGCTCCATTGTATCATATTGATGGTAGGAGGATTCCGCCCCAAGAGCAGGAGTATTCCACTCTTATGTTAGATATTGAGTGCAGAAGTATTCGCCTCAGCTTTACATTATATCGGGTGTAGGAGTATTCCGCCCCAGGAGAGTGCAGGAGTATTCCGCCTCTGGTTTATATTATATCGGGTGTAGGAGTATTCTGCCCCAGGAGCAGGAGTATTCCGCTCCAGTTGGTTATCAGATTGGATTCCCCTCGAATGCAGGAGTATTCCGCTTCGGGATGGGATTACGGGCACATGTGACCCTTCGCATCATATTTCATTTCATCTCACATCATTTCATTCCATCTCAATTCATACCATTGTGTAGACTTACGGTACATGACTACTGTTGTACTTATATGTGCATTGCATATTTGTTGATATGTTTTTGGCAGGCATCCTTGGTTGAGTTTATAAGCTTCTTACATCTTTCCAGTTGTTATCTGGCTCTGCCTTTTTATAATTTAAATAAAAGGAATTTGGTCTATCTATTTCTTTTCTCCCTGGCTAGCTATCCTATTCTTTGAGATGGCTAGTCTGCCCCACTTATTGAGTCCTTTTGACTCACCCTTGTTTGTTGTTTATTTCTTGTCTATCTATTTCGTTTCGGCAGGTTCGCTCCAGGAATGAGTTCGCCACGTTGTGAAGGAGCGAAGACGACTTCAGCTGTCAGGGTGAGCCAGCTTTTATTCCGGATGACCACCAATTTTATGTTTATTATTTCAGTTATATTTTGCTCCCTTTAGGAGGTATCTGTCTTCGTTTGTACTCTTAGATGTCTAGTTTGGATAGCCCTAAGCCTAGTATGTTGGGTAGTCAGCTGTACTTTCTTTTATACAGCTTAAAGGTGTCAGTATGTCTGTATTTTTTTTAAGTCTTGTTCTTATTTATGAATTGAATTATATTTATTTTCCTAAATTAACTAGTAAGGGTTCGACCGATGGGTGTAGGGGAGGATGTCCGGTGCCCGCACGGCCTAGCCGGATTTCGGGTCGTGTCAACTTTGCAACTTTACTTTTTCACAACACTAGCAAGGATTGAGACTTTTTTCTTTTATTTTCTTTTCTTTATTTTTCTCTTTTTCATTTCATTTTTTTTCTTTTCAATATTTTTCTCTATTTCATTTCAAAATGCACCATATTGTTGTCTTTCATCGGTTCCACTCAAAAGCCACCCAATCATCCAACCACAACTCCACAAACAATCAAATATTTTTCAATTAAAGTGCTATAAGGAGTTAAGGGTTCAAAAATAAGATAATTAAGAACAAAAAGGGTAAGGCTTGAAATGTGGGTGCCAACAAAAAGGTCAATAGGCTCAAAAGGGCTTAAGAAGGATAATATTAAAGGGTACGCTAATCAAGGCTATAAGGGCTTATCAAAGAAACACCTGTATCATCTCCCAACTAGAGCAAACCTAGGATTTTGCTTTGAAAACACATGGGGCAAGTTCTAGACATCAATATGCGGCACGGAACATAAGAAAAGATACCTCACATCACACATGGCACATAGTTCACTCAAGACGGTTTCATTCCAACTCTCAGTTTAAGCAAATTGGTGCAACTCTAGAAATTTAAGCACTAAGGCACAATGGTTCACAAAAGAGTCAAGTAGTTGAGCCTAAGCGTCTCAAGAAGGTCATTCAAATTTTTCTAGGCATGCATCACAATTTTAAGATCAAAAGGGATTCACAAAAAGTAAATGCTCGATTCCAAATTCACCGGTATCAAACAAACCAAAGGCACCTAGCATTCTATCAATTTTCCTAAAGTATTCTACTAACTACTACTAAACTACTCCTAAAAACTTAAAAATTACCCGGTTCAAAGATCTACCCATGGAAAAGAACCGAGGCCATAAGAAAAACCACAGCGCGGGTGACATGTACCACTAAAACTAAAAAGAAAATATTTTTGAAATTTTTATTAGTTTTCTAATTTTTTTTTCATTGTTTTTTCTATAACAAAGCAAGAAAAAAATAAAAATAAAGTCAAGTGACAAAAATAAAAATTGATAAAAAGAAATTCCTAATGGTACGGTCATCCATAACCTCAAAAAGTTGGAAATTTCCCCACCCCACACTTAAAATCAAGCGCTGTCCTCAGTGCGAACAAGTCATCAATATTAGGCAGGGGTGAGGACACCCTACACTTAAACTCGACATTACATGAACCTGCAATCCAAAAAATAACCCAAAGTAATATACAACCATAAAAATAGTAATTAACAAAAAATAAAATAACAAAAAGTAGAGCAAGCAAATTGGGTTGCCTTCCAAGAAACGCTTGATTTAACATCACGGCACGACGAAGACCAATTCATCACTTTTGCCTCCACCTTGAACTTATGAATTGAATCCCCAACTTTGCCTCAAGTTTATGACTATGGTATGGGGGTGGTGAAAAAATACAAAAGGACCAAGTGACCAATGTCACATTTTACGCGTCTTAGCCTTTAAATGAGGGATGTCATTTTGTCTCCTCGGCATCACAAGTTTTAAAATATAGGCACCTTGTTCCTCTTCCTTTGATTTCTTCATTGGCTCGGGGGCTCAATTTTCATGTCACCATCCAAACACAATGTTGAAAAATGATTGGAATGAGGTCCAATGCGCTTGAATTCTAAAATTGCATTACTTTTGACACCCTCATTTGCACAAATACTAGAGTCCTCAAATATGATGTTTTCTTTTTCCTCACTTGACTCTAATGTGATTTCCTCAACTTCGGTATTATCAACTAATATTGGTTCAAATGGTAGAAATTCCACTTTTTGCTCCTTAAATTGGTTCCTAAGCTCTGCTATCTCAAATCTACTATTCACGACAATTGATAATTGAGCATCCGACACCTCAACCATATCACTCAAATTCGTATCCAAATCATGAATAGCTAAATCAAATTGATCAATTTCTTGTGTGAGCTCCACTTTTTCTTTATTTCCTTAGAAAAATCCTCATATGCTTCAAAGAGTTTGGTGTGCTCCATTATCCAAGTTTCGCTAACAACCTGCTCTTTATCGCTCCTGTCAAACTCACAAACACTATTAGAATCATCACACCTATTGATTGGGAAAGGATTATGACACTTAGGACAAGAATTCCACAGACCACCACACAATTTGCAAAAGTTCCAGTCAAAGATTGTAGAAAATTCACATAACCAGTCTTGTATGGTTGAAAGACTTGGACAATTTTCCCACAAGTGAGTTCCTCCACACCGTAAACAAAGATCATCAAACTTTGAGAACCTATCATTCGACCAGTTTTCATTAAAAGATGCCATGTTAACAAGTAACACAATAATAAACTAGACAAAAAATTAAACCTGGATAGAAAATATTAAATCGTTCAGAAGAAAACAGTCAATTATTTAGTCCCCGGCAACGGCACCAAAAACTTGTTGCTCCCATATGCACACGCAAGTATACGTGGTCGAAAAGTAATAAAGTGATAAATCGAGTATCGTTCCCACGAGGACTATTGTTACGACTGAATCCTAGCAAACAATTTCCTAAAAACTATTCAGGAATCTTTTTCCAATGATTGAGATTTTTACTAACTAAAACACTAATTAAGAAACAAGTAATAGAAGTCAAGTAATAGAGAAAATTCTAAGTTGTTATCAATAAAAGAGAGACGGTCCAGGGTCAGAGCTACGAACAATCCAGTTGAGTTTCCCAGTTGATTCTACTTCTTGATTTCCTAGATTGCTAACTAACAGGTTAATTATATTCGTGAAAACCTGTCGATTCTTCACGAGTCTATGCAAGCTACTCTAACGCCTATATTTCTATGGAATTAAATCACATGCATGCACTAAAGAAATCTGTATTTAGCTAAGCAAGGCAAATAAGTATATGTCTATCCTACCCGCAAATCGATTCCCTGATACCCATGTTCACAATCAAGCCCTATTCTTTCTTATTTGCCTTCACAAGTTCCCTCTGTCGAGTTCAACTTGTAAACCATATATAGTGTTCAATTATCATGTCTCAATAACAAAACCATTAAGCTAAAGAAAGAATAAGCAATCTGTAATGGTAAATCAATAGGAAGAAATCAACTTTCAAACATCATCCTTCATGTATTTGCTCTAACCCTAGAACGAACAAACTATAGAATTAAAGAGAAGAATAAGAGAAATAGAGAAATAACTTGTTTAGAGGACATCTAGGGCTCCTCCTCTCTCCTCCCAACTTGCTCCAATATCTCGACCTCCCACTTTAAACAAAATTAATAAGGTTTTATAGTGTTTACAAAGTTCAAGGATAAGTTAAACCAAAGCCTAATCTAGTTGGGAAAACTTGTGGTTCGTCAGCCTCAGAGCTTTCGTAGAAGCCACGCCTCTACTATAGCTTCCAACTCTTCAGGGCTTTCTTGGAAGCCTTGCTTCCACCATAGCTTCAAATGTGTCCATTAACTCTAATTTGATTGTTCTTGTCTCGAATTCATCCGCACCATTCCTAAAATCACAAATACGATAAGTGAACACATGAAATACAATTATTACATATAACGAGTGCATAAAGTACTAAAATGTGAGGAATCATTAAAAACCAATTTTCCAACTAGATCCCAAAACTCAATAGAACAGGTCTACCTATGATTATGGTTGATACCGACCATTAGACGAGTGCATATACATACCATGTGACCCACAACATGCCAAAAATTCACCAAATTTTAAAACACTAGAGCAACCAACTCAAGACATCTCAATCTCAAAAACCGACTCAATGAAACCAAGCTTTCACAAAATCACACTCATTCACTCAACCAAGAAGTCAATAACTTCACCTATTTCATGCAAACCATGTGCCCTCACTAAAAGTAATCGAAAGAGCGTCCCAAGTATCACACAAAGAATATATTTCAAGAATAAATGAGGGACATAATATAGTAAGAATTCACTCGCTCTCAAAATGAAGTTCGCGTGCCACACACAACGTACCATAGGCTTGCCCGTAGTCTAGGACTCCAGTAATGTAAGCTCACTCCTATCGGGATTAACTAGGACTTTTCGGATTGCAATGTAGGCTAAAGGACAGGTAGGATAAATATGGATAAATAGTGACTACCTCCCTAAGCACTTTAATATATCACTTTAATTTTTATTTTTACCATTCTTCTCAAAATCAACCAGACAACCACCCCAAGCATACACAAGAAATTCCCTCTCAATTTAAGGACTTTGAACCTTTACTTTTGCACAACACTAGCAAGGATTGAGACTTTTTTCTTTTATTTTCTTTTCTTTATTTTTCTCTTTTTCATTTCATTTTTTTTTTCTTTTCAATATTTTTCTCTATTTCATTTCAATATGCACCATATTGTTGTCTTTCATCGATTCCACTCAAAAGCCACCGAATCATCCAACCACAACTCCAGAAACAATCAAATATTTTTCAATTAAAGTGCTATAAGGAGTTAAGGGTTCAAAAATAAGATAATTAAGAACAAAAAGGGTAAGGCTTGAAATGTGGGTGCCAACAAAAAGGTCAATAGGCTCAAAAGGGCTTACGAAGGATAATATTAAAGGGTAGGCTAATCAAGCCTATACGGGCTTATCAAAGAAACGCCTGTATCATCTCCCAACTAGAGCAAACCTAGGATTTTACTTTGAAAATACACGGGGCAAGTTCTAGACATCAATATGCGGCACGGAACATAAGAAAAGATACCTCACATCACGCATGGCACATAGTTCACTCAAGACGGTTTCATTCCAACTCTCAGTTTAAGCAAATAAGGTGCAACTCTGGAAATTTAAGCACTAAGGCACAATGGTTCACAAAAGAGTCAAGTAGTTGAGCCTAAGTGTCTCAAGAAGGTCATTCAAATTTTTCTAGGCATGCATCACAATTTTAAGATCAAAAGGGATTCACAAAAATTAAATGCTCGAGTCCAAATTCACCGGTATCAAACAAACCAATGGCACCTAGCATTCTATCAATTTTCCTAAAGTATTCTACTAACTACTACTAAACTACTCCTAAAAAATTAAAAATAGGAAGGATGGAGACGCCATCTTGAGTGGCCGAAGGGTGGAGAAATATTTGTGGCACGATGGCTATCTCTTTAAAAATGGGACAGTTTGTGTGCCCGTGTAAACTTAGAGAGAGCTTTAGGTTCGAGAAGCTCTCTCCGGGGGGCTTAATGGGACACTTTGGCGTCGATAAAACTCTTGGTATCTTAACCGAGCAATTTCACTGGCCCAAGATGCGAAGAGATGTGGCAAAGCTTTGCAATGCTTGTTTAGATTTCAAGATAGCTCAAACGAGGTCCAACCTTCATGCATTATACACTCTGTTGCATGTTCTTAATTTCCCTTTGGTTGATATATCCATGGACTTTGTGATGGGATTACCGAAGTCGAGGGGTGGAAAAGATAGCATCTTTTTCGTGGTCGACCATTTTTCCAAAATAGCTCAGTTTATTCCTTGCAAGAAATGTGATGATGCACCACATGTAGCTACTTTGTTTATTTCTCATGTGTTGAAATTGCATGGTGTGCCTCGTACTATTGTGAGTGACCGAGACTCTAAATTATTGAGTCATTTTTGGAAATGTCTATAGGGTGCCCTTGGCACAAAATTGTTATTCTCAATGTCTCACCATCTTCAGACTAATGGACAAGTCGAGGTAGTCAACCGAACCTTGGAAGCTCTGCTTCGAGCTATGACCAAAGATAAGGTCCGAAACTGGGCTGATCATTTGTTCGTAATAGAATTTGCATACAACCGTACTTTGCATCGAATGATTGGAATGACTCTGTTTGAGTGTGTGTATGGTTTTAACACTTTGATTCCACTTAATTTAACCTTGTTGCCTCAAGATGTTGTTATTGACATTGAAGGTACACGCCGAGCTACTGCTTTGCTCAAGCTCCATGACAAAGTGAAGAAAAATCTTGAGGAAGCTTATGCGAAGGTGGCATCAAAGAAAACCAGGGGGCGTAAAAGATTGGAATTGAAGCAGGGAGATTGGGTTTGGGTTCACTTCAGGAAGGAAAGATTCCCGAACCAAAGGAAAGGGAAGTTGGATTCGAGAGGGGATGGTCTGTTTCAAGTGCTGAACAAGATCAACAACAATGCATATGTGATCGACCTCCCATGTCGGTAGAATGTGTCCAACACCTTTAATGTTGCTGACTTAACTTGATAAGAACCAAACCCCCACAAGGAGACCATTCACTTGGAGCCAAGTCAAGGATGTCCAAGAGGTACATTTATACTTGGAGAGGAGAGGACTTGAGGAAGGAAGCGAGTGGAAGCCATTCCGGGTGCTCAAACTAGGCCTCACGCCTAAGGAAGAAGATAGGCCAGTAGAGCCAGGCGCCCCGCCTGGCAAGCTCACTGCCTAAGGGGCTGAAAAGCACCCAGGCGCCCCGCCTGCCCAGGCGCCCCGCCTAGCTGAAGGCCAAGCCAGGCGCCCCGCCTAGCCAGGCGCCCCGCCTAGTTGCCTGCAAACCCAGGCGCCCCACCTACAACCCAGGCGCCCCTCCCAGCTGTGAAGGCCTATGTTTCTTTTACCGTTTTGCCCTACGTGGCCTATTTTGTGAACCTTATTAGTAAGGGTATTTTAGTCATTGTGCAAGCTTGGGAAACACTATAAATAGCCAAGTCTAGCCTATTTACACTTAGTTTATGATAGTTGATGAATGTTGAACATTGAACATGAGCATGGCTCTTGGTTATTGAATGAAACCCTTTGATTTTGGACTTGTAGTTCTTCTAGCGGATCTAGATGAATACTTTTCCTCTCCGACCATTCTACTTGCGTGCTCGCGTTAGCTCGAGGGTAGTTGCATAGCGTAGGTGTTCTTGTCCTTCTCTCGGGGTGTAACGGAACAAGTTCTCCGTTGCTACTTGGGATTAGAGATCGAGTTACGTCTCGTTCTTATCTTTACTTTTTCCGCGTTTGATTCTTATCAGTTTGGTATCAGAGCAAGGCTCGGGTTTTATTTCTACAAACCCCCGACCCTTGATTCTTCGTGCCTAGTATCCTCTTTTAGTTTTTCTTGTTGTTGAAGTTATTAGAAAGGAGAAAATTACAAAAAAAATTGAAAAAAATTGAAAAAATACAAAAATTTGGTGTAACTTGTTGATTTGGATGATTTGTGATATGGGTGTTATGGATTCTTGATCGTGATTGATTTCCCGTTACTTGGGTACCAAAATTGTTGGAATTGGTGAAGTTTGAACAATTGAATCCCCAAAACCCCTTAAACCCTTGATGAACTTGTTCTTGATGAATTTTGGCTTGATTCTTGGGTTGGCTTGATGTTTGATTGAAAACTTGTTATTGGGGATTGATCTTCATTGAAAAACAAACAATTCGGTACCAATTTTGTGGGATTTGAACATGTATAACACCAAGTTTGATGAATCACAATCCTTGTTGAAACCCTTTTGATAAACCCTTGTGTTCTTGAAGTTCTTGGCTTGAAGTCCTGATTTGATTGATTGTTTGATTGAAAATTTGATTGGGTTTTGTTAAGGAAGATCAAAAACAACTTTGGGTATCATTGGATTGTGAAAACAAGTTGAAAACATCGGATTTGAGGCTTGAAAATCGACTTGAAACGAGTTTGGAACGAATTGGGAAAGGCTTCAGGCCAGGCGCCCCGCCTAAGCCAGGCGCCCCGCCTGACTTGGCTACTGCCTAAGACCTCAGGCGCCCCGCCTAGGTCCCAGGCGCCCCGCCTGGAATACTGCACAGTCTAGGCGCCCCACCTGAGTTTCAGGCGCCCCTCCTGAGTGCTGAACGTATTGTTTCGGGTAGATTTTCGTAGGTATTTCCCTTTGTTTGATAACATAACATCTAGTTAGTACTATTTTGAGTAACCGATCTACTTGAATAGTGCTAACCCTTTGATTTCTCTTAGGTGAATCGTGCCTAGCAAGGAGAGTAGACTTCTAAGGAAAAGCGTAGAACCTTTTTAACTCAAGTCCTTCACTTCAAAGTGCCTAGCGTTCATTGAGTCCCATTAACTCCACTCACCCCGGAGTGTGCGTGACTCGTGAATAGTTTAGTTGAGTTGAGGAGTTGCTAATCATCTACGTGAAGCTTTGGAACTACAAGTTGAGTGAAATATCCACCGCCACCCAAAAGAGTGATCCGAGTGAACACAAGTGAGGGAGCGAGTGAGGTGTTTTAACTAACTCTTGTTTCTTTCTTTGTAGGTACAATGGCCAACGAAGGTCAAGATTTCATTAACGAGGCCTTGGCTAATCTTCTTGCCAAGATGGACCTCATGAACCAAAGGATTGATTCTCTTGAAAAGGGAGCCTCGAGTACTCAAGGTGAACATGGGACCCCGAGTGTCCCAATTGAAAAGGGGACCCCGAGTGTCCAAATTGAGACCGGTGAAGGCTCAAGTAGCCCTACCTTTACCCCGGAGCAAGTTGTTGAATTGCTCAATCAACAACGGGTAAAGGAGGATCGAGAGAGAATTGAACGAACGGGCATTCCCCGTATCTTGGATAATCCCCCAAGAAACTTTCCACTACCAAGACCCGTCCGAAATGTGCAACCTCTTGAGCAAGTTGTTGAGGCTCAAGAAGGGGAGGAAGTTGATTATGGTGACGATGTGTATGGGTTTGATGATCACTTTCAACCAAGGCGAGCTATGAATTGGGGTCGAAATGTGGATCGGGGTAGAGGCCGAGGTCGAGGGCCACCCTTAGGATATGGAGGGAGGAATGCTAGAAGGGACTATGTTGCTTATGATGATCACCATGGAGGCAAACCGGAGCCGTTCCAAGGGGGTCGTGACAACAACAACAACAACCTTAATAGTGTGAAGCTCACTATTCCTTCTTTCAAAGGAAGTAGTGACCCGGTGGAGTACATTGATTGGAAATTGGCTATGGAGCGTATCTTTGACACCAATGATATGCCCGATGTGAAGAAGACCAAGTATGCAATATCCGCCTTTTAATCTTTTGCTTCTACTTGGTGGGAGTCGGTGAAGAGGAATAGAAGGAGGACGGGTATGGCTATTAATCTTACTTGGGAAGAGTTGATCCGTGTGATGGATGAGAAGTACTTGACTAACCAATACCGGGTTGAACAACAAAGGCGTCTATATGAGTTGAAGCAAGGATACAAATCGGTTGGTGAATACTTCAATGAATTTGAGAAAATCCGAATGATCCTTGACTTAGATGATGAAGACAATGAAACGGCCATGATCCGTTTCAAAGGGGGCTTGAACCTAGACATAGCTTCACAATTGAAGTTCCACAAATATGATGATCATTACAAGCTATGTGAAGATGCGGTTGAGGCCGAGAAATGGCTCAAGGAGGAGAAATCCCTCCGCTACAAGAGTAGCACTACTACTCCAACAAGCAAACCAAAGGATTGGAAGCCTCCTACTACAAATGCAAGGTTCCCAAGTGCAAGTGGAACAAGTGGTGCAAATGCTACCAAGGATGTGAAAAAGCCGTATGAGAAGAACACACCTAATGTGGGAGGTAACTCTAAAACTCAACTACATGCTCCTACTTCTTCTTCAATACAATGCCACAAGTGCAAGGGCTATGGTCACTTTTCTAGGGAATGTCCTACAAAGAGGACTATGATTGTTGTTGGTAATGATGCATATGAGAAAGAGAGTGAATCGGAGGATGAGGGAGTAGAGGGAGTAGAGGGAGATGAGGGAGTAGAGGAGGATGATTTGCTTGATGACACGGGGGAGGAGGAGGATCCTCATACTTTCTTGGTTGTGAGAAGGAGCCTAGGGGCTATGATTGTGGAAGATAGTGAAACCTTGCAAAGGGAAAATCTTTTCCATGCTAGGTGCCGGGTCAAAGATGTTGTTTGCTCTATGATAATTGATTCCGGAAGTTGTGCAAATGTAGTGAGTCAATCACTTGTGTCTCAATTGAAGTTGACTACCATGAAGCATCCTAAACCTTACCGGTTACAATGGCTTAGTGAATGTGGAGAGCTTAAGGTGATGAAACAAGCCATGATCAAGTTTAGAATGGGTAGTTATGTTGATGAGCATTTGTTTGACGTTGTGCATATGCAAGCATGCCACCTACTGTTAGGGAGGCCATGGCAATTCGATAGGCAAGTGGTGCATGATGGTCGTGTCAACACTTACACGGTCAAACATGAAGGGAAGAGATTTGTGCTTAAACCTCTCACTCCTAAGCAAGTAAGTGATGACTACAAGAAAATGAAGGAGTTGAGGGAGGTGGCAAAGGCTAAGTCACTCATTGAGACTAGCCCTTTGTCCCAAAGCATGGTGGCAATCCCACCTACTTCATCTACCGGTGGCATGTGTGCCATGATGCAACCGGGCAAGCTCTTGAAAGGTAATGATGGCACCAAGTTTCTCTTATGCCTAGTGCACAAAGGTATGATCCTTAACTCTAATTGTGATTTTTCTTCTAGCCCTATGCCTAGTGCTTTGAAAACTGTCTTGGAAAACTTTGGGGACATGTTCCCGGATGAGATGCCCGATGGCTTACCTCCCTTGAGAGGTATTGAACATCAAATTGACTTTATTCCGGGCTCTCAAATCCCGAACAAGCCGGCCTATAGAAGAAATCCCGAGGATACAAGGGAGTTGCAAAAACAAGTTGATGACTTGCTTTCCAAAGGCTTGGTAAGGGAGAGTTTGAGTCCTTGTGCCGTACCGGTCATTCTTGTTCCAAAGAAGGACGGCACTTGGAGAATGTGCGTAGATTGCCGAGCCGTGAATAAGATAACGGTCAAGTACCGTCACCCTATTCCACAGCTTGATGACATGTTGGATGAATTGAGTGGGTCGTGTGTCTTTTCCAAAATTGACCTTAGGTCCGGTTACCATCAAATCCGGATGAAACCCGGGGATGAATGGAAAACCGCATTCAAGACCAAATTCGGTCTCTATGAATGGTTGGTAATGCCCTTTGGGCTTTCCAACGCACCTAGCACTTTCATGCGACTCATGAATCATGTTTTGAAGTCTTTTATCAACAAGTTTGTTGTTGTCTATTTTGATGATATCTTGATCTATAGTAAGACAATTGATGAACATGTTGACCACCTTAGGCAAGTGCTTGAAGCTTTGAGAGCCGAAAAGCTCTATGCTAATTTCAAAAAGTATGCCTTTGGTGTGGAGAAGGTTGTCTTTCTTGGATTTGTTGTGAGTGCCCAAGGAGTGGAGGTGGATGAGTCTAAGGTAGAGGCCATACGTGATTGGCCTACTGCTACTACCGTGACTCAAGTGAGGAGCTTTCATGGTCTCGCAAGCTTTTATAGGCGATTTGTGAAAGACTTTAGCTCCATTGCCGCTCCACTCACCGAATTGGTGAAGAAAGACCAACCGTTTGTTTGGGGAGAGCCTCAAGAGAAGGCCTTCCATGAGTTGAAAAGTAGGTTGAGTACCGCCCCTCTATTGCAATTGAAAGGCATTTGAGGTTGAATGTGATGCCTCGGGGGTGGGAATTAGTGGTGTATTAATGCAAGATAGCAAACCCATCGCCTACTTTAGTGAGAAATTGAAAGGGGCCTCCTTGAACTATTCTACATATGACAAGGAGTTGTATGCCCTTGTGAGAGCCCTTGCCCATTGGCAACACTATCTTTGGCCTCGTGAGTTTGTAATCAAGAGTGACCATGAGTCACTCAAGCATTTGAGAGGCCAAGAGAAGCTCAATAAGAGACATGCCAAGTGGGTTGAATTCATTGAGTCCTTTCCCTATGTTATCCAATACAAGAAAGGGAAGGACAATGTTGTGGCGGATGCGCTTTCGAGAAAGTTTGCTCTAGCCACCACTCTCACCTCTAAGCTCATGGGTTTTGAGAGCATCAAATTGATGTATGCTCATGACCCGAAGCTAAAGAGTGTCCATGACGCTTTAGAGAAAGGGGAGAGAGTCGAGAAATACCAATGGGTTAATGGATATATCTTCAAAAATGGTAGGGTGTGCATACCTGAGTCCTCTTGGAGAGAGTTGCTTGTGCAAGAGGCACATTGCGGGGGACTCATGGGTCATTTTGGCGCAAGAAAGACTTTGGCTATTCTTAAAGAACAATTTCATTGGCCAAAAATGGGGGTGCAAGTGGAAAAGTTTTGCAACAATTGCCTTGAGTGCAAGCGTGCTAAATCCAAAGCCCACCCCCATGGGTTGTATACCCCTCTCCCCGTACCTACTAGCCCGTGGTTGGATATCTCAATGGACTTTGTTATGGGATTACCAAGGACAAGGAGGGGCCACGATAGCATCTTTGTTGTTGTGGATAGGTTCTCAAAGATGGCTCATTTCATTCCATGCAAGAAATGCGATGATGCCCAACATGTAGCTTCCTTGTTTGTTGAAAATGTTTTGAAGCTACATGGTGTGCCTCAAACTATAGTGAGTGATAGGGACACTAAGTTCCTAAGCCATTTTTGGCGAAGTTTATGGGGTGCTTTAGGCACCAAGCTCTTGTTCTCCACGTCCCACCACCCACAAACCGATGGGCAAACGGAAGTGGTAAACCGAACCTTTGGTGCTCTTCTTCGAGCCATGACCCGAGGTAAGGCCGGGACTTGGATTGATCGTCTACCTCTTATGGAGTTTGCCTACAATCGCACATTGCATAGCATGATAGGTATGACTCCATTCGAGTGTGTCTATGGATTTAACCCCTTGATTCCCCTTGATCTAACCCCTTTGCCAAGGGAAATGGTTGTTAATTTTGAAGGTAAAGCTAGAGCCAAGGCATTGATGGAGGTTCATGCCAAGGCGAAGAAGAACTTGGAGGAAGCCTATGCAAAGGTAGCCTCCAAGAAAAACAAGGGACGCAAGAAGGTTTTTTTTTTTTTTAAAACCGATGGAACTCAAGAAGGGTGACTATGTGTGGGTGTACTTCCGGAAAGAAAGGTTTCCAAATCTTAGAAAAGGGAAGTTAGCACCCCGTGGAGATGGCCCATTCCAAGTGCTCTCAAAGATAAACAACAACGCCTATGTGGTCGACTTGCCAAGTGAGTATCAAGTTTCTAATACTTTCAATGTTTGTGACTTGGTTCCTTTGGATGTAGGTGATGACGAGGTCGTGGGTGATGATGCTTCAATTTCGAGGACGAAATCTTCTCAAGAAGGGGAGGATGATAAGAACCAAACCCCCACAAGGAGACCATTCACTCGGAGCCAAGTCAAGGATGTCCAAGAGGTGCATTTATACTTGGAGAGGAGAGGACTTGAGGAAGGAAGCAAGTGGAAGCCATTCCGGGTGCTCAAACTAGGCCTCACGCCTAAGGAAGAAGATAGCTCAGCAGAGCCAGGCGCCCCGCCTGGCAAGCTCACTGCCTAAGGGGCTGAAAAGCACCCAGGCGCCCCGCCTGCCCAGGCGCCCCGCCTAGCTGAAGGCCAAGCCAGGCGCCCCACCTAGCCAGGCGCCCCGCCTAGTTGCCTGCAAACCCAGGCGCCCCACCTACAACCCAGGCGCCCCTCCCAGCTGTGAAGGCCTATGTTTCTTTTACCGTTTTGCCCTACGTGGCCTATTTTGTGAACCTTATTAGTAAGGGTATTTTAGTCATTGTGCAAGCTTGGGAAACACTATAAATAGCCAAGTCTAGCCTATTTACACTTAGTTTATGATAGTTGATGAATGTTGAACATTGAACATGAGCATGGCTCTTGGTTATTGAATGAAACCCTTTGATTTTGGACTTGTAGTTCTTCTAGCGGATCTAGATGAATACTTTTCCTCTCCGACCATTCTACTTGCGTGCTCGCGTTAGCTCGAGGGTAGTTGCATATCGTAGGTGTTCTTGTCCTTCTCTCGGGGTGTAACGGAACAAGTTCTCCGTTGCTACTTGGGATTAGAGATCGACTTACGTCTCGTTCTTATCTTTACTTTTTCCGCGTTTGATTCTTATCATAACTCCTTCTGTTGTATGCCAAGCACTAGAGAATGAAGAAGGCTTGATTTTGAGGACAAAATCTTCTCAAGAAGGGGAGGATGATACATCCCGTGTTCCCGCTGATCAAGTGTTCAACCCATCGAGGCCAGTTATACGAAGTCAAGCCAAGCTCCTGCATGATGTCCACATTCAGCTGGTGCGGCCGGGAGGAAGCAATCATTCAGAAGCTGTGTGGCCGAGTTCGAGATATGAAAGCTACATCTATAAGCTCAAGCCCAAGGTTGGAAGTGACCGAATACTGATCATTTAGGCCGATCGTTGAAGCGACTGAAGGGCTACAAATGTGCCCAAGGCAAAAGAGCGTCCATTTTACTGTGTCAAGGCTGAGCGAACGAACACAAGCCAAGAGTGCCCGAGCACATTACTTTAGCCCTATGTGGCCTTGTTTTATTGGTCGACTGAGACCATTTTACTAGTTTACCCTTGGGGCTATCTATATAAACCCCTTAGCATTTCATTTATTAGATAGTTGATTATTGATATGATAAGCCGAGTGCTTTGTAACTCCGTCATGAGTAAACTCCGTCATGGGATTGTTAAAGAACTTGTGCTAATTGGTGGATTCCATTTGAACAACTTCTTCTTTGATCATTCAATTTGCAAGAAGCATGATTTTTATTCTTGAGGATTGTTGCATAGCTTTAGGTGTTTCTTTGATTTTCGAACCGAATGGCCCCAAGATTAGTTCCTTGAGTTCGTATGGTTGAAGCTTAGAACTGTCTAAGCTTCTATCTTTACATTTTTCGTCTCATTTCTGCTGTCGTTTGTCCGGTTGCTAAGCTTCCATTTTAGCTTGCACCAACACCTCCCAAATTTTACTAAAAGTGGTTCCCGACTAGACTAAGTAATTAGGATTCAAAAAATAAATTAAAATAAATAAAAAATAATAATTTCTACTATAATAGACAATTTAGATACAATATTTGCATATGAAATAAATAAACAGTTCAGATTCTCCAACAACTTATGTATATAAACAAACTACAATATACAAAAATAAAATGAAATAAATAAAGATAAAATAAAATAAAATATAAGGAAAAATAATAATAATTTTTATATATATTTATTTTTTCAAACACCATCCTCTTTAACAATTTCACCGAGAAGTACCCCATAAAATAATATAAAATGGTTAGTGCAATAAAATATGAAATTATTAATTAAATTTGATAAGGACAAATTAAAAATAAAAATAAAGTAAAATGAAATAAAATAAAATAAAATAAAAGGAAAAACAATAATAATTTTAAAAGTGTTTAGGCCCGATTTGGTGTATCAAATAGAGGTTAGGGATATCGGTACGACTGCAAAGAACGGTAGATAGACGGTTGCCATGCCAAGGGCCAATCCCACTGCTCTATCTAGCTTATTTTGCGAAATGCATACATATCGGCATTGCCTTATTTTTGGTTTTGGGTAGCAAGCACGCAACGGAACTATGACCCAAAAATTTATCCTCAGCCACTGATACAGTATCCATTCAAAATAAGTTCATGGTCCCCAGTAAATGATTGAGGCACTTTCGTAGCGTTGTCCAAACCAGTAGCAAACAATGCAAAGAAAAAAAAAAGGTTGTAATCTTATCACAATGGAAAATATTGATTGAGCAAGAGTTTAAGCATTAAACCATAGTAATAATGCAATGAACGAATAAAATAGCATAAGATCAAAGGACACAATATCAAGCGATCGAACTGTGCTCAAATTTTTAGGTGATACCAATAGAAAGTGCAGCAACCAGAACAAAACATTAGTACCAAGAACGACTTGCAAAACAGAGACAAGAGGGGTATGCCTATATTTGGTTTTCCAGCGAAGTTGTGGTGTAGCGGCAAATGGAACAATAGCCAAGCATAGCGGCAAATGGAACAATAGCCAAGCATAGAGGAGTAAGGGGCGACGCCGATCTACGATGGCGTCGGTACCACTCCACCGCCCTCCATTTTTAGTTTTTGTGAAGAGAGCTAAGGAGGAAAAAGAAACAGGGTGCCCGGCGATGAGATATCTCCTCTCTCCGTTTCTCCGGTGGTTCCCACTTCTCACTGCCCCTTTTTAACTCAATTTTTTCTTTGGACAGCTGCCCGATTTTCTCTGTATGTCATGGTCTCCCATCTCGCTCACTATTGGTTCTCTGTTTCTCATTCATCGCTCCTGTCTCCACCATTAGTGGTGTTTCTAATGGTCTTTTTATTGGTATGTGTGTATCCCTCTCATTCACTGTCCCTGAAATTTTAATATAAATGAGGTATTGTCTTATTATGACCAAGAAGAAGGAGAGGTCTATTTCTCTATTATTGTACTGGATGTCCCCCCATTTTTCCTTTATTTCTTCGTATATGTATAGATGTGCCCGTTGTAGAGGACCATTGGGAGACGGAGGGATTTGGGGGATTCTGACTTGTTCCGATATGGGGAGATTAGGGAGTAATTAAGGGATTAGGGTGAGTGATATGGGTATGCTTGGGGTATTTAAAAATAAAAAGATTTAAAAGAGATGTTGGAATGTAGATGCAAATTAAAATGAGGTTTGAGAAATATTCTAAATATATGGGAGTAAAAGGAAAAATATATGGTGCAAAAATGTATCTGGTCAAACTTTTGTCCATATTCAAAAGAATTCAAACATTATGAAATAAAATGGATGGTAGATATAAAATTTGGACTTGACATTTTTAATTGGAATGATATTTAACTAAAGGGGTGTGTGTGTGTGTGTGTGTGTGTCTCTCTCTCTCTCTCTCTCTCTCTCTCTCTCTCTCTCTATATATATATATATATATATATATATATATATATATATATATATATATATATAAGAAAAGAAAAGTGCATATTTAAAAATAACTGGGATCAAATTAAATTAATTAAATATAAATAACCAGAAATATTTACTAAATGTTACAAATGCAGTAATCTTCCCAAATAACCACAATTTGGTACGTATTTAACAAATAGTCGAAATGATGTAATTACGTAATATAGCCAGAAATTAGTATATAATGTATAGATAGGGGATTTCACAAATAGATACATGCCTTCTGATATAAATTTCGTTTAAATAATTAATATTTCACCTTCGAGTTAAGTATAGTCAATTATAAAAAAAGAGGGGACAAAATTGGGTGACAAAATTGCTCAATATACCATGATGTGAACACCACAACAAACATGCGTTGCAAAAAGAATGAACTGTACTTTAATGGACATGGTAACAACCATGATTAGCAGATCAATTTTATTTTTGTCTCTATGGAGTGAAGCCTGAAAAACTGCTAAGATATTATAAATAGAACTCCATCCATGACTATCTCCAAGACACCTTTTGAATTATGAAAATGATGGAAGCCGAGTTTAAATTATTTACATATTTTGGGTTATCCCGCTGAAGTTAGGGTTTACAACCCATTATTAAGCAAGTTGGAAGAAAGAAAAGTAAGTGGTCATTTTATAGCTTATGTCATTAACTCTAACGGATTTACGTTCTATTTTCCCTTTCATACTCGTAAAAATAATTGAGGATATAAATGCAAAGTTTCTTGAGGAATATGAAGTGATGGAGTGACTTGACTTAAAAGTTGGAATTAAAAGAAACAAGGGAACTACTTGTGGTACCTTTATATACTAGGACTTGAACACTAGTGAGACAAATTCTTATGAGTTATCTTAACATCAACAAGTTCAAGACCAACAACCACTTGAGGAGCCACATGAAGATCAATCCATTTTACCTAAACCTACTATGGAAGTAGTTTTTGAACTAATGTGAGTAAGAAAATCCTCAAAAGTTAGAAAATCAGCAATTTTTGACGATTTCGTTGTATATCTCATAGAGTATGATCATGATATTAGATTAAAGAAAAATTCACGCTCAATTTTACAAGCCATGAATGGAGAAAATTTACACTTTGGAGCCTCAAAATAAATTGAAAATGATGGTTAAAAACAGAGTCAAGATTACGTTAAATCACCATATGGAGCCTCTACTATTGGATCAAAATGAGTTTCCAAAACCAAAATAGATTCATTACGATATAAGACCAGGCTTCTAAACAAGGTTGTACTCAAAGAGTAGACATTGAGTATAGATGAAACCTTCTCTCCAGTTTCATAGAAGGATTCATTATGAATTATCAAGGCTTTAATAGCTAGTTTAGATCTAGAGCTACATAAAATGGATATGAAAACATCATTCTTGAATAGGGATCTGGAAGAGGAGATATTCATGGACCAGCCAGAAGGATTTTTTGATAAATATAAAAGTCACCTTGTTTACAAGTTGTATAAATTGATATAAGCTAAAGCAGGCTTCCCGCCAATAATATATTAAAGTTTGATAATGTTGTTTCTTCAGTTAGGATTACGGAGAACATAATTGATTAGTGTATATACCTTAAGATTAGTGAGAACAAATATATTTCTCTAGTCCTATATGTGGAGGATGTTTTGTCAGCAAGTAATGAATTGAGATTGTTGCATGAGACTAAATAGTTCCTTAGCCAGAGTTTTGAAATGAAGGGCAAAAGCAAAGACTTTTATGTTATTGGCATAGAGATTCACATAGATAGCTCAAAGGTTACTTGGATTATCTTAGAAAGCTTACAATGAAAGGATTCTGAAAAGATTTACTATGAATAATAGTTCACCCATAGCATCATCTGTCATTAAAGGTGATAAATTCTCATTGGAACAATATCCACAAAATACATTGTAACAAGAGTAAAAGAAAGGCATTCCCCTTGCTTCACTTGTTGAAAGCCATATATTTACACAAGTCTGCACTAGGCCTAATATTTCTTTTGCAGTAAGAAGACTTGGTAGATATCAAAGTAACACTGGTCTTGATCATTTGAGAGCTGGTAAAATGGTTGTAATTCATTTCCAAGGAAGCATGGATTTAAAGTTCAAATACAAAATATTCTGACTAACTAGAAGCCATTGGATATTGAAACAACCTTGATAAGTCAATTTTAGAATAACGACTTTGATTAGCATGCCGATAGTCTTAAAAGCTTCATTGGATCCATTAGGACATGTCTGTAAAATTTGAGCTAATTAAGACCTTGTTTGGTAAGTTTTAGAGGAAGGTTTCTGTTTCGGTTGTTGGTGATGCTTAAAAGAGGTTTTCGAGCTCGATTTGAGTAAATGAGCTCTGATTCAAAATTTGAGAATTGCATTAGCTTTGTATGGTCCTTTTTAATATGTGGGGGAACTCTTGGAAGTTAAATTCAAGGTCGTTGGAATAGTTCTCACTAAAGTCCCGAAAGTCAAGAAATCAACATCTTTCTGTGGGACCCATATCATGAGTTTTGGGGATCCAATTCGAGATCCGTCTTTGTGAGAATGTCTCACAAGTGTTGTTTGACTTCTGTACAAAATTTGAGGTCAGTATGCGTCTTGTAGGTCACATTCAGACCCGAATCGCAGCACCAGTAGGTGGTGGTGCAGAATTCTACACCTTCTGGTGCAGCCTGCGCGATCGCCCATGTTAGGGTGCGTGCGCGCTTTTTCAGTAGCCCTGAAGTGTGACCGCATCCTTGGGAAAGAGATCACAATGAATGGATGGCACGACAGCGCCCTGCGTGGCGCGCTGTTTCAAGGGTTTAAAATAACCCATGTCGACTGTTTTATTTTTAATTTCAATTCAACCTCTTCCAAGAGATTCCAAGCTACAATTTAGTACGAAGTCATCTATAATCACAGAGGAAAGTAGTTCCAGGAGGTGTCAGGAAGGAAAGGAGTTTGTTCAATAGTCCGTTTGACCTAATATTAAAGGTAAGTGGTTTCATCCTTTCTTTGACGGTCTTCGACCTTTCTGGAAGTTTTACGCACGTATCTCCACGTGCGTAGCTACCGACAAGGCGTACTTACTACACTGGAGCTTCATGTATACTTTTTATCATGTTATTATTGTTGATTGGAGTTTGTCTTGTAATTGGGAGTGCGGTACTCCACTTTCTGAGATTGACTTGTTTTGTTTGCCTTGTATGTGTATTTAAAATGTGTTGTATGTACCATTGTGATATAAGAGCATGTGTCTTAATATTGTTATGTATGCCAGCTACTGGATTGTAAAGAGCATAAATTTATTATAGAAGTCTCACTACTATTGTTGAACTACCTTGAAGTGTAGAATACATGTTTAGTCATTGTTATAAATGTCTATTGCTAGGCTTGAAGCGTAACTGTTATATTGAGGATAGAGACCCTGGGATATTGATTGAGGAATAGAGAAGCCTTATTAAGTTGTGAATCTTGAAATATCATCTGATTAAATGTTGAAAGACTTGTGTAGGTAATAGTAATGTAGATGTATTGATATTAGAAGGACTTACTATTGCTAGAACGGTATTGTAACTTGTCGATGTGCCACAGATGTTGCATCACCTTATTAAAATCTTGATACACTATGGATTTTGTATAATGAATGCGCTACGGAGTTTGCTTCATAAGTGTGCTATGGAGTTCGCGCCCCTGATAGCGCGATGGATTCTGCATCAGGTTAAACACCCCCGAAGTAAGAGGGAGTCTTCTCTGGGATGGTATTCAGGCACATGTGACCCTGTAGCACTATACAACATTCATACTATGTTATTAATAGGATTGTTGTGTGATACCTGATTGTTATTCTAGGTCTTTGGTATGCTCGATATATGAGATTAATGTGTTTTTCTGTCGCTTACTTCTTGTTTGCATCAGGTAGCTAGTTTGTCCTTGTCATAGATATTATTGCTTGATACCTGAGTTCATGAGGGGATTGGGTTGTAGTGTTATATGAGTAATTGAAGGTGGTAGTGAGCTGCAGGTATATGTTTATGTCTACAGCAATGTATTGATTGATTAGTATAAGCATTGCATTTTAATAGTCGTTATGTAATTACTATTTATTGGTTTATTTTCTTTCCGGCTAGCTTACATATTTCTATAATGTAGCTAGCTAGCCCCCGCTTATAGAGTCCTTTCGACTAATCCTCTATTTATTTCTTGTCTATTTATTTTATTTTGGCAAGTTCGCTCTAGGATTGAGTTCGTCTTGTGGTTGAGGAGCGAAGGTGACTTTAGCTGTCAGGGTGAGCCAATTTTTTTTCAGGATGGCCACCAGATTTATACTTATTATCTCAATTGTATTTTACTCCCTTAGAGAGATGTATAGAATTCATTTGTATTCTTGAATGTCTGGTCTGGATAACCCTAAACCTAGTATAATGGGTAGACAGCTGAACCTCTTTTTGAATAGCTTTTCTGTCTATATGTTTATATCTGTATGTCTTTTTATTTATTCTTTTTCTGTCTCAAGTTAGTTTTGTGTCCATTTTAATAATTCATTGAAAAGGGTTCGTCCGACGGGTCAGATATTCAGGCTCTGATTGTGCTGGATACAAAGACACTCTAGAGTCCAGTTCGAGATAAATTTTCTTTTTTTCTAGAGGTATTGTGACTTGAAAAAGTGATAAGAAAACTCTTGTTGCGTCATACGTAATGATAGCTAAACTTATAGCATTCTACGAAGCTACGACACAGGATTTATGGTTAAGGAATGTCACGAACTGATTTACAAAGGTCGTGATGGGTACCCAACATGTACTTGGTCAAGCAGACCCAAATACCAATTCACATAAACTCCCGATTAAATAGAAGGACTAATCGAAAAGTCATAAAGAAATTAAATTGAATTATCGAAACATGGTCTAATATAGATAAAGAGCTGAATACATCTTAACAATAGCTCCGTGTCCCATTTTCATAAGTCATGATACAATACGGATAACAAGAGTTCATAAAATCCTCCAAAATGTCTGAAAAGGAAATACAAGGCTAATAATTAAAAGAAAAACTCGCCACCAAGAACTATATGGTTAGCTCACCACTGACTCTCCAAGAATGTTGCTCCTTCAGCCACAGAAAATACTAGTGCAATCTACAGAATTTGCCGAAAACTAGTTGATAAAACAAAAGGAAATAGAATAGGAATGAGTCATAACGATTCGTAGGGATGGCAGATTGCATCCAAAACAAATATAAAAGCCTTCATTAGATAATATTTTATTAACCAACAATAGTTTCATCAAAAAATAAGTAAAACTTTCAATATAGACATTCTCAAACTATGTAATAAACCAATTTCTAGTAAAGGTAATTCTAGCTATAACCATAGGTATGAAACAATGATAAGACCTGAATTTCTGACTAAACCATGCGGGGAGCAGACATCCTTCCCCTAGACCCATCACGCAAACCCTTCAACTAAATTAAGGAAAATAAACATAAAGAAAACTTGAAATGAGCAAAATACAACTCAAAAGACATAAATGTACATATATACGTATAAGGTGTTCAAAAAGATGCACAAATGTCTACCCTTTTAAATAAGTTTCGTGCTATCAAGACCAGACATCTAGGAGTACAAAATAAGTATATAAATCTTCCAAAGGGAGGAAAATATGTCTAACATAGAAATATGGGACTAGTGGCCATCACAGATAAGAGCTGGCTCACCATGATAGTTGAAGAGGTCTTCACTCCTCATTCATTCGTCGAACTCGGTTCTGGAGGAACATGTCGAAACAAAACTACACAACAAGAAACAATAAAAGGTGATTCGAAAGGACTCCATAAGTGGGGGCTAGCTAGCTACCTCGAGAATGTAGGTAAGCTAGCCGGGGAGAAACAAGAAGCTGACAAAAATCAACAACATATAACAGGTGCATAAATAACATAGATCAAACAATTACATATCACTTACAATCCGTGCAATGGAAAGGTATGAATTTGACATGATGCATTGAGGTCACATGTGCCCGAATACCATACCGGAGCAAGCTCCACCGTGCTCTGAGGTACAAGAAAAGATGCAAACCATGTGCATCTGTAAGCATACTATATCCATAGTGCATTGAAGGTGACACCAACTATATTGATGCAGTGCAAATCGAGCTAAGATGTCAATCAACGAGTGCCAAGCTTGAAGGATGCAAAGGGCGGGAAAGCCGAGAGCTTTGGGAGCGATCCGGAGAAGCAACAAGCGGAGAAGCTCTCAGGCGCACCTTCCAGGGATTCAGGCGGTCCGCCCAAACCCCTAGGCGGTCCGCCCAAGAAGCTGCCCAGGCAGGCGCTCCACCCACCCAACTGGGCGCTCCGCCTCCCCCACTGGGCTGCCCAAGACACGCCAAAGCTGAGGCGCTCCGCCCCCTTTTGGGCGCTCCGCCCACCCACGCTGAAGACTAGACTTTTGGTTGTGAACTTCCTATTTTGCCCTTAAGTGGCTTGTATGTTTTAACTAGGCCTAAGGGCTTTCTAGTCATTTTACCTTAGCCTTAGGAAGTTCTATAAATAGGACACTTAGCCATTTCATTCATAACACAACCTTGAATATTGAAGAAACTTGAGCAATGCTCTCATTTGAACCCTTTTTGGGAACTTGAATTCAATTGGTGGAATCCAATTTGAACTTCATCCATCTTTGATCATTCTATTTGCAAGAGCCGGGTGCCTCTTGAGGATAGTTGCATAGTATAGGTGATCCTTGACTTCACCCGGGGTGTATCGAGACGAGTTCCTCGGTGCTACTTAGGTAAACGTTCAAGCCTCGTCTTGCTCTTTATCTCGATATCTTCATCGATATCGCCTATCTTGTTTTAGCTTCCGCATTTTCATATCGTTTGTCGCTTCCGCCTATTTTCCATTGCATCAGTTGGTATCAGAGCACGGCTAGGCTTCGTTCTTACGAATCCTCGGTCTTGTTCTTATCGTTGTTGTGTTCTTGTTGTTTGTTCTTGAAATTTGAAGAAAAACAAAAAAATCCAAAAACTTGAAAATCACAAAAAAATTGCTAGAAATCGTTGGTTGTAACGATTTTGTTGTTGTTTGTTATCGGGGATTGGTTGTTATCATATTCCCATTGATTTGGTACCCACGAAACACGTTTAAAGGTTGTGAATCGAAATTTTGAATTTCAAATCTCCAAAAGTTGAAAATTCACAAAAATTGCTAGAACGTGTTTGTTGTTACGATTTTGTTGGTGTTTGGTATCGGGGATTGTTCTTTGATGTTAACCCGTTGTTTTGATACCCCCATAACATCATTTGGAGTTGCGGAATGAAAATCGAAATTTTTGAATCTTGAAAATTTTGAAGTTTCTTGAAGAACTTGCTCCAAATTCGTGAAACAAACTTGTTTTTGGTTGTTTGTTGGATTAAACCATTGGGGTTTGTTTGTTATAGCATATGACATCTTTGGGTATCCTCAAAAGTGCAAAAAACCTCAAAAACCATTGAAAAATTGGGTGCTAAAAGCCAAAAACGCGTGTTGCGAAGCTGCTGAAAGAGCAGTAGGCGGACCGCCCACTGTGGGAGGCGGACCGCCTCTTTTATTGCAGCTCTCTGGAAATCACACTGGGCGGACCGCCCCTTTTACAGAGGCGGGGCGCCCCTTTTCCTGAAGTGTGCCCGGGTAGTTTTTTTTTCGTAGGTTTTCGTGTTTCCGTTGTTTCGGCAACTCTTGGTTAGTGTTTCTAAGGTAATTGGCCTACTTTATTAACACTAATCCTTTAGCGATTAGGACCTTCGTGCCTAGAGGAGAGTAGACCTCAAAGAAGACTCGTAGTTTGATTTTGCTTCAAGTGCGCACCTAAATAGCCTAGCGTTCATCGAGTCCCATCAATTCCACTCTTCCCGAAGAGTATTTGGTTCTTGTGAACTTGGTTGGTTATCGAGGAGGTTGTTCAACTACGAGGAAGCCATTGAATCAAGTTTGAGTGATAAATCCCCCACCACTAAACGAGTGATCCGAGTGACATTCAAAAGTGAGGGAGTGAGTGAGGTTTTTACTCTAACTTCTTTCTCGTCTTTGATTTATATAGGTACATGGCTGGAGACGTGTACGATACCATTGAGGTCCCGGTAAGCACTTTGGTCAACCTCTTGGCCGAGGTGAGATCCATAAGCTCGAGGTTTGATCGCCTCAAAGAGGAATGGACCTCGAGTGTCCAAAATGGTACCGAAAGAGGTACTAGTGATGAAGTGTTGGGCAATCCCCAACCGTTGGGCAATCCCCAACAAGTGGGCATTCCCCACAACTTGGGCATTCCCCAAGGTGAAAGTGAGCATGGCGATGAGCTTAAAATGACACTTGTGGTACGGAAGAGTTTGGGTGCCATGAGTCTTGAAGAGCCGGAGCATGTGCAAAGGGAGAATCTCTTCCATGCTAGGTGTCGTGTGATGGGGCAAGTGTGCTCAATGATCATTGATTCGGGAAGTTGTGCTAACATAGTGAGTGAGACCTTGATTTCCCAACTACAATTGCCTACTATAGCCCATCCACATCCCTACCGGTTGCAATGGTTGAGTGAGTGTGGAGAGTTGAGGGTGGTGAAGCAAGCTTTGGTTGAGTTTGGCATTGGAAATTACCGAGATAAGGTAATGTTCGATGTAGTTCCTATGCAAGCTTGTCACCTCTTGTTTGGAAGGCCATGGCAATATGATCGGAGCGTAGTGCATGATGGTAGAACCAATTCCTATACGGTCTTGCATGGTTCTAGAAAATATGTGCTCAAGCCCTTGACGCCGAAGCAAGTAAGTAATGACTATAGGATTATGAGGGAGTTGAGGGAAGCGGCCAAAGCCAAGTCACCCATGGTACTTGAGCCCGGAACCAACAATCTTATGGTCATGCCCTTGCAAGTGGAGAGTGAAGCATCACCCGGGCCTACAATTGGCCTTGAGCGAGAAATGAAAGAAGTGAGGGAAGAGGAAATTTTGAGTGAGAGTGAGGACACCCTTTGTTCTAAACATGATTTATCTTCTTCTCCTTCTATTTGTTTTGGCTTATGTGTAGGTACTCTTGGAGGCGAGCTAGTGGAGCCTCAACCGGATGGTAAGAAAGAAAGACAAGAGAATGGAGCTCTACATTGTGAGTTTCATGAAGGAGGACTTGAACAAGACACTTCAAGCGATGTGAGTACTCACGGGAGCTACTCAAAAGTAAGTGTTTCTTCACCTTCTTATGAACATAATCCTTCCTTGTCTTGTGAAGACTCATTGCTAGTTGGTGCTTGTAATGCATTTGATGAAATCACAACTAGTGTAGAGTCGATTGGTCAACTTGTGTTTGCTTGTGAACCAATAATAGAGAGGAATGAGAAGCCACATCATGATGTGAGCCCGGAATTCAAAGGACCTCTCTTTATTGAAAATGTGGTAGTTGACCTTACTTGTGACCCTTGTTATGACACCCCACCCGTATTTGACAAAGGGGAAGATGAGTTATGTGACTCTACCCTTATTGAAATAATTGATTTTGGTGGATTTGTGTGTCGTAGTAAGGATGATAGTGACCTTGAGGAGTCCAAATTGCATGAATTGGACAAGGTTGTCCATGATGACTCCTCAAGTGTGAATGATGAACCTAGTCTTGATACGATGCCTTTATTTGAATATGAAATTGAGGTGCATGCTTTTACATTCCCATTGCGTGAGGGCCTCTTTAATTGTGAGGGTGATTTGTATCGGACTAGAGTTGAGAATGAGCTAGAACCTCCGTGGTGTGAGGGATTTGATCCCATAGACAACTCTTTGTTTGAAGCTTTGAGTGAGGTAGATGATTCTTCTAGTGACCCTACTCTTGTTGGTTCGGGTTATGATGATGAAGAGGCCATTATAATTGCCTTCCTTGAGAGCTTACCTTGTGAGGAGGGTTGTCTTGAGGATGAGATTAGAGGTGAGGAGGAATCTCTTAGTGTGAGTATGAGGGCTTTTAAGAAGGGGAGTGGGGTATTTGACGCTAATTGTGTATTGCACTACATTGCCTATTCCCTCCCATATGTTAACCACACATTGAGAATTGAGCATGCCAAAACCATTGCGCCTCATTTTGAAAATATTGCCTTGAAGGTTTGGTATGATAATCATGAGCTTAGGGGTCATAGGAACTTTGATTGCTTGGTCGTGAATGTTCTATGTCCTAATAACTCCCTTGTTTGTTATGGTTGTGAGTGCTTGACACTATGGAGCCAAGGACTTGTTGTTCCCTTTGGGAACATGAGCTTCTTGATTGGTATTGATACTTGGCTCTATAACAAGAGCGAATTTTCCACCGTGCTTGCACTCACTCTTATTGGACCTACCTACTCGTGTAGTGGAAGGTCTTGGTGTGCTAATCTTGAACTTAGGGATTGTAGGGATTTTGATAGCTTAATCTTGCATGTGTCGTGCCCTATTGATCTCTTTGTTTCTTCTTGTGTTGGGAGCACTTCGTTGTTGAACCAAGTACTTGCTAGTTCCTTCGGGAACATGAGCTTCTTTGTTGCCATTGATACTTGGTTATACCATAAGAGTGTGTTTTCCCACACTTTTGTGCACTAACCTACCCGTGTAGTAGGAACCTTTTGTTTGTCTTTGCATGTAGGCGTTGATTGATTGATTTCGAGGACGAAATCTTTTTAAGAAGGGGAGGATGATGCAGTGCAAATCGAGCTAAGATGTCAATCAACGAGTGCCAAGCTTGAAGGATGCAAAGGGCGGGAAAGCCGAGAGCTTTGGGAGCGATCCGGAGAAGCAACAAGCGGAGAAGCTCTCAGGCGCACCTTCCAGGGATTCAGGCGGTCCGCCCAAACCCCTAGGCGGTCCGCCCAAGAAGCTGCCCAGGCAGGCGCTCCGCCCACCCAACTGGGCGCTCCGCCTCCCCCACTGGGCTGCCCAAGACACGCCAAAGCTGAGGCGCTCCGCCCCCTTTTGGGCGCTCCGCCCACCCACGCTGAAGACTAGACTTTTGGTTGTGAACTTCCTATTTTGCCCTTAAGTGGCTTGTATGTTTTAACTAGGCCTAAGGGCTTTCTAGTCATTTTACCTTAGCCTTAGGAAGTTCTATAAATAGGACACTTAGCCATTTCATTCATAACACAACCTTGAATATTGAAGAAACTTGAGCAATGCTCTCATTTGAACCCTTGTTGGGAACTTGAATTCAATTGGTGGAATCCAATTTGAACTTCATCCATCTTTGATCATTCTATTTGCAAGAGCCGGGTGCCTCTTGAGGATAGTTGCATAGTATAGGTGATCCTTGACTTCACCCGGGGTGTATCAAGACGAGTTCCTCGGTGCTACTTAGGTAAACGTTCAAGCCTCGTCTTGCTCTTTATCTCGATATCTTCATCGATATCGCCTATCTTGTTTTAGCTTCCGCATTTTCATATCGTTTGTCGCTTCCGCCTATTTTCCATTGCATCATATATCCACAGTGCATCAAAGGGTAATGTAAGCTATATGCGCAGAGGGTTATGACGAGATGCAGAATAAAGTTGCATCCAAAGGTACATGCACAAATGTTATATCCATACTACATCGGTGTTCATGACTAAATCATAACTATGGCAGAGGTTCTTTTAACATCACTATTAGTATCTAGAGTTGGAGAGAGGCTCCTCTACTTTGAATATACTCCCTACAACTAATTTTGGATAGGAATTTTCAAGTTGTCCACCCTATGTCCGCTTTACTAAGGAAAACTTAAGCTATAATATAAATAGAACTTGACTCGGACATGAGCTACCAAATTATTCTCTCGAGTTTCGAAAAAACTATAATCGAGTTCATAGCTTCCAAACTTTCTACACAAGCATCACTACTTGCTAGCTTCAATTCACGAGTCAAAAAATTCTTTCATTTACCTTCATCTGCCTAGAAACGTAAATGATATCCTTACCGGATCACGCCAACTCACATTCTAGGCTAATACAAAAAAAATTACAAGCGAACACAAACTCACTAGTGTTGGAAGAAAAGGTGTCACTAGTGTTGAGCTTATCAATGATCTGAGCTTCTGGAAGCTCGCCAAAGCATAAGTTGAGTTTCAGATTTATCGGTCTTATCCTTATTGGAAAGTGTATCAGAAGGGTGATTTACCGACACAATCTGTTGAAGTTAATGTCAATTCATCTAGTGTTCCACGCTTTGCTCTTGAAATGTAAAGTTCCCCTCTAGTGATCGAGGAAGACTTAGTTTAGTTGAGAGTAATATATAGTTTGCAAGGAGAATTCAGCTCCATTGTGGAAAGAAAATTTGAGAGTTGCGCTCTATGAGATTCTAGTGGTAGAAGTTTAATGGCATAATCATCCTCGCGAGGAAGGCATCTGGATGCTTGGGTTAAGTTAGCGACAAAAGTATTCTTGTCCTTTTGATAACCCAAGTGTGATATTGACTCTTACGCTAAAGAGTCATGTCTCATTGAAGATCGGCTTCATAAGTTAGGCGATGGTGTTGAAGTATCATCTACCTGTGGCTAGAGGCTCGTTCGAAGTGTTCTTCGTGTTGAGTATAAAGTACACTGTTAAGAAAGGAACCTGGCTCGTTCGAGGATGAACGAGAGTCTAAGTGGAGGAGAATGAAATAACCTTGGCTAGTTGTTTTGGGATTAAGGACTCTGATTAGCGATCCAATAGTCTCAAAGTCTCCTAAGATCTATTAGAACCTATTTGTAAAATTTGAGCTAAATGGAACCTCATTTGGCAGGTCTTGGGGTAAGTCCAAATTATGGTTTTCGAGCTCGATTCGAGTAAATTAGCGCGTCCAAATTATGGTTTTCGAGCTCGATTCGAGTAAATTAGCGCTGTTTTGAAACCTAAAAGTGTCTTTAGATTTGTATGGTCATTTGTGACCTATGTGAACTTTTAGAAGTAAAATCTGAGGTCGTTCAGATGATTTTTGCAAGTATTTCGAATGTTGGATTTTTACCTCCTTATGTTGAACCCTTGCCTTATATTTTTGGGATCTATTTCGAGATCCGAATTCATGTGTAGTTCATATAAGTGGTTTATAACTTGTGTGCAAAGTTTGTGTAATTCTGAGCTTCATAAGGTCCCGTTCGGACCCATATTGCAGCACCAACTAGTGCAATCATGTTTCTCGGAAGCAGACATGCGAAGGTACATGACAGCGCAGGCCTCTGAGTCTTCAGAGAAAATTTGTCCTGCACAATAGCACAGGGCCAGCTCGCATGATGGCGATGAGTGAGAGTATAAAAGTGACCCAATGGTCGGCTAAACTCATTTTAATCTAATTTATCGGTGGGAGGTCGATGCAAGGGGTTTTCCAAGGTACCAATTCAACTTAAGCATTCAAGTAAGTGATTCTAGTCTTCTCTTTTTGTTAATTGGGATATTGGGTCCATGGAATTCATGAATTCCAAAGTAATTGAAAAGGTTTGGAACCCTAACTTCTTGAAATTGGGGAACTGGGGTTGATTAAGCCTGGAAAAATTATCCAATGGTATAATTGATACCATATAACTGTGAAGAGTCAAAAAATTTTATGGGCATTTGGCTACGCTTGGCTGGGGGCAGTTTGTTAATTTTCTTAATAAAGCGCGTTATTGGTAATTATTCGTTATGTTAGAAATTATATGTGTGTTTATACTTTCGTGGCTCAGAGCAAAGAAATTCTGAGAAGATTCAGATGGGAAAGAAGATCGTTCAGTAGTCGATTGGCTTAGACTTGAAGTTAGTGGTTTCATCCTATTCTTTAACGGCTTTTGGCCTTATGGATGTTCTACCCACATGTTCTTTACGTGCGTAGCAGCCGTTACGCATACTTACTACGCCACATCTCTTATTACGTTGTTTTTTTTCCTGTATTGATTTAGGCTTGGTGTAGAGCTACGAATAAAGGTATTCTAGTGTTAATTTGAATGTCAGTTGTTAGGCTATAATGCATAAAATGTTAAGGCAAGGATATAAGTTCTGTTATTATTCTGAATATGATTTGTTACGCTTCAACAACGCGTGTTATATTGAGGAAATAGGTTCTATGGTTATAATGGATATCAGTTGGGGATAAAAGTATTAATTGGAGTTATGCATCCTAAAGTATAAATGTATTGAGAGCAGAGGTTATCTGCCATAATTATGAACTAGTCATGAACCTCTGATGTACTATGGATATAGCATTGTTCAAGTTCCTTTGGATGCAGCGTGGATTCAACATACCTTCATAACCCTCGGTGCACTATGGATATATCTTTGCATCACCCTTGATGCACTATGGATAGAGTTTGCGTCACCATCGATGCACCATGGATATAGTATGCATCACAGATGCACTATAGATTATACATATTTTCTTATACTCCTGGAGCACGGTAAATCTTGCTCCGCTATGGTATTCGGACACATGTGATCCCATTGCATCATATTGCATTCATACCATTCCATTGTAAGCGTATGTGATTGTTTGATCTACATTATTTGTGCACTTAATATATTTTTGATTAGGGTATGCTTCTTGCTTCTCCTCGGCTATCGACTTATCGTTTGTTATTTCTTGTTATGTACTTTCATTTCAGCAGAGTTCACTTTAACACCGAGTTTGACGAGTGATTGAGGAGCGAAGATGTCTTCAGTTGTTCGGGTGAGCCAACTTTTGTCCATAATGACCACTCGTCCTATATTTTTGTGTTGATATATTTTTCTCCCTATGAAATACGTATATATCTTTTTTGTACTCTTAGATGTCTGGTTTGGATAGCCTTAAACCTAGTTAATTGGGTAAACAGTTGTACTTCTTTCTGAATAGCTTATAATGTTTATGTCTTTTGAGTTATGTTATGCTCATTTCAAGTTAGCTTTATGTCTATTTTGTTGTTGACACCCAATTTTGTCCCTCCTATATCTAAAATCAACAGTTCTTACATTTTACACACGATTGTGTATCCATTCCTACCTCGTCTATTCTTTTCAAATTACCTTCTCATAATAGCCTAGCAATTGAGGCCATTTTAGAAGCATCGTCTCAAACCATTAGCTATTTTACAATTATCGCAATTACTTCTATTTTGATACAATTGTCCAAAATTGTTTTAAGCCTCAAAATTAAATTTTTATGCATTTTAGCCTTCCTAGCATTTTAAAATTAGTTCCCTAATTTTCCTATATTTTTAAGTCCATTTTATACTATTTTATACCTATTTATACACCAAAATACAGTATATATACATAAATACATATATATACGTACATTACACGTCACATACACACATCAGCCTATTTTTCCCACTTAAGCCCCTACGTGGCTCAATCTTAACCGTCCGTTGATTTGATCCAACGGCCAAGATCAAAGATCCCTAAACGATCCCCTAAACCCCACATAACCCTTCCGATTTCCCCGATCAGACCCTAGGACTGTCTCTCTCTCTCTCCTCTCTTGGCGATTAAAATTTCCACCCTCTTCGATCAACTTTCCGGCCATTGTGACCGGAGAAAATTGGGAAAAATAACATCACCGTATTCGCCTCGAAGTCCGCTACAGAACCCATATAGTGTTGAGGCTGTTTGGGCACGGGCGAAATTCAACTTTGATGACTGTGACACAACCTCCGGCGAGGCACAGGTCGTCAAATTAGGGATGATATTTCTTAAACGGGGTGAAAATCCCCATGTGAAGTTAAATTTATAACGGGTCACTATTGACCCGATTCTAGTAAACGGGTAATCCTCTTTTCTTTGATTCTGCGAAACCTATGCATAAAGTCTCGTGTGTTTTCTATGAATTAATAGGATTGTCGTCTTTACTTGTTGATTAGTCGATTTGCATGATTCATAACCTCTTTGCACTGTTGATTTATTTGGACATCGTAGTGAACTTGTTTACGCTTTGATTTCGACATGGTTAAGGTTAAATTCTATGTTGAATCTGAAATTCAGAAGTTGCTATAGTTTGTTTAAATCGTGTGAACAATCATACTGTGTATTATTTGTATACATTAATGACTTGTTTTATTGAAATCTGAAATGGTAGATTTAATTTACACGATTTCAAAGGATTTTGATTGATTTTAATTTGAATTTGTAAGTAGAATAAAGAAAGAAATTGGCATGATCATTGGCATTTATGTTTTGAAATCTGTTGAGGTTCAAACCTGTTTGTCGGGGGGGTTTGTGAATCCGGACTAAGTTAAGTTCGGGGGGGGGGGGGGGGGGTTCTCAAATTAATTCAGGATTGATTGGCCTTAGAATTTGGGATTGACTACCCTATTTTTGGAAGATTGACTCAGTTTGTCCCATGTTACTCTTGGAAGGCTTTATTACTTACCTTATTGATTTTTACCCATTGCCTTTCAAACTCCTACTTCTCACCTATATAAACTAATTTTTTTCGACTAAAAGAACACGTTCTGGACACTAGAAAACCCCAGAAATACACTGGTACAAGTAGCAAAAGCCTTCATAGTTTCCTGGCATTCCACTCTCCCCGTTTACTTGTTTCTTTGGAGGCTATTACTTACAGCTTGTGTGCTGGTTCTTGCATCTCTTCTTCTCTGTTTGCGTTAAATCTCACAAACTGAAGGTATTCATTCTCACTCCTGCTTACCTATTACTTCTACATATATGTGTGGGTACTCTTGTCATGTTCTGTTAAAACTACTAGTATCCTATACTATGCTTTGGTTCTGCATATCCTTAGTAACTGCATCTCTGTTTAAAACTATGAATATCAAGATGTAATTAGAAGTCCTACTATTTTCCTCAGTGTCTCTCTGTGTGTGTACATGTTCCCTTAGCATGATCTTGCCCCATCTCGTTTCCTTTAGATTACTGGTATGACCTGTCTGTATTCTGTACCTCTGTGAATCATAGCAACCTTACAAAAAGTGAACTGGCTGCACTTGGTCCTGGTAGACCTCCTTTGATTTAGGCCTTTCCCTTTCCCCTATTCCCCCTGCTAACTATGTTATTTGCAGCTTGTGGAATCATGAGGGTTTAGTATAAGTCAATGAACTATTCCCCCAAGTGGGTTCTTCTAGGATCAGGAATCTTGGTTATTGATAGAGTTTTACTGCCTTAGAAACAAGGACTTCTCTTGATCAGTACCCCTTTCCCTTATGCTTTCCCTTAGGAACTGTCCCCAAAGCTTGTATATTTGCTAGGTGCCCTGTCTATATCAGCTTAAAACAGGGGTACAACAATGATGTTGTACAAATTGGCTACTCAGGGGCCATTCCCTTTTCTCTTTTCTCCCTGTGTGCATTGCATCATGCTTAGGCCTGAACTAAAATGGTTCTGAGTTGTTTCTTCTGTAAAAAAACTGATAGCATACTTAAATCTTCACCTTTCTTGAAAATCTGTACACTTTAAAAGCATCAGAAGCCTGATTAACCAGTGTCATTATTTCACGGTTTGATAAATAGGGGTTATATGTGTTCTTCTTTCCTAGATGAGACTATTTTTGAAAAATTGAACTTACCCCTCTTTTGCATAAAAGTCTGGGCCCAAAAATACTTTCAAAAGGGGCCTCTTACATGCATAAACTGATTTTGACCTTTACTATTTCCCTTGTACACTAATCTAATAGTGTGTAGGGGTGTATAAAGTAATAGGGGTCGTTTATACGCTTTAAAGCTATATATTTTAAAGTATAATCATCGTTTAGATCATATATTTGCATGTATAGTACCTATTTATATACTATTAAGTGTGGCAGCCCCCTTACCTACTTTTATGTGCTCTTTGTAAATCTGTTTTTCAAAAACAGCCTCTCTTTCCCATATATATATTTCCAAACTCCGATCCCAACACAAAAAAGGCCATTAAGGTTAGGGCTCGACAATTAATGACGAGTCACACCAGCCCTAAATGGTCAACATTTTGTTTTAAGCCAAATCCCCATTCATGTTTTTTTTGGTAAAATTCGAATACTATTCGCAAAATAGACTATTTGTGCAAATTATCTTAAATGTGCACCTTATATATACATGTTGAATGTGGAACCCCATTTACGTGTTAACAATACTTTGCATGTTGTTCACGATTAGGCATTTAATATTAGAGGCCCTAACTATGATTAGGCTTAAGCATAGGCCGAATATAAAGTTATTTGTGTGTATATAGATATGTTTAGCTAAAATGTTAAATTACTTCCAAATTAGTCTTCATGATAATATACACTATTTATATCCCAAAATTAAGACTTGGATGGTAACCACTTTTTGTGGGACTCGGGGAAGTGCCTAACACCTTCTTCCCCGAGTCATTTGGACTTTTTACCCATATAGAATCTCTGAAATGGACTAGTAGACCTATTTAACGTGACTTTAGACATTAGGTGACCTAATACGCCTTAGAAATTATATTAGGTGGCGACTCCAACTCTTAAACTCAAACGAGTTACCCAGTCAAATCCGAAACCCGACTCGCCTCGAGTTGAGTCCAAAATCGGGTATGACCGAATGGCGACTCTGCTGGGGATACTTAAAGTCCTAATCACAACGAGTCTTTATTTTGGGATTTATTTAATTATAATCTTGTTATTCATTATTATTATTATTGTCGTACTAACTTGGTTTTCCTTTTTTGTTTCTTCTTTCTTTTACTTTATTTATTTATTGAACTATCTATGTGACATTTTGCATACTTCACTCATACTCCTCCACTCCTGGAAAACGACACTTCACACACACACGGCGATTACATGGATCCCACGATCGCTTCACCACCAAAACACCTTTTAAGAGGGACATGTTGGAATATAGTTGGTCCGTGGTACAACCAACAATTTCAAATAATCCCACTCTTTGGCCCTCCGCCTTGGGGAACCGTGTCTAGAATTACACCACTCTTCTATTGTAATGAGCATGCATCATGCTGTAGGAGGGGCTCCTGTGAGCCGGCTAGTTTTCAACTTGTCCAAACTACCTAAACGGGTTTTTCGACCTCCAAAGGGACGTTTTGACATGATTATGTGCATTTGAGAGAAAAGAAAAGAAAAGAGAAAAAACAAGTGAGTCAAGAATGGAAACGCATTTTTATTTGTTCAGTTATTATCAAAGGGGACAAGGTTTCAAATTTAATTTCTTCTTTATTTTTAGGTCACAATGAGTCAAAAGTTTCATTATTTTTGAATGACTATGGACGCACCTCCTTTGTTAACTAGTTGGTGGAGCAACTTGTCACTGGGAGAGCAAACCGAAGTACGATTTGGGTCATTTGGTTTCACTGTTAGAAGTAGAACCATGTAGGGAGATAATCGAGGCATCAGTGTCGTTTTGGGATGAAGAGTTGAACGTGTTTAGGTTTGGGGATATCAAGTTAACACCTTTGTTGGAAGAAATGGGGGGTTTGTGTCACACTCGGGGTCAGACAAACATCATTGGCAAGGGAATCGCATACTAGCACCTAGCGTCCCCACAACTGGCGAGTTTCATAAGAAGTTAGGGATGGTAGCAAGTGTGGACGTGGGATTTTTACAACAAAAGAAGATCCCCTTCTCCTATTCTTACACTCGGTTTGGGCATTTGAGAGCATATGATAGTCATAAGAAGGAGTTCGAGTCCTATGGTGATTGGAGGAGGGCTAGACCACTTATATTTGCCCTTTGTTTCTTAGGAGTGATGGTTTTCCCCGAGAGTTCAAGTCATGACATACGTTAAAGACTTGTCATGGTTGCCGATGCAGTGTTCAATGGAATTGATGGTTACCGTTATACCATAGTTCCTATGATCGTAGCAGACATTTATCGAGCTTTAGATTGTTGCAAGAAGGGAGCAAGATATTTCCAAGGATGTAATCTTCTACTACAAGCATGGTTCAAGGATCATTTAAGGAAAGCAAGAGGTATGGAAGCATTGTCCAAACCAGCTGGTTACAACTACTTGATTGGGGAACGATATGGGGTTTCAAAACTCAAGCAGCCAAGCAGCACAGAGAAATGGGTAGCATTGTTCGAAAGCATAACGGAGGACCCAATTCAGTCGATGTTCACTTGGTTTCCTACATCAGATTTCATCATTAGTTCTTAGAAGGCATCCTTTGTGATACTTATGGGGTTAAGAGGCCTTCAACCTTACCAGCCATTAAGAGTAATGAGGCAAGCAGGGAGATTACACGAGAAGCAAAGAAGGCCAAGATGGAGTGTGTTGCCTAGTCAAAGTGTCATTTTTATTTTTTCTCTTGTACTTTACTTTTTTTCAAAAAGTTATCATGTACTGATTTTCAAAAGTTGGGGAATTTATGAGAATAATTTGCTACAAAATGCGTATTCATTTTCTTTGCATAATGACAAACCTAGGAAGGCTATACGTCCTTGGCACGTAATAGTCCATCAGTAAACCTACGCCAAATATCAAGAGGGTTTTTAACATGAAAAGTGACAAATTTCATTTCTGCATTGATTTGAAGAAAAGTTTGCACAAAACATTGATTGTCTTGTTAAACATGATCAAAACTATAGGGACGTTTTGGTCTTTACCTTCTCTTGTTTTGTTTTCAGACTATGGCTGCAACGGGTACTCTCCAATTTGAGATCGACTCCAGACCTCCTCACTTGATCAGGCTTTGGTGGGAAGATTTGGCCGTTGTCAGCAAAGCTCATGTTCAAAAGATGTTGGGAGAATTAGTAGCTCTCAAAAACTACACTGCCATGACTGGTTTGGTTGAAGCTGCTACACATTTCTGGGACTACAAAAGGACCATGTTTCATTCCAATGGTTTTGAGTTGGCACCATTGTTGGAAGAATTTGGAGGGTTGGCAGGGTTAGAGCCTGGACCCGAGACTATGATTTATCCCCGAGACATGGAACCTTAGGAGTTCACTGATTTGCTAAGAGCCCCTTATGATGCATATGTCGAGGGTGTGATTGATGGAAAAGTCACGCTGAAATACTTGCATTCTAGGTTTGGAGATCCGACACTTAGACATGAATGGAATGGGGCGTGGGAAGTTCAAGATTGGGAATGGACCGAATCCAATGCTTTCATCATCTCTTTTCTGGGAAGCATGATTTCCCCCGAGAAGGGAGGAAAGATTGACATAAGGTTGGGAAGAGTAGTAGAGGGTTTGCGCAGAGGTGCTTTCAAATTCCAAGTAAGCTTGGTTCCGATGATTTTAGGTGAAGTTTATCGGGCTTTAACCAAATGTAGGAGAGGAGGAGACTTCTTCGAGGGATGCAACTTGTTGCTGCAAATATGGTTGATAGAGCACTTGCATAACGTCCCTGTCAGCCCTATAGCACCAAAACCATCTTGGAACGGAGGGATCCGTTCACATAGCACTTGTATGGCTGGAACAGTGGCATGGGAATACCCCACAAACATGGAAGGTTGATACACCAAGCTCGAAGAATTGCAAGAGGTGCAATGGGTAATTGAAAATTGTGTTGGTTTCGTTGTCTCCATACAAGGTCAAGACATCACTTTCCTGACATTGATTGGATTCCGAGGAATTCATCACTATGTTCCTCTAAGGATCCTCCGGCAAGTGGGAATGACACAACAAACCCTGCAGTTCTGAGGGAAGAAGCTTCAACGTCGATATAAAGGACATCGAGTATCCGATGGTTCTCACTATATTGACAATGTGGGAGAAAAGGCTCACTATGCAGTTTTGCCATGGTCGAGATAGTAGGGTGAACCCCACAGCTACCTTGGCTTACCCTCAATGGCTCAGCGAAGATAATGAATTATCTATCAAAGACTACACTGAAAATGAAAGCCAAAGCTCCAAATGCTGCTGAAAAATACAAGAAGCTGAAACACGAGTTTGACTAAAGAAAGAAGGAGTTAATGGTGACACAAGAGAGGGAGGTGAGGAGACAATACAAATATAAGATTAAAAAGGAAGAGCTCAAATATTGGACCGGCAAGGTCATGAATGCGAGGCAAGCTGCTGGGAATTTACAAGATTTGCTCAAAGGATGGGGAGAGTATTTTAAGACACTACCATTGGAAGAAAAGGAAGCAAGAGGATTAGAAATATGTGAGTTCCAAGTAAAAGCTCTGGGTGACATGGAGGCTGGGAAAGACCTGCTGGAAATATTTGCTAATACTTCGCTCATTAGTCTGGCTCACAAACCCAAGAAGGAAGCCAAAGAGGAGAAGGAAAAGGAAGACGCTGGAGCTGATGTTTGAACCTGAAGTCTCTTTGCTTGGCACCTAGTCTAGTCGTATCGAATCAAGTCGTCTTGTCCTTTCTTTATTGTCGTTTTCATCTTAATCGAGTCATTAGTGGTTGTAATAAAGCCAAGCAAAATAAATAAAGTTTCGTTATTTTGGGTTTTTAGACTGGTGATGATCGTGTTTATTCAAAACGAAATGATGTGCTTAGTGCAAACGTTAATTCGAATCCGCGATAAACCCACCTCTGGCACAAAAGAGGTCCCATGCATGATAAGAGGCGATCTTATTTAAACTAACGTATACTAATATTTTCTCTTCTTGTTTTTGATGTTCAGTTCCCAAGCCCTTGATAGTTTGGTTTGTGCATTCTGGCCACGCCGCAATACCGGTTGAGGTCGAAAGGATCGATCCCAACACCTCCCCCATTACCTACAAGGACAAGGACGAGACGAAATATCATGGCTGAGTTCGACAAAGTTGGAAATGGAACTCCTAAGAAGCAAGGCGTGGTCGCCTATGAAAGCTATGCTAGGTTGGAACAGAGGCTGCTTGAGTTGGAGGATAGGATCCCTCAGACCCATACTGATGAGATCACTGAACCAAACTAAACTACTCGCCCTCACGGCAAAGATCCATTTTACCCCGAAAGAGACATTCCTTATCCTACCCACACTGCACCACCAAAAGTACCACAAAACAACTTACCCGCCTTCACCGTTGAAACCAAAACCATCGCATCACCCACCAAGGACCATGAAATGTACGCATGGACTAAGGAAGACCTAGACAGCACCAAAGAGCAAGTCTAATGGCTGGTCGAGAAATTCAAACAACTCCAAGGCACTGAGGGAACCCGAGGGCTAGCCTATGAAGATCTTTGCTTGTACCCTGACTTGAAACTACCTGATGGCTACAAGAAACCCAAGTTTAACATGTTCGATGGCAGTGGAGACCCAATGGCTCATTTAAGATCTTACTGTGACAAGCTGATTGGGTTGGACATGACGAAAAGATTCGCATGCTGCTGTTCAACCGCAGTCTGACTGGAGATGCGCTAGTATGGTACTCTAAGCAACAAACAAAGAAGTGGACGAGCTGGGAAGCAGTGGCTGGAGACTTTGTTGACAGTTTTAGGCATAACACTGACGCTATGCCCGATCGGTTCTACTTAGAGAAGCTGAAGAAGAAGCCCGCTGAGACTTTTAGATAGTTCGCAACTAGATAGAGGGCTGAAGCCACCAAAGTCGAACCTCCCATGGAGGACACTGAGATAGTGGTGACTTTCATCCGCATACAAGAAGATGTCGATTTTGACAAAATGCTGAATCTGCGAGACAAGAAGTTTGGAGAGTTGATCAAGATTGGTGACATGGTCGAAGATGGACTCAAAACTGGAAGGATTGTTAGCATGGTCGCACTACAAGCTGCTAACAAAGCACTAAAATCCGACAACACTACTACCTCAAGAAAGAAGAAGGACGATGTCTCCTTCGTGGCCGCATCACTTGACCATTCTCCTACTCACAACCACTACTACCAAACACCTCCTCCCTCCTACCAATACATACTACCCACATCCACTTACCCAGTCTATAACACCCAACCCATGTACCAAAACCCACCACCACAAAGACCAACATACCCACAAAGTCCCAACTACCTAAATACCAACACCTATTCACCAAGGCCTCACGCCAATAACAACCCAAGACCCAAAAGGAACTACACCCCATTGGCTGAATCTTGTACTCAGTTGTTCAAGAGACTCAAAGCAGCTGGTCATATACAACCTGTGCTATTCAAAATCCCTGATAGGATGACACCCTACTTCGATCAAACCAAAACTTGTGCCTACCACTCTAGAGAACCTAGTCACGATACTGAAAAGTGTTATTCCTTGAAGGATAAAATACAAGACTTGATCGACCAAAAGGTGATACACTTGAAGACTCCGAACGTGCACAACAACCCTCTTCCTAATCATGGAGACAATAGGGTGAACCTGATCGAATTGGATGAGGAATGCAACTTGGAAGGGACTATTGTTAAGGCGAAAGAAAATGCACCAGCGACCGCTTCAGTTGCTCGAGCCGCTACAACAGTGGAGCCCATTGAGGTAGAAGTGGCTCCTAAATTCTATGTGGATGTGGTTCCGCCATACAACGACAAGGCGGTACCTTGGGACTATGAAAGGGAGAAGAAGAACAAGGTTGTAGCTGAGAATGTTGCCGCACAAGGGATGACTAGGAGTTGGAGTATTTACACTCCCGAGCATCTTGTTCAACATAGACGAGGCATTACCGAGGATGAGTCCGAGGGACTGTGGAAGAAGGGGCAAGCAAAGGAGTACTCCGTAGTTGAGCACTTGGGCAGAACTCTAGCACAAATCTCTGTTTTGGCTTTGCTCCTCAAGTCCGAGAGTCACCGAAGTGCTTTGATGAAGGTGTTGGACGAAGCACATGTTCCGGTGGACACTTCAGTTGAAAACCTGGCTAGCATGGTTGGACAAGTCATGGAGGCCAACCGAATTGCTTTTCATGGAGATGAGCTACCACCTGAAGGGTTGAATCACAACAAAACTTTGCATGTCACTGTCAAATGTAAAGACTGGTTCGTGGGAAGGGTTCTGATCGATGGAGGTTCTGGGCTTAACATATGCCCACTCATCACTCTGAAAAGAATGGGAATTGACCAAAGCAAGATAAGGAAAGAGACATGAAGGTGAAGGCGTTTGATGGGTCATAAAGGAGCACTATTGGGGAGATTGACCTGACTATCATGGTTGGCCCTGTGGAGTTCACTGCTAAGTTCCATGTCATGGACATCCCCTCTTCCTACACTCTGCTACTGAGGAGACCCTGGATCCATATGGCTGGTGCAGTGCACTCTATATTGCACCAAACTGTGAAGTTTGAATGGGATCACAAAGAGGTAGTAGTGTTCGGTGAGGGGAATAATTCTATCTACAATGAGCAAACCATACCAGCAATTGAAGGAGATACCCCCTGATGGGCAGACATGCTATACTGTAGAACTTGTGGAAGCAATACAAGGCACTCGAGGAGGACGTCGTAAGAATTACAATTAAAGTTGGAATCCCACAAGCACGGGCCAAGGAGGTTACGCTGCACACTTTGCTCCCAAGTTGGTCAACACACCGCCTGGGGTGGAAGAAAGAAAGAGGAACTTTTACATCGCTTATTGGGATAGCCGAGGCAAAGGCTACATAGGAAGAAACTTGGTCTGGGAGCCAGTCTTGTTTGATTGGGGAGTGCCCTCACTCGAATTTTTGTGAGACCCTACCAGCTAAGACCGAGAAGCGACCAATGTACTCACCCAATGCTCCCAATTGGAAACGCATCTTAGAAGAAACAAAGGGAAAGCAAGTGTGGATATCCAAAGTGCATGAACCTATGGAGGTGGTGATAGAAGAGCCATATGTACTCCCACAGCCTGCGAAGTGGCCCGGAGACTGGGTTATAGGCATCATGATCAAACAAGGCTATGAATCGGGCAAAGGTTTAGGGAAGAACTTGGATGGTATGGTTGAGCCAATCAGAATTGTGAAGAGGCCCGACAATGAGAAGGCTGGCATAGGGTACATTGTGACCTATGAAAAGAGCATGGAAGAAGCGTTACCGGATTTCAAGTTCTATAAAAAAAGCACCAAGACTCTTTTGCATATCTTCGTCTCGTCTGGATACTTGGATGGTCGAAAATGAGAGGTGTCCGCAACACAAGGAGTGCAGCCGAAAGTAGCTGATGCTGAAGAGGATCTGCTGGCAGGAATGCAAAATCTATTCATAGCTGATGAAGACTGCTGTGTAATCCTAGAAGAACATGTTGAACCTCTTGGACTGACAAAGGCTGGATCTGGAGTAGCATTGAACAACTGGATCAGCAACTATGCCGAGCTTACCGTGGACCTTGGTAGAGCTGAGGGGATAAATTTTTTTTTTTTTTATGCTTTCTAAAATAAAACCCGACCCTGAGTCGTGAAGTTTGCATCTTTCCTTTCCTATTGCACATGTCTCCCTACAAACTTTGTTTGGCAAGGATTCATAAATAAAACATCGCACCATTTCCTGTTTAATTTTTGCTTTAGTCTTTTAATTTTGCAATATCTTACTTTTTCAGCATCCATACTAATACTCCCATTGAGTCCACAATCGCAACGTGAAATAAAATAATGGAGCTTGAAGAAACTGGAGCTGATTATGATGAAACTACACAAGAAGAAGTTGAATGATTCGAAAATAAGCCTAAGCAAAACCTTGAAAAGACTTAAGTGATAAACTTAGGAGATGAGAAAGTTGTGAAAGAGACAAGGATCAGTGTGCCTCTCAATGCCGATGATAAAAAGCGATGCACTGAGTTTCTTAAAGAATATGAGGATGCATTCGCCTGGTCGTACAATGACATGACTAGCATAAGCACGGATGTGGTCGCTCACAAATTACCTATCAATCTGGGCTTTCAACCAGTCAAACAAAAGGCCCGAACTTTCAAGTCATCAGTTCTGTTGAAAATTAGTGAAGAAGTAACTAAGCAGCTCAATGTAGGGATTCTGAAAACAGTAAAATATCCAACTTGGTTGGCGAACATCGTCCTAGTGCCGAAGAAAGATGGAAAACTCTGAATTTGTATGGATTATAGAGATCTGAATAGAGCAAGTCCAAAGGACGATTTTCCACTACCAAACATACATATCCTGATTGACAACTGCGCGAAACATGAACTGCAATCCTTCGTGGACTGTTTCGCTGGTTATCACCAAGTTCTCATGGATGAAGAGGATGCCGAGAAGATAGCCTTCACTACATCTTGGGGCACTTATTGCTACAAGGTTATGCCATTTGGTTTAAAGAATGCTGGGGCAACTTACATGAGAGCAATGACAACTATGTTCCATGACCTGATGCACAAAGAGATTGAAGTCTATATGGACGACGTGATCATCAAATCAAAGAAGAGTTCGGAGCATCTCGACAACTTGCGCAAGTTTTTCAACCGCCTGCGAATGTACAATCTAAAGCTAAATCCGGCAAAGTGTGTGTTTGGTGTTCCGGCAGGGAAGCTCCTGGGTTTCATCGTCAGTAGAAGGGGTATCGAGCTGGATCCGTCCAAGATCAAAGCCATCAAAGAATTGCCACCGCCAAAAAGCAAGAAAGAAGTCATGAGTTTCTTAGGGAGGCTGAATTACATCAGCCGTTTCATAGCACAATCCACTGTTATCTGTGAACTAATAATCAAGTTGCTGAAGAAAGATGCAGTGACCTAGTGGATAGAGGATTTCCAAAAAGCATTTGATCGAATTAAGGAATACTTGTCTTGCCCGCCTGTGCTGGTTCCACCTGAGCCTGGGCGACCTTTGATCTTGTACCTGTCCGTGGTTTTGGCCTTTGGTTGTGTATTGGGACAACATGATTCAACTGGGAGGAAGGAGCAAGCCATATATTATCTAAGGAAGAAGTTCACTCCTTATGAAGCCAAGTACACATTGCTGGAGCGCACGTGTTGTGTGCTGATATGGATAGCACAGAAGTTGAGGCAATACTTGACATCCTACTAAACGTTGCTGATATCAAGGATGGACCCTCTCAAATACATTTTCCAAAAACCAATGCCTACTGGAAAACTGGCTAAATGGCAAATGCTGCTCTGCGAGTTCGACATCACTTTTGTCACTCAAAAGGCGGTGAAAGCTCAAGCCTTGGCTGATCATATGGCTGAGAATCCGGTGGAAGATGATTATGAACCTTTGCACACCTACTTCCCTGTAAAGAAGTCATGTTCGTAGGAGAAGAGATCACCGAAGAATATGATGGTTGGAGGCTATTCTTTGATGGAGCGGTCAATTTTGAAGGAGTCGGCATTGGAGCAGTATTAGTTTCCGAGACTGGACTACACTATCCTGTCACGGCCAAATTGAGATTCCCTTGCACCAACAACATGGCGGAGTATGAGGCCTGCATCTTGGGTCTTAGATTGGCAGTACATATGAACATACAAGAGCTGCTGGAAATCTGAGATTTTGACTTACTGATTCATCAAGTTCGAGGAGAATGGACAGCGAATAATCTGAAGATATTGCAATACTTTGAGTGCATAAAGGAGTTAAAGCAAAGATTCACCAAGATAGAGTTTCGACATGTACCTAGACTGCAAAATGAGTTCGTGGATGCTTTGGCTACCATATCTGCCATGATCAAGCATCCCGATAAGAACTACATTGATCCAATACCCATGACAGTGAGGAAGCAACCAGCCTACTGCTATCACGTGGAGGAAGAGTCAGACGGACAACCCTGGTTCTACGACATCAAAGGGTTCCTCAAGGATGGTTGTTATCCAAAGAATGCAACAAGCCTCTAAAAGAAGACACTAAGGAGGTTAGCAAATGGTTTCTTTCTGAACAGAGAAGTTTTGTACAAAAGGACACATGATCTAGGATTGTTGAGATGTGTAGACGCAAAAGAAGCTGCTAAATTGTTATAAGAGGTACACTCTGGGGCGTGTGGCCCACACATGAATGGGTTTGTACTTGCAAAGAAGATTTTGAGGGCTGGTTATTTTTGGATGACAATGGAACATGACTGCATAAAGCACGCGAAGAACTGCTAAGTCCATGGAGATATGATTCGAGTGCCTCCCAATGAGCTGAACATTATGGGATCGCCTTGGCCTTTTGTCGCCTAGGGAATGGATGTCATAGGGCCTATCGAGCCAGTCGCTTCGAATGGGCATCGCTTCATACTGGTAGCCATTGGTTATTTTACCAAATGGGTAGAAGCTGCATCATACAAATCAGTAACGAATAAAATAGTGTCGAACTTTGTCCGTGATAAGATGATTTGCTGATTTGCCATCCCTGAATCCATCATCACTGACAATGGGTCCAATCTCAACAGCGACCTAATGAAAGTAACCTGTGAGGTTTTCAAGATCAAGCATCGCAATTCCACTGCATACAGACCTCAAATAAATGGTGCGGTCGAGGCAGCCAATAAGAACATCAAGAGGATATTGCGCAAGATGACAGATAGTTCAAAGCAATAGCACGAGAACCTACCCTATGCTCTGTTACGGTACCGCACCACAATGAGAACATCAACGGGGGCTACTTCGTATTTGTTGGTATACGACACCGAGGCAGTGATACCCGCAGAGGTCGAGATACCATCTTTGAGAATCATCCAAGAGACACAATTGAATGACGCTGAATGGATCAAAGGAAGAATCGAGCAGTTGGCCCTCATCGATGGCAAGAGACTGAACGCAATATGTCATGGGCAGTTATATCAGGGGAGGATGGCCAAAACATTCAGCAAGAAAGTTCGAGAGAGATTCGTTGAACCTAGGCAGTTAGTTTTAAAGAAGATATTTCCGAATCAAGAATAAGCAAAAGGCAAGTTTGCACCAAATTGGCAAGGATCGTACATGGTTAACCGAGTTTTGAATTGAGGAGCATTGATATTGGCAAAGATGGATAGAGAAATCTTGCCAAAACCTATCAACTCAGATGCTGTTAAAAGATACTATGTATAGGGATTTGTACTGATTAGTGATTTCCCTATTCTGCAATACATTATGTAATCTGAACTACGTCACGACCTGATTAATCCCAAGTGGGATACGTAGGCAACCTATTCAAGGTTCGGTCACATAAATACAAAACTTTCATTTTCCCACAAAGCAAACACTGGGGCAGAATTTTTGAGGAACTCTCAAAAATTCCCAAGGGACAAACATAGTTGACACTGGTGCAGAAATTTTTGAGGACCTCTCAAAAATTTCAAAAGCAAACTGGGGCAGAATTTTGAGGGCGCCCTCAAAATTCATTTGGAACAGCATGAAGGACGACGACTTTGGCTTTAACACAGCGCGGCTTGCGACTCAATGGGATAAAATATTTTATTTCGTTTTCTTTCTTATAAAAGTTTTTCAAAATCATTTGCATTATATACTATTTTATGCATATCCCTATCAGCTCGGCCAAGATCCAGGCACTCGTTGACAGCAAATGCAAAATAAGCCAAGAGTGCACAAACCAAACCCCTCCCGTACAACTCACCAATCATTCTTTGGATGGACGCACGAAAGATACCTAAATCAACAACACACGATAGAAGTACTTCAACGAAAGGTTTGTCATTTGAATTAGCCGAGGGCACACAACCAGAAGCGTCGATTGAGGGTACACAGTCCGATATCGATTTGTCATTTTAGCTGAGGGCATACAACCTGAAGCTTCGATTGAGTGTACACAGCCCAATATTAATTTTCATTTTAAATTAGCTGAGGGCACACAACCCGAAGCCTTGATTGAGGGTACACAGCCCGATATTCATTTTTCATTTAAATTAGCTGAGGGCACACAACCCGAAGCGTCGATTGAGGATACACAGCCCGATACCGATTTGTCATTTAAATTAGCTGAGGGCACACAATCCGAAGCATCGATTGAGGGTACACAACCCGATGTCGATTTGTCTGTTTAAATTAGCTGAGGGCACACAACCCGAAACACCGATTGAGGGTACACAGCCCGATATCGATTTGTCATTTTAAATTAGCTGAGGGCACACAACCCGAAGCGTCGATTGAGGGTACACAGCCCGATATCGATTTTTAATTTTAAATTAGCTGAGGGCACACAATTCGAAGCGTCGATTGAGGATACACAGCCCGATATCGATTTGTCATTTTAAAATAGCTGAGGGCACACAACCCGAAGCGTCGATTGAGGGTATACAGCCCGATATCGATTTGTCATTTTAAATTAGCTGAGGACACACAACTAGAAGCATCGATTAAGGGTTCGCAGCCCGATATCGATTTATCCTTTTAAATTAGCTGAGGGGACACAACCCGAAGTGTCGATAGAGGGTACACAGCCCGATATCGATTTGTCATTTTATTTCTTTGCGTAAGGTACACAGCCCAATGCACCGACGGAGGGCATACAACCCGATATCGAATCTAATACTTGATAGCAAAAGACACGCAATCATGGCATGGCAGAAGCAATTCCATACTGCAAGAATCCTGGAAAGACAATTCAGCCCGGCAGAAAGGTACGTTTCTATATGCATTATGTTGCAAACACATTTTCATTGCAGGAAACACACCCCAAGCGAAGAAAGCATTTCAGCCTGACGCCCTACATCCTCTTAAGTCATAGTCTCTTCTATAGTTATGACAAAATTGGCCGCACTGTCAACGTCTTTGCCCGAAGACTCTTTCATCATCCCTGGGCAAAGAGGGGGCAGTTGTTGACACCCAATTTTGTCCCTCCTATTTCAAAAATCAACAGTTCTTGAATTTTACTCACGATTGTGTATCCATTCCTACCTCGTCTATTCTTTTCAAATTACCTTCTCATAATAGCCTGGAAATTGAGGCCATTTTCAAAGCATCATCTCAAACCATTAGTTGTTTTACAATTATCGCAAAAACTTCTATTTTGATAAAATTGTCCAAAATTGTTTTAAGCCTCAAATTTAAATTTTTATGCATTTTAGACTTCCTAGTATTTTAAAATTAGTTCCCTAATTTTCCTATATTTTTAAGTCCACTATACTATTTTATACCTATTTATACCCCAAAATACAGTATATATACACAAATACATATATATATATACACACACACATACATTACACGTCACATACACACATCAGCCTATTTTTGCCACTTAAGCACCTACGTGGCTCAATCTTAACCCTCTGTTGATTTGATCCAACGGCCAAGATCAAAGATCCTTAAACGATCCCCTAAACCCCACACAACCCTTCCCATTTTCCCTGATCAGACCCTAGGACTGTCTCTCTCTCTCTCTCTCCCCTCTCTTGGCGATTAAAATCGCCACCCTCTTCGATCAACTTTTTAGCCATTGTGACCGGAGAAAATTGGGGAAAATATCATCATCGTGTTCCCCTCGAAGTCCGCTACAAAACTCATATAGTTTTGAGGATGTTTGGGCACGGGCGAGATTCAACTTTGATGACTGTGACACCACCGCCAGGAGACGCCTCCGGCGGAGCACAGGTCGTCAAATTAGGGATTATATTGCTTAAATGGGGTGAAAACCCCCATGTGAAGTTAAATTTATAACAGGTCACGATTGAGCCGATTCTAGTAAACGGGTAATCCCATTTTCTTTGATTCTGTGAAACCTATGCATAAAGTCTCATGTGTTTTCTATGATAGGATTGTCGTCTTTACTTGTTGATTAGTCGATTTGCATGACTGATAACCTCTTTGCTTTTTTGATTTGTTTGGACATCGTAGTGAACTTGTTTACGCTTTGATTTCGCCATAGTTAAGGTTAAATTTTATGTTGAATCTGAAATTCAGAAGTTGCTATAGTTTGTGTAAACCGTGTGAACAATCATACTATGTATTATTTGTATGCATTCATGACTTGTTTTATTGAAATCTGAACTGGTAGATTTAATTTATGCGATTTCAAAGGATTTGGATTGATTTTAATTTGAATTTGTAAGTAGAATAAAGAGAGAAATTGGCATGATCATTGGCATTTATGTTTTGAAATCTGTTGAGGTTCAAACCTGTTTGTGGGGGGGATTTGTGAATCTGCACTACTTTAAGTTCGAGGGGAGGGGTTCTCAAATATATTCAGGATTGATTGGCCTTAGAATTTGGGATTGACTACCCTATTTTTGGAAGATTGACTCAGTTTGTCCCCTGTTATTCTTGGAAGGCTTTATTTCTTACCTTATTGATTTTTACCTGTTGCTTTTCAAACTCCTACTTTTCACCTATATAAACTACTTTTTTTCCGACTAAAAGAACAAGTTCTGGACACTCGAAAACCCAGAAATATATTGGTACACTTAGCAAAAACCTTCATAGTTTTCTGGCATTCCACTCTCCCTGTTTACTTGTTTCTTTGGAGGCTATTACTTACATCTTGTGTGTTGGTTCTTGCATCTCTTCTTCTCTGTTTGCATTCAATCTCACAAACTGAAGGTATTCATTCTCACTCCTGCTTACCTATTACTTCTACATATATGTGTGGGTACTCTAGTCATGTTCTGTTAAAATTATTAGTATCCTATACTATGCTTTGGTTCTGTGTATCCTAAGTAGTATCTGCATCTCTGTTTAAAACTATGTCAATAATATCAAGATGCAATTAGAAGTCCTGATTTTTTCCTTCGTGTCTCTGTGTGTGTGTACATGTTCCCTTAGCATGATCTTGCCCTATCTCTTTTCCTTTAGATTACTGGTATGACCTGTCTATATTCTGCACCTCTGTGAATCATAACAACCTTACAAAAAGTGAACTGGCTGCACTTGGTCCTGGCAGACCTCATTTGATTCAGGCCTTTCCCTTTCCCGTATTCCCCCTGCTAACTCTGTTATTTGCAGCTTGTGGAACCCTGAGGGTTCAGTATAAGTCAATGAACTATTCCCCCAAGTGGGTTCTTCTGGGATCAGGAATCTTTGTTATTGATAGAGTACTACTGCCTTGGAAATAAGGACTTCTCTTGATCAGTACCCCCTCTTCCCTTATGCTTTCCCTTAGGAACTGTCCCCAACGCTTGTATATTTGCTAGGTGCCCTGTCTGTATTTTCTTAAAATAGGAGTACAACAATGATGTTGTACCAAATTGGCTACTCAGGGGCCATTCCCTTTTCTCTTTTCTCCATGTGTGCATTGCATCATGCTTAGGCCTGAACTAAAATGGTTCTGAGTTGTTTCTTCTGTAAAAAACTGATAGCATGCTTAAATCTTCACCTTTCTTGAAAATCTGTACACTTTAAAAGCATCAGAAGTCTGATTAATCAGTGTCATTATTTCAAGTTTTGATAAACAGCGGTTATATGTGTTCTGCTTCCCTAGGTGAGACTATTTCTGAATAATTGAACTTACCCCTCCTTTGCATAAACAGTCTGGACCCAATAACACTTTCAAAAGGGGCCTCTTACATGCTTAAACTTATTTTGACCTTTACTATTGCCCTTATACACTAATCTAATAGTGTGTATGGGTGTATAAAGTAATAGGGGTCGTTTATACGCTTTAAAACTATATATTTCAAAGTATAATCATCGTTTAGATCATATATTTGCATGTATAGTACCTATGTATATACTATTATGTGTGGCAGCCCCCTTACCTGGTTTTATGTGCTCTTCGTGAATCCGTTTTTCAATAAAAGCCTCTCTTTCCCATATATATATTTTCAAACTCCGACCCCAATACAAAAAAAAGGCCATTAAGGTTAGGGCTCGACAATTAATGACGAGCCACACCGACCCTAAATGGCCAACATTTTGTTTTAAGTTAAATCCCCATTCGCATTTTTTTCTTTGCTAAAATCTGAATACTATTCGCAAAATAGACTATTTGTGCAAATTATCTTAAATGTGCACCTTATATATACATGCAGAAATTGGAACCCCATTTACGTGTTAACATTACTTTGCATGTTGTTCACGATCACTACTAGAAAAACAGCTTATAGTGTCGGTTGTAAAACCGTTGTTATAGCCCCAAAAACCGTTGCAACACATCTAATACAACGGTTTTCCACCCGTCGCAGCCCAGAGCGTTGCAATAGTTCTAAAGCAACGGTTGTGCGCGACGGTTTCATTAACCGTTGCCGTTTACCTATCTATTGCGGCGGTTTTTTATCAGTCGACTTCCATATCTATTGCAACGGTTTAGACCTCAAATGCAACGGTTATCCCATCGTTGCTATAGCACTGATTCAACAGTTGGTGCAATGCAAACCCCAAGGAGTTGCTTTGCACAAATGCGGAAGATAAACAACAAAAGATAAAGATAGAAGCAAGACAAAACTTGCTTCTTTTGAAAGAACGGTGAGGAACCTGTCTCAAAGCTCGATCAAAAGGGACACAAGAATCACTTAAACTATGCAACAATCCACAAGAGAACATGCCTCTTGCAAACTGAATGATCAAAGAGGAATGTTTAATCGGATTAACCGAAAGCCACAAGTCCATAAATCCCTCACAGGGTTTTGCTCACGACGGAGACAAGAGAAAGGTGCTCGGCACTTTCATTCATTTATCATTGTTCAAAAACTAGCTATGCTTACAATAAAAGGGAACAAGGTTTATATAGGAAACACTAAGGGTAAACTAGTAAAATGGTCACAGGCGACCAATAGAAATAAGCCACGCAGGGCTGAATTAAATTGTGTTCGGCAGACTTTGACTTCGGTAAGCCTTGGCTTCGGTTCTCGATTGTCTGCTCGAACACACTTGTTGCCTTCGGACGCTCAATTGTCTTCGAGCTCATTGTCCTCGGTCACTCTGCCTTCGGGCTCAAATTTGAAGATAATGCCTTCGATTCATGAGCTCGGCCACTCAGCTTCGGAGCAATTGTTTTCTTTCGGCCAGGCTAAGTGAACATGCACATCGTGCAGCAGCTTGGCTTGGCTTCTTGTCATCGGTCTCCTCGGTGGATCGATCACTTGATCAGCACGTGGTCGGGCTGCATCATCCTCCCCTTCTTGAGAAGATTTCGTCCTCGAAATCAAGCCCTCCTCGTCCTCCGAGGTTGGACCTACAACACAAGGAACTAAGTCAGCAACATTAAAGGTGTTGGACACGTTATACTCACCAGGGAGATCGATCACGTAGGCATTGTTGTTGATCTTGGTCAACACTTGAAATGGACCATCCCCTCGAGGAGCCAACTTTCCTTTCCGTTGGTTCGGGAAGCGTTCCTTTTAGAAGTGAACCCAAACCCAATCTCCCTTCTTTAATTCCAACTTTTTACGCCCCTTGTTTTTCTTTAAGGCAACCTTTGCATAGGCCTCCTCGAGGTTCTTCTTCACCTTTGTATGCAATTCGATCAAGGCAGCTGCTCGTCGAGTACCTTCAAAATCAAGAACAGAATCTCGAGGCAATGGGGTTAAATCAAGTGGAATCAAAGGATTAAAGCCATACACACATTCAAACGGAGTCATGTTGATCATTCTATGCACCGTTCGATTGTATGCGAACTCCATCATGGGCAAACGATCAGCCCAGTTTCCAACCTTCCCTTTGGTCATTGCCCAAAGCAAAGATCCCAAGGTTCGGTTAACTACCTCGGTCTGTCCATCAGTTTGAGGATGGTGAGACGTCGAGAATAGTAGCTTGGTGCCGAGGGCACCCCACAAACACTTCCAAAAATGACTCAAGAACTTCGAGTCCCGATCACTCACAATAGTACGAGGTACACCATGCAATTTTAACACGTTAGAAACAAACAATGTAGCTACATGCTGTGCATCATCACACTTTTTGCAAGGAATAAAGTGAGCCATTTTTGAAAAACGGTCAACCACAACGAAGATGCTATCATGTCCTCCCCCCGACCTCGGTAACCCTAAGACAAAGTCCATGGATATATCAACCCAAGGTCGATCAGGCACAGGTAACGGGGTGTACAAACCATGAGGGTTGGACTTCGATTTTGCTTTTTTGCAAACGAGACAAGCGTTGCAAAGCTTTTCCACATCTCGTCGCATTTTAGGCCAATGGAACTGCTCGGTCAAAATACCAAGAGTTTTATCGACACCAAAGTGTCCCATCAGTCCACCTGAGTGAGCTTCTCGAACCAAGAGCTCTCTCCACGATGACACTGGCACACAAACCCTCCCATTCTTGAAGAGGTAGCCATCATGCCATTGATATTTCTCAACCCTTCGGCCACTCAAGATAGCGTCACGAACGCATTTCAGCTTGGGATCGTCCTCGTACATCGACTTGATGCTTTCGAATCCCATGAGCCTAGAGGCGAGAGTGGTCGCTAAGGCAAATTTCCTTGATAGCGCATCGGCCACAACATTATCTTTTCCCTTTTTGTAATGAATTACATAGGGAAAGCTTTCAATAAATTCAACCCACTTGGCATGTCTTCGATTCAATTTCTCCTGACCTCGGAGATGTTTCAAAGACTCATGATCACTCTTGATCACAAACTCTCGAGGCCACAAATAATGCTGCCAATGGGCGAGTGCTCGAACGAGGGCATACAGTTCCTTGTCGTACGTTGAGTAATTCAAGGCTGCACCCTTAAGCTTTTCGCTAAAGTAAGCGATCGGCTTCGAGTCTTGCATCAGCACTCCTCCGATCCCAACTCCAGACGCATCACACTCGACTTCGAATGCTTTGCCGAAGTCAGGGAGTTGCAACAACGGGGCAGAACAAAGCCTCCGTTTCAACTCTTGGAAAGCCCTTTCTTGGGACTCTCCCCACACAAATGGATTGTCTTTCTTAACCAACTCGGTTAAAGGAGCTGCCACGGTGCTAAAGTCACGAACAAACCTTCGGTAAAAGCTAGCTAAGCCATGGAAGCTACGAACTTGTGTTACCGAGGTTGGAGTTGGCCAATCTTTGATGGCTTCGACTTTTGATTCGTCGACTTCGACACCATTAGCACTGACAACGAATCTAAGAAAGACCACACGATCGACACCGAAGGCGCATTTCTTGAAGTTGGCATACAACTTCTCTTCTCGAAGCTTTTCGAGCACTTGCCTTAGGTGTTCGACATGTTCATCCACGGTTCTGCTATAAACAAGTATGTCATCGAAATAAACGACAACAAATTTATTTATGAACGGTTTGAGCACATGGTTCATCAGTCGCATGAATGTGCTCGGGGCATTGGATAAGCCACAAGGCATCACCAACCATTCATAGAGACCGAACTTGGTCTTGAATGCGGTTTTCCACTCGTCTCCGGGTTTCATTCGGATCTGGTGGTAACCGGACCTGAGGTCTATCTTCGAAAAGCATGAAGAACCACTTAACTCATCTAGCATGTCATCTAATCGAGGGATAGGATGACGATACTTTACCGTTATTTTGTTGACTGCTCGACAGTCAACACACATTCGCCATGTTCCATCCTTCTTCGGGACAAGGATAACTGGAACGGCGCAAGGACTCAAGCTCTCACGAACGAGGCCCTTGTTTAGCAATTCATCAACCTGCCGTTGGAGCTCTTTGGTGTCTTCGGGATTACACCGGTATGCAGGTTTGTTAGGGATTTGAGAACCTGGCACGAAGTCAATTTGGTGCTCGATTCCTCTCAACGGAGGTAATCCACCTGGCATTTCCTCGGGAAACATGTCCTCGAAGTCCTGCAAAACTTTACGAACAAACAAAGGCAAAGGGTTATCATTAGAAAAATCATCATTAGAGTTTAGAAAGATACCCTTGTGCACGAGGCAAATCATCATCTGATCGTGGTCGTTGCCTCGTAAGATCTCACCGGGTTGCATGATTGCACAAATTCCTTTCACTTCGGGCGGTGAGTTTGTCTCTTCGGGCCCCAATTTTGCTCCCATCGGAAGCTTAGCTTTGGCCGCTTCTTTCAATTCTTTCATCCGTTTATAGTCCTCGGTGACTTGTTTTGGAGACAAGGGTTTGAGTATAAAACTCTTCCCATCGAGCTTCACAGTGTAAGTGTTGGATCTGCCATTGTGAACAGCTGTTCGGTCATACTGCCATGGTCGACCTAATAGCAAATGACAAGCTTGCATCGGAACTACATCGAATATCATCTCATCTTGATACTCTCCGATTTTGAACTTGATCCACACTTGTTTGACAACTCTCAATTCTCCACACTCATTCAGCCATTGTAACTTGTAAGGGTGGGGATGCTTCATCGTAGGTAATCCCATTTGTGAGACCAAAGTTTGACTCACTACATTGGCACAACTACCGGAATCAATGATCATCGAACACACCTTTCCCCTCACTCGACATCGGGCATGAAAGAGATTTTCTCTTTGGTTGTCCTCTTCTTCATGAGTCATGCAGCTCAAATTCCTTCGAACCACAAGAAACATTTCCGGATGATCAGCTTCGGCAGCCTCATGATCATCATCACCTTCAGCTCGGTCATTCTCCTCGATAAATTCCTCCTCGGTGTCACTCACTTGCTCATGGACGGTTCCATCTTCGAGCAGAAGCATAACCTTGCGAGTTGGACACTCTTTTGCCATGTGACCATAACCTTTGCATTTGTGACACTGAATATTTGAAGCACTAGGAGAGTTGAGTTGAACTTTACCTCCCACTTCTCTCGACTGGTTAACGGTCACACCTCTTTCGAAGGGTCTCTTCGAATCTCGAACAGTGTTAGCACTTGCTTGGTTTGGACTCTTCCATTCTTTACCTCGGTTCAAAGGAGTAGAAGTAGTGACTCCTCGATACCGGTTTTCCTTGTCGTCCTTCACCAATTTTTCAGCTTCGGTGGCAGCATCGAACAGATCTTCCAACGTGTGATACACGTGGAGCCTCAATTGAGATGACACATCCCTAGCCAAGCCATTTTTGAATCTGATAATGGCTTGTTCTTCATCTTCGACCAGATCAAGATTCAATCGAACCTTTTCGAACTCATCATGGTACTCTTGGACAGACTTGGACCCTTGCTTTAACTCATAGAGCTTTTGCATTTGAGTCTGCCTGTATTTGGCACTCAAATACTTAGCATCCATTGCTCTTCTCAATTGTGGCCAAGTATTGACTTCGGGATAGTCATTCCTTCGTCTATGCCTCTTGTCAGATTTCCACCATGTTGATGTATAGGCTTCGAACGAAGCAATAGCATGGGCAGCTTTTCTCTCATCGGTCATCTCATTGGTTTCAAAGATGCGCTCCATTTTAAGCTTCCATTCAAGATACTCATCGGGATCACTAGTTCCTTTAAAGGGTGGAATAGTGATCTTGACACTGTTCAAGTTTGAGTCTCGAACACCTCTAGCCTGTTCGGGAAACTCATCATCTCGATCATTGGCTTCACGCCCAATATTTCTTTCAACATTTGCGCCTCGGCCTCGACCTCGGTGAGCTTGCCTTCGTTGAGCGAATGGCAGCTCACGCTCATATTCGTCCTCGGGAAATTCCTCTTCACCAACCTCCTCGGCAACGGCTCCAAGATCTCTTTGGGCCTTTGGAGGTGGTATTCTTTCTCCTCGGGGAATGCCCAAGTTTTGATAAGCAGCTTGGGGATTGCCCAAGTTAAGTTCTCTTCGAATTGCTTCACTTGTCAACTGATGTTGTCGTACAAGCTCAGCATACAGCTCAGGTTTCATCGGAGTGGATTGGCTTGTTCCAGCGCCGGACCCATTCACGGCCACGGACGCGCTTCCCTGCTCGAGGAGAGTCACTCGAGCAGTCACTCCTCTGATTTCGGCACTGACGCCTTGTATCGCAGCCATGAGATCGGCTAACGACACTTCGGGCTTCTCAATGCCTTTGCCATCGTTTCCAGCCATGGTACCTGCACAAGTCAAAGATCAAACAAATGTAAGGGTTAGAAATCACCTCACACACTCCCTCACCTTTGATGGGTGGCACTCGGGTCCACTCAATTTACGGGTTCGGTTTTTGATCACTCAAGGACTTGTTAACAGTGGCTCGTCTGATTGATCGGTCCTTTAAGATCCTTCAAGTTCGACAATAGTCACTGCCTCTTTGGGAAGAGTGAAGTGATGTTCGACTCGATGGAACAGACGCTTTTTAACTGAGCTCGGGGAGTCAAAAGAATTTCTATGAAAGTTTGGACTTCGGTCACCCCTTCGCACGAATTCCTATCAGCTTAAAAGAGTTAGTACGACCTCGAGTAGGACAATTACTCAAAAGATCCACCAACTAGAATTTGACACGAAAGAAAGCGAGAACCTAGGAGAATCTACCCTTTGATTCCCTTTTGGAATCCTCCTCGGCCACACCAACTCTTGTCCGTACAAGAGTGGTCCCTCCTTTGGTACGGATAGGGTTTTACCTTATCCACTTTCCTTTTCTCAGCCGACAAATTTTCACCTGAGGTTTTGATGTTTACACTTTACCCCTTCTTCTTCAATGGAACAGTGACCTTTGCTCCGGCGAACGGACACAACAACTTCGGTTCACTGACCACGAATTTCAACAGATCTGGGTTGCTTTATCGACTCCGGTTTCAACAGCATCGGAGGAATTCAGTTCAAGTTCTTCGAGCTAAGAACCAGCTCGTTCGAGTCGTACACTATTACGATTTTGTAACAAGTTTCCGGTGTACGGGCTACGATTTAAACTCAGAACTTCGAATTTTAAGAACCAAACAAACCCAAATCACTCAAGAACCACCATTCTTCACCGGTTTCTTCCAAACACAGTGGGGTTCGAGTTTTCAGTCACCATTAAAGCTCAAAACAGTCCAAAAATTCACCAAGAAACCCTAGTCACGAAATTGGTACGTCGGGCACTTGTTGGATTCGGAACTCGATGGTGAACAAGAATCAATGGTTGTTTTTCCCAAACAACCAACAATCAAACACAATTTTTGAATTTTCTTTTTAACACTTTTTTTTTTTTTTTTTTTTTTGTAAAACAACAACACCAACAGTAACAAAATCAAATCAAGAACACGAAACGGAAAACAAAGACACAACGCACGAAAATAAAGATACTTGAACAGGATTTGGGGTTGTAGAAACAAGCCCAAACCGTGCTCTGATACCAAGATGGTGCAATGCAAACCCGAAGGAGTTGCTTTGCACAAACGCGGAAGATAAACAACAAAAGATAAAGATAGAAGCAAGACAAAACTTGCTTCTTTTGAAAGAACAGTGAGGAACCTGTCTCAAAGCTCGATCAAAAGGGACACAAGAATCACCTAAACTATGCAACAATCCTCAAGAGAACATGCCTCTTGCAAACTGAATGATCAAAGAGGAATGTTCAATCGGATTAACCGAAAGCCACAACTCCATAAATCCCTCACAGGGTTTTGCTCACGACGGAGACAAGAGAAAGGTGCTCGGCACTTTCATTAATTTATCATTGTTCAAAAACTAGCTATGCTTACAATAAAAGGGAACAAGGTTTATATAGGAAACACTAAGGGTAAACTAGTAAAAGGGTCACATGCGACCAATAGAAATAAGCCACGCAGGGCTGAATTAAATTGTGTTCGGCAGACTTTGACTTCGGTAAGCCTTGGCTTCGGTTCTCGATTGTCTGCTCGAACACACTTGTTGCCTTCGGACGCTCAATTGTCTTCGAGCTCATTGTCCTCGGTCACTTTGCCTTCGGGCTCAAATCTGAAGATAATGCCTTCGATTCTTGAGCTCGGCCACTCAGCTTCGGAGCAATTGTTTTCTTTCGGCCAGGCTAAGTGAACATGCACATCGTGCAGCAGCTTGGCTTGGCTTCTTGTCATCGGTCTCCTCGGTGGATCGATCACTTGATCAGCACGTGGTCGGGCTGCATCAACAGTTGTTGGTGTCATCGTAAATTTTATTTTAATGCTATTGCAACGGTTTGTCTATACTGTTGCAACGGTTTGACTACGCTATTGCAACAGTGAGCATACACTATTGCAGCGTTTTGTATAAATTGCTATGACAATTTGGTTTAGTTTATACACATAAGATTATATTAAACTGTAATTGGAATATCAAAGAAGTTTATAATCAATACAATCATAATCCACGAATCCAAGTAGTTTATCCATATATAAGATCAAAATATCACTAATTAATTAGTTTGTCAAATTTAAGAGTACGAATACATATATATTAGCAAAAACTTAAGTTTTTAGACAAAAGATCATTCCTAGTCTTGCATCCTTTAAACCAATACTACTCTTAAGTAAGGTCGAGCTCCCCATCACTGTCTTCCAACGCCTCGTATTCATTTGATTCACCTACAAAACCATTAAAAAAACCAAGAACTTGGTCATTGCACAACTAATTCAATAATCACATAAAGTTTAGCAACATGAATGAAGTGAGACAGTGCTATACCAGAAACATCATAGCAGCAGAAACAATACAAAGGGACAAAAGAATCAAGCAATACTACTTCAACTAGGTGAAATAAATAAACCAAACAAACTTTTCAGTAGAAAACTGTCAGTAAGACTGGATGAAAAGTAAGAAATGCAAAATTGAAGTGAGTGAGGCTTATACAGGCAAGTGAGCTTCTAGAATGACAGTTGAATGCAAAACTGTCATTCAACAAACACTAGACTCTCATGAGCTTCTAGAATAACAAAAAGGCAGAGATGAAATTGAAGTGAGTGAGGCTTATACAGGCAAGTGAAAAGGCAAAGCACCTAAAAAGTAATGTTGGACAAAACTCATCCAAAGATACTTGAAAAATATTGTTCGAGTCCTGGAAAATGCCCTGCAGCCAAGAGCAGACTCTTAAAGTTCCTAGGTACTATCCGCTGCACTCCAAAAATAGCTAGGAACATGCTCCAGATCTGCCATGTAAATTGACAATGAACAAAGCGATGTTCAACAGATTCACAAGCTCTTTCACACAGCAAGTAGCATCTGCTGCTAAGAATGAAAGCTCTTCTCATTAAATTATCTTGTGTAAGACATGCCTGTAGACAATCCTTCTAAACTGGAAGTTCCATATATTATTTTCAAATACCTCAGCAAGCAGAACATTGGGGTTCTGCACTATTCTGTACAAAGTACTCGATACAAACTAGGAAACGGATAATCTCAACAAGCCAATGCCATCTCAATTGTCCTAAGCTTCAGAATTTACCTTAGCAACTCTATGAATATTGCTGTGTGTTAGAGTATGCTTCCTTAGCCACCATCCAAGAAAAACAAGCAACTTTGTGTGAAACCTTTATCACTTATATTTGTTTCCAAGATCATGAATGTGTTTGGTTGGTTGTAGCTGTTATAACCTTATAATAACATTTAATAGTGAAGCTTCCTTTGCTGTGTCCTCTCCGACTATCTCCCTTCCTATTCATACTAGTCATGAAGGACCTGCACACAATGTAATGTATGCATTCGTTTTCCCTTTCCTTTTCTTTTTAATATGAAAATAGCACTCTCGTCTACAGGGAAGATCAAGAAAACAGTACTTTTTAATCCTTCAGAAAATTGAGAAAGTCTAGCAAAGTATCAATGACATACTACAGATAGCACTTTTTACAAAGAACACACATTCTCCAATAATTTTCCATTAGTAGATCGACTGTGATGCCCAATAACCAATGCCTAGAAAGCACACAACAACCTACCAGACTAGAAACAAACATTTATCAGAGTTGGCATATATATATAAGTGTATTAATGGGGCACAACCAAAAGCTGCGACTGTAAAAAACCTTCTTCATGACAACAACCAGATCTCCCAAACACACTTTATTACCAAACAAACTACTGAAGGGGTTATAAAAGAGTATGCTAACCTCGATTATTGCTACCGACAGACGGGCGATGGATTGGTTGAATAGTTACATGCTGTGCTGCTAGCTTATCAAGATCTAAATCTCCATTAGGATTCCGAAGTTCTGCAATGAGTTCTGCAATCATTTCTCGCCGCATTGCTGCCTTTCCTTCCGCAAACTTTTCCTCCGTTTTTTCATCATCTCTTGCATGTTTTTCTCCTGATCATTTGTAGCACTTGAAGATGGTTGAAAATGTCCCGCTTTTCTTTGCAATAATGTTTTTGTAACCCCTCGTCCATACAATCTTAGACGTCCTGGATGTTCAGGTCCCATAACCGATGTGAACGCATCGACATGCTCATTGTCATCTTCACTCTGTTGAGTTTGAATTTTCTCCATCTCAGCCTACAAAAAAATTCAAGATGACAGAATTCAAGTTAAAGAAACTATGTCAAAATAATTAACCTCAATAACATCGCTTTTAGATAAATTCGCACAATTTTACTAGCTGTATCTTCATTAGAGTCCTTGTATGATCGTCCGGGTTTTCTTTCTCTTGTTTTCATAAAGATCTCTTTGAGTGTTACCGGATCAGATCTGCCCTTCTCATTTTCCTAGTTAAATGAAAGTTGATATCAAATATCTTTTGTCAGTAAAAGTTTCATGTGTAATGATAAAACGAGAACATACCAAACCAAAGCGAACTACAGCAAAACTTGTTTTGCCAACAGTGTGTGGATTGTTCAGCTTTTTTCGATTCTGCATATTGGTCTTGGAGCTTTTCTACAAAAAAAAAAAAAGTCGATGAATACACAGCTCGCATGTTTAATAAAATGGCTATATGGATAGATTATACTACCCCGACCTATTCAAGAACTTGTATTGGCAGCAAAGGAAAAAAAATTAAGAAAGTTGTATATATCAAGAAAGGGGAAGTTAGAAACAAGCGCTTAACTTACCTGAACCTTTTCCGAGTTCCAATATTTAAGGAGTTCTTTAAATACAAACTCTGAAACATCTTCGGGCTTATTTTCCAGTCGCGTTGCATCGTTACTATAAGCAGTAAAGTGATTCTTTTTCAGAGTATACTTGTACCTTCTCCAGGCAGAACCAATTGATTCCAATGACCATTTTTTTGCAGCATCAGGAATATCATATTTCGTCTACAATTACTTTAAATAGGTGAGCGCATAAATTCAAAACTAATTTCAGGCGAAGATTAAACAATGGGAACTTCAAACCTTGGTATATTCCCATAAATCATCTTTGGTGTCCATCTTTTTCCAATCAGTTATATCCAGAGGACAAAATGTAGGATTCCTTGCCAATGTACCGAGGAAGCTGCTATACTCTGCTACATCGTTAGTAGTAGGACCAACAGGTTGATCCTTCTCATTCAACACAATCAGTTTACGCTCATTCCGTGCATGTACATGTTTCATTTGTGTTCTACCTCTCTGTCTTTTCTTAGTAGAAGGACCTACAATAGTACCAATAAAAAATAGCCACAAAGTCACTATACAGATCATAATGCCAGATTCAAATACTATTAGTTGAATCAGTATACTTCATATAAAAAAAATAATAACAGAAAATTAGGTTAGACTAATAGATGATTCAACTGATAGAGCAAGCTTGAGGTTCCTACCTTGTTCTTCACATTCTTCATTTGAAGTAGAATCATGTTGCACCTGTTCCTCTACTGTCTGTACATGGATTCCTACCTCTTCCTCTACCGGTCGGGTTTGCATTCCTATCTCTGGATGTGGTAGTGTTTGTAGCTGCTCTTCAACAGTATTTGACAAATGCTCTTTAGTTCCTCTACTGTTAGAGCTAGCTGGAACAAATTTTCTTTTGGTCAACAATAATTTTTTTTGTCTCTCTGCCAAATAGCGCATTGTTCCTGCATTAATGTAGGCTGAGTTCTTTCCTTTTCTCTTCGATTTTGAAGACCCTTCCTGATTCATGACTGTCAAAAACTATGTTAAGTAAATAAAAATATAACCAAAGGGATGCAGGATAATGGAGAACCAAAGAAACAACAGTTCACATCCAAGAGCTCATTTGAGAAGCAGAAATAAAATATTGTATCAGTACATCAGTTGTTATGAAACTAGTACAACCTATCAGCAAAACAAATTAACTATGCCTATTTGCTGTCCTTTTGTTTGCAAAATGTATAGAAAATGGTGAAAATCCCATAGAGTTCATTTAGAACAACTCAGAACTAGCTGTCAGTCAGTATATACCAGGTTATGATAAGCATAGCATCAGGAAACACATCATATTGACTCCGATAATCTCTGTAGTTGTACAGTTTAACCACTTTATTTTTGCTATTTGGTAATGAAACCACAATATTACCTGATCAAGAAAACTATTACTCCTAGTCTCCTAGTTACTTTTACTTTCATAATAAAAAAGCTATTAAACAATACTTCTTGAAACGCCTAGATTCAGGAACCACATCAGCATACTAAACTTCAGAACAAGAAGAGTGATCTTAGGCAGCAAGCTCAAAAAGATAAAGACAATGCTCAGTAATGCTTTGTCTAATCTTGTTTCCATTAAAGATTCAGCTGGAATTGTTAATGAGGATGTTGCTATACAGGGTATTGCAGAAGATACACGACATCAAATTCCTATACATACTACCAGCTCCACCCAGAACACCCATAAAACTCAAACTTCAATAGAAGAAAAAGGGAAAAAGTTTGGCATACATGTCTCACAGTCACATCAAAAGCTGGAGAAATAGAACTTACTGAGGAGAACAGTCCAACAAGCTATACAGAACTCTACAAATTAGCTTCAGTCAGGTCAAATGATCTATCCAGACCTCTGGTTTTGGAAATAACATTAGAAGTACAAATTAGAAAAGCACAAGAAACAATAATCAGAGAAGAAAAGCGCAAAAAGAAAGCAATGGCAAAGTAAAAAAACTATGAACTTACTCTTTCTTTTTTGTCAGAAAAGAAGTCAACGCAGCAGGACAACTCCAACTTTAGGAAAAGAAAGCAGTGCAGTACAGCAGGACAATTCCAACTTCAAGAAAAGAAAAGCAGTGCAATACAACACAACGATTCTCTTGAAAAAACTGCAAGAAAAAATATTGACTTAGACCCACATATAATAAATAAAAGGGCAATCAAAGTAAACAGATTCAATGCCAAACAATGACCTCAAAGAATGGAATTTATTACTCAAAATGAGAATGGCATTTACTACTCAAAAAGCAAAACAAGTTCTTTCTTTAATCATCAGCCTCCATCCAATCCCAGTCAGTATCATCAAAGTCATCCTCTTCTTCTGATGTTTCCATGGTTGCATCTTCTACATGTCGTGCATGAGATGGCATATCAATAACATCATAAGGTGCATCTTCCCTCGACCATCTAATGTCAACATTTGGTAATCTTTCTGATGAACCAATGGTGTCATTATTAAACTCCCTCCAAAATGCGTCTTCAATATTAGGACACTCCTCTTCCTCCAAATCACACAAATCAATAGGGACTTTATTCCTCGCATAATAAACATCTTTTTCACTTGGATCCTCCACATAAAAAACTTGATGCACTTGAGATGCAAACACAAAAGGGTCATTAACGCTGCATAATCTATTGAAGTATACCCTAGTTAACCCATATTCATCTATTTGGTTATGATACCAATCACATCTAAACAATACAACACTAAAACAACCATAATAATCAACCTCAATAATATCTTGAATAGCTCCATAATAGATAACCTCTCCATCGATGGGATTTTGGTCCTGAGCACTAGCAAAACTATCGGTTGTTGCTAACAAAGTCACTCCATAATTTTGAGTCTTGCATGAGGCATCCCTTCCCATCGTATGAAAACGATATCCATTGATGAAATATCCCGTATATCTTTTGGCTATCGTATTAGGCCCTTTAGATAGCCATCGTATATACTTGGGCACTTCAAGGGTTTTAACTTTCTCTTTAAACCAGTTGCCAAATTCTCGACTATGAGTCTGTGCTCTTACCCATGCATTTGATCTGGTACGACTATCAACTATGTTCTTATGTTCCCTGTAAGCACGGATTTTAGAAAGAAATCATTAGGCCTTTAGGAATGAAGTTTAAACTATCTTATTCCGTAAAATTAATAGAAGTAGAAATCATTAGGCCTTTAGGAATGAAGTTTAAACTATCTTATTCCGTAAAATTAATAGAAGTGACAACTATAGAAAATCTCTTACTTGATAAACATCTCCACTTGTTCATCTCCCGTGTTGAACAGAATATAACGATGTGCTTCAAAAGATAACTGTGAGTCCAACTCAAAAGCCTTGATTCTCTTTCTTTTCTTACCCCCGATTGGACGGCCTATCTTTGGGAATATTGGGGGCAAATCATCAATCTCTGTCTGAATGCCCTCGTCGTCTTCAGTTTGGTATCTACTGAATCTTGTCTTCACTCCATCATGCAGGTATCTCGAACAAAATATCAAGCATTCTTCCGCCAAAAACCCCTCTGCTATTGATGCTTCTGGATGAGTTCGATTATGAACAAAACCCTTATATACACACAAGTTTTTCTCAATGGGATACATGTGGCGAAGATGAACCGGGCCCCCAAGTTTAATTTCGTTTACTAAATGGACAGGCAAATGGAGCATTATATCAAAAAATATTGGAGTAAAAATTGTTTCAAGCTCAGAGACAACATTAGCAATTTCAGATTGCAATGTATCAAGATCTTTTCGCCTTACAACCTTACTATATATGGCTTTAAAGAAGTTTCCCAACCTTATCAAGCACAACGAAACATTCTTGGGCAACACGTCTCTAACTGCAACCTGAAGTAGGTGATGCATTACAAAATGAGCATCATGACTCTTATACCCTGATATTTTCATCCCATCCACTTGCACACACCGGGATATATTTGAGGCACACCCTTTTGGTAATTTGGAATTTTTCAACACTGTGCAAAACAACATTTTTTTCTTCAGGCTTCATGCTAAAACAAGCTTTAGCCAAATAAACTTTTCCATTACTATCATCTTTCACTGGTTGAAGCTCCTTCCTTATCCCCATTTCTTGCAAGTCATAACGAGCATTAACATGATCTTTTGACTTTCCAGGAATATCCAATAAAGTCCCAACCACACTATCAAATATGTTTTTCTCAATGTGCATCGGATCAAGATTGTGCCTTAGTTTGTTATGTTTCCAATAAGGCAATTCAAAAAATAAGGATCTTTTCTTCCAAGGACCCTCATTCCGACGCCTTTTCTTATGTCCCTTTCCGAAGACATTTCTGAATTCTCGCAGCTCTTCAAACACTTGTTCACCCGACAAGGGAGTAGGTGCCGGTCTATGATTTCTTATCTCTTCGGTATGGATGATCAGGAGGCAAAAATGCCCGATGGCCCAAGTAACACATCTTACGGCTATGTTTGAGATATTGAGAGCATGTGCCATAATTACAAGTCGGGCAGGAAAATCTCCCCTTAGTGCTCCATCCGGAAAGCATAGCTAGTGCTGGAAAATCACTAACTGTCCACAATAGGGCTGCACGCATTTGAAATGTCTGGTTAGCTTCAGCATCATATGTGTCTACCCCAGTTTCCCATAATTCCTTCAATTCAGCAACTAGTGGTTGTAGGTACACATCTATATCATTTCCTGGAGATGATGGACCTAGAATAATCATTGACAACATTATATACTCTGGCTTCATGCAAATCCACGGGGATAAGTTATAATTCATTAACATAACAGGCCATGTGCTATGGGAAATGCTCATGGTCCGAAAAGGATTGAAACCATCACTTGAAAGACCCAATCTAACATTACGAGGATCTCTAGAGAAATCCGGATGCCTAGAATCAAAATCTTTCCAAGCATCTCCATCGGCAGGATGTCTTAAATTCCCATCATTGGGTCGTTCAGAAGCATGCCATCTCATAGCTGCAGCTGTTTCAACACACATAAATATCCTTTGAAGCCTAGGCTTCAATGGAAAGTACCTTAAAACCTTTGCAGGGATTTTGGAGCTTGCATTAGTCAAATTATTAACAACATTCTTCCATCTAGAAGACCCGCAAATCGAGCAATTATCTGCCTGAGCATTTTCCTTCCAAAATAACATACAATCATTGGGGCATGCATGTATTTTTTCATAACCAAGACCGAAATCTTTTATCATGTTTCTTGCTTTGTGAAAAGACTCGGGTAGTTGAGCAAATGGAAACACCTCTTTTAGCAAGTCTAACAAATCAGAGAATGCCACATTACTCAACCCATGAATGCATTTAAACAAGTACAACCGAATGATGAAGCTCAATTTAGAGAAGTTCTCACACCCAGGATATAACTCTTGTTTTCCTTCCTCAACTAATTTAAAAAATCTTTTTGCATCTTCAGATGGTCCCTCACTCTCTTCTTCTACATGCCCCATGTCATCCTCTACATTTCTAAAAGTATCATGAAGTAGTCCATCAATATCATCATGCATGTTGGAACATTCATCATTATTGGTTAGATTTGGAGTATTTATCGTGGAAAAACCTTCTCCATGGTAAACCCATTTGGTGTATCCACGAGCAAACCCAAAATAAATCAAATGATTCTCCACCATATTTCTATAATGCCAATAACGATTACCACACCCTTTGCAAGGGCATAGTATTTCATTTCCTTAGGAAGCTCGTTCAAACGCCTTGTTAAGAAAATCATCCACTCCGAGCTTATACTCAGCGGTGGATCTTGGAAGATCCATCCAACTTTTATCTCCATAATCCATCTAGTCTAAAAAATATCCTATATGACATGAAAAAAAGAAAATCACCACAGTAAATGTTCAAATAACAAAACAACAAAAAATTGTGTAGATGTAAAAAATTATAGCTTGTCCTAAACTACAACTACTCAAAAGATTAGTATTACCAATGCACTTTTGACAATTAGATGTCCATATGGTTCAAATTAAAGATCCAAAATGCAGAATTGCAGATAACAAACTTGTAGCTTCAGACATTCTTATCACAGATAATTAAAGGAGAGCGGCTAAACATAAACACAAGAGCCCCTACCATATGATAGAAACAAACAAGCAGCCAACTAGATACCCAAGATACATCTACGACTATCATTAACAAGACACACTTACCGTCGTTTCGGGTCAACTAATTTAGTGTTCTAGAGATCTTTATAGCATTTTGAGTAAAAAAATTCTTAAGATTTGACTATGAACATATTGAACAACTTTCCTGAACATCATTCCAACAAATGCTTAGACAAAGAAGACAGTAAATCACTTGTTGTAATTAAATACATGCCTTCAAATTAGCAGAGCTATGTCTTCAATCGAATTAAACTTATTAACTGATGCATCTCAGCTACATAGAATTAAATCAAAGCTGAAGTTGCAGACCAAGCTACCAGGAACAAAACCTACTCTCCATCCCTCACACACACACCAACCTGCACACCCTCACACTGCCTATAATTCAACAGATTTACATACGACTCCTTACTAACTCAACATCACCCCTGCTACTGCAACTTACAACCTCACAGCCCCTTTAAACTTATAGGATCATCAGGATACAAACTCCAAACCTCTTCTAACAACCATACACAAACTGTATATACATATACACTGCTTACAAGCTGAAGATGGAAAAATTCCAAGATAAAAAGTGAAAAATAAGCCTAAAGCATTCACCTTAAACGCTCAAAACACAAAAACAGTCCCGAAAACAAAACAAGAAAGCAAGAAATTTCCTCTAATAAACAGTACTAATGGTCACGCCGATGCTGGTCAAAGCTGAAGACGGAAGAAGAGCTTCACCTGCCTGAAGATGGAAACACAGACGGTGGTCGCGCCGACGCCAGTCACGCCACCGCCGATCAACAAGAGCTGGTCACGGTGGTCTCGCCGAGCTTCACCTTTTGTTTTTGTATTTTTTGCACTGAAGTTGTTTAGTTGTAAAACCCTTTGTTTGTATTTTTAGATTTGAGAATACAATTAATAAAAATTTAATTCATAAAAAGTGGGGTACATTTAATTTTTACCAAAAAATTAGAGGGACATTTTGGAGGGAAACTTAGGAGGGAACAAGAACCGTCCCCATAGCTAAAAATTTTAATATAACCGTTGCAAAACATATAACATATTTCAACGCTAGCAAACTGTATCAAAAAAGGACATCAGTTGGGACGGTTATAGATCTATTAGGACGGTTATGTTGTAGAACTGTCTCATTATGTTGAATGTGATATTGCTACGGTTATAACCGTCGCTATAGACTGTGTATAGCAACGGTTTTAAAACCGTTGCTAAATTATCCGTAGCTATAGCCTGTTTTTCTAGTAGTGGATTAGGCATTTAATATTAGAGGCCCTAACTACGATTAGGCTTAAGCATATGCCGAATATAAAGTTATTTGTGTGTGTATATTGATATGTTTAGCTAAAAATGTTAAATTACTTCCAAGTTAGTATTCATGATAATATACACTATTTATATCTCATAATTAAGACTCGGACGGTAACCACTTTTTGTGGGACTCAGGGAAATGCCTAACACCTTCTTCCCGAGTCATTTGGACTTCTTACCCATATAGAATCTTTGAAATTGACTAGTAAACCTATTTAACGTGACTTTAGATATTAGGTGACCTAATACGCCTTAGAAATTATACTAGGTAGCGACTCCAACTCTTAAACTCACACGAGGTTACCCAGTCAAATCCAAAACCCGACTCGCCTCAAGTTGAGTCCAAAATCGGGTATGATATTGGTTATATTAGTTGAAAGAATTTGCTTAACGGGTCTAGGGGAAGGACATCGGGTGCCTGCACGGCCTATCCAGAAATTTATGTTGTGTTACACATAAGAAGTAAGTAATAAATATGTATAACATGAAAAAAATATCTGGTTCCCGCATCAAATTCAGTCACCACTACCACCACTATGTATAATGATGCAAACACAATTGGTTTCCCCATTAATTCAGTTACCACAACAACCACCATGTGTAATCGCTATATGGTTTCCAAATAAAAATACTCCCAAAATCCGTATGACATGAGATATATCATCCATGCATGCTCAACAGTACAAGTAAAAGAGTTTGAAATCAAGTACAAGCTCAATAGTATATGAATCATGAACTACAAGTATAATATGAGCTAAATAATCAACTAGACAAAGTAAACCTAAATGACAGCTATGCATGAAAGAAGCATGCATAGAATCCCAATGTGGATAAACATAATAAAAGGATGAGGTTAATGTTGCTCCCAACGCACACGCAAGTATACGCGGTCGACAAGTAATAAAATGATAAGTATAGTGTCGTTCCTACGAGGACTATTCAGACTGACGCTTAACAAACAATTTCTAACTACTATTCAGGGATCTTTTTCCAATAGTGAGAGTTTTAATTAACTAAGAGCAATAATGTAAATGGTGGAAATTCAGTCAAACAATGGAACAAACGTTGGTTGTGATCAATATTAAGGAGACGGTCCAGGGTCAGAGTTACGAACAATCCAGTTGGTTTTCCAATTGATTCCACTTCTTAAATCCCGGATTACTAACTAACAGAGTAAATATACCTGTGAAAACCTTTCGATTCTTCACAGTCTATGAGGGTTACTCCAATCCCTATATGTCTATGGGTCGAATCACGTGCACGCATTAACGAATTCTGTAATTAGTTAAGCTGGGCGAGCAAGTATATCTCTATCCTACTCACAAATTGGTTTCCCGATGCCCGGGTTCACAAATTAGCCCTACTCTTTCATATTGCGTTCGTAAATTCCCTCTTTCGAGTTCAATCTAAAAACGAAGGATAATGCATAATTATCGAAGCTCTAATAATTACACAAGTGAAATCAAGAAAGAATAAATAATCCGTTATGGGATTCAATTAATGGAAATCAATCTTCAAACATCAAATTTCATGAAATACTCTAACCCTAGAACGTAAGATTTAGCCACGCATACTCATAATCACAAGGCAATGAATCGATGAAATAATGATGTAATAGATTAATAGATGAAAGAATAGGAATTAAACCCTTGTTCAATGAAGTATGGTGCTCTCAATTGCTCCAAAGTGTGAACTCCCTCTAAAAACTAAGTAAAAAAGTATTTATAGGCTTTACAAAGGCCTAGTAATAAGTTACATCTAAGCCTAGACGAAATAGGAAGTCTAAAAACGCTCCAGGGGTGCTGTAGCTGGCGCCCTGCGCCCCCGAACGCGCGCACACAAGCAGTTTACGTCAAAATCCAGGCGTCTTGGCCACGCCCCGTGCTGAGAACCGCGCCAAAAGGCTGTGCGCCTTAGGGACGCGACGCGCCTAGTAACACGCCAGGCTAATTTTGCTTCTCCTTGCTCTGCAGCTCGAGTCGTGTCATGCCTTTGTGTGCTCGATCCAATCCTCAATCAAAATCCAATATTTTCTTACTCGATCATGCTCTTTAAATCTCCAATTGCACTTCATAACGATCTACACACATACGACACAATGTCAGTGCAAAATCACATTCATAAACTAGAAAATGGGCGAATAAAATACTCAAACGTGAGGAAATATTAAGGAATTATAGGCATAAAATGCCAAACATCACCACCCCACACTTGAACCTTTGCTCGCCCTCGAGCAAGTCACAACTAACTTCCCAACCTAGGTAGAACAGGTCTGCCTACGATTATGGTTGATACCGATTATTGAACAAATGCACACATGACTACTATGGGTCCAACAAACATGCCAACAATTTCACAAGCTCAAAAACATGAGAACAACCACCCCAAGACAACGCAAATGCACAAACTCGACTCATTGCAGCCATGCTCCCACAAAGTTACACCTACTTACTCAACCAAGAAGCCACGACTTCACCTACCTCATGCAAACCGTGTGCCCTCACCAAAATGAAGCAAGAAAGCGTCCCCTATGTGTCACACACAACAATGAATATCAAGAATAGAACGGGGACAATAGCATAGAAAGAATTTCACTCACTCTCATAAAAAGCTCACATGTCACACATGATATACCATAGGCTTGCCCGTAGTGTAGGACTCCACTAATGTAAGCTCACTCCAATCGGGATTAACTAGGACTTTAAAAAAGTTGTAATGTAGGCTAAGGGGCTGGTACGATAAATATGGGTAATAATGACTACCTCCCTAAGCACTTTGATACATCATAATTAATTAAGCACAAGTCTCATCAAAACCACCCAATCAACAACTTTCACACACACCTTCTTAACAAGTAGCAATTTTTTCTTTTAAGCACACACTAGCAAGGATGGATATTCTTCTCTCTTTATTTCTTTTTTCAATTTTTTTTAGCTTTGCTTTTTTTTTTCTTTTCATTTCTTTCCAAACCTTGCCAATGCTCATAATCAACTACTATACAATTCATTACATATTCCTCTCATTGGTTCCACTCAAAAACCTCCCAATATTTCAAACACAACTCCACAATAACATCATATTATCAATTAAAGTGTTTAAGGAGTAAAGGGCCAAAAGAAAGAAATTTAGAACAAATGGGTAAGCTTGGGGTGTGGGTGCAACAAAAAAGTCAAAGAGATCACAACAATCAAGTCCAAGGTGTATATATAAGGGTAGGCAAATAAAAAGAAGGCCTGTATCATTTTCCGACTAGAGCAAACCTAGGATTTCGCTTTGCACACACACGGGGCAAGTTCTAGACACCAATATGCAAACATGGAGTATAATAAGAATATGCCTCACAACACACATTGCACATGATCCACACAAAAAGGCTCCATCACAACTCTCAATCAAGCAATTAGAGTGCAACTTGTGGAAAATTAAGCATCTCAAGGGGGTCGTTCCATTTTTTTCCTCTAGGCATGCATCACAATTTAAAACCAAAGGACACCACAAATAGCACATGTAACAAGTTCAAGTCCACCGGTATCAAACAAATCAAAAGCACCTAGCATTCTACCTATTTCCTTCCGTCTAGGGTCACCTATACTAACTATTATAATCCTAAAAAAAAAAACTACCCAGTTCAAAGGCCTCCCCGTGGAAAAGAACCGAGGCCATAAGAAAAACCACGGGGTGGATGACATGTACCACTAATAAAGACTAAAAGGAAAATCTTTTTGGAATTTTTTCATTGGTTTTCTAAATTTTTTTTTTCAATTTTTTTTCATATATTAAAGCAAGAAACAAATAAAAATAAAGTCAAGTGACAAAAGAAAATCCTAACGGTACATGCATCCCTAACCTAAAAGATAAAGGGGAGTTCCCCCACCCCACACTTAAAACAAGCCGTGTCCTCAGTGCGACAAAGAAGAAAGTGCAAGAGTAAAGGAAACTTCCCTGGCCTACAACGGTGGTGCGCTGGAGTGTGGTCCTAATCCTCCTCCTCCCCATCTATGGCACCTCCCTCAGCATCTGTCTCCATAGCCTCAGTGTCCGTATCACGGTCAACGATGTCCGAATTAGTGTTCTCATCCTCCTCCGGGGGCACCACCACTGCCTGAGTCATACCCAGCAGGCGTCTCGAAGACTTCAATAAAGGCACTGTGCGATCAAGCGCCGCCATATCTATGCCAGCCTGCCGGGCCATGTGCTCCATCATCAAGTAATGACATGCGGACAAGTTGACGTTTGTGTCCCGCCACTCGTCTGCCGTCAGTCGCACTGGTGCATTAGTGGTCACACTCTTCACCGCGGCGATATCAAAAGGCTTCTCAATGTTGGGGACAATGCGATCCCCGACCTCATCAACTGGGACTCCAGCCTGCTCCAGATACCGGGTAAGAATGTTCCCAAAATAAAATCGGCTACATGTCTTCGACTGCCTTTGCTCTCTCATCGCCCTCATCATGTAGTAGCCAATGTTAACCGGCCTCCCGGTCATGAAAAAGAAAATCATGCACGCCCGAGTTTTGGTGACCTCAGAATAATGAGACGAAGGCAGGATGCGTGCATTTATCAACCTCATCCACACTAGAGCTGTCTTCAAAAATTGCGAAAAGAACATGAATTTGTGTCTTCCTGACTCAGTTCGCTCCCACCTATGAGCGGAGCTCTCACCATACAATGTCTCCCGCATAGCCTTGTAATCAGGCTTCCTAATAAAGTCCCTCAGCTCGTCATAGTCGGGGTCCTCTACCCCCAAGAAAGCGTTCAATGCAGTGTGGTCCAATCTCACCTTCTCACCCCAAATAGCAACCATATCATCATCTCTCCATGCTTCATCCGGGTCCCAATTGGCATAGAGCTCCTGTACTAGGTCGAGGTTGGCATGGCCCGGACTCTCAAAGACCAAGTTCCAATGCAAGGCATGAATAGCATCACCCACACCTTGACACTTTTGCATCAATCTCCTCTTATCAATGGCTTGCTCGGGAATATATCCCGCAAGCCTCACACTCTTATACCAAGCTTGGCACTCACCCTTCTTCACAAAAGAGAGACCGAATCGCGTCTTACGCCCGGGCCTTGGGATAGCCACCGCATCTTTAGGAACTCTAGCCTTGGCCTTTGGCTTGGCCCTGGGCTTGGCCGGTGCCTTGCCCTTTGCCTTGCTATATGAGGGCCCAACTTAGAGTGACCTCTTAGGAGTCGAGGCGGATGAAGAGCTTGGTTTGTGGGGTGTTACAACCATGGTGCCTACAACAAACAAAAATACCAATGTGAGATGTCTATTCAAGCACAAGATTTCAGTTCAAGTACAATTGGTAGGACACCACCCCACACTTATCGCTCATTCTATGTATCAACAATTCCACTCATAAATACGAGCGACCCAACACTTAGCGGAAACTAGCATTGCACAAAATTGCCACGGTTGTGGACTTCATGATCACACTAGTGGGGGTTACAAAAATAGCCAATTTTTATGCATGTGCGACACTCAATGTTCATCTTGAGCCTAAGGATATTATTGCTACTCAAGAATTCAAAATGTTAGGCAATTTTCATAGTTGAGGCTTTTTAACAAACACTTGGTGTGCACAATATTCAACTTTCAATTTCAATGGCTAAGGTAATGTGATAACCCTTTCAAATTGTTGGGAGATCCCTTTTTGCAAGTACACAAGCTAACCATGAAGCATAATTAAGAATCTAAGCAATTGAAGATCAAATTTTAATCACAAGCTTGCATACTAGTTAAGGAATTAAACATGGAAAGAGATTGTTAACTTACATGTAATGGAGAGAGAAGGGAGAGAATTTACTTACTTGAAGTTGTTAGATTGAGTGGAGAAGAACTTGTGATTAATTCCAAGAATTAGGGATGAGTTGGGGGAGTTTTTGGGAGTGTTTTGAGAGAAAATAATGAAGAAAAGGGGAGGGGATCGGGTAAAGTGGGCAAAGGGAATCCGGGTCGCGGGTTAAAACCCCTTTTGGTGCAAGCAAACCCAAGGGAAAGCTAGACACAATGAAAATGCGGAAAACAACAAGAAGTAAAAGATAGAAGCAAGACAAGACTTGCTTCGATTCGAAAGAACAGTGAGGAACTTGTCTCAAGCTCGATCGAATGAAGGTCAAGAATAACCTATACTAAGCAACAATCCTCAAGAAAGACAACGCTTCTTGCAAATTGAATGACCAAGAAGAAAATGTTCAAACGATTCACACCGATTGACACAAGTTCTTTAAAATCCCACGTCGGGGTTTGGCTCCATCGGAGACTCACAATAGCACTTGCTATATTTTTCATACAACAACTTCCTAATGCCCTACAAATAAATGGAAGTGGAGTATTTATAGACTATGCTAAGGATAAAGCAGTAAATGGTCACAGGCGACCAATAAGAGTAAGACACGCAGGGCTGCCTAATGAGTGTTCGGTTCCTCCTTTAACCGAACACGTGACTTCGAACACTTGAGCTCGAGCTTCTTCACTTCGGTGCTCGGCAGCTCAACTCAGCTCATACTTGACATCGATCGCCCTTCCTTCGGTTCATGCCTTTACTTCGGCGCCAATGTTGAGTGCTCGGTTGGGGTTCGGTCACCTCCTTCGAGCTCAAGCTTGTGGATGAAGCCTTCGGTTCTTGAGCTCGAATACTCAGCTTCGGAGTAGTTGCTTTCCTTTGGCCAAGCCAAGTGAATATGGACATCGTGCAGAAGTTTGCCTTGGTTTCGTGTCATTGGCCTTGTTGGATCGAACACTTGATCAGCATGTGTTCGGGCTGCATTATTCTCCCCTTCTTGATATGATTTCGTCCTGGAAATCGAGCCCTCCTCGTCCTCCGAAGTTTGACCTACAACACAAGGAACTAAGTCAGCAACATTAAAGGTATTGGACACGTTATACTTACCAGGGAGGTCGATCACGTAAGCATTGTTGTTGATCTTGGTCAACACTTGAAATGGACTATCCCCTCGAGGAGCCAACTTTCCTTTCCTTTGGTTCGGTAAGCGTTCCTTTCGGAAGTGAACCCAAACCCAATCTCCCTTCTTTAATTCCAACTTTTTACGCCCCTTGTTTTTCTTTGATGCAACCTTTGCATAAGCTTCCTCGAGGTTCATTTTCACCCTTGCATGCAATTCGATCAAGGCAGTGGCTCGCCGAGTACCTTCAAAATCAATAACAGAATCTCGAGGCAATGGGGTTAAATCTAGTAGAATCAAAGGATTAAAACCATGCACACATTCGAACGGGGTCATATTGATCATTCGATGCACCGTTTAATTGTATGCAAACTCCATCATGGGCAAACGATCAGCCCAGTTTCCGACCTTACCTTTGGTCATTGCTCGAAGCAAAGATCCCAAGAATCGGTTAACTACCTCGGTCTGTCCATCAGACTGAGGATGGTGAGACGTCGAGAATAGTAATTTGATGCCGAGGGCACTCCACAAACATTTCAAAAAATGACTCAAGAATTTTGACTCTCGATCACTCACAATAGTACGAAGCACACCATGCAATTTCAACACATTAGAAACAAACAAGGTAGCTACATGTTGTGCATCATCACACTTTTTGCAAGGAATAAAGTGAGCCATTTTTGAAAAATGGTCGACTACGACAAAGATGCTATCATGTCCTCCCCCCGACCTCGGTAATCCCAACACAAAGTCCATGGATATATCAACCCAAGGTCGATCAGGCACAGGCAACGGGGTATACAAACCATGAGGGTTGGACTTCGATTTAGCTTTCTTGCAAACGAGACAAGCATTGCAAAGCTTTTCCACATCTCTTCGCATTTTGGGCCAACGGAACTGCTCGGTTAAGATACCAAGAGTTTTGTCGACACTGAAGTGTCCCATCAGACCTCCGGAGTGAGCTTCTCAAACTAAGAGCTCTCTCCATGATGACACTGGCACACAAACCCTCCCATTCTTGAAGAGGTAGCCATCGTGCCACTGATATTTCTCAACCCTTCGGCCACTCAAGATTGCGTCACGAACGCATTTCAGCTTGGGATCGTCTTTGTACATCGTCTTGATGCTTTCGAATCCCATGAGCCTAGAGGCGAGAGTGGCCGCTAAGGAAAATTTCCTTGATAGCGCATCGGCCACAATATTGTCTTTTCCCTTTTTGTAATGAATTACATAGGGAAAGCTTTCAATGAATTCTACCCACTTGGCATGCCTTCGGTTCAATTTCTCCTGACCTCGGAGATGTTTCAAAGACTCATGATCACTTTTAATCACAAACTCTCGAGGCCACAAATAATGCTGCCAATGGGCGAGCGCTCGAACGAGGGCATACAACTCCTTGTCATATGTAGAGTAATTCAAGGTTGCACGCTTAAGCTTTTCGCTAAAGTAAGCGATCGGCTTCGATTCTTGCATCAGCACTCCTCCGATCCCAACTCCGGACGTATCACACTCGACTTCGAATGCTTTGCTGAAGTCAGCGAGTTGCAACAACGGGGTAGAGCAAAGCCTCCATTTCAACTCTTGGAAAGCCCTCTCTTGGGACTCTCCCCACACAAATGGATGGTCTTTCTTAACCAGCTCGGTTAAAGGAGCTGCCACGGTGCTAAAGTCACGAACAAACCTTCGGTAAAAGCTAGCTAAGCCATGGAAGCCACGAACTTGTGATACCGAGGTTGGAGTTGGCCAATCTTTGATGGCTTCGACTTTTGACTCGTCGACTTCGACACCATTAGCACTGACAACGGATCCTAGAAAGACTACACGTTCGACACAAAAGGCACATTTCTTGAAGTTAGCGTATAACTTCTCTTCTCTAAGCTTATCAAGCACTAGCCTTAGGTGTTCAACATGTTCATCCACAGTTTTGCTATAAACAAGTATGTCATCGAAGTAAACGACAACAAACTTATTTATGAACGGTTTGAGCACATGGTTCATCAGTCGCATGAATGTGCTCGGTGCATTGGATAAGCCAAAAGGCATCACCAACCATTCATAGAGACCGAACTTGGTCTTGAATGCGGATTTCCACTCGTCTCCGGGTTTCATTCGGATTTAGTGGTAACCGGACCTGAGGTCTATCTTCGTAAAGCATGAAGAATCACTTAACTCGTCTAGCATGTCATCTAATCGAGGGATAGGATGACGATACTTTACCGTTATTTTGTTGACTGCTCGGCAATCAACACACATTCGCCATGTTCCATCTTTCTTTGGGACAAGTATAACAGGAATGGCACAAGGACTGAAGCTCTCTCGAACAAGGCCCTTGTTCAGCAATTCATCAACCAGCCGTTGGAGCTCTTTGGTGTCTTCGGGATTACACCGGTATTCAGGTTTGTTGGGGATTTGAGACCCTGATACGAAGTCAATTTGGTGCTCGATTTCTCTCAACGGAGGTAATCCACCTGGCATTTCTTCAGGAAACATGTCTCTAAAGTCCTGCAAAACACTTTGTACACCACTAGGCAAAGGGTTATTGTTAGAAAAATCATCATTAGAGTTTAGAAAGATACCCTTGTGCACGAGGCAACTCATCATCTGATCGTTGTCGTTGCCTCGTAGAAACTCACCCGGTTGCATGATTGCACAGATTCCTTTTACTTCGGGCAGTGAGTTTGTGTCTTCGGCCCCCAATTTTGCTCCCATCGGAAGTTTAGATTTGGCCGCTTCTTTCAATTCTTTCATACGTTTATAGTCCTCGGTGACTTGTTTTGGAGACAAGGGTTTGAGTATGAAACTCTTTCCTTTGAGCTTTGCAGTGTAAGTGTTGGATCTACCATTGTGAACAACCGACCGGTCATACTTCCATGGTCGTCCCAATAGCAAATAACAAGCTTGCATCGGCACCACATCGAACATCATTTTATCTTGATATTCGCCAATTATAAACTTGACCAATACTTGTTTGACAACCCTCAATTCTCCACACTCATTCAGCCATTGCAATTTGTAAGGGTGGGGATGCTTCATCGTAGGTAGTCCCATTTGTGAAACCAAGGTTTGGCTCACTACATTTGAACAACTACCTGAGTCAATGATCATCGAACACACCTTTCCCCTCACTCGACATCGGGCATGGTAAAAATTTTCTCTTTGGTTGTCCTCTTCTTCGAGAGTCATGCAGCTCAAATTCCTTCGAACCACAAGAAACATTTCCGGATGATCAGCTTCGGCAGCTTCACGACCATCATCCTGTTCAGCTCGGTCAATCTCCTCGATAAATTCCTCCTCGATGTCACTCGCTTGCTCATGGACGGTTCCATCTTCGAGCAAAAGCATAACTTGGCGAGTTGGACACTCTTTTGCCATGTGACCATAACCTTTGCATTTATGACATTGAATATTTGAAGCACTAGGAGAGTTTAGTTGAAATTTACCTCCCACTTCTCTTGGTTGGTTAACGGTCACACCCCTTTCGAAGGGTTTCTTCGAATCTCGAACAGTGTTGGCATTTGTTGGATTAAGACTTTTCCATTCTTTACCTCAGTTCAAAGGAGTAGAAGTAGTGACTCCTCGACTTAGCATCCATTGCTCTCTTCAACTGTGGCAAAGTAATGAGTTCGGGATAGGAATTCCTTCGTCTATGCCTGTTGTCAGCTTCCCACCATGTAGATGCATACGCTTCGAACGAAGCAATGTCATGGGCAGCTTTTCTCTCTTCGGTCATCTCATTGGTTTCGAAGATTCCTTCCATCTTAAGCTTCCATTCAAGATACTCATCCGGATAACTAGTTCCTTTAAAGGGTGGAATAGTGATCTTGACACTGCTCAAGTTTGAGTATCGAACACCACGAACTTGTTCGGGATATTCATCATAGTGATCATCAGCCTCACGCTCAATATGTCGATCAACATTTGCGCCTCAGCCTCGACCTCGAAAATTTCCACGACCTCGATGAGCTTGCCTTTGTTGAGCGAACGGCTGCTCATATTCTGGTTCCGCATCAGGAAATTCTCCTTCATCTACCTCTTCATCAACGTCCTCAATGTGTCTTCGGGCCATTGGAAGTGGTAGTCTTTCACTTCGGGGAATGCCCAAGTGTTGATTTTCAGCTTGGGGATTGCCCAAGTTTTGTTGTGTTTGGGGATTGCCCAAAACTTCTCTTCGAATTGCCTCACTCTTCAACTGGTGTTGTCGAATGAGTTCAGCAAACAGCTCAGGTTTCATCAGAGTGGAGTTGCTAGTTCCAGCGCCGGACCCAGGTAAGGCCAGGGACACACTTCCTTGCTCGAGTTGAGCTACTCGAGCACTCACTTTTCTTACTTCGGCACTGATGCCTTGTATCGCAGCCATGAGATCGGCTAACGACACTTCGGGCTTCTCAATGCCTTTGCCATCGCCTCCATCCCCAGCCATGGTTCCTGCGCAAATCAAAGACCCAACAAAATGTTAAGGTTAGAAATCACCTTACACACTCCCTCACCTTTGATGGGTGGCACTTGGGTCCACTCAATTTATGGGTTCGGTTTTGGTCACTCAAGAACTTGTAGCCAATGGCTTCCTCGGTTGATCAAATTCTCTCAGCTCCTTCGAATTTGACAAGTTACAATGTCTCCTTCAGGATGAGTGAATTGATACGACTCGATGGAACGGATGCTATTTACTCTGCGCTTCGGAAGTCAAAGAATTTCTACGAAAGTTGGAGTTCGGTCACCCTACGCACGAGTTCCTATAAGCTCAAATGAGTTAGTACGACCTCGAGTAGGAAGAATTACTCAAAAGATCCACTAACTAGATTTATCGAACACAAGAAAAGTGAAAACCTAGGAGAATCTACCCTTTGATTCCTCTTCGGAGTCTTTTTCGATCACACCAACTCTTCTCCGAACAAGAGTGGTCCCTCCTTGGTACAGACAGGGTTTTAACTTATCCAATTCCCTTTTCTAGCCGACAACTTTTCACCTGGGGTTTTGATCTTTACACTTTACCCCTTTCCTTTTCAATGGAACAGTGAAGTTTTGCTCCGGCATACGGACAAATTTAACGTCGTTCACTGACCAATAATTTCAACAGAGTTTGGGTTGCTTCTTTCAACTCCGGTGACAACAACAACGGCGGAAATCAGTCCAAAGTTCTTTGAGCTAAGACTCAGCACTTCGCGTTCGTACACTTGTTACTATCGTAACAATTTTCCGGCGCACGGACACGATTCAAATCATAGAACTTTGAAAATTAAAGCACAAAACAAACCCAAATCAGTAGAGAACCACTAGTCTTCATCGGTAACAACCAAAACACACTGGGGTTCGAATTCAATCACCACTAAGCTCAAAACAGTCCAAAAATTCGTCAAGAAACCCTAGTCATAAATGTTGTACGTCAGGTACTCAAATCACTCCTTGTACCGTGGTGAACAAGAATCAATGGTTGTTTGATTCAAAAAACCCACAAACCAACAAAAAATTTTGAATTTTTTATTTTTTTATTTTTGTAAACACCACAGCAACAACAATCAACAACAAGAAAGAATGCTGAAACTGGAGACACAAGCATGAATATAATGAACAGGATTTGAGGTTGCAAGAACAAACTCAAACCTTGCTCTGATACCAAGATGGTGCAAGCAAACCCGAGGGAAAGCTAGACACAATGAAAATGCGGAAAACAACAAGAAGTAAAAGATAGAAAGCAAGACAAGACTTGCTTCGATTCGAAAGAACAGTGAGAAACTTGTCTCAAACTCGATCGAATAAAGGTCAAGAATCACCTATACTAAGCAATAATCCTCAAGAAACACAACGCTTCTTGCAAATTGAATGACCAAGAAGAAAATGTTCAAACAATTCACACCGATTGACACAAGTTCTTTAAAATCCCACGTCTGGGTTTGGCTCCATCGGAGACTCACAATAGCACTTGCTATGTTTTCATACAACAACTTCCTAATGCCCTACAAATAAATGGAAGTGGAGTATTTATAGACTATAAAGTAGTAAATGGTCACAGGCGACCAATAGGAGTAAGCCACGCAGGGCTGTCTAATGAGTGTTCGGTTCCTCCTTTAACCGAACACGTGACTTCAAACACTTGAGCTTGAGCTTCTTCACTTCGGTGCTCGGCAGCTCAACTCAGCTCATACTTGACATCGATCGCCCTTTCTTCGGTTCTTGCCTTTACTTCGGCGCCGATGTTGAGTGCTCGGTCACCTCCTTCGAGCTCAAGCTTGTGGATGAAGCCTTCGGTTCTTGAGCTAGAATACTCAGCTTCGGAGTAGTTGCTTTCCATTGGCCAAGCCAAGTGAATATGGACATCATGCAGAAGTTTGCCTTGGCTTCGTGTCATTGGCCTTGGTGGATTGAACACTTGATCAGCACGTGTTCGGACTGCATCACGTTTGGACCCGGATTTTTTCGATTTTTGGCCGGGCGCGGTTAGCCCCGCGGCGCGCCTCGAAGGTGCCCTGAAATTAGAACAATCTGCCTGCCCTCACGTAATGGGAGGCGCGGCACGGGCCAAAAGCACTCAAGACTTTTGCTTCAGTGGCATCCAGGCGCGGAGCGCTCCCAAACGCGCCCGAGCATTATTTTCGTACCAAATATTTGATTCCGAGTGTGACCCCAAGCGCGGGGCATGCCTCAAAGCGTCCCATACCCCTCAATACATCAACTGCATCTCGTTTAGCACCCCCGACACCTACAAAAACGACACCACAAAACAAAAACTACGTGACACTATAAAACGCAAAACAACTAAACTATTACAAGTACAAACTCGGGTTGCCTCCCGAGAAGCGCCTTATTTAACGTCGTGGCACGACGAGTAGCAATCATGGGTCCCTCAAAGGAATGGAGGTACGATGATTCACCGAACCTCCCCAATAATGCTTCACCCTTTGGCCATTCACCAAGAACGTCTTCTCTGAATCGGGGGCTCTAAATTCAACCGCTCGAACTATTTCAAACGGCCCCGACCATCTAGACTTCAACTTGCCCGGAAATAACTTCAACCTCGAATTAAACAACAACACCAGCTGCCCGGGATCAAACTGACGACGCTCAATATGCTTGTCATGCCACTTCTTTGTCCGTTCCTTATACAATTTCGCATTTTCATAAGCATGGAAATAGAAATCTTCAAGCTCATGCAGTTGAAGCATTCTCTTCTCACCCACCAAGGCCATATCAAGATTGAGCTTTTGAATCGCCCAATATACTTTATGCTCTAGCTCAACGGGCAAGTGACAGGCCTTACCATAAAAAAGCCTATATGGAGAAGTTCCAATAGGCATTTTAAATACAGTCCGATAGGCCCAGAGAGCATCATCTAACTCCATAGCCCAATCCTTCCTCGAGGCATTCACAGTCTTCTCAAGGATTTGCTTGATCTCCCTATTAGACACTTCCACTTGGCCACTAGTTTGGGGGATGATAAGCAGTTTCCACCTTGTGGCGAACCGCATACTTGGCCAACAATTTATTGAACAACCGGTTGCAAAAATGAGTACCTTCATCACTGATTATAGCCTGCGGTGTCCCAAAATGAGTGAAAATATTTTTCTTCAAGAATTTCACCACCACACTCGCATCATTTTTTGGAAGTGCCACAGCCTCCACCCATTTAGATACATAATCAACCGCCACAAGAATGTATTTGTGGCCCATGGAAAGCTGGACTGGACCATAAAGTCAATCCCTCAACAATCAAACAGCTCAATCTCTAGGATATTGTTTAAAGGCATCTCGTGACACCTAGCAATAGTACCCGTTCTTTGGCAACGATCACACTGCTTAACAAAAGCATGAGCATCTTTAAATAAAGTAGGCCAAAAAAAACCAGACTGAAGTACCTTTGCAGCTGTTCAATCTCCACCAAGATGACCACCATAAGTAGAGGAATGGCAACTCTGTAGAATCGGTTCAACTTCTTCCCTTGGAATGCATCTCCTAGCTAATTGGTCAGGGCCTATCTTGTACAAATAAGGCTCATCCCATACATAAAATCTGCTCTCATGAAGGAGTTTGTGCCTTTGCTCAGCCGTAGCCCCAGGAGGATACACATTACTTACTATTAAGTTCACTATATCAGCATACCATGGCACCTCGGCTGCAGCTAAAGCAAAAAGATGCTCATCAGGGAATGCCTCTTTAATCTCAGGCCCTTCATCTACATGATCTCTATTCTCCAGCCTAGACAAATGATCAGCTACTTGAATCTCAGTCCCCTTGCGATCTCGAATTTCAACATCAAACTCTTGCAATAGGAGAACCCATCGAATTAGCCTAGGTTTGGAATCCTTCTTCTCAAACAAATACCGGATTGCGGCATGATCAGTGTAGACAACAACACGAGTGCCAACCAAATAAGATCTGAATTTATCAAAAGCATACACTACGGCTAGCAACTCCTTCTCAGTGGTGGTATAATTGGACTGGGCTACATCAAGAGTCTTGCTTGCATAATAGATGGAGTGAAAGATTCTTCTAATTCTTTGCCCGAGAACAGCCCTAATAGCATTATCACTCGCATCACACATCAATTCAAATGGCAAAGACCAGTTAGGAGCAATGATGATTGGTGCAGTCACCAACCTTTTCTTCAACTCTTCAAATGCCTTGAGACAAGCATCATTAAACTCAAATTTCACATCTTTCTCAAACAACTTGCACATGGGATTAGAAATTTTGGAGAAGTCCTTTATGAAACGCCTATAAAAACCTGCATGTCCCAAGAAACTACGCACCCCCTTAACAGAGATAGGTGGTGGTAATTTCTCAATAGCCTCAATCTTCACTTTATCAACCTCGATCCCTTGCTTTGACACCTTGTGCCCAAGTACTATGCCTTCTTGAACCATAAAGTGACATTTTTTCCAATTCAGCACCAAATTTGTTTCTTCACAACGGCTCAGCACAATATCTAAATTTTTCAAGCAATCATCAAAGGAATCACCAACTACTGAGAAATCATCCATGAATACCTCAACAAATTTTTCCACCATGTCGATGAAAATAACAATCATGCACCGCTGAAAAGTCCCCGAGGCATTACATAACCCAAACGGCATCCTCCTAAATGCATAGGCGCCATATGGACAGGTAAATATAGTCTTCTCTTGATCTTCAGGAGCTGTCACAATCGGATATTAGCCCGAATACCCATCCAAGAAACAATAATACTCGTGCCCAGCAAGTCTATCCAGTATTTGATCAATAAAGGGAAGTGGGAAGTGGTCTTTCCTGGTGGCCTTGTTTAGCTTTCTATAATCAATGCAAATTCGCCACCCTGTGACTGTTCTTGTAGGAATCAACTCATTATGCTCATTCTTCAGCACTGTCATGCCCCCCTTCTTTGGAACACATTCCACTGGACTCATCCACTTGCTGTCAGAGATAGGAAAAATAATACTAGCATCCAGCCACTTGATAATTTCTTTCATCACCACCTCCTTCATAATTGGATTTAATCTCCTCTGCTTCTTTATAGATGGCTTATGGCCTTCCTCCAAAAGAATTTTGTGCATGCAAAAAGAAAGGACTAATCCCTCTAATATCAGCAATGGTCCAGCCAATAGCTCTCTTGCGCTCTCGCAACACTCTCAACACCTTTTCAATCTGCACATCAGACAACAAAGAAGAAAGGATCACGGGCAAGGTATTATCCTCACCCAAATAAGCATAATGCAAATGCGCAGGTAACGGCTTGAGTTCAAGAGTAGGAGCCTTCTCAATAGATGGTTTAGCAGGAGTTAAGGTCAACGGTCTATCAAGCTCCTCAAATTTCTTCCATCCTGGGATGAATTTACTCTGCATATTAAGAATCTCCACATATTCTTCAATGTCATCATCCTTCAGGATATCATCATCATCACATAAGAGTGCCTTTTCCAGAGAATCAACATTAGAGGCCAAGAATGAACTCTCATCAGCAGTTAACTCATCATCTACCACTTTTACCATGGACAACTCTTCATAATTGGAAGGAAGCTGGGTAGCTCTGAACGCATTGAACAGAGCTTCTTACCCATTTACCTTCATAATCATCTTTCCAACTCTAACTCTAATGACAACATCAGCAGTAGCCAAAAATCCTCTTCCCAATATGAGAGGAACCTCAGGATCAGTTTCATAGTCAAGAATAATGAAATCAACATGCAATATAAACTGACCTACTTGTACAAGCACATCCTCAATAATCCCCTCGGGGCATGTCAAAGATCTATCAGCCAGTTGTAGAGTCACAGTAGTTGGTCGTGGTTCACCCAGGCCTAGCGTTCTGAAAACTGATGAAGGCATTAAATTCACACTAGCACCCAAATCACACAAAGCTCTTCCAACCTCATGCTCCCCAATTTTCAAGGGAATGGTAAAACTGCCAAGATCTTTCAATTTCTAAGGAAGCTTGTTTCTAACTCTAGATTTCCACTCCTTAGTGAGTGCAACTGTCTCGAACTCAGTCAGTCTTCTCTTGTTAGCAATAATATCCTTGATGTATTTAGCATATTTGGGAACATCCCGCAAAAGCTTCACCAAAGGAATATTTACCTGAATCTGACTCAAGATCTCCAAGAATTTCTTGCATGCTGCATCAACTTTCTGCTTCTGAAGTCTCTGAGGGAAAGGTGGTGGTGGTCTCACAATAGCAGGCTTGGGCTGCTTTTCTGTCACTTTCTCAACATCTTTCTCCACCTCTCTACCAGCATTAGGCTCTAACTCACCAACAGGCTTCCTTGGCTTTGGGGGAACCTCTTCTAGAGCTCTTCCATTCCTCAAAGTAACTGCTTGCACAAATTCCTTAGGATTTTTCTCTGTATCACTTGGAAAGGCACCCCGAGGTCTATTATTCTGTGCGCCAGCAAGCTGCCCCATTTGTCTCTCAAGATCTTTCTGAGCATTGCTCAAATCTTTTATTGTTTGCGCCTGAGCTGCTGAATCATCCATGAGTTTTTGCTGCCCTGCAAGAATTTTTCTAAGCATATCCTCAACTGAATTAGACTGTTCTGGCTGAGTCTGCGACTGTGACCCCTGCTGTGGTGCATTTTGCAGATTATTTTGGGGTCTCTCATTGCCTTGTAGCTGCTCACGGTTATCCCTCCAAGAAAAATTTGGGTGACTACGCCAATTGGTGTTGTAGCTATTACCATATTGATTGCGATTCTGACCTTGTGACCTGTTCTGATTACCCACTTAATACACTGACTCTGGATTAGATGGACAGACGTCAGTGGCATGATCTTCTCCACAAACCTCACAAAAGACTTGAATTTGTTGCACTAGAGCTGCTTGTTGTTGAGTCTGCGGCAGAGCTAGCTTGCTGATTTGATTGGAAATAGCATCCCTTTCGCCCTCAGCTCTGAAACTGCATCTAATTGAAGTACCCCAGCAGATTTCTGTGCAGTAGCTCTACCAACTCCCTGCCAATCAGGATTGCACTGCGAAAAACTTGTCTAGTAAATCATAGATCTGGTCAAAATTTAAGGCCAGTACTTGGCCTCCAGCAGCAGCATCTACCACGATTTTAGTATGCGCATTCAACCCCTCAACAAAAGTATGTGCAATAACCTCATTGGATTGGTTGTGGTGTGGACAATCTCTCAATAAAGCTTTAAATCGCTCCCAGGCTGAATACAAAGACTCTCCTTCTATCTGTCTGAAGGACATAATTTCACTCCTCAGCCGGGCTGTCTTGGCAGATGGATAAAATTTAGCCAAGAACTTCTTAGCCAAATCCTCCCACGTAGTGATAGACCCAGGCTTTTCAGCCTTTAACCACTTCCTTGCTGCCCCAATCAGTAAAAATGGGAACAACGTCAAGCGAACATAATCAGTAGGAACCCCCGTTGGTATATAAGTATCACTGATCTCTAGGAAATTCTGAATGTGTTGCTGCGGATCTTCATGAAGTAATCCAGCATATTGCCCAGTCACATGCAACAACTGAATCATGCCTGGCTTAATCTCAAAGTGCCTGGTGATAGCGGGCTTCACAATACTAGACGCCACTCCCCCCAGGCTGGGAGAGCAATATCTCGCACTGCTACTGCTCGTTCTAGTGCTTCTCAGTCTCTCGCTTCTCTTCTTACCATTCGCAAGGTCCTTTCAGGATCGGGATCAAAAGGTGCAAGTTGTTCGTCCCTTCTATTCCTTTGCATGCAAAACCTGTTGCCTGAAACAGCACAAGAAACTCAACAAAAATTTAAACCTGAATAGATAATAAGTAATCGTTCAAAAAGAAATCAGTTAATTATTAGTCCCCGGCAACGGCGCCAAAAACTTGTTGCTCCCAACGCACACGCAAGTATACGCGGTCGACAAGTAATAAAATGATAAGTAGAGTGTCGATCCCACGAGGACTATTCAGACTGATGCTTAACAAACAATTTCTAACTACTATTCAGGGATCTTTTTCCAATAGTGAGAGTTTTTATTTACTAAGAGCAATAATGTAAATGGTGGAAATTCAGTCAAACAATGGAACAAACGTTGGTTGTGATCAATATTAAGGAAACGGTCCAGGGTCAGAGTTACGAACAATCCAGTTGAGTTTTCCAATTGATTCCACTTCTTAAATCCCGGATTACTAACTAAGAGAGTAAATGTACCTGTGAAAACCTTTCGATTCTTCACAGTCTATGCAGGCTACTCCAATCCCTATATGTCTATGGACTGAATCACGTACACGCATTAACGAATTCTGTAATTAGTTAAGCTGGGCGAGCAAGTATATGTCTATCCTACTCACAAATTGGTTTCCCGATGCCTGGGTTCACAAATTAGCCCTACTCTTTCTTATTGCATTCGTAAATTCCCTCTTTCGAGTTCAATCTAAAAACCAAGGATAATGCATAATTATCGAGCTCTAATAATTACACAAGTGAAATCAAGAAAGAATAAATAATCCGTTATGGGATTCAATAATGGAAATCAATATTCAAACATCAACTTTCATGAAATACTCTAACCCTAGAACGTAAGATTTAGCCACGCATACTCATAATCACAAGGCAATGAATCGATGAAATAATGATGTAATAGATTAATAGATGAAAGAATAGGAATTAAACCCTTGTTCAATGAAGTATGGTGCTCTCAATTGCTCCAAAGTGTGAACTCCCCCTAAAAACTAAGTAAAAAAGTATTTATAGGGTTTACAAAGGCCTAGTAATAAGTTACACCTAAGCCTAGACGAAATAGGAAGTCCAAAAATGCTCCAGGGGCGCTGTAGCTGGTGCCCCGCGCCCCCCGAAAGCGCGCACACAAGCAGTTTACGTCGAAATCCAGGCGCCTTGGCCACGCCCTGCGCTGAGAACCGCGCCAGAAGGCTGGGCGCCTTAAGGGCGCGGCGCGCCTAGTAACGCGCCAGGCTAATTTTGCTTCTCCTTGCTCAGCAGCTCACGTCGTCTCATGCCTTTGTGTGCTCGATCCAATCCTCAATCAAAATACAATATTTTCTTGCTCGATCATGCTCTTTAAAGCTCCAATTGCACTTCATAACGACCTACACACATACGACACAATATCAGTGCAAAATCACATTTATAAACTAGAAAACGGGCGAATAAAATACTCAAACATGAGAAAATATTAAGGAATTATAAGCATAAAATGCCAAACATCAGTTAACTACCTTGATTCGATGCAGGCTAGCTAATCGATAATGACTTTTTCTCGCTTAATCTCCCCAAACGGTCCCGCTCTTTAGAAAAGAATATGCAAAATAATCAATTAAAGTTATCGGACCAATTCCCATAATTATCGAACGCATTAGTTAAAAGTCAACCTCGAGTCAACCTCAAACCCAGAGGATTAGATGCTAAAATAAAATTAAAAAACCATATACTCACGAGTTCAATTCTATGGTCATTTTTCGGTCGCCGTCCAAATATCATTCAATTTTTCTATTTGTTTAATTTTGGGCTATGGCTAAAATCTCAAGGTTTGTACTGTTAAATCTCAAATTCCTGAAGGTAAACCCAACACATGACACAATCTTACCATCTAAGCTCGAACAATTTATCTTACAACTCAAAAATTGATTCTTGTTTATCAACAAATACCAAGATTCAGAAAAGAGTACGTGGGTTACATATTCTTTGAGATTACTAGCTACTAAGGAATCTTGGCTTTCTAAACACTTCTCAAACTACAAGAAACATGTTTCACCTTAGCTTTCTTAGCTTAAAAGCTCTTCTTCGAAGCTTCTACTATGCAAGGGCAGTTCGTTCGCTAAAGGAGAAACCAAAAAAATGTTGGTTCTCTAGTTCATTTCGTGGTGCTGTCAAGTAGGGATGTCAAAATTGGCCCATAAAAACTTAACCCTTTCAGCCCGCCCAAGTTTTGACGGATCAGTGACCCATCCATTTATTAGTTTAGCCGTATTTCACCCGTCCAATTTAGTCCATTTAAAAGTTGGGTTGATTTGAGTTAAAATTGACCCATAAGAAATATCAAAATATTTGTAATTTTTATTCTTTTTTTATAAATCATACATAGCCATAATAATGAAAAAAAGAGTATTCTTAATTTTCTATGGGAATTAAAGAAATCTTAAAAAATACAAACAAAAATAAAGCTTAAGAAGTGTTGGCGGGTTGGGTTAGGACAAAATATTTAGCCCATATTGACCCAACCAATTTCAAATTAGGTAATTTTTTATTCGCCTAATTATTTACTCAATCCAATTTAACTTGATCCATTTTAACCCAATCCATCCATTTGAAACACTTACTATCAAGATATTTCTTTTTGGTCTCAGTAATGGCTTCATTCACATTTTATAAGGTGGTAAACAAGACCTATTTGGGTGCCTAAACTAACAATTATAGTTGTTCCCACCCACCATACATTTTACACCAGCACTTGTATATTTCTGTTATGTAGAAACATGGTAAAGATTTCTTGTTTTGACCTCTCTTTTTTTTTTTTTTTTTTTTTTTTTTTTTTTTTTTGGTGAGTATATAATATATGAGAGGGCAATTTCATCGTTTAGTCTATTACTCCCTCCGTTTCAAAAAGGATGAACCTATTACTATTTGAAGGGTCAAACAAGATTATGTTTGACCACATGTCTTACAAATATTTTCTAATTATTTTGAATTGTTAATTATTGTGACTTATAGTATTTTTCATGTAGTTTCTAAATATGTAAATTTTATTTCAAACAATTTAAAAATTCGATGCGCAAATTCCCGGTCAAAATTAGTCAATTTGACCCTCGTACACCGCAAAGGTTCATCCTTTTTGAAACGGAGGGAGTAGCTGATATGCAGTGTTTACTTATTCTACGTGGCTTTCTTAGATGGTATTTTGATTTTTTTTTTCATTATACGTGGCATTAATCCTAGAGCCAACATAGTTGTATTCCACCTCTATAGTACTTCACCAGTTTTGTTCTTTTGATTCATCTCGTCTTGAAAATTTCAGGTTAGCTACTCTTTCATTTTTTGCTAAATCTTCTCTTATCTTTTCTTAATACTACATTTTGTGGTTTCAATTTTTCCAAATTTGATCTGAATGGGGTGGGGGTTAGAAAGCAGATAGCTTTTACCCGAGACCATGGTGGACTTTTACTTTTTTTTAAAACGTAAATTTCCGGCCATATTTTGTTCATTTTGACTTCTCTCAATCTGTCGGGTGCTTGAACTTTTTCTTTGGTTGCATCATTTTGCTCTATTCTTAAGATAAGAGGCATAAACTACTGTCATATTGTTTCAATTTTTTTCCATTATTTGGTCATTTCGCCAATGTTAGATTCGTCAATATCATCTAAAGGTATAGTTACATGTTATTAATACTAACAAATATCTGTAGGGAGGTACTCATAGTAATATCATGTACAAATTAACGTGAGCAAATATCTTAGTTTCCAATGTAGAGAGATAGTTTTCTTGATAAACGTCGGGAGACAATCTTTTAGATATTTCTGCGCTATATATATTATGGGAGTTAATAACTAATATTGTCATCCAAGTATGATAAATTATCATTTAAAATCACTTATGTTTGTTTGATATCAAGAAAGTCACTCAATTTGGACCAATTCACTTAAAAAGTCAATGTAATCGGAAAAGTTAAAAACTCACCAGCTAACTGTCATGTCATCATAAATGCTGACTAGGATTTATTACATAAAGATCCATTTTAATTGTTTAAATTAAAAATGAAATTCCAATCCATTTTACATGACCATGATACTCAAACTCCATGTTTCGACTATATCTAGTCTAAGATCACGCCCGTTGCAGAGCTTAAGATGCTGATAGTAGGTGTTCCATATTTTGATCTGCAATATTTGAAGTACTTGTCTCGTGATAATAGACTCAGTATGGTAGAAAGGTGAATATGTAAATTTGTCTTTTCCCCTTTTGGATAAACTTCATAATACTCAAACTCCACGTTTAATTTATGAAAACCGTAAATGACAAGTTAAGAAATCTTCTCCTCTATCATTTTTCTTTTCATCTTTTACCAAATATGCTTCTTTCTAACTAGTCAATGCAGTATAATTTCCTCAAGAGGGGCAGACTAATTAAATTTTTGACTAGAGGTACTAGTTTTCTTCATACACAAGTATATGTCATGACATGATCCTACCTACAGCTTCCAAGAATGGATTTTCTTCTCAAGTATATTATTCAATGATTTTGATCTTATCTCAGCTAATATGTAACAGGCCTTACATGAAACAAGATTTGAAGCTCTAATATCTTTAGTTCATGCAAGGAAGCTCAAGTTTGTAATTTACAAATAGGAGTACTTACTATAAGAACTATCATAACCGGTGTAAAGATCAAAGGGAAGTTTTCCATCACAACAAACGAAAAACCGAAAAACTTGCAAGTAAAACAACAAAAAATCCAACAATATGCAGGCCTATATAATTCAAGTTCGTAAAAGAGACTGTAATTCCTAACAATGTTGGAATTCTTGCAACTAAATGATTAAAAAATGGGAATAAAATACTTACAAGTAAATTTATCTATTAGTAAATATATGTTCTGCGTCACTGGTATATGAAAGGCTCTTTGAATATTGATAACGAAAACAAGCTCATAGCCATTCATTTAACAACCGCTATTAGGCAATATTTGAAGCCATCAAAGTTTAGCAAGAGAGGATATTAACAAAACAAACATAGAATACTATAAAGTATTTCAGTATAACAAAACCAACATAGGACTATAAAGTATTTTAATCTAACAAAACCAACAGAAGACGCTAAACACAAACACCCTACATTTTTCTAGAGCTTCTACTTTTCTTCTCCGGCACATTTGTTACATAATCCTTCATGACTTTTCTCTTGAACTGTCTTCCTCTATTTGATGAAGTAGAAGGTGTTTCTGCCCTAACTGCTTCAGCAGATTCAAAACCATCAAACTCTTGAGTAGCAACAGCTACATCACGTACTATTGTACCAAATTCAGCAGTTTCAGTTCCTTCCTAACAAATAAAATTAATAAATAACAGTCAGGTAATAATATCAACTAAAAATAATAAAAAATAAGCAAGAACTCAATACATGTATTATAGTTGACTGGTTTATAAAGTTTAACACATAAGAATTAGCCCACATTTTTAGATGATAAAAATTAGATTAGTCCCATAAGTCATCATTTTCAGGTTGATTTGAAGATGCACTAGAAAATTTTTTGGCCCACTTATTATGACCTTTTGTATTATGATCATATTTCTAGCAAACTGAACATCTTCCTCTTGCAAAGCCCTTTCTGGATAGCTTCTGAATACATTTTTAGCATTTTATCAGCTCTCTTTTCAGCCCTTTTAGTAGCTTCTTTTGCTTTTTTTTTCTTCTCTATTTCTTCAGACTCTTTTCTCCTATTTTTGGGCTTCCTCTCCTTCTTTTTCTTCACAACATTAAGAAGAATCACTTCTCCACCATTCACAACAACTGGCCAATGACTTTCAGGATATTTTGGGTTGATATTATGTGAATACATATTCTTAAATATATCAACATGATAATATGCATTCACATATTCCTCTACATTTTCACTGTTTTCAATAATACTCATATAGGCATAAGAACAAGGCAATCCGGTGATGCAATCTAAATTGGGCTTGGGTCCCAACCATCAAGAGCCGCGCTAGGAGGATGCGAGGATGCGAGAATGCGAGGGCAAGAGCTTAGGTGATGATTTGAAGGCCATGCATTTGAGCTCAATTAAAGGAAGGAAACCTATGCATCAGACCTAGGCGGAGCGCCCAGCTTTAAGGCAACTAGGCGGAGCGCCCACATCCAGGCAGAGCGCCCAAAGCCTGAGGCCTCTTTTGATCAGAAGCTCAGCCAGGCGGAGTGCCCAGCACGCTGAAGCCTCCAACTTGTGGCTTGAATTTCCTATTTTTGTCCCTAAGTGTTGTATATTGCCTTGACTTAGCTTGAGGGCACTTTAGACATTTCACATTAGTCTTAGAAAGTTCTACAAATAGAACACTTAGCCATTCATTTGTATTTACACAACTTTGAATATAGAATGATGTATCATTTGAGTGAATCTCAATGAAGAACCCGTGAGCGGGCATGATTTTACTTGGTCGAGTCCAAGTTGAACATCGAACCTCTTTGATCATTCTATTTGCAAGAACCGAGTGTCTCTTGAGGGTAGTTGCATAGTATAGGTGATCCTTGACTTCACCCGGGGTGTATCGAGACAAGTTCCTTGGTGCTACTTAGGTAAACGTGGTGCAATGCAAACCTGAAGGAGTTGCTTAGCACAAACGCGGAAGATAAACAACAAAAGATAAGGTAGAAGCAAGACAAAACTTGCTTCTTTTGAAAGAACAGTGAGGAACCTGTCTCAAAGCTCGATCAAAAGGGACACAAGAATCACCTAAACTATGCAACAATCCTCAAGAGAACATTGCCTCTTGCAAACTGAATGATCAAAGAGGAATGTTCAATCGGATTAACCGAAAGCCACAAGTCCATAAAAGCCCTCACAGGGGGTTGCTGATGACGGAGACAAGAAATGTGCTCGGCACTTTCATTAATTCATCAATGTTCAAAAACTAGGTACTTGCAATGAAAGGAAACAAGGTTTTATATAGGAATACTAAGGGTAAACTAGTAAAAGGGTCACAGGCGACCAATAGAAATAAGCCACGCAGGGCTGAGTTAAAATGTGTTCGGCAGACTTGACTTCGGTAAGCCTTGGCTTCGGTTCTCGATTGTCTGCTCGAACACACTCGTTCTCTTCAGACGCTCAATTCTCCTCGAGCTCATTGTCCTCGGTCACTTTGCCTTCGGGCTCAAATCTGAAGATAATGCCTTTGATTCTTGAGCTCGGCCACTCAGCTTCGGAGCAATTGTTTTCCTTCGGCCAGGCTAAGTGAACGTGCACATCGTGCAGCAGCTTGGCTTGGCTTCTTGTCATCGGTCTCCTCGGTGGATCGATCACATATCAGCACTTGGTCGGGCTGCATCATCCTCCCCTTCTTGAGAAGATTTCGTCCTCGAAATCAAGCCCTCCTCGTCCTCCGAAGTCGGACCTACAACACAAGGAACTAAGTCAGCAACATTAAAGGTGTTGGACACGTTATACTCACCAGGGAGGTCGATCACGTAAGCATTGTTGTTGATCTTGGTCAACACTTGAAATGGACCATCCCCTCGAGGAGCCAACTTTCCTTTCCTTTGGTTCGGGAAGCGTTCCTTTCGGAAGTGAACCCCAAACCCAATCTCCCTTCTTTAATTCCAGCTTTTTACGCCCCTTGTTTTTCTTTAAGGCAACCTTTGCATAGGCCTCCTCGAGGTTCTTCTTCACCTTTGCATGCAATTCGATCAAGGCAGCTGCTCGTCGAGTACCTTCAAAATCAAGAACAGAATCTCGAGGCAATGGGGTTAAATCAAGTGGAATTAAAGGGTTAAATCCATACACACACTCGAACGGGGTCATGTTAATCATTCGATGCACCGTTCGATTGTATGCAAACTCCATCATGGGCAAACGATCAGCCCAGTTTCCAACCTTCCCTTTGGTCATTGCTCGAAGCAAAGATCCCAAGGTTCGGTTAACTACCTCGGTCTGTCCATCAGTCTGAGGATGGTGAGACGTCGAGAATAGTAACTTGGTGCCGAGGGCACCCCACAAACACTTCCAAAAATGACTCAAGAACTTTGAATCTCGATCACTCACAATAGTACGAGGTACACCATGCAATTTTAACACATTAGAAACAAACAATGTAGCTACATGCTGTGCATCATCACACTTTTTGCAAGGAATAAAGTGAGCTATTTTAGAAAAACGGTCAACCACAACGAAGATGCTATCATGTCCTCCCCCCGACCTCGGTAATCCCAAGACAAAGTCCATGGATATATCAACCCAAGGTCGATCAGGCACAGGCAACGGGGTGTACAAACCATGAGGGTTGGACTTCGATTTTGCTTTCTTGCAAACGAGGCAAGCGTTGCAAAGCTTTTCCACATCTCGTCGCATTTTGGGCCAATGGAACTGCTCGGTCAGGATACCAAGAGTTTTGTCGACACCGAAGTGTCCCATCAGTCCGCCGGAGTGAGCTTCTCGAACCAAGAGCTCTCGCCACGATGACACTGGCACACAAACCCTCCCATTCTTGAAGAGGTAGCCATCATGCCATTGATATTTTTCAACCCTTCGGCCACTCAAGATAGCGTCACGAACGCATTTCAGCTTGGGATCGTCCTCGTACATCGACTTGATGCTTTCGAATCCCATGAGCCTAGAGGCGAGAGTGGTCGCTAAGGCAAATTTCCTTGATAGCTCATCGGCCACAACATTGTCTTTTCCCTTTTTGTAATGAATTACATAGGGAAAGCTTTCAATAAATTCAACCCACTTGGCATGTCTTCGGTTTAATTTCTCCTGTCCTCGGAGATGCGTCAAGGACTCATGATCACTTTTGATCACAAATTCTTGAGGCCACAAATAATGCTGCCAATGGGCGAGTGCTCGAACGAGGGCATACATTTCCTTGTCATACGTTGAGTAATTCAAGGCTGCACCCTTAAGCTTTTCGCTGAAGTAAGCGATCGGCTTCGATTCTTGCATTAGCACTCCTCCGATCCCAACTCCAGACGCATCACACTCGACTTTGAATGCTTTGCCGAAGTCAGGGAGTTGCAACAACGGGGTAGAACAAAGCCTCCGTTTCAACTCTTGGAAAGCCCTTTCTTGGAACTCTCCCCACACAAATGGATTGTCTTTCTTAACCAGCTCGGTTAAAGGAGCTGCCACGGTGCTAAAGTCACGAACAAACCTTCGGTAAAAGCTAGCTAAACCATGGAAGCTACGAACTTGTGATACCGAGGTTGGAGTTGGCCAATCTTTGATGGCTTCGACTTTTGATTCGTCGACTTCGACACCATTAGCACTGACAACAAATCCAAGAAAGACTACACGATCGACACCAAAGGCGCATTTCTTGAAGTTGGCATACAACTTCTCTTCTCGAAGCTTTTCAAGTACTTGCCTTAGGTGTTCGACATGTTCATCCACGGTTCTGCTATAAACAAGTATGTCATCGAAATAAACGACAACAAACTTATTTATGAACGGTTTGAGCACATGGTTCATCAGTCGCATGAATGTGCTCGGTGCATTGGATTAGCCAAAAGGCATCACCAACCATTCATAGAGACCGAACTTGGTCTTGAATGCGGTTTTCCACTCGTCTCCGGGTTTCATTCGGATCTGGTGGTAACCGGACCTGAGGTCTATCTTCGTAAAGCATGAAGAACCACTTAACTCGTCCAACATGTCATCTAATCGAGGGATAGGATGACGATACTTTACCGTTATTTTGTTGACTGCCCGGCAATCAACACACATTCGCCATGTTCCATCTTTCTTTGGGACAAGTATAACAGGAACGGCGCAAGGACTCAAGCTCTCTCGAACAAGGCCCTTGTTCAACAACTCATCAACCTGCCGTTGGAGCTCTTTGGTGTCTTCGGGATTACACCGGTATGCAGGTTTGTTGGGGATTTGTGACCCCGGTACGAAGTCAATTTGGTGCTCGATTCCTCTCAACGGAGGTAATCCACCTGGCATTTCCTCGGGAAACATGTCCTCGAAGTCCTGCAAAACTTTACGAACAAACAAAGGCAAAGGGTTATCATTAGAAAAATCATCATTAGAGTTTAGAAAGATACCCTTGTGCACGAGGCAAATCATCATCTGACCGTGGTCGTTGCCTCGTAAGATCTCACCGGGTTGCATGATTGCACAAATTCCTTTCACTTCGGGCGGTGAGTTTGTCTCTTCGGGCCCCAATTTTGCTCCCATCGGAAGCTTAGCTTTGGCCGCTTCTTTCAATTCTTTCATCCGTTTATAGTCCTCGGTGACTTGTTTTGGAGACAAGGGTTTGAGTATGAAACTCTTCCCATCGAGCTTCACAGTGTAAGTGTTGGATCTGCCATTGTGAATAGCTGTTCGGTCATACTGCCACGGTCGACCCAATAGCAAATGACAAGCTTGCATCGGAACCACATCGAATATCATTTCATCTTGATACTCTCCGATTTTGAACTTGATCCACACTTGTTTGACAACTCTCAATTCTCCACACTCGTTCAGCCATTGTAACTTGTAAGGGTGGGGATGCTTCATCGTAGGTAATCCCATTTGTGAAACCAAAGTTTGGCTCACTACATTGGCACAACTACCGGAATCAATGATCATCGAACACACCTTTCCTCTCACTCGACATCGGGCATGAAAGAGGTTTTCTCTTTGGTTGTCCTCTTCTTCAAGAGTCATGCAGCTCAAATTCCTTCGAACCACAAGAAACATTTACGGATGATCAGCTTCGGCAGCCTCATGATCATCATCACCTTCAGCTCGGTCAGTCTCCTAGATAAATTCCTCCTCGGTGTCACTCGCTTGCTCATGGACGGTTCCATCTTCGAGCAGAAGCTTAACCTTGCGAGTTGGACACTCTTTTGCCATGTGACCATAACCTTTGCATTTGTGACACTGAATATTTGAAGCACTAGGAGAGTTGAGTTGAACTTTACCTCCTACTTCTCTCGACTGGTTAACGGTCACACCTCTTTCGAAGGGTGTCTTCGAATCTCGAACAGTGTTAGCACTTGTTTGGTTTGGACTCTTCCATTCTTTACCTCGGTTCAAAGGAGTAGAAGTAGTGACTCCTCGATATCGGTTTGCCTTATCGTCCTTCACCAATTTTTCAGCTTCGGTGGCAGCATCGAACAGATCTTCCAACGTGTGATACACGTGGAGTCTCAAGTGAGATGACACATCCCTAGCCAAGCCATTTTTGAATCTGATAATGGCTTGTTCTTCGTCTTCGACCAGATCAAGATTCAATCGAACCTTTTCGAACTCATCGTGGTACTCTTGGACTGACTTGGACCCTTGCTTTAGCTCATAAAGTTTTTGCATTTGAGTCTGCCTGTACTTGGCACTCAAATACTTAGCATCCATAGCTCTCATCAACTGTGGCCACGTATTAACTACTGGATAGTCATTCCTTTGTCTATGTCTCTTGTCAGATTCCCACCACGTTGATGCATAAGCTTCGAACGAAGCAATGGCATGGGCAGCTTTCCTCTCATCGGTCATCTCATTGGTTTCAAAGATGCGCTCCATTTTAAGCTTCCATTCAAGATACTCATCGGGATCACTAGTTCCTTTAAAAGGTGGAATAGTGATCTTGACACTGTTCAAATTTGAGTCTCGAACACCACGAGCCTGTTCGACATACTAACGCTCAATATTTCTTCCAACATTTGCGCCTCGGCCTCGACCTCGGAAATTTCCACGACCTCGGTGAGCTTGCCTTCATTGAGCGAATGGCGGCTCACGCTCATATTCGTCCTCGGGAAATTCCTCTTCATCAACCTCCTCGGCAACGGCTCCAAGCTCTCTTCGGGCCTTTGGAGGTGGTATTCTTTCTCCTCGGGGAATGCTCATGTTTTGATAAGCAGCTTGGGGATTGCCCAAGTTAAGTTCTCTTCGAATTGCTTCACTTGTCAACTGATGTTGTCGTACAAGCTCAGCATACAGCTCAGGTTTCATCGGAGTGGATTGGCTCGTTCCAACGCCGGACCCATTCATGGCCACGGACGCACTTCCCTGCTCGAGGAGAGTCACTCGAGCAGTCACTCCTCTTATTTCGGCACTGACGCCTTGTATCGCAGCCATGAGATCGGCTAACGACACTTCGGGCTTCTCAATGCTTTTGCCATCATTTCCAGCCATGGTACCTGCACAAGTCAAAGATCAAACAAATGTTAGGGTTAGAAATCACCTCACACACTCCCTCACCTTTGATGGGTGGCACTCGGGTCCACTCAATTTATGGGTTCGGTTTTTGATCACTCAAGGACTTGTTAACAGTGGCTCGTCTGATTGATCGGTCCTCTAAGATCCTTCAAGCTCGACAATAGTCACTGCCTCTTCGGGAAGAGTGAAGTGATGTTCGACTCGATGGAACGGACGCTTTTTTAACTGGGCTCGGGGAGTCAAAAGAATTTCTACGAAAGTTTGGACTTCGGTCACCCCTTCGCACGAATTCCTATCAGCTCAAAAGAGTTAGCACAACCTCGAGTAGGACGATTACTCAAAAGATCCACCAACTAGAATTTTGACACGAAAGAAAGTGAGAACTTAGGAGAATCTACCCTTTGATTCCCTTTTGGAATCTTCCTCGATCACACCAACTCTTGTCCGTACAAGAGTGGTCCCTCCTTGGTACGGATAGGGTTTTACCTTATCCACTTTCCTTTTTCTCAGCCGACAAATTTTCACCTGGGGTTTTGATGTTTACACTTTACCCCTTCTTCTTCAATGGAACAGTGACCTTTGCTCCGGCGTACGGACAAATCAACTTCGGTTCACTGAACGCAAATCTCAACAGATCTGGGCTGTTCTTTCGACTCCGGTCTCAAACGACATCGGAGGAAGTCAAAGTCCTCTGAGCTTAGAACCAGCTTGCCGTGTCGTACACTGTTACAGATTCGTAACAACTTTCCGGCGTACGGACAACGTTTTTCAAACTCAGAACTTCGATTTTCAAACAACAAAACAAACCCAAATCACTCAAGAACCACCAATCTTCACCGGTTTCTTCCAAACACAATGGGGTTCAAGTTCCAGTCACCATTAAAGCTCAAAAACAGTCCAAAATTTCACCAAGAAACCCTAGTCACGAAATCAGTACGTCGGGTACTTGTTGGAATCAGGAAACAATGGTGAACAAGAATCAATGGTTGTTTATCCCAAACAACCAACAATCAAACACAATTTTTGAATTTTCTTTTTAACACTTTTTTTTTTTTTTTTTTTTGTAAAATAACAACACCAACAGTAACAAATCCAACTCAAGAACACGAAACGGAAAACAAAGACACAAACGCACGAAAATAAGGATAACGTGAACAGGATTTGGGGTTGTAGAAACAAGCCCAAACCGTGCTCTGGTACCAAGATGGTGCAATGCAAACCCGAAGGAGTTGCTTAGCACAAACGCGGAAGATAAACAACAAAAGATAAGGTAGAAGCAAGACAAAACTTGCTTCTTTTGAAAGAACAGTGAGGAACCTGTCTCAAAGCTCGATCAAAAGGGACACAAGAATCACCTAAACTATGCAACAATCCTCAAGAGAACATTGCCTCTTGCAAACTGAATGATCACAGAGGAATGTTCAATCGGATTAACCGAAAGCCACAAGTCCATAAAAGCCCTCACAGGGGGTTGCTCACGACGGAGACAAGAAATGTGCTCGGCACTTTCATTAATTCATCAATGTTCAAAAACTAGGTACTTGCAATGAAAGGAAACAAGGTTTATATAGGAATACTAAGGGTAAACTAGTAAAAGGGTCACAGGCGACCAATAGAAATAAGCCACGCAGGGCTGAGTTAAAATGTGTTCGGCAGACTTGACTTCGGTAAGCCTTGGCTTCGGTTCTCGATTGTCTGCTCGAACACACTCGTTCTCTTCAGACGCTCAATTCTCCTCGAGCTCATTGTCCTCGGTCACTTTGCCTTCGGGCTCAAATCTGAAGATAATGCCTTCGATTCTTGAGCTCGGCCACTCAGCTTCGGAGCAATTATTTTCCTTCGGCCAGGCTAAGTGAACGTGCACATCGTGCAGCAGCTTGGCTTGGCTTCTTGTCATCGGTCTCCTCGGTGGATCGATCACTTGATCAGCACATGGTCGGGCTGCATCAAAACGTTTCAAGTCTCGTCTTGCTTTTACCTCGATATCATGTTAGATATCGCCTATCTTGTTTTAGCTTCCGCATTTTTATATTTTACCCCTTATCAGTTGGTATCAGAGCACAGATAGGTTTTGTTCTTGCAAACCCTCGATCGTTCCATTTTATCCTTGTTGTTGTGTTATTGTTCTTGTTGTTATTGAAAAGAAGAAAAACAAAAAAATTCAAAAACTTGAAAATTGCAAAAAACTTGCTACATCTTGCTTGTTATGAACACCCAATCGTTGAAAGTTATTGGGGATTGTTCTATGTTGATATCCCATTGATTTGATTCCCTTATAACGTGTTTTAGTGTTACGGATTGAAGATCGAAATTTTGAAATCTCAAAATTCTTGAAAACCTTGAAAATTTTGCTTCAAATATTGATTCGATCTTGTTGATAGTTGTTTGTTGATATAAATCATTGGGGATTATTTTTAATAGTTGAAAACACCTTTGGGTATTTTTTGATTTGAGAAACAACTTGAAATCGTTGAAGAATTTGGGTCAAAATCAACCAAAAACACGTTGTGGGAGAAGCTGGAACACAGCACTGGGCAGAGCGCCTATCCAAGCTGCTGTCTCACATCCCAACCGGAGCACCTAACATTGGGCGGAGCTCCTGAATGCACAGGGCGGAGCGCCTAACCTCTGGGAGGTGCGCCTGACCCCTGTTTCAGCCGTGGGTAGTTTTTCTTCGTAGAGTTTCGTGTTTCTTTGATTGAATTGCTTCTGACTAGTACTTGTAGAGTATTTTCCTACTTGAATTGTACTAGTTCTTTGAGGCTTTAGGATCAATCGTGCTTAGCGGAGATTAGAACTCAAAGAAGACTCGTAGAACTTTGTTGCTTCGATTGCTCACTCATATAGCCGTTCGTCCATAGAGTCACATTGATTCTACTCACCCCGAAGAGTATTTTGTTCGAGTGAACTTGAGTGGGTATTGCGGAGGTTGTTCAACTACGAGGAAGCCGTGAAATCAAGCTTGAGTAATCCAACCCCACCACTAAATTGAGTGTACCCGAGAGACATTCAAAAGAGAGGGAGCGATTGAGGTTTTTACTCTAACCCTTTTCTTTAGCTTTTGGTTTTTGTTGGTACATGGTCGAAGACTTTGATGATACCATCAAGGTCCCGGTAAGCACTTTGGCCTACTTCTTGGCCGAGGTGAGATCCATAAGCTTAAGGCTTGAAAGCCTTGAACAAGAATGGACCCTAAGTGTCCAAAAAGATGCCGGAAAAGGCACAAATGATGGTATGTTGGGCATTCCCCAGTCGTTGGGAATTCCCTAATAAGTGGGCATTCCCCAATCGTTGGGAATTCCCTAATAAGTGGGCATTCCCCACAACTTGGGCAATCTCCAAGGTGATGAACAACAAGTTAAGAGTCACTCTACTCCAAATGAGGAAATTCTTGAACCTCATCCTAATGTTCTTGAAAATGAGAGACAAAAGATGGAGAGGAGTAAGGGAGTGACCGGTGACAATCCTAGACTGGAAAAAGGAGAGGAAGTGAGGAGTGATGTGAGTGAATTGTCACCTGAATCTACACTTAGCATTGAAAGAAAAGTGAAAGAAAGGAGAGGATAGGAAAGAGAAAAATGAGAGTGAGAACACCCTTTGTTCTAACCATTCTACATCTTCTTCTCCTTCTTCTTGTATTGACTTTTGTGTAGGTACTCTTGGAGGCGAGCTAATGAAGCCTCAACCGTGTGATTTGGAAGGAAGGCAAGGAAGTGAAGATATTCATTGTGAGCTTCATGAAGAGGAGGTTGAACATGATACTTCAAGTCCTATGAGTGTTCAAGGAAGCGACTCTAGTGTTAGTATTTCTTCATCTTTTCATGAACATGTTAATCCCCTGTCTTGTGAAGACTCAATGCTAGTTGGTACTTGTGTTGCATTTAATGAATTTGCAAATAGCATAAAGTCGATTGGTCAACTTATGTGTGCTTGTGAACCACTAGTTGAGAGGATTGATAAGACACATCATGATATGAGCCGGGTATTCAATGAACCTCTCTTTAGTGAAGAAGTGGTAGTTGACCTTGCTTGTAGCCCTTATTATGATACACCACCTATTTTTGACAAAGAAGATGAGTTGTTTGATCACCCCCTTATTGATATAATTATTTATGGTGGACCTATGTGTTGTAGTAGGGAAGGCAGTGACTTTGAGGAGTCCCTAGTATATGAGATGAATCGAATTATATTCGATGACTCCTCAAGTACGGGTGATGGACCTAGTTATGATACTTCACATTTGCTTGACCTTGAGAATGGGATATGTACTTTCACTAATCCTTTGTTTGAGAGCATCCTTATTTGTGGTGGTGATTTGTATCGAACTAGAGTTGGGAATGAGTTGGAACCTCCATGGTGTAAGGGATTTGATCCCATAGGCAACTCTTTGTTTGAAGCTTTGAGTGAGGTAGATGATTCTTCTAGTGACCCTACTCTTATTGGATTGGGTTATGATGATGAAGAGACTATTATTAATGCCTTCCTTAAGAATTTACCTTGTAAGGGGGGTTATCTTGAGGATGAAATTAGACGTGAAGAGGTATCTCTTAGTGTGAGTCTGAGAACTTTTAAAAAGGGGAGTGGGGAAATTGATGTTAACTGTGAATTGAACTACTTTTCCTATCACATCCCACATATTAACAACACTTTGAGAATTGAGCATGCCGAAACCATTGTGCAACATTTTGAAAATATTTCATTGAAGGTTTGGTGTGTTAACAACAAGCTTAGGGATCATAGGATTTTTGATAGATTGATATTTCAATTTTCATGCCCTATTAATCCATTTGTTTATTCTTGTTTTGTGTGTACTTCTTTGTTGAACCAAGTACTTGTTATTTCCCTTGGGAACATGAATTTTTTTATTGCTATTGATATTTGGTTATACCATAAGAGTGTGTTTTTCCACACTTTTCGCACTAACCTACTCTTGTAGTAGGAGCTTTTTGTTGTGTTTGTCTTTGGGTGTCGGCTTTGATGGTTTGAATTCGAAGACGAAATCCTTTCAAGAAGGGGAGGATGATGAAATCCTAATTGGGCTTGGGTCCCAACCATCAAGAGCCGAGCTAGGAGGATGCGAGGATGCAAGGGCAAGAGCTTAGGTGATGATTTGATGGTCATGCATTTGAGCTCAATTGAAGGAAGAAAACCTGTGCATCAGGGCCAGGCAGAGTGCCTAGAAGCCAGGCGGAGCGCCAAACTTCAAAGCAACCAGGCGGAGCGCCCACATCCAGGCGGAGCGCCCCAAGTCTGGGGCCTCTTTTGATCAGAAGCTCAGCCAGGCGGAGGGCCCCATTCCAGGCGGAGCGCCCAGCATGCTGAAGCCTCCAACTTTTGGCTAGAATTTCCTATTTTTGTCCCTAAGTGTTTTACATTGACTTAACTTGGCTTGAGGGCACTTTAGACATCTCACATTAGTTTTAGAAAGCTCTATAAATAGAACACTTAGCCATACATTTGTATTTACACAACTTTGAATATAGAATGATGTATCATTTGAGTAAATCTCAATGAAGAACCCGTGAGTGGGCATGATTTCACTTGGTTGAGTCCAAGTTGAACATCGAACCTCTTTGATCATTCTATTTGCAAGAGCCGAGTGTCTCTTGAGGGTAGTTGTGTAGTATAGGTGATTCTCGACTTCACCCGGGGTGTATCGAGACAAGTTCCTCAGTGCTACTTAGATAAACATTTCAAGCCTCGTCTTGCTTTTACCTCGATATCTTGTTATATATCGCCTATCTTGTTTTAGCTTCCGCATTTTTATATCATCTTTAGCTTCCATGTATTTTACCACTTATCATCCACTAAGATCAAATCTCCTATAAGTGAATGTTCTAGCTACCATGGCCACCACATATGGTCCACCCGGACCATTAACTAACACCTTTTGCCCTCCTGAATAGTCAGGCTTAAACATAACATCATCATTGTTAATTTTGTCAAGTTTCTTTATAATCTTTGGAAAAATCCATCCTTGAACATTTTCGATCCAAGTTCTCTTATTGTGTCACCTCCTCATTAGCTTATTTTTATCAATTTTAGAATTGTAATGATTGGCTTTTCACTTTCATCAAGTACATACCTAAAAGAAAAAATATGAGCGTTTCTTACAATTGTAGTAAGGAAACATCACTATACATCTACAAAGATATTCTTTAATTTTATAACACAAAACTACCTTTAAAACTACTTACTGCCTAATAGTTTTAAGAATTTCACATAAACCACTAAGACACCAGAACCAGATTATATAAGATAAATTTTGTAATCAAATCTTCCATTATAATACAGTACTCTACTTGTGAATATATATATAAAGGGAAAAGGAAGAAGCAAAACATAGTGTGACTTTAACACATTTGGCTATACGAGGCAGACTACTCATTAAAATTGTTGAAACACTTATCTATTAAAGCTTTCACACAAGTTGTTCAGCAGCATATCACATTTGTTATGTGCCCAAAACAGTTCTCTGATCCAGCTGTGGAATGGCCTTTCTGGGTGATTAAACCATGATGCAGCCCGATCACGTGCTGATCAAGTGATCGATCCACCGAGGAGACCGATGACAAGAAGCCAAGCCAAGCTGCTGCACGATGTGCACGTTCACTTAGCCTGGCCGAAGGAAAATAATTGCTCCGAAGCTGAGTGGCCGAGCTCAAGAACCGAAGGCATTATCTTCAGATTTGAGCCCGATGGCAAAGTGACCGAGGACAAGGAGCTCGAAGACAATTGAGCGTCCGAAGGCAACAAGTGTGTGTTTGAGCAGACAATCGAGAACCGAAGCCAAGGCTTACCGAAGTCAAAGTCTGCCGAACACAATTTAATTCAGCCCTGCGTGGCTTATTTCTATTGGTCGCCTGTGACCCTTTTACTAGTTTACCCTTAGTATTTCCTATATAAACCTTATTTCCTTTCATTGTAGATACCTAGTTTTTGAATATTGATGAATTGAATGAAAGTGCAGAGCACATTTCTTCTTGTCTCCGTCGTGAGCAAAACCCCGGTGAGGGCTTTTATGGACTTATGGCTTTCGGTTAATCCGATTGAACATTCCTCTTTGATCATTCAGTTTGCAAGAGGCATGTTCTCTTGAGGATTGTTGCATAGTTTAGGTGATTCTTGTATCCCTTTCGATCGAGCTTTGAGACAGGTTCCTCACTGTTCTTTCGAAAGAAGCAAGTTTTGTCTTGCTTCTATCTTTATCCTTCTTGTTTATCTTCCGCGTTTGTGCTTAGCAATTCCTTCGGGTTTGCATTGCACCATCTTGGTATCAGAGCACGGCTTGAGTTTGTTCTTACAACCTCAATCCTGTTCATTATCTTCGTGCGTTTTTTTTGTGTCTTTGTTTCCTTTTCGTGTTCTTGATTCCGTTTGAGTTGTTGCTGTTGTTATCTTACAAAAAAAAAAGTGTTAAAAGAAAAATTCAAAAATTCTGTTTGATTGTTGGTTGTTTGGGAAAACAACCATTGAATTCTTGTTCACCATCGAATTCTGAATCCAACGAGTACCCGACGTACTGATTTTGTGACTAGGGTTTCTTGGTGAATTTTGGACTGTTTTGAGCTTCATTGGTGACTGAACTCGAACCCCACTGTGTTTGGAAGAAACCGGTGAAGAGTGGTGGTTCTTGAGTGATTTGGGTTTGTTTGTTGCTTAAAAATCGAAGTTCTCAGTTTACAATCGTTGTCCGTACGCCGGAAAGTTGTTACAATCGTAACAGTGTACGACGCGACGAGCTGGGTTTTAGCTCAAAGAACTTGAACTGAATTCCTCCGATGTTGTTGAAACCGGAGTCGATAAAGCAACCCAGATCTGTTGAATTTCGTGGTCAGTGAACCGAAGTTGTTGAGTCCGTACGCCGGAGCAAGATCACTGTTCCATTGAAGAAGAAAGGGGTTAAAATTTTAACATCAAAACCCCAGGTGAAAATTGTCGGCTGAAAAAGGAAAGTGGATAAGGTAAAACCCTATCCGTACCAAGGAGGGACCACTCTTGTACGGACAGGAGTGGGTGTGATCGAAAAAGATTCCAAAAGGGAATCAAAGGGTAGATTCTCCTAGGTTCTCACTTTCTTTCGTGTCAAATTCTAGTTGGTGGATCTTTTGAGTAATTGTCCTACTCGAGGTCGTACTAACTCTTTTAAGCTGATAGGAATTCGTGCGAAGGGGTGACCGAAGTCCAAACTTTCGTAGAAATTCTTTTGACTCCCCGAGCTCAGTTAAAAAGCGTCCGTTCCATCGAGTCGAACATCACTTCACTCTTCCCGAAGAGGCAGTGACTATTGTCGAACTTGAAGGATCTTAGAGGACCGATCAATCAGACGAGCCACTGTTAACAAGTCCTTGAGTGATCAAAAACCGAACCCATAAATTGAGTGGACCCGAGTGCCACCCATCAAAGGTGAGGGAGTGTGTGAGGTGATTTCTAACCCTAACATTTGTTTGATCTTTGACTTGTGCAGGTACCATGGCTGGAAACGATGGCAAAAGCATTGAGAAGCCCGAGTTGTCGTTAGCCGATCTCATGGCAGCGATACAAGGGATCAGTGCCGAAGTAAGAGGAGTGAGTGCTCGAGTAGCTAACCTCGAGCAGGGAAGTGCGTCCGTGGCCAAAAATGGGTCCGGCGCTGGAACGAGCGAATCCACTCCGATGAAACCTGAGCTGTATGCTGAGCTTCTTCGACAACATCAGTTGACTAGTGAAGCAATTCGAAGAGAGCTTAACTTGGGCAATCCCCAAGCACAACAAAACTTGGGCAATCCCCAAGCTGGAAATCAAAACTTGGGCATTCCCCGAGGAGAGAGGTTACCACTTCCAAGAGCCCGAAGAGACCTTGGTGCTGTAACCGAAGAGGTTGATGAAGAGGAATTTCCCGAGGACGAATATGAGCGTGAGCCGCCATTCGCTCAACGAAGGCAAGCTCACCGCAGTCGTGGAAATTTCCGAGGTCGAGGCCGAGGCGGAAATGTTGGAAGAAATATTGAGCGTGAGGCTAATGATCGAGAAGATGAGTTTCCCGAACAGGCTAGAGCTGTTCGAGACTCAAACTTGAACAGTGTCAAGATCACTATTCCACCCTTTAAAGGAACTAGTGATCCCGATGAGTATCTTGAATGGAAGCTTAAAATGGAGCGCATCTTTGAAACCAATGAGATGACCGATGAGAGAAAAGCTGCCCATGCCATTGCTTCGTTCGAAGCTTATGCATCAACGTGGTGGGAATCTGACAAGAGGCATAGACGAAGGAATGACTATCCCGAAGTCAATACTTGGCCACAATTGAGAAGAGCAATGGATGCTAAGTATTTGAGTGCCAAGTACAGGCAGACTCAAATGCAAAAGCTCTATGAGTTAAAGCAAGGGTCCAAGTCTGTCCAAGAGTACCACGATGAGTTCGAAAAGGTTCGATTGAATCTTGATCTGGTCAAAGACGAAGAACAAGCCATTATCAGATTCAAAAATGGCTTGGCTAGGGATGTGTCATCTCAGTTGAGACTCCACGTGTACCACACGTTGGAAGGTGTGTTTGATGCTGCCACCGAAGCTGAAAAATTGGTGAAGGACGACAAGGCAAACCGGTATCGAGGAGTCACTACTTCTACTCCTTTGAACCGAAGTAAAGAATGGAAGAGTCCAAACCAAGCAAGTGCTAACACTGTTCGAGATTCGAAGAAACCCTTCGAAAGAGGTGTGACCGTTAACCAGTCGAGAGAAGTGGGAGGTAAAGTTCAACTCAACTCTCCTAGTGCTTCAAATATTCAGTGTCACAAATGCAAAGGTTATGGTCACATGGCAAAAGAGTGTCCAACACGCAAGGTTATGCTTCTGCTCGAAGATGGAACCGTCCATGAGCAAGCGAGTGACACCGAGGAGGAAATTATCGAGGAGACTGATCGAGCTGAAGTTGATGATGATCATGAGGTTGCCGAAGCTGATCATCCGGAAATGTTTCTTGTGGTTCGACGGAATTTGAGCTGCATGACTCTTGAAGAAGAGGACAACCAAAGAGAAAACCTCTTTCATGCCCGATGTCGAGTGAGGGGAAAAGTATGTTCGATGATCATTGATTCCGGTAGTTGTGCAAATGTAGTGAGCCAAACTTTGGTTTCACAAATGGGATTACCTACGATGAAGCATCCCCACCCTTACAAGTTACAATGGCTGAATGAGTGTGGAGAATTCAGAGTTGTCAAACAAGTGTGGATCAAGTTCAAAATCGGAGAGTATCAAGATGAAATGATATTCGATGTGGTTCCGATGCAAGCTTGTCATTTGCTATTGGGTCGACCAGGGCAGTATGACCGAACAGCTGTTCACAATGGCAGATCCAACACTTACACTGTGAAGCTTGATGGGAAGAGTTTCGTACTCAAACCCTTGTCTCCAAAACAAGTCACCGAGGACTATAAACGAATGAAAGAATTGAAAGAAGCGGCCAAAGCTAAGCTTCCGATAGGAGCAAAATTGGGGCCTGAAGAGACAAACTCATCGACCGAAGTGAAAGGAATTTGTGCAATCATGCAACCCGGTGAGATCTTACGAGGCAACGACCACGGTCAGATGATGATTTGCCTCGTGCACAAGGGTATCTTTCTAAACTCTAATGATGATTTTTCTAATGATAACCCTTTGCCTTTATTTGTTCGTAAAGTTTTGCAGGACTTCGAGGACATGTTTCCCGAGGAAATGCCAGGTGGATTACCTCCGTTGAGAGGAATCAAGCACCAAATTGACTTCGTGCCAGGGTCTCAAATCCCTAACAAACCTGCATACCGGTGTAATCCCGAAGACACCAAAGAGCTCCAACGGCAGGTTGATGAATTGCTGAACAAGGGCCTCGTTCGAGAGAGCTTGAGTCCTTGCGCCGTTCCTGTTATCCTTGTCCCGAAGAAGGATGGAACATGGCGAATGTGTGTTGACTGTCGAGCAGTCAACAAAATAACGGTAAAGTATCGTCATCCTATCCCTCGATTAGATGACATGCTAGATGAGTTGAGTGGTTCTTCATGCTTTTCGAAGATAGACCTCAGGTCCGGTTACCACCAGATCCGAATGAAACCCGGGGGACGAGTGGAAAACCGCATTCAAGACCAAATTCGGTCTCTATGAATGGTTGGTGATGCCTTTTAGCTTATCCAATGCACCGAGCACATTCATGCGATTGATGAACCATGTGCTCAAACCGTTCATAAATAAGTTTGTCGTCGTTTATTTCGATGACATACTTGTTTATAGCAGAACCGTGGATGAACATGTCGACCACCTAAGGCAAGTGCTCGAAAAGCTTCGAGAAGAGAAGTTGTATGCCAACTTCAAGAAATGCGCCTTTGGTGTCGATCGTGTAGTCTTTCTTGGATTTGTTGTCAGTGCTAATGGTGTCGAAGTCGACGAATCAAAAGTCGAAGCCATCAAAGATTGGCCAACTCCAACCTCGGTATCACAAGTTCGTAGCTTCCATGGCTTAGCTAGCTTTTATCGAAGGTTTGTTCGTGACTTTAGCACCGTGGCAGCTCCTTTAACCGAGCCGGTGAAGAAAGACAATCCATTTGTGTGGGGAGAGTCCCAAGAAAGGGCTTTCCAAAAGTTGAAACGGAGGCTTTGTTCTGCCCCGTTGTTGCAACTCCCTGACTTCAGCAATGCATTCGAAGTCGAGTGTGATGCGTCTGGAGTTGGGATCGGAGGAGTGCGATGCAAGAATCGAAGCCGATCGCTTACTTTAGCGAAAAGCTTAAGGGTGCAACTTTGAATTACTCTACGTATGACAAAGAATTGTACGCCCTCGTTCGAGCACTCGCCCATTGGCAGCATTATTTGTGGCCTCGAGAGTTTGTGATCAAAAGTGATCATGAGTCTTTGAAACATCTCCGAGGTCAGGAGAAATTGAATCGAAGACATACCAAGTGGGTTGAATTTATTGAAAGCTTTCCCTATGTAATTCATTACAAAAAGGGAAAAGATAATGTTGTGGCCGATGCGCTATCAAGGAAATTTGCCTTAGCGACCACTCTCGCCTCTAGGCTCATGGGATTCGAAAGCATCAAGTCGATGTACGAGGACGATCCCAAGCTGAAATGTGTTCGAGACGCAATCTTGAGTGGCCGAAAGGTTGAGAAATATCAGTGGCATGATGGCTACCTCTTCAAAAATGGGAGGGTTTGTGTGCCAGTGTCATCGTGGAGAGAGCTCTTGGTTCGAGAAGCTCACTCAGGTGGACTGATGGGACACTTCGGTGTCGATAAAACTCTTGGTATCTTGACCGAGCAGTTCCATTGGCCCAAAATGCGACGAGATGTGGAAAAGCTTTGCAACGCTTGTCTCGTTTGCAAGAAAGCAAAATCGAAGTCCAACCCTCATGGATTGTACACCCCGTTGCCTGTGCCTGATCGACCTTGGGTTGATATATCCATGGACTTTGTCTTGGGGTTACCGAGGTCGGGGGGAGGACATGATAGCATCTTCGTTGTGGTTGACCGTTTTTCAAAAATGGCTCACTTTATTCCTTGCAAAAAGTGTGATGATGCACAGCATGTAGCTACATTGTTTATTTCTAACGTGTTAAAATTGCATGGTGTACCTCGTACTACTGTAAGTGATCGAGACTCAAAATTCTTGAGTCATTTTTGGAAGTGTTTGTGGGGTGCCCTCGGCACCAAGCTACTATTCTCGACGTCTCACCATCCTCAGACTGATGGACAGACCGAGCTAGTTAACCGAACCTTGGGATCTTTGCTTCGGGAAATGACCAAAGGGAAGGTTGGAAACTGGGCTGATCGTTTGCCCATGATGGAGTTTGCATACAATCGAATGGTGCATAAAATGATCAACATGACCCCGTTTGAATGTGTGTATGGCTTTAATCCTTTGATTCCACTTGATTTAACCCCATTGCCTCGAGATTCTGTTCTTGATTTTGAAGGTACTCAACGAGCAGCTGCCTTGATCGAATTGCATGCAAAGTTGAAGAAGAACCTCGAGGAGGCCTATGCAAAGGTTACCTTAAAGAAAAACAAGGGGCGTAAAAAGTTGGAATTAAGGAAGGGAGATTGGGTTTGGGTTCACTTCCGAAAGGAACGCTTCCCGAACCAAAGGAAAGGAAAGTTGGCTCCTCGAGGGGATGGTCCATTTCAAGTGTTGACCAAGATCAACAACAATGCCTACGTGATCGACCTCCCTGGTGAGTATAATGTGTCCAACACCTTTAATGTTGCTGACTTAGTTCCTCGTGTTGTAGGTCCAACTTCGGAGGACGAGGAGGGCTTGATTTCGAGGACGAAATCTTCTCAAGAAGGGGAGGATGATGCAGCCCGATCACGTGCTGATCAAGTGATCGATCCACCGAGGAGACCGATGACAAGAAGCCAAGCCAAGCTGCTGCACGATGTGCACGTTCACTTAGCCTGGCCGAAGGAAAACAATTGCTCCGAAGCTGAGTGGCCGAGCTCAAGAACCGAAGGCATTATCTTCAGATTTGAGCCCGATGGCAAAGTGACCGAGGACAAGGAGCTCGAAGACAATTGAGCGTCCGAAGGCAACAAGTGTGTGTTCGAGCAGACAATTGAGAACCGAAGCCAAGGCTTACCGAAGTCAAAGTCTGCCGAACACAATTTAATTCAGCCCTGCGTGGCTTATTTCTATTGGTCGCCTGTGACCCTTTTACTAGTTTACCCTTAGTATTTCCTATATAAACCTTGTTTCCTTTCATTGTAGATACCTAGTTTTTTAATATTGATGAATTGAATGAAAGTGCAGAGCACATTTCTTCTTGTCTCCGTCGTGAGCAAAACCCCGGTGAGGGCTTTTATGGACTTGTGGCTTTCGGTTAATCCGATTGAACATTCCTCTTTGATCATTCAGTTTGCAAGAGGCATGTTCTCTTGAGGATTGTTGCATAGTTTAGGTGATTCTTGTATCCCTTTCGATCGAGCTTTGAGACAGGTTCCTCACTGTTCTTTCGAAAGAAGCAAGTTTTGTCTTGCTTCTATCTTTATCCTTCTTGTTTATCTTCCGCGTTTGTGCTTAGCAATTCCTTCGGGTTTGCATTGCACCAAACCATCTCTTGCTTCTTTGTCTTCTAGCTCAATTTCTTCCGTGCATTTCTTGAATATGACATCATTACGGGTCATTGTTGCATTCAAAACCAGGTCTTTTAAAGCTTTCCCTTTGTGCTTTCCTCTAATGTTTTGGTACATATGTCTACAATGCCTGTGTTCAGCGTTTGGAAATATGTCTTTGACTGCTCCAATCAAGCCATGTGCATTGAAAAATAAACAAAATTTGAGAAAGTTTTAACAATGAACAACAATTATAAAACAATAATAAAGTATCATTTGTCTATCTGACATAAAAAGAAATATGATGACTATTCTTATCTCAAGGTCCTCTCCGAGAATATCCAAGAACCAACTCCAAGTTTTATTTCCAGCTATGACAACATATGCAAGGGAAAAAATACAATCATTGGGGTCTATAGAAACTGCACATAACAAGTTTCCTCTAGAATTTCCTTTTAACCAGAATCTATCCAAGCTAATAAAAGGCATGCAGCCTGACTTAAAATGCTTCTTTCAGTGCTCCTAAATACACATAAAAGTCCTGAAATTTTCCTCCATCTCTCCAAATGACAACAGTTGATCCAGGATTAGATTTCAGTATTCAGCTCTATAAGATAAGAGTTTAACATACTGAAGCGCCTCATCTAAAAAAACTCATTTTTGTGCCTGATTTTCGCCCTCTAGGCCTTCACTTTAGGTATTGTGTAACCAAGGTTCTTTCTATAGTTCAATCAGTCCATTTATATTCCAATGTAGATCAGCTTTAAAAATTTCAAGATATCTTTCACCAATGTATTGTGGTGTCATATGGAAATTATCAAACACCTTCGGACCCCTATGTTTCAACTTAAGAGAATTAATCTAAATAGTAGGGTTCTTATGGCTCACCCATAGCATAATCTCTAGATGGACATCCATCTTGCTTGCACTTACATACCACCCTTTTTTTTATCATTAGTACAAAAATACAACTGCCTTTTATTTATAATACCCCATTCCTTACAAACTTCTTTAAATTGGCGAAGACATCTAAACATCATCCCCACTTCTAGCTTTGGTTTATCTTTGTGTTTAACTTCATCATATTCTTCGTAGCTAATCTCCACTCTGGCATTACTTTCTTCTTTATCAAACTCAATATCTTTACCCAATTCATATGAATATGCATAATTAGATTCATCCTTACAATCTTGTGATGGTATTACAATCCCAGAACTTGATGGCACATTGTTACGTGCTGCATTTTTTTTTATCCTTTCCTTTACTTTCTCACGTTTTTGTTTAGTTTTAGCCTCGTGGAAGATTTATTGTTCAGCCATAGCCTCATGCAGAGGCGAAGCCAGGTTTTGAAGTTTTGGGGTTCATAATTCTAGTCCTTTAAAGTTAAGGGGTTCTAAATTAATAATTAGTACATATAAAATATTTTTTTCAAGAGAAATATACATGGTTTGGCGAAAGTTACGGGGTTCGGTCGAACCCCGTACTAGTATGCTGGCTCCGCCACTGGCCTCATGAAAGTCATCATCTTCATCAGACAAGTTATAATCAGGATAATAAAAATCTGTCATTAATAACTCGATTAGTCTTCCCATTACCCACATGACTAGCATCAACATCCGCTTCGGTAATACGACTAAAAAATGACTCAAACTGTTGAAAATTCAACTTCTGCATACATAAATACTTCAAAACATATATGTAGTCTCGTTTGAGTGTAAACACTTAACCTAAAACACACATACAAGCACTGTAAACAAGTTAACATGCAAAAAATTATTCACCACAAGATACATTTTTTTAATAAAATCCACATTCTTTGCTACAGAATAAACCAAAAAAAATAATCTAAGCTTCATGATATTTACCCCAATACCATGTTGGGAAGTTGAAATTCTCGAACTTGCTACCCCAAAGACAAAAAATAAAATAGATAAAGTATAGAGTTTTACCTCGTTTTCCATCGCGAACTATGCAGAAACTTCATTGTGGGGATCCATTTGCCCATCAACAATAGCTTGTAGGGACTGGGGGGACCTATGTATTTGTGTTTCTATTTGTTTAATTCTTGAATCCATGACCTTTGTGGAGAAGTCAAGGTTGAAAGGGTTTTAGGAAAGAAACCCTTGTGAAATTGTATCCAATAGTTAAGAATTTTGGGAGATACGGGTATCGATGGGGCTGGGTCACGTGCAATGGAGTTGCATTTTTATTTTTTAATTTAAATAACTGACATAGATTTCCATGTAATTAAGATTGAGTCCAAGTTAGCATTATATGATGACATGGTAGTTAGCTTCGATGAGTTTTTAACTTTTCTGGCCACAATGACCTTTTAAGTGAATTAGTTTAGGTTCAGTGACTTTCTTGAAACCAAACAAATATAAGTGATTTTGGATGACAATTTGTTATACTTGGATGACCATATAAGTTATTAACTCTATATTATAGTTAATCATCTATTCGATAATTGTGTTAATGTTCAACCTCACATACCGCAAATGAACCATATACTTCAACCATTGAAATGGTTGTAACTGACCGTTAGTATAGTCATAGTCTATATATCACTTTGGTCAATGTGCCTTCCAATTTGAACTCCTTAAGGCTATTTGCAAAATGCAAGTCATGCAAATACAGAAAATTATGACTAATAATAGAAGAGCTTTTTCTAATAATAGAAGAATTGTAATGCATATTAATTAATTACGCTCCAACAATGTTCCATTAAAAAGGATTCTAGACTGTAAATTTTGCTCGGCCAAAATATATGAATTTGAACCACTTGGACTCTGTTGCGACGACGGTAAAATTAAGTGAAGTTCTCCTCAAATGCCAACTATAAAGAGAAATTTATATGCAGAAAAATTTAAAAGATCCGAGCATTTCTAGACGTACATTAGAACATATAACAGTCAGTTTAGTTTTACATCGCTTGGTATCAATTATGACAAAAATCACAAATTATGACAAAGATTTACCAAACAAAATCATGGTATCTAACATTTAGAGATTAAGGACATACGTATCACGTAGTAGATGATTTATATCCTAAACAGAAAAGGCCTGATAATTTGTAGTTGTACTCTTATGAGAACGACAATGAGCTGGCAAGTAGAATGACTTGCATCTGATTAAATAGATAAATTGATAGTAACGGTACTGATAGACATACTAAAAGGTAATAAATATTCAATATTTTTTAAATTTTTAAGAAGAGACTCCAAACTTATAAAAGCTTTATATAGCACTCGAATGTGACTCTGGATTGGATCAACGAGTTTTTAATTTACCTATAGTAAGATTGCGGCAGTAAAAATTGACGAAAATAACGCAGTTTTTGTTCATGCACCTCATGTTCGTGTTTATACTCACTGTGACAAAAAACAAAGGGTGAACTATTACTTTGGCTGCTATGATCCTTTATAATATCCGTTGATGTTTTCCTATAGTCAAAGTTGGTTGCACTATGCTATTAAAAAGTATCAACAATAATAAAATATTCATAAAAGTCAGTCATACTTTATTAAGATATGAAGAATTACCAAATGTAAAATATTTCTACTCTATTAATGGCTAGCTACCTTGATGTGAATAATCAGGTTCTGCAAAAAAAAAAAAAAAAAAAAAAAAAAAAAAAAATCGAAAAAGAGATACAATTTTTGTTCGAGAATAATGCAGTTACAAATAACAAATGAGAAATAATGATGAAGATGAAATTCTATATATTGGCAGTATAATTTTAATAGTATTCAGCAGACGAATATATAAAAATGAGACTCAAAGGTCGGATTTTGTCACATTAAATCCAGAAATTCAGAATGAAAATATAATAAGGACTTCTCAAAAATTTAAGACTCGGTGAATAAGATGCTTCTAATGTTGGAAAAATATCATTTTTTTTACTTCCTTTATAGTTGACAAAGGGACATGCGCAAATGATATATGGAAGCTATTTAATATTTTGAGAAACCTGATCTAATTATAACTATGATGTGCAACATCGCTTGGATAGACATAAAGGAATATTTACCCCAAGTGACAACATACAAAATAGACCTGATTTGGTAAGTCAAATGTTCCAATGTAATGACTCGATATTCTATAAGCAGTATTTTGTTAACTATTCTCCTTGCTATAGTATAGTTACTTTAACGGGTTATAAATGTGAATTGTGAGATAGAGAAAATGGTTAGAAATATAACTAAAGGTAATTATTAGACCAATTAGGCATTACTCATGCAAGTGGGCTTTTAATTAAATTTAATAAAATATATAATATTATAAAAGTGGAGAAATGGAATAAGATCGTGTGTCAACTGCACACTTTAAAATTAGAAAACACAGAAATCTAGGTTATAACTCAGAATCTATTTGGAATAAGCGATTAGGTAGTCATATCATATCAATCCGTGCAATTCTCATAACATCAGTCAGGAGCATGAGGTATTAGTTTCTCACCCTACTAGTATAATTCATAGACGTAAATTGTTAATAGGCGTAGTACATATTTTATCCATCATACTTGTTCCAAAATACCCTTGACACATCTCCACTACATGGGCGTCTTTCTATACACAAACCTTTTACAAAGTTGTAACAGCCCAAGCCTGCTAGTGATATTATCCGCTTTGGGCCTAGGCCCGCCCGGCATTAAAACGTGTAACTAGGGTCAAAGGCATGTATACTTAAATACCCAGGATCACTCCTCTATTATGCCGATGAGGGACACTTATTAGCTGGAGTGTCACATACACCCCCTCTTATGGACTCAGCATCCTCACTGAGGTTTGCCCCGCGTACCTGAGATTCACCTAGACTCAGCACTGTACTCTGTCCCGCTTCGAGAAGGCTGATATGGAGTGGCTCTGATACCAAATTTGTCACGACCCAGCTTTGGGGCCGTGACCGGCTCTTAGGAACTAAGTCCCTAAACAAGTTTTATCAATACTCTACGGAAAAATCAGGCAGAGTTTCCCCTATTTGTAGGCCTACTCAATATTTATCTGCTGAACTAGATACCAAACTATACCAATAGTAATAAAAACGACTCACAATCTACACCTTTAAAGCATTAACAATGCGAAAATACCAAGTCAATTTTCCAAATTACCTTCAGGAAGTCTAATACGAACTCATAATGTTCATTAGCCAAAAGTCATAAGGCTAACTTACTAAATGAATAACCAAAACTAGATAACCAACTGAATAACAAGACATCTGACTAAATGGAGCGACCCTAGAATTTCAAAGAATGGTAATAATTAATAAATAAAACTCCTTGCCTAAGCGAACTAATGAGGGGCTCACCAAGATTGTCACGTGCACTCTAAGAATAGATATCCTTGCCTACGCCACTTGCTTTCTCTAGAAAAAATAATACCAAGGAGTGAGTCGCAACTCAGTGAGTACCAACACTTATTCACAACCGTTTTAAGTGGAACAAGTCAGAAAAAATATGTCTGTATACCATATGCAGAAATATATCGTTGAAGTAAATCGCCCATTCAGAAACAATATATAGTAATCAATCTTTACAAATATTTCTTGTAAACAGTAAACAACACTAAGTCTGTAGTAAATTCGGATATTACTATATCATATCAAGTATACGGGTTTTAGGAGATTTCAAAGAACGAATCATATAATCGGTATAAATTCCTCCTCGAGGAAATCAGTAACGGTAAGCTAGTTTTACCTTTCCACTAGCAAGAACTGTAACGGTAATTCGGAGTATACAAGGTGCACCAGGTCTAACGTACCCGTCGTTAGCTACAGAGTTCGTCAAATCTCATCCCAAATATATATATAATATAAATTATACTAAGTAAAGGCCATTTCAAGTAACAATACAGTATTTCACATAGCGGTAAAATATGTCAAGTAGTGGTAAAAAATCATATCATGTCATGGTAAAAATAATTCAAGTAAATATCTCAGTACATATCTTGTAAAAGGACTTGTCCCATGCAATTCAAAAATATTCAGTAACACATTTTTTTCAAATCAAGTATAAACCATGTAGGTTATGGAAACACAAATTGTGGTAAGGTCATCACTCACAGTACATATGCGTGTAGCTCAAACGTATCTTCCACGAGCAATCCAACACTTCTTCAATCAATCTATAGTCATACCATATCGATATCAAGTTAATTGTCTTGTTCGAATAGTTCATAACTAATGTAGAATACCCAATAGTCAAGTTCCTGTTTGCTAGTGTGTCAAAAAATATTTCCTAAGTTCCCTTTTTCTGCTTATATCACAGCTTGGGAACACCAATAAGAAGAAAAACATACAATAGTCTAGGTTTTTGCAATGTATTCACTATAATATAGTCATCAAATATTCTAATTATTGTATAAATTCTCTTAATTCTAGCATCTGAGCTCTAAATACTTTTTTCCAACTTTGAAATTTAATTTAGAACCCATAAAAATATCATATATGTGATATTAATTCAATGAGAAGCAAGTGTATATATATATATTACCTCAAATTTAACTGTTGAATTTCAAGAAGGACGCCAAAGGTAGTATTGCAACGTAGGTGAAGTACCCAGGAAAAGAACTTTGCTTCAATACTTTGAATCTAAGGGTTTTCACGAGTTCCCTTTGTATTTGTGAATTTTGTTGGTTGTCTGCTTGTTTTACCAAAAGCTTAGAGGTAAGCTTCTTAACCTTCCCCTAATCCCCATTTCGTTTGGACTCTGCCAGAGTTCTTTTGGTATTTGGCTATCTCCTTTCTTTAAAAAAACCATGAAGAACCTATAAAATTATAATCACATGAGATCCTACCATGGAAGTGTAAACGGATTCTCATGGACTTCGCCCGATTATCAAAGACTTTCAAGTATGACCGCTCTATATATAGGTGATTGTGGTGGACCAATTAAATTGGTGCACTTCTTGCCAGTCAAGAAGAAACATAATGGCACATGATATGCACATATTTATATGAATCAGATTGTTCGATCTCATGAAGTTACCACGTATGTATTGTCAACTAGAGGGCCTTAATTCATGACTTATAGAAGACATCCCAAAGAGAAGTGGACGACCGACTAACTAGTGCATTTCCACCACAAACAAACTTGTTGTCCAAGCAGATAAAAATACTAAAGGATATGTTGAGATCCTGTATCCTTGATTTGGGTGGTAGCTGATATAGTTATCTACACCAGAGTTCGCCGATAAAAATATTTTCCAAGCATATATGCAGATGACACTATAAGATGCTTCATATAGTAGGCTATGTCGTCGCTCTTATTGGTTGATTTGAGGACAATGACGCAAAGGTCTTGGATTCATATTTATTTAATATAGTTGGCACTTAACAAGGTCTGTCACATTTGTTAGGGATACTAGTAGTCTAAACTAGACAAGCGACTTTTGCGCCTAAGAGATCTCCACAAGTTAAGTGTTTTCCGTGTGAGCACATGTAATACAACCAATATCTTTGAGGAAAGGTGTCTTGAGATTTGGAAGGAAAAGAAACTTGAGCCAGAAGCTGATAGGACCGAATGCGATATTTGATCAATAGGGTGCATGTTGCTTAGCATTTGGCACTATCCTCTGACTTGTATTCATCCTATGTTTCACTTGTCAATTATGTAGAAATACATAGAAGAGCCCTCTCAAGTTCTTAAGGCATCGACCATACAACTTAATGAAAAATTATCTTATGAGTAGGAACCAATAGCCTCTGTTGAGAGTCAGGAAAGGAAGTTACTGTAAAAAAAAATTGTGTTTGTGGAAGTATTATGAAGAAAAAATTGTGTTTGTGGAAGTATTATGAAGTTACTGCCAAACCATACTGTAAAGGAAAGTTAAAAAAAATAAAAATAAAAAAGAAAGGAGATAGCCAAAGCCCAAAAGAACTTTGGCAGAATCCAAACGAAATGGGGATTAGGGGAAGGTTAAGAAGCTTACTTCTAAGTTTTTGGTAAAACATGCAGACAACCAACATAATTCACAAATATGGTAACTCGTGAACGCCCGTAGAGTCAAAGCATTGAAGTAAAGTTCTTTTTCTGGGTACTTCACCTACGTTGCAATACTACCGTTGGCTTCCTTCTTGAAATTCAACAGTGAAATTTGAGGTTATATTATATATACTTGCTTCTCTTTGAATTACTATCACGTATATGAGGTTTTTATGGGTTCTAAATTAAATTTAAATATTGGAAAAAAGTATTTAGAGCTCAGATGCTAGGATAAAGAGAATTTATACAATGCTCAGAATATTTGATGACTGTATTATAGTGAATACATTGCAAACACCTAGACTATTATAAGTTTTTCTTTTTATTGGTTGTTCACAAGCTGTGATATAAGCAGAAAAAGGGAACTTAAGAAATATTTTTTTACACACTAGCAAACAGGGACTTGACTATTGGGTATTCTACATTAGTTATGAACTATTCGAACAAGACAATTAACTTGATATCGACATGGTATGATTATAGATTGATTGAAGAAGTGTTGGATTGTTCGTGGAAGATACGCTTGAGCTACACGCATCTGTACTGCGAGTGATGACCTTACACAATTTATATTTCCATAACCTGCATGGTTTATACTTGATTTGAAATAAAATGTGTTGCTGAATATATTTGAATTGCATGGGACAGTTTGTTTTTTGAAATCTCCTAAAACCCGTATACTTGATATGATATAGTAATTTCTGAATTTACTACAGACTTAATGTTGTTTACTATTTACAAAATATACTTGTAAAGATTGATTACCGTAGATTTTTTTTCTAAATGGGTGATTTACTTCAACGATATATTTCTGCATATGGTATACATGCATGTTTTTTCTGACTTATCCCACTTAAAACAGTTGTGGATAAGTGTTGTTACTCACTGAGTTGCGCCTCACTCCTCGCTATTATTTTTTCCAGAAAAAAAGGTGGCGTCGGCAAGGATATCTATTTTTAGAGTGCACGTGTTGACAATCCTGGTGCTGCATTAGTTCGCATAGGTAAGGAGTTTTATTTATTCATTATTACCATTTTCTTAAAATTTAGAGTTGCTCCATTTAGTCAGATGTTTTGTTATTCAGTTGGTTATCTAGTTTTGGTTATTCATTTAGTAAGTTAGCCTTATGACTTTTGGCTAATGAACGTTATGAGTTCACATTAGACTTCCTGAAGGTAATTTGGAAGATTGACTAGGTATTTTCGCATTGTTAATGCTTTAAAGGTATAGATTGTGAGTCGTTTTTATTACTATTGGTATACTTTGGTATCTGATTAAGCAGGTAAATATTGAGCAGGCCTAAAAATAGGGAAAACTCTGCCCGATTTAGGGACTTAGTTCCTAAACGCCGGTCAGGGTCCCAAAACTGGGTTATGACAGAAGTGTAACTTTTACACACCATATTTGCGGACACTTCATTAAACAATATAACGTGTCAACACGCGCAAGTCAGCAACCACTCAGCAACAACTAATAATAGTGGACCTATTATATTTTACCCCAACTTATTTTGTTTTAACCCTAAACCATATAAAATCCCGACCCATCTATTATCCTATATAAGAGATTTACCCTAAATTTGTCCCCGCATATTACCAAAATTAACGCAGCTGCGACGAAAATGAAGCAATCTAAAAAATTTGGCCTGATTCACTATCAGACAAAGGAATTTTGGCATGTTACATCGATTTTAGGTAAGTTATTACTTATTCTTTCAATTTCCTTAATCTTTTATGTTGTTAAACATGTGGTCCAGTTAGTATAATTATTTTTAGAGTTTTCAGTTTCCCTATTCTTTATGTATAATACACGCGTTTATCTATGTCTTTGTCGTGTTTAGTGTAAAGCACTTAACTTTCTACCATCTTTCTAGGTTTTTGTCGTCTTTTATTTTAAGGGGGTAAAGTTAGGGTTTTGTTGTTTAGTATTTGCATTTTTTGTCTGTATTTACTCTGTATTTTATTCCACATGAACCTAAATAATTTTTTATTTTTGTTCTAGTGTGAAAATATCATTTAAAATAATTTTCTTGAGGTTTCTCACGCGGGTGAGTTAATTCATGGTCAGTTTCCTACTTATGTTGGGGGTGATGAATCTTTGATTCTTGACGAGGATGTAGACATGCTCTACTTTTTTGAACTTATGGACTATACTAAGGAGTTGAGGCTCACAAATGTTGCTGACCTGTATATATGTCCCTAAGATATGAGTGATTTATTGATAAATGTTGTGACTGATAGGGATAATTTAGACTCTCTAAATCATTAGAAAATGGTGATACCCTAGAAATCTATGTCACACATACTGCCCCTTTAGTAGTTATTGTAATCACCTAATTTTGGTATGAAAATTAAAAAGGAATAATCAGAATAGATGTGTTAACTTGGTAGGATTTTTTGTCTATGTTTCTTGATTTTTTGTCATTTTTATCTAGCTATTTTAATTATTTAATTTGAAGAAAAAAATATCAAAATTACTCAAAAAATATTTTCTTGATGTTAATTGTATAATTGTTAATTTTGAGTTTGATTTGTGTGATTCTTTTACTTTTTTGATGTTTAACTAAATAGATAATAAGTAATTGATTTAGTTTTTTGTAAGTTGTTATTAGAAATTGGGCCAATTGATTTTTTTAAAATTAAAAGAGAGAAAGGGCAGCCCAATACCCGCCAGCCCAAGTCCCTATCTCGACCCATTTCCTAGGTATATAAATGAAAAATTCCTCATTTTCATCACTACACCTCATAAGCCCCATGATACTTGAAAAGATGCAATTTTTCTCCAGGCCGCCGGAAAAAACCATAACTGCCGCCTTTCGATGGCCGAAAAATATAAAATTATATATTTTCAGAAAGCTCTCGAGCCCTTCTTTCCATTTCTGCTAGTATTTTCTCCAAATTCATAGCCGTTTTGCTTAGATCAGACTTGGAAGTTTCGGCCAAACACATACTCCGGCGATTTTCATTTTTACCGGTAAGTTTCGGCCAAAAACATACCCCCTGTTTTGTTTGCTTCCCCCCACCTTACGTTTCTCTTTATATTTTCTTATTTTTATATCTTTATGCTTCTCATTTCTGCCCGTTGTGCTGGCTGCTTGTATGTTGTTGAAATGGTGTTGTTTTGTTTAGATTGTGATGATGACGAGGTGATGCTATGCAGGATGTGATGATAATGATTTAATTGGGGTTAGTAGCAGAAACGACTAATTAAGGGGGCTGCTCATGGTTTTGTTTGGTGGATGTGATGACGAAGATGAAGGGCGAAGTCGTGCTGCGATCGTGGTGCAGTTTCAGAGCAACAGTTAAGCCGATGAAGCTATGGCGATGCAACATTGTTGACGGTAGCAAGGCAAAGCTACGGCTGTTGATGGCGACGCGAGGCAGTGACGGAGGCGAGGCAGTGATCTTATTTTGTTTTTGGAACGGGTTAGCAAGATAACGTCTTGTTTTTTCCTTTTTCATGTAGTCAATGATTAATATTATTTAACTAATGATACTTTAGCCTTAGAGGTCCGAAAATAAGATATATTTGATGGATTGTGTGAAACTCATTAGAAGTAGTTGTATTTCATATCGCCTACTTCAGTGTTAGCAAAAGTTTAATGCATGTATGTATGTGTGTTCGTGGGATTGAATTATACTAGGTTGAGAATGTTCTGGTCTTTATAAGAAGTAGGAGTGGTATACTCTTTGTCCCTATTAATTAACTTATTTCTCTTCCACTTGGTCAAAATGCTGAATTTTTCTCAAGTTGGTTCTAGTTCTGCTAGCATGATTGACCCTGCCCCCTCCGCATTCTAGTTTGTTTTCAAGTGGAAGTTCAGTGTAAGAAATGGTATGTACAACTGCTCGTGTGTTGAGTATGGATATATTTTGATATACAATTTTTCAATCCTAGAAGGTATTGTTGTTTCTAGTTCATCATTTAGTTGTACTTAGAACAATTGATCAAGGGTATTGTTGCTTGGTCGAGCTTGGATTTGTAACAACTTCGTGTGAATTTACTCCAGCCTTTTATGTATTTTTAATAGTTTTAAATAAGGGGTTTGTTTGCCTTAGAGCTATCAAAGTTTCATAGCATAGGGAATGTGATTGTGTAAGTATATGTATGCGTCATCATAATGCACTTGTGTCTATCTTGATTCATTAGCATTGGGTGTGTGTGTTTGTGATTATATATATGTATGAAAATTGTGAGATTGGCAAGTACATTAGATTTTGTTCAGTCTAATTAGTTTCTAGGTTTGTGTGTGCATTTGAGCATGAAAATTTGTTGGAGTTTTTTGTTGTAATGCAAATGCATAAGTTTGAATGAAGGTATGGAGCTTTAATCTTTGTATGCTTAGTTTATTTAGTCTCAGTTTGTTTTAAAACCTTTTGGACTTGTTCAACTATAGTTTAAGATCTGTTAGTATAGTTTTTAGACGTGATCCATTTTTTTTATCAAGTCCAAGTCAAACTGGGACTGATTTTAGCCCACTATACATATTTGAAACTTATTTTTTGGGTTGGTTTAAAGTAATAGCAAGTTTGAATTTTAGTTGTAAATGGGTTGTAGGCTTGAATCTGTAGCAGATTTGAGCCACTAACCCAGACCATGGGCTGTCCTATCATTAGACAGCCTGCTGTTTTACTTTTAGTAGGCGTAGGGTGGCTGGGAGCACCTTTTTAGGCAATTTTAAAAAGGGAGAGGGGACACACTCAAGTAGGGGCATGTGCTTGCCCCCCAACTACCACCCCTATCTCATCTTTTTTTAGTCAATAAATAGAGTCTAGGAGAAGATAGAGAGAACACATTGAAACACCAACATATCTGAATTATTTTACTACACTAGAGTTCAAGGAAAAAATAGTGAGAAGAAAGGGAGAAACTTAAGAGAAAGTCAGAGAGGAAATGATAAAAAGAGGAGAGCTGAAATGTAAGAAACTTGAGATACGAGAGTCTTGGAGGTTTAAATTCTTGAAGTCTTAAGAAGAAAGTATAGGAGTATTTTGATTTTATTTTGATGTTGTGTTGCTGTTGGTTTTGAGAAGTTTCATTGCTTGTTTTGACTAGCGGAATCATCATTGTTAAGCTTAAAGAACATTTGCTCATCATGTATTTTTGCTTTGCACTTTGTATAAAGCATATTTACTTTTAAGTCATGTATGAATGACTTGTTTAGAGTCAACAACTTGAGAACTATGGTTTGAAAGAATTCAATCTTCATTATGTTAATGTTCCTTGCATATTTGTCTGTCTGTTTGTAAAAGGAAATGAAAAAGAATTCATAAGTGGTTTAGTATTTGGTTCACTTACTACGATATAAATATTGTTTGCCAGTATGCAATGTAGGATTTATTTTGTGAAACTAGATTTAAAAATTAAATACTTCAGAAAATTGGACAATTCTTAAGTGAATGGGGCTAGTTAGGACATTGAATGCAAATCATTAACACTCGGATGTTTAGGTAGAAACATGGGATTTGTAAAAGTAGCCCACCTTTGAGGCCTAGACAACTAGACTGTTCCTTTTAACCAAGTTAACAAATGGCTAATATTCTTTAATGTACTTCATTAACAAACAGTCCCCTATTTTTAATAAATAACCCTATTTAATATCTTGCTCCTTTTATGTGACAAAGTAGACGAATTTCCTTGTTTCGTCGAAATGATTTATCTCACTTTAAATTTTGCAATCTCTTTAAATTGATTAAAGCTCAATTTAAAGATTGGAAAACGATTAGGCAAACTAATAGGGGCGAGAAGACTCACACGATTAGGCATAATTATTAGTATGATCAGTGATCTACTTATCAGGCTAAAGAGAAATAAATTGACAAAGTCAATATGTTTTAACGATAAGTATGATTTGTAATCTGCTTATAGGCCAAAGAAATTAAGTTGATGAAGACAATTTCTGTTAAAATATCCCTTGCGGGTTACTTAATGTAAAATTGTATTAAGATATACCTAGCGGGTGACTTCATGCAATACTTGGTTAAACTCGCTTCGAACTTAAAAAAATACAAGTTCATCCAAAATAAAGGCGTGATCAAAATTTAAATGATAAAAATATAACAAGTATATGTAATGAATCAAGACACGACAATAAAGCAATTATGCTCGGCACAAGACTCGAGGTTGCCTAATACCTTCCCAAGAGAGTCAACTAAGGACCTTACCCGAAATCTATGACGCAGACTATTTAACGAGTCAAAGGTGTTCTAGAGATAGACTAACTGGTGATTTGACACACATTTGAACTTGTCAAGTGGAGACTCCGAGAATCTCATAAATTTGTACCTTATAACATCAGTCACAGCCTTTAAAATAATCAACCTCTTTAACCATAAAGAGCGTATGTTTTCTTTATTTTTATAAAAGAGGGCGTGATAGTTATTGGTGACACTCTTATAGTTACTGGTATAAATAGGACTAAGGGAAGTCATGTAGTCAATGTAGGAGATGTATGATATGATTAATCGGATAGTGATGTGGTTGAGAGAGTTAATGGGGAACCTGAAACTAGTGAGGATGAGCATGTAGATGAAGTTGATAGTAGTTCAAGTTCTGAGAATGAGAGGGTTGATGTAGATGTACCCGATGATGAATATTATGGGTCTGATGTACAGCCTGAGTTTGCTGAGGTTAGAGAAGAGCTGAGGAAGTATAAGAGGAGTGAGAGGCCTAAAGATAGGGGTGATATAAACTTTGGAGAAGCTGGTTGTGATATTTGATTTGATAAGTTGCGTACAGAGAGCCAGAGAAGTAGCAGAAACACAGGCTGAAATTTGATCCAGCTATTGAGAAAATTGCTTGGGAGTTTGGGTTTGACATTTTAGAGTGTGCAGCAATTTAGGGATGCAGTTACCAAATATTCAATTCATAGAGGGGTTCAGATAGATAAGTGGATTAATGAACCAAAAAGGGTGAATGTAAGGTGTAAAGAAGGGTGTCAATGGAAGTTATTTGCTAGTATTGAAGGCAAAAGTAACAACTTACCGGTGAAGACTTATGTCCCTTTTCATAAGGGCTACAAGACCAACAAAAAGTAAGTTGTTGAATTCCATATTTCTTGCTAAGTTTCTTGGGAACAACATTGTGTCACAACCAGGTGTTAGATTTTGGGAGTTGAGGAAATATATTAAGGAGGAGCTGGATATGTATGTGGACAAAACCACTATCAATAGAGCTAGTGCAAAGGTTTTGAAAGAGATCATGGCAGATGTAAAGGAGGAGTTTAGAAGACTGCTTGACTACAGGGACACCATTTTTCAGTTTAACCCTAGGAGTACTTGCATTGTAAAATCAGTGGATCATGGGGATGGAAAGAAAGTATTCTAGAGTTTTATATTTTCTTTCTTGCTATGAATAAAGGGTAGATGGAAGATAGCAGAAAGGTTATTGGTGTGGATAGGTGTTTCATTAAAGGGATGACTAAAGGGTAGCTTCTAGCAACAGTTTCTATGGGTGGGAACAATTAGATGTTCCCAATTGCATGGGCTATTGTTGAAGTTGAAAACACTACAACTTAGAGCTGGTTTCTGAAAGTGTTGAGTGAAGACATGAATCTGGAATACGATAGAGATTTAGCCATTTTGTATGATATGAAAAAGGTACTCTTCTTCCTGTTATTACTTAATTTATTTCACAATCAGGTTTACTAACTTTATTCTTTTTCTTTGTCAGGGTATAAGGGATGTTCTTCCTGACAGTCGGCACAGAATGTGCGCAAGACATGCTCTGGCCAACTTGTCAAAAAATTGGAGAGAGTTGCAAAGGAGGAACACTTTCTTGAGGTCTTCAAGATCTTCATGTGCTGCAGAACTTAATTACAACATGGAGCAGCTTGAGAAGTTGGGAAATAATATTTGTGAAGATTTGTTGGAATACATGAAAGAGGGTTGGTGCAGAGCTTATTTCACAGATAGTGTCAAGTGTGATATAGTTGACAACATGTGTGAAACCTTCAATGCTTGGATACTTGAATAGAGGCACAAGACCATCATCACTATGTTAGAGTAAAGGATATGAAAGTTAAGGGATTTTCTAATGGCTGGTGGTATGACATATCTCCAATTGTAATGAAGGTTTTCCAAGACAACCACAAGAGGGCCATGAAATGTACACTCACCTGGAATGGTCATGATGGTTATGAAGTGCTGGGGGAAAGGTTTAAGCATAAGGTTAATATGACTACAAATTATTATAGTTGCAGATCTTGGACCTTGAAGGGTATTCCTTGTGCCCATGCCATTGCTGCATTCCACCATATGAATGTCGACCCCACTACTTACATTTCTCAGTGGTATTATAAGGAAATATATCTGAAAGCCTATTCCATATACCTGTAGCCTATGCCTAACATGCCTATGTGGTTAGCTATAACCAATCCTCCTATTGAACTACCACCATTTAGAAAGATGCCTGGTAGGCCAAAAAAGAGCACAAAAAGAGAGAATATAGAGGCTTCCAAGTCATGCAAGTTGTCAAGGCAGGGTTTGGATATGAAGTGTTCTAACTGTGGTGGGTATGGACACAACAAGATTAGTTGTCCAAAAAGACCAAGAAAGGCTGGACCATCTGCTTTTATTGGCCTTCTACACTTTGTCTTGTACTTGCTGATTTAGTATCTGAATCATGTTTTCCATTTTGTAGATGCCTAGTACACCTGTTGCAGCTACAAGAAGAGGTTCAAACATAGCTGGTAGAGAAAGTAGCATTGATGCACCACCTAGTACACGCAAAGGAACTGGCAGAACTGATGCAGCCCGTGTCTGTGTTGATCAAGATGTGTTCGTTCCATCAAGACCGGTCACAAGAATCCAAGCCAAGATGATGCACCATGTTCATCTAGCAGGGCCAAGAGGAAGCATTGACTTGGAGAATAAGTGGCCGACTGCCAGATATGGAAGCTATATATTCCAGCTTGAGCCTGAGGCTGAAAGCGCCTGAACACTGAAGAATGGCACCGAGGTGTGAAGCAAACGAAGGGATACACTTGCGCCCGAGGCAGAAGAGTGCCTGAGCTAAAACAGTTAGTTCTGCTCTACGTCGCCTTGATCGATAGGCCAACTGTGGCCGTATTTACTACTTTATCCTTGGGGCTTCCTATATAAACCCCTTAGTATTTCATTTGCTAATCTAGTTGTTGTTGAATATTGAAAATAGCCTTTAAGCTTTTGTCTCTGTCGCAAGAAACCCTGAGTGGGAATACATTAAATGGAACTTGCGTCATTTGGTGGAATCTAATTGAACTCTTTCTACTTTGATCATTCAGCTTGCAAGAGTCAATTGTATTCTTGAGAATCGTTTTTTAGTATAGGTAGCCATTCACTTCGACTCGAAAGGTATCAAGACTAGTCCTTAATATTATTCGGGCAAGTTGATTTTGTGTCTTGCGTTTATCATTAGTTTTCCATTTTACTTCCGCATGTGTGGTTGTTGCATCTTTTTTGTTTCAAACCCGAGTTGTAATGCATTATCTTGGTATTAGAGCACAGTTGGAATTTTTTTCTTACAAATACAATCCTGTTCTTCGTATCTTTATTTTTGTCTTTCTGTTTCCGTTTCATGTTCTTGTTCATGTTGTTGTTTTTGTTCTTATACAAAAAAAGTCAAAAATCTGTTTGATTGTTGGTTATTTGGATTAAACAACCTTGGATTCTTTGATATCGGTGATAGTTGAGTCAGAAAAACCCCGTTCATACAATGTTTGTTGATAAGGTTTCTACGAGGTTTTGAACCTGTTTGAAGTTTGGTTGTTTTTGGTTTTTCGGGGTTGTTGTTTCATTTTTGGTCTGGTTTAAAAATTTGAAGCTCCGCCATTAACCACCATCCGTACGTCGGAAACTTGTTAAATTCTTGACACAGTATACAGACGCAATTTTATTTTGGTTTTTCTTGGAGCTCAAGTTGTTCCGTTCGTGGCTAAGACAAATACAGAACAAACCTGAATCTTACCTTTTTTTCTGGACTGTGAATGTAATTGAAACAGTCCGTACATCGAAGTAAGGAAAGTTCACTGTTCCATTGATGAAGGGTTAAAGAACGTTGCTGAAACCATGGGGAAGATTGAAAAAAGGAAAGAGTAAAAAGAGAAACCCTAAAGTGGATAAGGAGGGACCACTTCTATTTCCGTACAGAAACGGAGTGCCCGAGGCTGCAAAAGGGGAAACGAGGGGTAGATTCTCTTTCTTTCTTTGTATTCGTAAATTCTCTTTAGTGGATCTGTGAGTAATTGTCCTACTCTAGATTCTACTAATGGTTTGAGCTTGTGGGAACTTGTGCGCGATGAGTCAAAGTCCGAATTCTCGTAGTTAAACTCTTGACCTCTCGGTGCGCAGCTAAATAGTGTTCATACTATCAACTTGAACATTAATTCACTCTTTCCGAAGAAGACTATAAATCTTGCCCAACTCGGAGGATCTTGAGGGAACCGATCAATCCAACGAAGCCATTGAGACAAGTTCTTGTGAGGCCGAACCTAGCAAATTGAGTGGACACGAGTGCTACAAAACAAAGTGAGTGAGTGTCTGAGGTGATTACTGACCTAATATTTTCTTAAATCTAATTTTTCCAGGTAAATAGATGTAAAAGGAAAAAAGGTATGGATGTGCCCGAGGTGTTGTTAGCTGATCTTATGGTCGCGATACAAGGCTTTAGTGTCGAGCTGAGATTAGTAGGTGCTTGAGTTGCCAATTTCAAGTAGGAGCAAGCCGCCAAGGCCTTACCACGGTCCGGGGTAGGAACAAGCAATTCAACTCCCATGCGACCAACACAATTCACTGAGCTGGCCCAACGACAACAACTGAGGGTCGGAGCAGCTCATGATGAGAAAAACTTGGGCATTCCCCAAGCTAATTTACCACCACTTCAAAGGCACGGAAGAAATTTAGTAGCCATTGATGAAGAAGGTGATATTCGAGATGGAGAGTATCCCGAGGCTGACACTGAATTTGAGCCTCCGTATATTCCCCGAGGTTAGGCTCAAAGAGGTCGTAGGAACCCTTGAGGTCGAGGACGAGGAGCTTATGTTGATCGACATCTTGAATAGGAGTCTGATGATTATTACGATTATTCGGAGCAAGCTCGAGGTCGTAGAGATACAAACTTGAACAGTGTCAAAATCACTATTCCCTTATTCAGAAGAACTAGTGACCTAGACCAATATCTTGATTGGTAGGTATGTTTGAAATAAATTTGTGAAATAAATGAGATGGCCGATGAGAGAAAATATGCCTATGTTATTGCTTCGTTTGAGGCATATGCTTCTACTTGGTGAGAGTTTGAAAAGAGAATGAGAAGAAGGCACGCTTTACCCGAGCACCCTACTTGGGTGCAATTGAAAAGAGTGATGGATGTTAAATATGTGATAGCCAAACATCATCAAGAGCAACTTTGGAAGCTCTATGAATTGAAATAAGGGTCTAAACCGGTTGAAGAGTACTTTGACGAGCTTGAAAAGATTCATTTAACTCTTGACATGGAAGAAGACGAGAAGCAAACAGTCATTCATTTCAAAAATAGGCCGAGTCGAGAGATATCATCTCAATTGAGACTGCATGTGTTCCATACTTTGGATGAAGCTTTCCATGCAGCGATTGATGCTGAAGATTGGGTGAAGGACGACAAAGAAAATCGGTATCGAGGGAGGAATACAACTACTCCTTTAAATTGGGGTAAAGATTTGAAGAGTCCAAATCCTACCAATGCCAACACTGGTCGAGATCTGAAGAAACCCTTTGTAAAGAGAGTGACCAGCAATAACTCCAAGGAGTTGGGAAGTAAAACTCAACTCGATACTCCTAGTGCTTCAAATATTCAATGTTATAAGTGTAAGGGTTATGGTCACATGGCTAAAGAGTGTCCAACTCGCTGAGCTATGATATTGCTCGAGGATGGAACTGTCCGTGAACAAGCGAGTAACTCCGAAGGGGAAAACAGAGAAGGGACTGACCAAGTTGATCATGATGAAGACGGTTACAAAGCAACCGAAGCTAATCGTCTGGAAATATTTCTTGTGGTTTGAAGAAACTTGAGCACTATGGACATGGAGGATGACGAAGACGTTCAGAGAAAAAATCTCTTCCATGTGAGGTACCGATTAAGGGGGAAGGTGTGTTCGATGATCATTAACTATGGTAGTTCTTCTAATATAGTGAGCCAAACTTTGCTTTCATAAATGGGACTACCTACAATGAAACACCCCCATCCCTATCATCTACAATGGTTAAATGAATGTAGAAAACTGAGGAGAGCTAAGCAAGTGTTGATCAAATTCAGAGTGAGGGCTTATCAAGATAAGTTAATGTTCGATGTGGTCCCGATATAAGGTTGTCATTTGCTACTTGGGTGACCGTTGCAATATACTAGGTCTTTTGTTCATAATAGACGAGCCAACACTTGCACTCCTAAGCTCGAGGGTAAGAGTTTCATACTCAAGCATTTGTCTCCAAAACAAGTTAGTGAGGGCTATAAATGAATGAAGGAGCTGAAAGAAGTGGCCAAAGCTAAGTCTCCTATGGGGACACAAAATTGTGGTCAATGATAATACTGGAAAATCGCCCGTGTTTGGTAATATTTGTGTAATTATACAACTGGGTGAGTGCCTCCAAAGCACTGAATAAAGCAAGCTGATGATTTGCCCCGTGTACAAGGGTATCCTTTTGAACTCTAATTATGATTTCACTAACGATAAACCTTTGGCTAGTGTTATTCAAAATGTTTTGCAGGACTTCAGAGACATGTTTCCTGAAGAAATGCTAGGTGGATTACCTCCGTTACGAGGAATCGAGCACCAAATTGACTTCTTTCCGGGGTCTCAAATCCCGAACAAGCCAGTCTACCGGTGTAATCTCAAAGACACCAAAGAGCTCCAATAGCAGGTGGATGAATTGTTGAACAAAGGACTAGTTTGAAAGAGTTTGAGTGCATGCATCATTCTGGTTATTCTCGTGCCGAAGAATGATAGAACATGGCGAATGTTTGTTGATAGCCGGGCAGTCAACAAGATTGCGGTAAAGTATCGTCATCCTATTCCTTGATTAGATGACATGCTAGATGAATTGAATGATTCAAATTGCTTTTCAAAGATTGATCTCAGGTTCGGTTACCACCAAATCCAAATAAAATCGAGTGATGAGTAAAAAACTGCATTCAAGACTAAATTTAGTCTGTATGAATGGTTAGAGATGTCGTTCGGCCTCTCTAACGCACCAAGCACATTCATGAGATTAATGAACCATGTACTCAAACCGTTTATTAATAAGTTTTTTGTCGTGTATTTTGATAACATACTTGTTTATAGTAAATCCATGGATGAACATGTAGAACACCTAAGGCTTGTGCTTGATGTTTTGAGAAATGGAAAGATTTATGCTAACTTCAAAAAGTTATCCTTTTATGTTGAACGTGTTGTCCTCTTTGGGTTTGTTGTGAGTGCAAGTGGTGTTGAAGTCGATGAATCAAAGGTCGAGGCTATTAAAGATTGGATGACCCCTACTTCGGTGTCTCAAGTTCGAAGTTTCCATGGGTTAGCTAGTTCTTAAAGGAGGTTTTGATGCAGTCCAAATTGAGGATGATTCTAAGAGCCGGGCTAAGGAGTTATCAGACCTTCATCAAACTTGGATGATAGCTCGGAGAAGAGAGAACATTTGTCCGGGTAGCATGATAGTGAATCCAAAGAGCACGTTGGTGAGCGTTGGTTGATAGTTTAGGCCGTGTGCTTTGGAGCTCAACGAGCACCTCAACAAGCTGATTATGCTAGGCGCTTAAATACTTAGTATTTTTCAGCATTTTGATGCTTTTGCATAGCTAGACTTAATTTAGTTTGATGGCACTTATTTGGCCCTGCGTGGTCGCTTGATATTTAGCCAAATTATTGGCCTTTCCTTAGTTAATCTTTTCCTAGTTGATTTAGGTGTTAGGGGCTGAAACTATATAATCCCCTACCTAGCGTTATTTTCATTCAGCACCTTTGATAATTGAAAAACACAACTTTATGCTCTCAATACAAAACCTTGTGAACTTGTCCAATTTGGTGAAATCAAAATTGAACCTGTTCCAATTCTTGATCATTCAACTTTCAATTCCTAGTTGTCTTGAAGGTTGTTCCATAGAATAGGTCATCTTTGGCTTCATCAAGAAGGTAAGTAGACTAGTTCCTACTTGCAATTCTTGGTAGAGCATTGAGTGTCTTTCTTTTTATCTTGTTTCTTGTTTTCCTTAGATCATATTGCATCAGTTGGTATCAAAGCTTGGAAAGGGTTTGTTCCTACAACCCCAATCGTGTTCTCCGTGCCCTAGTTTTAGGTTCTTATTTTAGGTTTCCATTAAAAAAAAGAAGAAAAATGTGAAAAGGAACAAAAACAGCCGTGTTTAGTTGTTGGTGGATGATATTGCATGCTTAGGGTATGAAATCTTGAAGTTTTAGTTGAATCTTGACTTGTTTCATGAAGAATTTAGCCTTGTTTCTTGGAATCTTGAATAGGTGCTGCGTTCTTGGACTTGTAGAACTAATAGTTCTTGAATTGTTCTTGAATAATTTAGGAAGTTCTTGATTGAGTTCTTGAGAGTTCTTGACAAAAGTACTTGAATACGTTAGAAACGAGTGAAAGAAAACGTGCAATAAGATTCTTGAAACAGTCTTGATTGAATTCTTGAAAACGTAGTTGAGTTCTTGAAATAAAATCAATAGAATCTTGAAAGAAGAAAGTTCAGCATGTTCTTGTACCATTCTTGAGCTTTGAAACGTGATTCTTGGCTAGAAGTTGGTAGTTCTTGATCAACAACTTGCTATTCTTGAATAGGTTGAAAAATAACTTGATTTGATCTTGAAATTCCTAGCTTTTGCACGTTGAATTGGTGAGATTGATTGTTGAATTTCTTTGTTGTTTAAGAAGCTTGGAATGGCTGCACATAAGGGAAAGAAGGAGAAAAACATAAGCCTAATTAAAGAGCAAATCCCAATTCAAAGGGGAGAAGTTTACCCACTTTCCAAGTAAGGGAATTAGTTTTCCTTTGGTTTTGGGAGAGTGTTTGGGCAGCTGATCCTAGGGGAAAAGGAGTGGAATTTCGGCCATCAAGGGTACAAGGAGTGGTAAAAGTTGTCCAAATTTGAGTTGGAAAGCAAGGGAAAAGAGAAAAACTTCTCCTACTAAAAAGGGGCTTGTTCTAGGCGCCTATTTAAAGGTAGAAAATCAGATTTTCGTAGGATTTCCTTATTTCTTTGTGAACATCACTTCTAATTAGTAATTCTTCTAGTTAAGTTAATTACTAATCTTTGAGCTTGTAGGACTTCATGTTAAAACTCAGAATTTCCAACTTTTGTAGTTAATTCTTTGACTTCCCGTGCTCACTTTAAAAGCTGTACGCCTATAGAGTCTCATAAATTCACTCACCCCGAAGAGAACTAGTGAATTTGTGAACTTGAAAGGTCGTTGAGGAACCTGATCAATTCGAGGAAGCCATTTGGAACAAGTTTGTGAGATCCTACCTTAAATTTGAGTGTACCCGGGTGTCATTCAAAGTGAGGGAGCGGGTGAGGTATTTTGCTAATCTTAACATATTTTGTAATCTTTGTTTCTGTGTAGGCACATGGCTGGAGTAGTTGATAAACAAGATGGTGTTCCCGAGCCTACTTTGGCTGATATTTGGGCCGAGATGAGAGTAATCAAAGCGAACTTATGGCAATATATTGATAGAATGAGAGCCCGAGTTGATAATCTTGAAAAGGAGCAGACATCTATGACTCCAATATCTACTTGTAATGAGTTAATCTTGGGCAATCCCCAAGTAGTTAAGCCAAAATTGAGGTTTCACAAGTTAAAGGTGAATGCTTGTGGTTATAAGGGTTTCAATCTAGAACTTAAAGACTTGAGTGAAGGCATGCTTATTTCACCGAAAGTGGTTAATCTTTTGCACTTAACATGGGTGAGACGATGATAAGAATAAAAAACGAAACGCGGAAATAAAGATAAAGAGCGAGACACTACTCGAACTCCCTACTAAGTAACTATGGAGAACTCGTTCCATAATACCCTCGTATCGGTGTCAAGGAGGACCTACACTATGCAACTACCCTCGAGCCACACTTGGGGCTCGCAAATAGAATGATCGGGTTTTCGGTTCAAGACTCAACTAGGTTACACTAGTGAATTCAAGCAACCAAGGCAAAGGATTCTCCAAACAAGAGATAGTTTCTTTTCATCATTCATATAATTCAAGGTAGACTAAGGTTTGAATAGGTTTGTGAAGTATTTATAGACTTCACTTACATGTAATGAAAGCTCAAAAATACCCCCAAAGTGGGTTAAAATAATAAGGGCCTCATAGGGCTATAGTTGTCCAAAACATAGCAAATAAACTAGGAATCCCGCATCTTCAGCTCACTAGGCGCCCCAAGTAGGCGCCCAGCCTAGTAGAGTAGGCGGTCAGCCTACTTGGAGTGGGCGGTCAGCCCCTTTGGAGTAGGCGGTCCGCCCGTTTTACAGAGGCGGTCCGCCTAGAGGAGATCCAGAGAGTGCTAAAAAACTAGGCGGCCGGCCTAGTTGAGTAGGCGGTCCGCCTGGTGCTGTGGCCTCTTGAGTTGCTTCCAAAAGTGCTCCGGATGCCTCGTCAAGTGTACTAGAAGGTCCTCCATCCATGGCGTACCAAAGCATAGTCTTCAAATCGCTCCCGAGGCCTTCTTCCATACCCTTCCATATCAAGTGAAGATGGGTATCTTGGATCAACTTGGCTTGACTCCGAGTGAAGGGTCTTGAGGGGGTTTGGGTCTTATCATCCTCCCCTTCTTGAGAAGATTTCGTCCTCGAAATCGAAGCATCATCCACGACCTCTTCATCATTAAGCACAGCCTCTTCATTACCTACATTCAAAGGAACCAAGTCACTAACATTGAAGGTATTAGAAACTTGATACTCACTTGGCAAGTCGACCACATAAGCATTGTTGTTTATCTTCGAGAGCACTTGGAATGGGCCATCTCCTCGGGGTGCCAACTTCCCTTTCCTAAGGTTTGGAAACCTTTCTTTCCGGAAGTGCACCCACACATAGTCACCCTTCTTGAGTTCCACCTTCTTGCGTCCTTTGTTCTTCTTGGCGGCAACCTTAGCATAAGCTTCCTCCAAGTTCTTCTTCGCCTTTGCATGGAGTTCAACCAAAGCCTTGGCTCTACTTTTACCTTCAAAATTAACAACCATTTCCCTTGGCAAAGGGGTTAGATCAAGGGGAATCAAGGGGTTAAATCCATAAACACACTCGAATGGAGTCATGCCTATCATGCTATGCAATGTGCGATTGTAGGCAAACTCCATAAGAGGTAGACGATCAATCCAAGTCCCGGCCTTACCTCGGGTCATGGCTCTTAGAAGAGCACCCAAGGTTCGGTTTACCACTTCCGTTTGCCCATCGGTTTGGGGGTGGTGGGACGTGGAAAACAAGAGCTTGGTGCCTAAAGCACCCCATAAACACCTCCAAAAATGACTTAGGAACTTAGTGTCCCTATCACTCACTATGGTTTGAGGCACACCATGCAACTTCAAGACATTTTCAATAAATAAAGTTGCTACATGTTGTGCATCATCACATTTCTTGCATGGGATGAAATGAGCCATTTTGGAGAACCTATCCACAACAACATAAATGCTATCATGGCCCCCTCTAGTCCTTGGTAATCCCATCACAAAATCCATTGAGATATCCAACCATGGACTAGTAGGTACGGGGAGAGGGGTATACAACCCATGAGGGTGGGCTTTAGATTTGGCTCGCTTGCACTCAAGGCAATTAGCGCAAAACTTTTCCACATGCACCCTCATCTTTGGCCAATGGAATTGTTCTTGAAGAATGGCCAAAGTCTTTCTCGTGCCAAAATGTCCCATGAGTCCCCCGCAATGTGCTTCATGCACAAGCAACTCTCTCCAAGAGGACTCCGGAATGCACACCCTACCATTTTTGAAGATATAACCATCAAACCATTGGTATTTGTCAACTCTCTCCCCTTTCTCTAGAGTGTCATGGACACTCTTTAGCTTTGGGTAATGAGCATACATCAATTTAATGCTCTCAAAACCCATGAGCTTAGAGGTGAGAGTGGTGGCTAGGGCAAACTTTCTTGAAAGCGCATCCGCCACAACATTGTCTTTCCCTTTCTTGTATTGGATCACATAGGGAAAAGATTCAATGAATTCAACCCACTTGGCATGTCTCTTATTGAGCTTCTCTTGGCCTCTCAAATGCTTGAGTGACTCATGGTCACTCTTGATTACAAACTCACGAGGCCAAAGATAGTGTTGCCAATGGGCAAGGGCTCTCACAAGGGCATACAACTCCTTGTCATATGTAGAATAATTCAAGGAGGCCCCTTTCAACTTTTCACTAAAGTAGGCGATGGGTTTGCTATCTTGCATTAAAACACCACCAATTCCCACCCCGAGGCATCACATTCAACCTCAAATGCCTTTCCGAAGTCGGGCAATTGCAATAGAGGGGCGGTACTCAACCTACTTTTCAACTCAAGGAAGGCCTTCTCTTGAGGCTCTCCCCAAACAAACGGTTGGTCTTTCTTCACCAATTCGGTGAGTGGAGCGGCAATGGAGCTAAAGTCCTTCACAAATCGCCTATAAAAGCTTGCGAGACCATGAAAGCTCCTCACTTGAGTCACGGTAGTAGGAGTAGGCCAATCACGTATGGCCTCTACCTTAGACTCATCCACCTCCACTCCTTGGGCACTCACAACAAACCCAAGGAAGACCACCTTCTCAACACCAAAGGCACACTTTTTAAAATTAGCATAGAGCTTTTCGGCTCTCAACTTTTCAAGCACTAGCCTAAGGTGTTCAACATGGTCGTCTATTGATTTGCTATAGATCAATATATCGTCAAAATAGACGACCACAAACTTGTTGATGAATGGCTTTAGAACATGGTTCATTAGCCTCATGAAAGTGCTAGGTGCATTGGAGAGCCCAAAGGGCATCACCAACCATTCATAGAGACCAAATTTGGTCTTGAATGCGGTTTTCCATTCATCACCGGGTTTCATCCGGATTTGATGGTAGCCGGACCTAAGGTCAATTTTGCTAAACACACATGAACCGCTCAATTCATCTAACATATCATCAAGTCGGGGAATAGGATGACGGTACTTTACCGTTATTTTGTTCACGGCCCGACAATCAACACACATTCTCCAAGTGCCGTCCTTTTTGGGAACAAGGATCACGGGTACGGCACAAGGACTCAAGCTTTCCCTCACCAAGCCTTTAGTGAGCAATTCATCAACTTGCTTTTGCAATTCCCTTGTATCCTCCGGGTTGCTCCTATAGGCCGGTTTGTTCGGGATTTGGGATCCCGGGACAAAGTCTATTTGATGCTCAATGCCCCTCAAAGGAGGCAATCCATCCGGCATTTCATCCGGGAACATGTCACCAAAATCCTTCAAAACATTCTCAAACACACTAGGCAAAGGGTTAGAAGAAAAATCACAATTAGAGTTTAGAACCATACCTTTGTGCACTAGGCATATGAGAAGCTTGTTGCCATCATTTCCCTTTAGGATCTCGCCCGGTTGCATCATGGCACATATGCCACCGGTAGAAGTAGGTGGGATTGCCACCAAGCTTTTGGACAAAGGGCTAGTCTCAACAACCGACTTCGCCTTTGCCACTTCTCTCAACTCCCGCATCCGTTTGTAATCATCGCTCACTTGTTTGGGAGTCATAGGTTGGAGCACAAACTTTTTCCCCTCATGCGTCACCGTATAGGTGTTGGCATGACCATTATGAACCACACGTCGATCAAATTGCCTAGGCCTACCAAAGAGTAGGTGGCATGCTTGCATAGGCACAACATCGAACATGTGTTCATCCACATAGTTCCCAATCTTGAACTTGATCAAACATTGTTTAACCACCCTCAACTCACCACACTCACTAAGCCATTGAAGCCTATAAGGATTTGGGTGTTTCAAGGTAGGTATTTTCAATTGGGTAACTAGTGTTTGGCTAATAACATTAGCACAACTTCCCGAGTCAATGATCATAGAGCAAATGAGACCCATGACTCGGCATTTGGAATGAAAAAGATTCTCTCGTTGTAAGGTCTCAACATCCTCCACACACATGGCTCCTAGACTCCTCCTCACAACAAGGAAGGCATGGGAGTCATCATCTTCGATCATAGTAATCTCCCCTTCATCTCCCTCATCCTCATCACCCTCTACTCCCTCTTCTTCCTCGGGCTCACTATCTTGCTCATAGACCAAGTCACCAACAAGAACCATAGTTTTCCGAGTAGGGCAAATCTTTAGAGAGATGACCATATCCCTTACACTTAAAGCATTGAGTAGAAGAAGAGATTGGATTACTCAATTGAGTTCTAGAGTTACCTCCCACGGGTTGTGTCGACCTTTCAAAAGGCTTTTTCACTTCCTTGCTAGCACTTGCACCACTTACACTTGGGAATTTGGCATTAGTTGTAGGAGACTTCCAATCCTTTGGCTTGTTCAATGGAGTAATAGCATTACTCTTGTAGCGAAGGGATTTCTCCTCTTTGAGCCACTTCTCGGCTTCTACCGCATCCTCACATAGCTTGTAGTGATCATTGTACTTATGAAACTTCAAAAGTGAAGCTATGTCTCGGTTTAAGCCCCCTTTGAAACGGATCATGGCCGTTTCATTGTCTTCCTCATCCAAGTCTAGAGTCATCCGGACTTGTTCAAACTCATTGAAGTACTCCCCAACCGACTTGGAACCTTGTTTCAATTCATAGAGACGCTTTTGTTGGTCCACTCGGTATTGGTTAGTCAAGTACTTTTCATCCATCACACGGATCAACTCATCCCAAGTAAGATTAAGAACCATCCCCATCCTCCTTCTATTCCTCTTTACCGACTCCCACCATGTAGAAGCAAAGGACTCAAAGGTAGAGATAGCATACTTAGTCTTCTTCACTTCGGGCATGTCATTGGTGTCAAATATACGTTCCATGGACAACTTCCAATCAAGGTACTCCACCGGATCACTACTCCCTTTGAAAGGAGGAATAGTAATCTTCACACTATTAAGATTGTTGTTGTTGTCACGACCCCCACGGAATGGCTCCGGTTGGCCCCCATAGTGGTCTTCATTCACACCATACTCCCTCCTTGCATTCCCTCCAACAAATCCCATAGGTGGCCCTCGACCTCGGCCCCTACCTCGATCCACATTACGACCCCAATTCACACCACGTCTTGGTTGAAAGTGATCATCAAAACCATACATATCATCACCATACTCGGCTTCCTCCCCTTCTTGAGCTTCATCGACTTGCTCAAGAGGTTGCACATTTCGGATGGGTCTTGGTAATGGGTTGTTTCTTGGGGGATTATCCAAGATACGGGGAATGCCCGTTCGTTCAATTCTCTCTCGATCTTCCTTTACCCGTTGTTGATTGAGCAATTCAACAACTTGCTCCGGGGTAAAGGTAGGGCTACTCGAGCCTTCTCCGGTCTCAATTTGGACACTCGGGGTCCCCTTTTCAATTGGGACACTCGGGGTCCCTTGGTCTCCTTGGGTACTTGAAGCACCCTTTTCAAGTGACTCAATCCTTTGAGTCATAACATCCATCTTGGCAAGAAGGCTAGCCAAGGCCTCCTTGATGAAATATTGACCTTCGTTGGCCATTGTACCTACAAATAAAAGAAACAAGAGTTAGTTAAAACACCTCACTCGCTCCCTCACTTGTGTTCACTCGGATCACTCGTACGGTGGCGATGGCTATTTCACTCTTGCTTGAACTCAAAGCTTCACAAAGTTGAATAGTAAACCTAAACCTAATCACTCGACTCAAAAGCCAAATGTACTCCGGGGTGAGTGGAGTTAATAGGACTCGATTGGAACGCTAAGCACTTTGAGTGAGGACTTGAGTCAAAAGGCACTACGGATCTTCTTTGAGTTCTAGTCTCCGTTCTAAGGCACGATGATCCTAGTAGCTTGAAGTAATTAGTATTAATCGAGTAGGATTATACTCTAATAATACTAATTAGAAGCAATGCAAACAACAAAACAAGCGAACCTAGAAGAAACTACCCGATTCCCAACTTTCAGCAAAGTAGGCGCCCCACCTGTTTGGACTAGGTGGTCCGCCTGGTGTCTGCAGAGGGGAGTAGGCGGTCAGCCTACTCTAAGTAGGCGGTCCGCCTCTGTAAAGTCCAGAGAGCTAGAAAATTTCAGGCGGTCCGCCCGTTTCCCTAGGCGCTCCGCCTACTGCAAGTTCCAGCACAGTTCAAATACGATTTTCTTGGTTTTGCACCCAAAAATTCATCAATCCACACGTTGTTTTGGCAATTCAAAGGTACCCAATTGTTGTTTCAAGCACAGAGATCAAACCCCAATCAATTTTATCAAACCCCAATGATGCAATGCAATTCCCGAAGGGGTTGCTAGTACAAACGCGGAAGAACAAACAATAAAGATAAAGATAAAAGCAAGACAAAACTTGCTTCTTTCGAAAGAACAGTGAGGAACCTGTCTCAAAGCTCAATCAAAAGGGATACAAGGATCACCTATACTATGCAACAATCCTCAAGAGAACATTGCCTCTTGCAAACTGAATGATCAAGAGGAATGTTCAATCGGACTAACCGAAAGCCACAAGTCCTTAAAAGCCCTCACCGGGGTTTTGCTCACGACGGAGACAAGAAGAAATGTGCTCGGCACTTTCATTCAATTCATCAATGTTCAAAAACTAGCTACTTACAATGAAAGGAAACAGTGTTTATATAGGAAATACTAAGGGTAAACTAGTAAATAGGTCACAGTTGACCAATAGAAATAAGCCACGCAGGGCTGAGTTAAAATGTGTTCGGCAGACTTTAACTTCGGTAAGCCTTGGCTTCGGTTCTCGATTGTCTGCTCGGACACACACTTGCCTTTGGACGCTCAATTGTCTTCGAGCTCAATGTCCTCGGTCACCTTGCCTTCGGGCTCAAATCTGAAGATAATGCCTTCGATTCTTGAGCTCGGCCACTCAGCTTCGGAGCAATTGTTTTCCTTCGGCCAGGCTAAGTGAACGTGCACATCGTGCAACAGCTTGGCTTGGCTTCTTGTCATCGGTCTCCTCGGTGGATCGATCACTTGATCAGCACGTGATCGGGCTGCATCATCCTCCCCTTCTTGAGAAGATTTCGTCCTCGAAATCAAGTCCTCCTCGTCCTCCGAAGTTGGACCTACAACACAAGGAACTAAGTCAGCAACATTAAAGGTTTTGGACACGTTATACTCACCAGGGAGGTCGATCACGTAGGCATTGTTGTTGATCTTGGTCAACACTTGAAATGGACCATCCCCTCGAGGAGCCAACTTTCCTTTCCTTTGGTTCGGGAAGCGTTCCTTTCAGAAGTGAACCCAAACCCAATCTCCCTTCTTTAATTCCAACTTTTTACGCCCCTTGTTTTTCTTTAAGGCAACCTTTGCATAGGCCTCCTCGAGGTTCTTCTTCACCTTTGCATGCAATTCGATCAAGGCAGCTGCTCTTCGAGTACCTTCAAAATCAAGAACAGAATCTCGAGGCAATGGGGTTAAATCAAGTGGAATCAAAGGATTAAAGCCATACACACATTCAAACGGGGTCATGTTGATCATTCTATGCACCGTTCGATTGTATGCAAACTCCATCATGGGCAAACGATCAGCCCAGTTTCCAACCTTCCCTTTGGTCATTGCCCGAAGCAAAGATCCCAAGGTTCGGTTAACTACCTCGGTCTGTCCATCAGTCTGAGGATGGTGAGACGTCGAGAATAGTAGCTTGGTGCCGAGGGCACCCCACAAACACTTCCAAAAATGACTCAGGAACTTCGAGTCTCGATCACTTACAATAGTACGAGGTACACCATGCAATTTTAACACATTAGAAACAAACAATGTAGCTACATGCTGTGCATCATCACACTTTTTGCAAGGAATAAAGTGAGCCATTTTTGAAAAACGGTCAACCACAACGAAGATGCTATCATGTCCTCCCCCCGACCTTGGTAACCCCAAGACAAAGTCCATGGATATATCAACCCAAGGTCGATCAGGCACAGGCAACGGAGTGTACAATCCATGAGGGTTGGACTTCGATTTTGCTTTCTTGCAAACGAGACAAGCGTTGCAAAGCTTTTCCACATCTCGTCGCATTTTGGGCCAATGGAACTGCTCGGTCAAGATACCAAGAGTTTTATCGACACCGAAGTGCCCCATTAGTCCACCTGAGTGAGCTTCTCGAACCAAGAGCTCTCTCCACGATGACACTGGCACACAAACCCTCCCATTTTTGAAGAGGTAGCCATCATGCCACTGATATTTCTCAACCTTTCGGCCACTCAAGATTGTGTCTCGAACACATTTCAGCTTGGGATCGTCCTCGTACATCGACTTGATGCTTTCGAATCCCATGAGCCTAGAGGCGAGAGTGGTCGCTAAGGCAAATTTCCTTGATAGCGCATCGGCCACAACATTATCTTTTCCCTTTTTGTAATGAATTACATAGGGAAAGCTTTCAATGAATTCAATCCACTTGGCATGTCTTCGATTCAATTTCTCCTGACCTCGGAGATGTTTCAAAGACTCATGATCACTTTTGATCACAAACTCTCGAGGCCACAAATAATGCTGCCAATGGGCGAGTGCTCGAACGAGGGCATACAACTCTTTGTCATACGTAGAGTAATTCAAAGTTGCACCCTTAAGCTTTTCGCTAAAGTAAGCGATTGGCTTCGAGTCTTGCATCAGCACTCCTCCGATCCCAACTCCAGACGCATCACACTCGACTTCGAATGCTTTGCCGAAATCAGGGAGTTGCAACAACGGGGCAGAACAGAGCCTCCGCTTCAACTCTTGGAAAGCCCTCTCTTGGGACTCTCCCCACACAAATGGATTGTCTTTCTTCACCAGCTCGGTTAAAGGAGCTGCCACGGTGCTAAAGTCACGAACAAACCTTCGGTAAAAGCTAGCTAAGCCATGGAAGCTACGAACTTGTGATACCGAGGTTGGAGTTGGCCAATCTTTGATGGCTTCGACTTTTGATTCGTCGACTTCGACACCATTAGCACTGACAACAAATCCAAGAAAGACTACACGATCGACACCAAAGGCGCATTTCTTGAAGTTGGCATACAACTTCTCTTCTCGTAGCTTCTCGAGCACTTGCCTTAGGTGGTCGACATGTTCATCCACGGTTCTGCTATAAACAAGTATGTCATCGAAATAAACGACAACAAACTTATTTATGAACGGTTTGAGCACATGGTTCATCAGTCGCATGAATGTGCTCGGTGCATTGGATAAGCCAAAAGGCATCACCAACCATTCATAGAGACCGAATTTGGTCTTGAATGCGGTTTTCCACTCGTCCCCGGGTTTCATTCGGATCTGGTGGTAACCGGACCTGAGGTCTATCTTCGAAAAGCATGAAGAACCACTTAACTCATCTAGCATGTCATCTAATCGAGGGATAGGATGACGATACTTTACCGTTATTTTGTTGACTGCTCGACAGTCAACACACATTCGCCATGTTCCATCCTTCTTCGGGACAAGGATAACAGGAACGGCGCAAGGACTCAAGCTCTCACGAACGAGGCCCTTGTTCAGCAATTCATCAACCTGCCGTTGGAGCTCTTTGGTGTCTTCGGGATTACACCGGTATGCAGGTTTGTTAGGGATTTGAGACCCTGGTACGAAGTCAATTTGGTGCTCGATTCCTCTCAACGGAGGTAATCCACCTGGCATTTCCTCGGGAAACATGTCCTCGAAGTCCTGCAAAACTTTGCGAACAAACAAAGGCAAAGGGTTATCATTAGAAAAATCATCATTAGAGTTTAGAAAGATACCCTTGTGCACGAGGCAAATCATCATCTGACCGTGGTCGTTGCCTCGTAAGATCTCACCGGGTTGCATGATTGCACAAATTCCTTTCACTTCGATCGGTGAGTTTGTTTCTTCGGGCCCCAATTTTGCTCCTATCGGAAGCTTAGCTTTGGCCGCTTCTTTCAATTCTTTCATTCGTTTATAGTCCTCGGTGACTTGTTTTGGAGACAAGGGTTTGAGCATGAAACTCTTCCCATCAAGCTTCACAGTATAAGTGTTGGATCTGCCATTGTGAACAGCGGTACGATCATACTGCCATGGTCGACCTAATAGCAAATGACAAGCTTGCATCGGAACCACATCGAATATCATCTCATCTTGATACTCTCCGATTTTGAACTTGATCCACACTTGTTTGACAACTCTCAATTCTCCACACTCATTCAGCCATTGTAACTTGTAAGGGTGGGGATGCTTCATCGTAGGTAATCCCATTTGTGAAACCAAAGTTTGGCTCACTACATTGGCACAACTACCGGAATCAATGATCATCGAACACACCTTTCCCCTCACTCGACATCGGGCATGAAAGAGGTTTTCTCTTTGGTTGTCCTCTTCTTCAAGAGTCATGCAGCTCAAATTCCTTCGAACCACAAGAAACATTTCCGGATGATCAGCTTCGGCAGCCTCATGATCATCATCAACTTCAGCTCGATCAGTCTCCTCGATAATTTCCTCCTCGGTGTCACTCGCTTGCTCATGGACGGTTCCATCTTCGAGCAGAAGCATAACTTTGCGAGTTGGACACTCTTTTGCCATGTGACCATAACCTTTGCATTTGTGACACTGAATATTTGAAGCACTAGGAGAGTTGAGTTGAACTTTACCTCCCACTTCTCTTGGTTGGTTAACGGTCACACCTCTTTCGAAGGGTCTCTTCGAATCTCGAACAGCGTTAGCACTTGCTTGGTTTGGACTCTTCCATTCTTTACCTCGGTTCAAAGGAGTATAAGTAGTGACTCCTCGATACCGGTTTGCCTTATCGTCCTTCATCAATTTTTCAGCTTCGGTGGCAGCATCGAACAGATCTTCCAACGTGTGATACACGTGGAGTCTCAACTTAGATGACACATCCCTAGCCAAGCCATTTTTGAATCTGATAATGGCTTGTTCTTCGTCTTCGACCAGATCAAGATTCAATCGAACCTTTTCAAACTCATCGTGGTACTCTTGGACGGACTTGGACCCTTGCTTTAACTCATAGAGTTTTTGCATTTGAGTCTGCCTGTACTTGGCACTCAAATACTTAGCATCCATTGCTCTTCTTAATTGCGGCCAAGTATTGACTTCGGGATAGTCATTCCTTCGTCTATGCCTCTTGTCAGATTCCCACCACGTTGATGCATAAGCTTCGAACGAAGCAATGGCATGGGCAGCTTTTCTCTCATTGGTTTCAAAGATGCGCTCCATTTTAAGCTTCCATTCAAGATACTCATCGGGATCACTAGTTCCTTTAAAGGGTGGAATAGTGATCTTGACACTGTTCAAATTTGAGTCTCGAACAGCTCTAGCCTGCTCGGGAAACTCATCTTCTCGATCATCAGCCTCGCGCCCAATATTTCTTTCAACATTTGCGCCTCGGCCTCGACCTCGGAAATTTCCACGTCCTCGGTAAGCTTGCCTTCGTTGAGCGAATGGCGGCTCACGCTCATATTCGTCCTCGGGAAATTCCTCCTCATCAACCTCTTCGGCAACAGCTCCAAGATCTCTTCGGGCCACTGGGGGTGGTATTCTTTCTCCTCGGGGAATGCCCAAGTTTTGATAAGCAGCTTGGGGATTGCCCAAGTTAAGTTCTCTTCGAATTGCTTCACTCGTCAACTGATGTTGTCGTACAAGCTCAGCATACAGCTCAGGTTTCATCGGAGTGGATTGGCTCGTTCCAACGCCGGACCCATTCATGGCCACGGACGCGTTTCCCTGCTCGAGGTTAGCTACTCGAGCACTCACTCCTCTTACTTCGGCACTGATGCCTTGTATCGCAGCCATGAGATCGGCTAACGATAATTCAGGCTTTTCAATACTTTTGCCATCGTTTCCAGCCATGTTACCTGCACAAGTCAAAGATCAAACAAATGTTAGGGTTAGAAATCACCTCACACACTCCCTCACCTTTGATGGGTGGCACTCGGGTCCACTCAATTTATGGGTTCGGGTTTTTTTTTTTTTTTTTTTTAATCACTCAAAGACTTGTTAACAGTGGCTCGTCCAATTGATCGGTCCTCTAAGATCCTTCAAGTTCGACAATAGTCACTGCCTCTTCGGGAAGAGTGAAGTGATGTTCGACTCGATGGAACGGACGCTTTTTAACTGAGCTCGGGGAGTCAAGAGAATTTCTACGAAAGTTTGGACTTCGGTCACCCCTTCGCACGAATTCCTACCAGCTTAAAAGAGTTAGTACGACCTTGAGTAGGACAATTACTCAAAAGATCCACCAACTAGAATTTTGACACGAAAGAAAGTGAGAACCTAGGAGAATCTACCCTTTTGATTCCCTTTAGGAATCTTTTTCGATCACACCCACTTCTGTCCGTACAAGAGTGGTCCCTCCTTTGGTACGGATAGGGTTTTACCTTATCCACTTCCCCTTTTCAGCCGACAATTTTCACCTGGGGTTTTGATGTTTACACTTTAACCCCTTTCTTCCTCAATAGAACAGTGACCTTGCTCCGGCGTACGGACGCAACAACTTCGGTTCACTGACCACGAAATTCAACAGATCTGAGTTGCTCTTTCAACTCCGGTTCCAAACAACAACGGAGGAAATCAAAGGGAGTTCTTCGAACTAAAATTCAGCTCGTTCGTGTCGTACACTGTTACGATTTTGTAACAATTTCCGGCGTACGGACATCGATTTAAACTCAGAGCTTCGATTTTTGAGCAACAAACAAACCCAAATCACTCAAGAACCACCAATCTTCACCGGTTTCTTCCAAACACAGTGGGGTTCGAGTTCAGTCACCATTAAAGCTCAAAACAGTCCAAAAATTCATCAAGAAACCCTAGTCACGAAATTGGTACGTCGGGTACTTGCTGGATTCAGAACTCGATGGTGAACAAGAATCAATGGTTGTTTTCCCAAACAACCAACAATCAAACACAATTTTTGAATTTTTCTTTTAACACCTTTTTTTTTTTTTTTTTTTTTGTAAATAATAACACCAACAGTAACAAAAATCAAATCAGAATTCGAAAAGGAAAACAGAGACACATACGCACGAAAATAAAGATAACGTGAACAGGATTTGGGGTTGTAGAAACAAGCCCAAACCGTGCTCTGATACCAAGATGATGCAATGCAATTCCCGAAGGGGTTGCTAGCACAAACGCGGAAGAACAAACAATAAAGATAAAGATAAAAGCAAGACAAAACTTGCTTCTTTCGAAAGAACAGTGAGGAACCTGTCTCAAAGCTCAATCAAAAGGGATACAAGGATCACCTATACTATGCAACAATCCTCAAGAAAACATTGCCTCTTGCAAACTGAATGATCAAGAGGAATGTTCAATCGGACTAACCGAAAGCCACAAGTCCTTAAAAGCCCTCACCGGGGTTTTGCTCACGACGGAGACAAGAAGAAATGTGCTCGGCACTTTCATTCAATTCATCAATGTTCAAAAACTAGCTACTTACAATGAAAGGAAACAGTGTTTATATAGGAAATACTAAGGGTAAACTAGTAAATAGGTCACAGTTGACCAATAGAAATAAGCCACGCAGGGCTGAGTTAAAATGTGTTCGGCAGACTTTAACTTCGGTAAGCCTTGGCTTCGGTTCTCGATTGTCTGCTCGGACACACACTTGCCTTTGGACGCTCAATTGTCTTCGAGCTCAATGTCCTCGGTCACCTTGCCTTCGGGCTCAAATCTGAAGATAATGCCTTCGATTCTTGAGCTCGGCCACTCAGCTTCGGAGCAATTGTTTTCCTTCGGCCAGGCTAAGTGAACGTGCACATCGTGCAGCAGCTTGGCTTGGCTTCTTGTCATCGATCTCCTCGGTGGATCGATCACTTGATCAGCACGTGATCGGGCTGCATCACCCAATCAAAGTTCAACATTCCACCATGTTCATAACTAGGGTTTCAAATTTTCAAGTTCTTCAAGGGTTTCAAATTTTCAATCCTTGTGTTTCTACTTCAAATTCGATGCTCAGGGTACCAAAAGAACGGGTTTCCAACAAGGAACAAAACCCAATATCAATCACGCAATGGGTCCAACAAACCAAGATTCTATGATCAAATTTTTGTGTTTTTCAACCCTTTTCTATTTTTTTGTGTTTTCTTCTTTTTCTTCAACAACAAATAAGAACCTAAGATAGAAACCAACCTAGGCACGAAGAATCAAGGGTCGGGGGTTTGTAGAAACAAAACCCGAGCCTTGCTCTGATACCAAGATGATAAGAATCAAAAACGAAACGCGGAAATAAAGATAAAGAGCGAGACACTACTCGAACTCCCTACGAAGTAACTATGGAGAACTCGTTCCATAATACCCTCGTATCGGTGTCAAGGAGGACCTACACTATGCAACTACCCTCGAGCCACACTTGGGGCTCGCAAATAGAATGATCGGGTTTTCAGTTCAAGACTCAACTAGGTTACACTAGTGAATTCAAGCAACCAAGGCAAAGGATTCTCCAAACAAGAGATAGTTTCTTTTCATCATTCATATAATTCAAGGTAGACTAAGGTTTGAATAGGTTTGTGAAGTATTTATAGACTTCACTTACATGTAATGAAAGCTCAAAAATACCCCCAAAGTGGGTTAAAACAATAAGGGCCTCATAGGGCTATAGTTGTCCAAAACATAGCAAATAAACTAGGAATCCCGCATCTTCAGCTCACTAGGCGCCCCAAGTAGGCGCCCAGCCTAGTAGAGTAGGCGGTCAGCCTACTTGGAGTGGGCGGTCAGCCCCTTTGGAGTAGGCGGTCCGCCCGTTTTACAGAGGCGGTCCGCCTAGAGGAGATCCAGAGAGTGCTCAAAAACTAGGCGGCCGGCCTAGTTGAGTAGGCGGTCCGCCTGGTGCTGTGGCCTCTTGAGTTGCTTCCAAAAGTGCTCCGGATGCCTCGTCAAGTGTACTAGAAGGTCCTCCATCCATGGCGCACCAAAGTATAGTCTTCAAGTCGCTCCCGAGGCCTTCTTCCATACCCTTCCATATCAAGTGAAGATGGGTATCTTGGATCAACTTGGCTTGACTCCGAGTGAAGGGTCTTGAGGGGGTTTGGGTCTTATCAGACGATGGTATTCATATCTCTATGATGGATATAAGGTTGAGTGGAAGGTCAAAGTAATAGTGTCACAAGGAGAATACCTTGAAACGGTTTGGTGTGATGTGTATCCTCTTCAAACATGTGACTAGTGTTTCGGGCAACCATGGTTCTTACATCACAATGTCCCATATGTGCGAGATTGGATAAGATATGTAGTGGACGACGAAGGATGGCCTCTAATGCCATTACCGCTTACAAAGAAATGTCCCAATAGTGCCTATGCATCTTCTAAGCATGTAGTGGAGTGTAATAATCAAAAGGGAATGTTTGGGGTGACTAATGTAGTTGGACTGCCACCAAAGAGACAAGAGGATGTAGTTGAAAAGAATATGAGAGAATAGAAAGAAGAAAAGAAAAAAGGGGAAGATTTTTCTTCTAACACTTATAATTCTTCGTTTTCCTCTAGTTGTTTAAAATCTCTTGCAGGTACCATTGGAAACAAGCTTGGAAGTGAGCACCAATTATTGGAAGTGTAAGAAGAAGGCGTTTTAGGGGCTGCCCATGGTGATGTAGGGTCTGCCCGTGTTGACTCTAAGCTTGAGGAAGACAATGTAGGTAAACGAGGTCAATCTTGTGACCTCCAAGGTAAGTCTACTACACTCAATACTCTTGGAGCTAGTGAAGAGAAAGTTAATAATGTGAGTATGAGTAGTGGTATGTTTTATTTGGACCTTAAGTCATCGCTGCCTTGTAATGGAAATTTAAATAAGGTTAGCGATGATACACTAGTTATTCTTAAATGTGCTCCTAAGATTGAAACTACCTGTAAACTTGATGTAATGAATACTAGTGTTGACACTTGTGTTGAGGGTCTAGGTATTAAAAGTAATGCTTCTAAGGATGTCATTGATAAAAGATTGAATGCTGTCCTAAAAGTAGACTTTAAACGTCAATTGTTTGATCGTGGAATTGAAGGTGTAGAGTCTTTTTTGAGTTCTTTTGATGTCAAAATGGACCACGGTAATGAGACTGAATTATGTGATAAGTTTGGTACTTTTGACGTCGATGGTGATGTGAATTTAAGTGAGACCTTTCTTGTGAAACTATTCTTACTTGGAGATACTTGTTGTTTAGATAATGAGTTTGAGTATCTTAAATTTCTTTTTTGTGATGGAAGTAACTCCTTGTTTGAATGTAGTTCACCTGGTAGAGGGCATTGTCGTGAGAAGAAAAGTATGGATCTTTGTATAACTCCTGCTCCTTCTTTGTGTTGTCCAAATGATAGCTTTGAGCATGGTTGTAATTCTGATTTTAAAAGTATGCTTATTAAAGTGGACACCATTGATGAAGTTACACTAGGAATCACTTTTCTTTACTATTTGTTTGCCTGTGATGAGGGTCATGAAGGTGTTAGTAGTTCTTGTGAGAAGGATGAAAATTCTGATTGTTACACATGTCATGATGCTTTTGCTTACTCTAGGATAGAGGATGGCATATATTTGTATCTCATGATTCATGCTTCTCTGGTATACTATTGTTGTGATTGGATTCATCCTTGTTCCTACAGCTTGTTGTTACAATATGAATTTCTTGAGACATGTGTCATGTTTGATGGGTTGACCTCGTTGGTTTTTGACCCGGGAATTGAGCTTAAAATTTGTCACTTACATGACTTAATGGCTCCCGAGTTTTGGTTTGATATGTCCTCTTAGTGTTATGTGTAACCTTAGAAAGCACTCCGTGTGTTTGAAAATAATACAAGTGGAGGGCTGTTGGAAAGATACTCCGTGGGAGTTATTGTGGTATGCAACCCAAACTTGTAAACTCCATGATGACGGTTTCTTTTCTTGGCTTATGCTTATATTTGGGCTTTCTAAGGCCATGGCGATTAGTGTTAGAATTTTTGGCCAGTTTGGTGGCACACTTATGCCATCTCATGGGTGTATTATTGTAGGGCTATTTGTCTATTGCCTAGTTGAGACTTGGGAGTTATCTAAACTCATTGTTGTCCATATTTTGCAGGAATCAGATTCGAGGACGAATCCTTCCCAAGAGAGGGAGAATGACGTAGATGTAATCCATGGAGGAGAGAAGATAAATATCCATTGTTGCCGTGTTGATGATGGTTTGATTTCAAGGACGAAATCCTTTCAAGAAAGGGAGGATGATGCTGTCCAAATTGAGGATGATTCTAAGAGCTGGGCTAAGGATTTATCAGACCTTCATCAAACTTGGAGGATAGCTTGGAGAAGAGAGAACATGGTACGGGGTAGATATGCGGAAGCAAATAACAAGGATGCGGAAGCAACAATCACAAGTTAACAAGAAAGTAAGGGACGGGGAAGAACAGAAATAGAAGAAAAGAATGGATAAACGATTCAAACCATGAATTGAATATCCGAGAGAGGAAGGGAAACTCGAACCGTACAAGAATCCGTACTAGTGATGAATCTCCATAGGTCCTAAGCAAGAGATAATCCGAAGCTTCAAGCTTCTACAAAGAAGAAGGCCTTTCCTCTCTTTCTCAAAGTCTATTCTTCAAATCTAAACAAGCTAATGAAATAAATGACTAAGTGTGGTATTTATAGGTTCACCACACTTCTAAATGAAATGCCTAAATAGCCCCTAAGTCTAGTCAAAACAATACAAGTCACTTAGGGCTATAGTTGGAATTACACCACAAAGTAGTGGGAATCCCGTCAAGGCCACAGAATTGGGAGGCGCCCGCCTTAATAAGGGAGGCGCTCTGCCTCACAAAGTCCAGAGAGTGATGTTCGAGTAGGCGGTCCGCCTAGTGCATGGGGCGTTCCGCCTCTTCCTGGGAGGTATGGATACGGCTCAAAATGGACTCTAACTGTTCCTCCTTGGTCCGTAGTCGGCCCTCCCTCAATTGTGCTCAAGTCCATGACTCCAAATCACTCTCGAACCCTCCTCTGGAGCCCTTGCCTTGGATCTTTTGTGCTCTTCACGCTTGGTTCTTGATGGTTGACGCTTTGGCTCAATTTTCCCCGCATCATCCTCCCCTTCTTGAAAGGATTTCCTCTACGAAATCAAACCATGAAGCCTACATTCAAAACAAGCACAAAAAAGCTTCCCAGTACAAGAGTAGGTTAGTGAATAAAGTGTGGGAAAACACACTCTTGTGATAGAGCCAAACATCAATACCAATAAAAAAGCTCATGTCTCTCAAGGAAACAACAAGTGCTTGACTCCAAAAGAAAGTGCATCCAACACAAGAACAAGCAAAGAGATCAATAGGACATGAAACATGCAAGATGTAGCAATCAACTTCCCTATGACTCCTAAGCTTATGACCAACACACCAAGCCTTCAAATCAATACTATCACAATGTGACATATTGGCTTTGGCATGCTCAATACTCAAGGTCTGATCAACATATGGGATGGAGTAAGCAACATAATTCAAGCGACAACTAACATCAATTACTCCACTCCCCTTCCTAGAAGCACTCTTACACACACCAAGAGTGACTTCCTCACCCTCAACCCCACCTCTAAGACAATCTCCCTCACTAGACAAACTATCAAGGAAAGCTTCCATAATGGCTTCTTCATCATTATATCCCACACAATCAAGTTTAGGACTACTATACCAACACAATCAATTCCAAGACCATTTGTCTCACTGATCATTTCAAACAATGGATTGTCTAAAGAGTTAAACAATTCAAACCATGGAGGGTCAAGTTCACACTCTTCATACACACTTGAAGAGTCATCAAAAATAAGTCTATCCATCCCATCCACTAGGGACTCCTCAAGGTCACTACCATCTTCACTACAACACATAGGTCCACCATTATCAAGCAATTCATCAAGGGAAAGGATAGGGTATTCATTCAACTCGTCTTCCCCTTTATCAAAAATTGGTGGTGTGTCATAGCAAAGGTCACAATTAAGGTCAACTACACAATCTTCACTAAAGAGAGGTTCAATGAAAATCGAGCTCACATCATGATGTGGCTTTATCATTCCTCTCAACTAGTGGTTCACAATCACACACAAGTTGACCATTTGGCTCCACACTAGTTGCAAACACGTTGTAATCACATATATCATCAACTAGTATAGAGGTCTCACAAACACTCTCACATGACAAGGAAGCAACATGTTCAAGGAAAGAACTTTCACATACCTTTGAATGGCCATCTAGCTCACTCAATGCACTTGAAGTGTCTTGAATTGGCTCTCCACCTTGAAGCTCACATTGAAGGTTTCCTTCACCTTGTCCTTCTATTTTGAAAGATGATTGAGGCTCCAATGGCTTGCCTCCAAGATTTCCTACACAAGAAGTCACACAAGTAGAAGAAAAAGATAAAGGGTTAGGGTTAGAATAAGGGGTGTCCTCACTCTTTACAATTCTTTTTCCCTCTTTCTTTTCCCACATTTTCTTTTCAAGGTCGGGTGTAGATTCGGGTGGTGACATCCCACTCACATCACTCATCACATCCTCTCCTTTTTCCTCTCGAGGAATGTCACCGGTCACTCCCTTACTCCTCTCAATCTTTTGTATCTCAAATTCGGGTTAATTGGCACGTGGCCCAAGAATATCCATAGCCGGAGTAGGTGGACTTTTAACATCAACCCAAAATCTAGGACTAAGAGACTCATCACTTGAGGTCTCTTTCTTCTTTGTTGGTGTACCACTTTGCTTTGGAGCTTGTAGTTTGGGGTCCACCTTGTTGACATATGTCAACTCTCTTCTTTCACTAGTCCCACCATTGCTTGAGATTGTAGGACTTCTCTTCAATGGTGTCCCTCCATTTCTCATGTTCATGGGCTTGCTCAGTTGTACTTCTTCTTTCCTAAGAAAGAGGAGTTGTAACTTCCCTTGTGCTTTAACACGGTAGCCATCCACAACTTCTTGAGCGATCTTGTAGTATCTATTGAAAAGCCAAGGCTTTCCCAACATAACATCACATCCCACTAAAGGACCTACTTTGCATTCCACTTCTTCTTCAAAGTTCCTTTGTGAAATAACTAACCTAGCCATTCCATCAACACAAGGTATTCCCAACCTTCTCACTACAAGATGGCTAATCCAACTTGCTTCACCATTATCCACTTGAAGCACATACCCATGACTCCCATTAAGGCTCTCATGAATTCATCTAGGTAATGCCCTTTACACATCCCATCAATAGTACCAACACTAGTTGGGTACTTTCTCATTTCACCACTACTAGCAATACCATAACCCATAGTGCGACTCATGCCATCTCTTTCTTCGGCCTCATTCTCTTCCATCTCATCCTCCACGTGTTGGAGTCGAGTGTCTATTGCCTCTATGTGAGCCAAGATCGGAAGGTAGGCTTCAACTAACACCCTCTCACTTACACCTTTCTCACCACTCCCACTTCCCTCCAAACCTCCCTTATGGCTCCTTGTACCTGGAAAAGACATCTTAAGAAAGTGCAAGGGTTAGTATAAACAACCTCACTTGCTCACTCTTACCTTTGGTGGTGGCTCTCAACACTCTTTTAGGGTGCACACTCCCAAACCCCCAACCAAAGATGCCCTTATCTCTTTTAGGAACCACAATGGTAAGATCAATCAACTAGTATATCCAAGTAAAAGTCCGGAGTGGAGTTGATGCGACTCGATGTACGGAAGCTAATTTAGTGCGCACTTGAAGCAAGAAAATTCTACGACTTTAAGTAAAGACTTCAAGACACACAAACAACCTAAGAGATCAAAGACTAGTACCAACAAAGTAGGAATGTTACTTAGAGAAGCACTAGTTAGATGATATGCAAGCAAGGAAACAAGAGAACCTAGGATAAACTACCCAAAAAAGGCTTTCGGTGTGAGGCCCTCCGCCCTGAAATTGAGGCCCTCCGCCTCTTCAGAGTAGGCGGCCGCCTAGAGTAAAGCTACAGTGAGGAGGCGCTCCGCCTCACCAAAATCCAGAGAGTTAAAAAAATTGAGGCGCTCCGCCTCTAACTTCTGCAAATTTCAGCACAGTTTCACTTCGTGTTTTTCGACTTTAGCACCAAAAAGTCCAACAAATCTCATGATGTTTAAGCAATCCAAAGGTACCCAATGGTGTTTTTAACTACCCCAATCAATCCCCAATGATTTATAACATCACCCAATCCATAACAAATCCAAATAAAGTAATTTCAATCAAGTTCTAGGGTTTTTCAATTCTGGGGTTTTTTATTTTTCTAACTTTTGATTCTCAACAACAAATCACGAAACAAGGATACCAAATCAACGGGTAAACATCATAGATTGATCCCTGATATAAAATAATCAATGGGTAATCGAATCCAATCCACAACATGAATTTTTTTGTATTTTTCATCTTTTCAATTTTTTTTTTTGTTTTTTCTTCTTTTCTCAAGAACATAAACAACAATAACAATAAAGTAACGATAGGATGAACAAGGATCGAGGGTTTGTAGGAACAACACCCGATCCGTGCTCTAATACCAAGATGATACGGGGTGGATATGCGGAAGCATATAACAAGGATGCGGAAGCAGGAATCACAAGATAACAAGAAAGTAAGGGACGGGGAAGAACAGAAATAGAAGAAAAGAATGGATAAACGATTCAAACCATGAATTGAATATCCGAGAGAGGAAGGAAAACTCAAACCGTACAAGAATCCGTACTAGTGATGAATCTCCATAGGTCCCAAGCAAGAGATAATACGAAGCTTCAAGCTTCTACAAAGAAGAAGGCCTTTCCTCTCTTTCTCAAAGTCTATTCTTCAAATCTAAACAAGCTAAAGAAATAAATGACTAAGTGTGGTATTTATAGGTTCACCACACTTCTAAATAAAATGCCTAAATAGCCCCTAAGTCTAGTCAAAACAATACAAGTCACTTAGGGCTATAGTTGGAATTACACCACAAAGTAGTGGGAATCCCGTCAAGGCCACAGAATTGGGAGGCGCCCGCCTTAATAAGGGAGGCGCTCCGCCTCACAAAGTCAAGAGAGTGATGTTCGAGTAGGCGGTCCGCCTCTTCCTGGGAGGTATGGATACATCTCAAAATGGACTCTAAGTGTTCCTCCTTGGTCCGTATTCGGCCCTCCCTCAATTGTGCTCAAGTCCATGACTCCAAATCACTCTCGAACCCTCCTCTGGAGGCCTTGCCTTGGATCCTTTGTGATCTTCACGCTTGGTTCTTGATGGTTGACGCTTTGGCTCAATATTCCCCGCATCAGAACATTTGTCCGGGTAGCATGTTAGCGAATCCAAGGAGCACGATGGTGAGTGTTGGTTGATAGTTGAGGCCGTGAGCTTTGGAACTCAACGAGCACCTCAACAAGCTGATTATGCTAGGTGCTTAAATACTGATGTCGGGCAACCCGTCACTAGACCCTTCACTCGGAGTCAAGCCAAGAAGGTTCAAGAGGTGCATATATACTTGGAGAGAAAGGGCCTTGAAGATGGAAGCGATTGGAAGCCGTACCTGGTGCAATGCAAACCCGAAGGAGTTGCTTAGCACAAACGCGGAAGATAAACAACAAAAGATAAAGATAGAAGCAAGAAAAAACTTGCTTCTTTTGAAAGAACAGTGAGGAACCTGTCTCAAAGCTCGATCAAAAGGGACAGAAGAATCACCTAAACTATGCAACAATCCTCAAGAGAACATTGCCTCTTGCAAACTGAATGATCAAAGAGGAATGTTCAATCGGACTAACCGAAAGCCACAAGTCCATAAAAGCCCTCACAGGGGGTTGCTCACGACGGAGACAAGAAATGTGCTCGGCACTTTCATTAATTCATCAATGTTCAAAAACTAGGTGCTTACAATGAAAGGAAACAAGGTTTATATAGGAAATACTAAGGGTAAACTAGTAAAAGGGTCACAGGCGACCAATAGAAATAAGCCACGTAGGGCTGAGTTAAACATGTGTTCGGCAGTCTTTGACTTCGGTGAGCCTTGGCTTCGGTTCTCGATTGCCTGCTCGAACACACTTGTCCTCGGGCGCGTGACTTAGCTTCGAACACTTGTTGTTGTGTTCGGCTCTGTGCTGCCCGGCGTCAAGAGCTGCTGTTCGGTAACCTTGTCCTCGGGCTCAAATTTGAAGATGAAGCCCTTGGTTCCAACATTTTGCAACTCTCCTTCCGAACACATGCTTCCTCCCGACATAGCCAATTGGATGTGCATGTCATGGAGCAGCTTGGCTTGGCTTCGAGTGATTGGCCTCCTCGATTGATCAGTCACTGCCTTCGGTTGAAGTCTCCTCGGTTGATCAGCACTTTGGGCTGCATCATCCTCCTCTTCTTGAGAGGATTTCGTCCTCGAAATCGATTCATCCTCTGCCTCCGATATTTGCCCTACAACACAAGGAGTCAAATCAGCAACATTGAAGGTGTTAGACACATTATACTCACCTGGGAGGTCGATGACATAAGCATTGTTGTTTATTTTGCTCAGCACTTCAAATGGACCATCCCCTCGAGGAGCCAAACTTTCCTTTCCTTTGGTTCGGGAAGCGTTCCTTTCGGAAGTGAACCAAAACCCAATCTCCCTTCTTTAATTCCAGCTTTTTTCGCCCCTTGTTTTTCTTCAAGGCAACCTTTGTATAGGCTTCCTCGAGGTTCTTCTTCGCCTTGGCATGCAACTCGAGCAGAGCTTTGGCTCGGTGAGTACCTTCAAAATCAATAACAACATCTCGAGGCAATGGGGTTAGGTCAAGTGGAATTAAAGGGTTAAATCCATACACACACTCGAACGGGGTCATGTTAATCATTCGATGCACCGTTCGATTGTATGCAAACTCCATCATGGGCATACAATCAGCCCAGTTTCCGACCTTTCCTTTGGTCATTGCTCGAAGCAAAGATCCCAAGGTTCGGTTAACTACCTCGGTCTGTCCATCAGTCTGAGGATGGTGAGACGTCGAGAATAGTAGCTTGGTGCCGAGGGCACCCCAAAAACACTTCCAAAAATGACTCAAGAACTTTGAGTCTCGATCACTCACAATAGTACGAGGTACACCATGCAATTTTAACACATTAGAAACAAACAATGTAGCTACATGTCGTGCATCATCACACTTTTTGCAAGGAATAAAGTGAGCCATTTTTGAAAAACGGTCAACCACAACGAAGATGCTATCATGTCCTCCCCCTGACCTCGGTAACCCTAAGACAAAGTCCATGGATACATCAACCCAAGGTCGGTCAGGCACAGGCAACGGCGTGTACAAACCATGAGGGTTGGACTTCGATTTTGCTTTCTTGCAAACGAGACAAGCGTTGCAAAGCTTTTCCACATCTCGTCGCATTTTGGGCCAATGGAACTGCTCGGTCAAGATACCAAGAGTTTTATCGACACCGAAGTGTCCCATCAGTCCACCTGAGTGAGCTTCTCGAACTAAGAGCTCTCTCCACGATGACACTGGCACACAAACCCTCCCATTCTTGAAGAGGTAGCCATCATGCCATTGATATTTCTCAACCCTTCAGCCACTCAAGATTGCATCACGAACACATTTCAGCTTGGGATCGTCCTCGTACATCGACTTGATGCTTTCGAATCCCATGAGCCTAGAGGCGAGAGTGGTCGCTAAGGCAAATTTCCTTGATAGCGCATCGGCCACAACATTGTCTTTACCCTTTTTGTAATGAATTACATAGGGAAAGCTCTCAATAAATTCAACCCACTTGGCATGTCTTCGATTCAAATTCTCCTGACCTCGGAGATGTTTCAAAGACTCATGATCGCTTTTGATCACAAACTCTCGAGGCCACAAATAATGCTGCCAATGGGCGAGTGCTCGAACGAGGGCATGCAACTCTTTGTCATACGTAGAGTAATTCAAAGTTGCACCCTTAAGCTTTTCGCTAAAGTAAGCGATCGGCTTCGATTCTCGCATCAGCACTCCTCCGATCCCAACTCCAGACGCATCACACTCGACTTCGAATGCTTTGCCGAAGTCAGGGAGTTGCAACAACGGGGCAGAGCATAGCCTCCGTTTCAACTCTTGGAAAGCCCTCTCTTGGGACTCTTCCCACACAAATAGATGGTCTTTCTTCACCAGCTCGGTTAAAGGAGCTGCCACGGTGCTAAAGTCACGAACAAACCTTCGGTAAAAGCTAGCTAAGCCATGGAAGCTTCGAACTTGTGTTACCGAGGTTGGAGTTGGCCAATCTTTGATGGCTTCGACTTTTGATTCGTCGACTTCGACACCATTAGCACTGACAACGAATCCAAGAAAGACTACACGATCGACACCAAAGGCGCATTTCTTGAAGTTGGCATACAACTTCTCTTCTCGAAGCTTTTCAAGTACTTGCCTTAGGTGTTCGACATGTTCATCCGCGGTTCTGCTATAAACAAGTATGTCATCGAAATAAACGACAACGAACTTGTTTATGAACGGTTTGAGCATATGGTTCATCAATCGCATGAATGTGCTCGGTGCATTGGATAAGCCAAAAGGCATCACCAACCATTCATAGAGACCGAACTTGGTCTTGAATACGGTTTACCACTCGTCTCCGGGTTTCATTCGGATCTGGTGGTAACCGGACCTGAGGTCAATCTTTGTAAAGCATGAAGAACCACTCAATTCATCAAGCATGTCATCTAATCGAGGGATAGGATGACGATACTTTACCGTTATTTTGTTGACTGCTCGACAGTCAACACACATTCGCCATGTTCCATCCTTCTTCGGAACAAGGATAACAGGAACGGCGCAAGGACTCAAGCTCTCACGAACGAGGCCTTTGTTCAACAATTCATCAACCTGCCGTTGGAGCTCTTTGGTGTCTTCGGGATTACACCGGTATGCAGGTTTGTTAGGGATTTGAGACCCTGGCACAAAGTCAATTTGGTGCTCGATTCCTCTCAACGGAGGTAATCCACCTGGCATTTCCTCGGGAAACATGTCCTCGAAGTCCTGCAAAACTTTACGAACAAACAAAGGCAAAGGGTTATCATTAGAAAAATCATCATTAGAGTTTAGAAAGATACCCTTGTGCACGAGGCAAATCATCATCTGACCGTGGTCGTTGCCTCGTAAGATCTCACCGGTTTGCATGATTGCACAAATTTCTTTCACTTCGGGCGGTGAGTTTGTCTCTTCGGGCCCCAATTTTGCTCCCATCAGAAGCTTAGCTTTGGCCGCTTCTTTCAATTCTTTCATTCGTTTATAGTCCTCGGTGACTTGTTTTGGAGACAAGGGTTTGAGTATGAAACTCTCCCCATCAAGCTTCACAGTGTAAGTGTTGGATCTGCCATTGTGAACAGCTGTTCGGTCATACTGCCATGGTCGACCCAATAGCAAATGACAAGCTTGCATCGGAACCACATCGAATATCATTTCATCTTGATACTCTCCGATTTTGAACTTGATCCACACTTGTTTGACAACTCTCAATTCTCCACACTCGTTCAGCCATTGTAATTTGTAAGGGTGGGGATGCTTCATCGTAGGTAATCCCATTTGTGAAACCAAAGTTTGGCTCACTACATTGGCACAACTACCGGAATCAATGATCATCGAACACACCTTTCCTCTCACTCGACATCGGGCATGAAAGGGGTTTTCTCTTTGGTTGTCCTCTTTTTCAAGAGTCATGCAGCTCAAATTCCTTCGAACCACAAGAAACATTTCTGGATGATCAGCTTCGGCAGCCTCATGATCATCATCACCTTCAGCTCGGTCAGTCTCCTCGATAAATTCCTCCTCGGTGTCACTCGCTTGCTCATGGACGGTTCCATCTTCGAGCAGAAGCATAACTTTGCGAGTTGGACACTCTTTTGCCATGTGACCATAACCTTTGCACTTGTGACACTGAATATTTGAAGCACTAGGAGAGTTTAGTTGCACTTTACCTCCCACTTCTCTTGATTGGTTAACGGTCACACCTCTTTCGAAGGGTCTCTTCGAATCTCGAACAGTGTTAGCACTTGTGTCCCTTGATTGGTTTGGACTCTTCCATTCTTTACCTCGGTTCAAAGGAGTAGAAGTAGTGATTCCTCGATACCGGTTTGCCTTGTCATCCTTAACCAACTTTTCAGCTTCGGTGGCAGCATCGAATAGATCTTCCAACGTGTGATACACGTGGAGTCTCAAGTGAGATGACACATCCCTAGCAAAGCCATTTTTTAATCTGATAATGGCTTGTTCTTCATCTTCGACCAGATCAAGATTCAATCGAACCTTTTCGAACTCATCGTGGTACTCTAGGACAGACTTGGACCCTTGCTTTAACTCATAGAGCTTTTGCATTTGAGTCTGCCTGTACTTGGCACTCAAATACTTAGCATCCATAGCTCTCATCAACTGTGGCCACGTATTAACTACTGGATAGTCATTTCTTCTTCTATGCCTCTTGTCAGATTCCCACCATGTTGATGCATAAGCTTCGAACGAAGCAATGGCATGGGCAGCTTTCCTCTCATCGGTCATCTCATTGGTTTCAAAGATGCGCTCCATTTTAAGCTTCCATTCAAGATACTCATCGGGATCACTAGTTCCTTTAAAGGGTGGAATAGTGATCTTGACACTGTTCAAATTTGAGTCTCGAACACCTCTAGCCTGTTCGACATACTCATCTTCTCGATCGTCAGCCTCACGCTCAATATTTCTTCCAACATTTGCACCTCGGCCTCGACCTCGGAAATTTCCACGACCTCGGTGAGCTTGCCTTCATTGAGCGAATGGCAGCTCACGCTCATATTCGTCCTCGGGAAATTCCTCTTCATCAACCTCCTCGGCAACGGCTCCAAGATCTCTTTGGGCCTTTGGAGGTGGTATTCTTTCTCCTCGGGGAATGCCCAAGTTTTGATAAGCAGCTTGGGGATTGCCCAAGTTAAGTTCTCTTCGAATTGCTTCACTTGTCAACTGATGTTGTCGTACAAGCTCAGCATACAGCTCAGGTTTCATCGGAGTGGATTGGCTCGTTCCAACGCCGGACCTATTCATGACCACGGACGCGCTTCCCTGCTCGAGGAGAGTCACTCGAGCAGTCACTCCTCTTATTTCGGCACTGACGCCTTGTATCGCAGCCATGAGATCGACTAACGACACTTCGGGCTTCTCAATGCTTTTTCCATCATTTCCAGCCATGGTACCTGCACAAGTCAAAGATCAAACAAATGTTAGGGTTAGAAATCACCTCACACACACCCTCACCTTTGATGGGTGGCACTCGGGTCCACTCAATTTATGGGTTCGGTTTTTGATCACTCAAGGACTTGTTAACAGTGGCTCGTCTGATTGATCGGTCCTCTAAGATCCTTCAAGTTCGACAATAGTCACTGACTCTTCGGGAAGAGTGAAGTGATGTTCGACTCGATGGAACAGACGCTTTTAACTGAGCTCGGGGAGTCAAAAGAATTTCCACGAAAGTTTGGACTTCGGTCACCCCTTTGCACGAATTCCTATCTGCTTAAAAGAGTTAGTACGACCTCGAGTAGGACAATTACTCAAAAGATCCACCAACTAGAATTTTGACACGAAAGAAAGTGAGAACCTAGGAGAATCTACCCTTTGATTCCCTTTTGGAATCTTCCTCGGCCACACCAACTCTTGTCCGTACAAGAGTGGTCCCTCCTTGGTACGGATAGGGTTTTACCTTATCCACTTTCCTTTTTTTCTTAGCCGACAAATTTTCACCTGGGGTTTTGATGTTTACACTTTACCCCTTCTTCTTCAATGGAACAGTGACCTTTGCTCCGGCGTACGGACAAATCTACTTCGGTTCACTGACCACGAATTTCAACAGATCTGGGTTGCTCTTTCGACTCCGGTCTTAAACGACATCGGAGGAAGTCAAAGTCCTTCGAGCTAAGAACCAGCTCGCCGTGTCGTACACTGTTACAATTTTGCAACAACTTTCCGGCGTACGGACAACGTTTTTCAAACTTAGACTTCGATTTTCAAGCAACAAACAAACCAAAATCACTCAAGAACCACCAATCTTCACTGGCCTCTTCCAAACTCGATGAGGTTCGAGTTTTCAGTCACCATTAAAGCTCAAATAGTCCAAAAATTCACCAAGAAACCCTAGTCACGAAATCAGTACATCGGGTACTTGTTGGAATCAGGAAACAATGGTGAACAAGAATCAATGGTTGTTTATCCCAAACAACCAACAATCAAACACAATTTTTTTTTTGAATTTTCTTTTTAACACCTTTTTTTTTTTTTTGTAAAATAATAACACCAACAGTGATAAAACCAAATCAAGAACACGAAAAAGGAAAACAAAGACACTCGCACGAAAATAAGGATAACTTGAACAGGATTTGGGGTTGTAGAAACAACCCCAAACCATGCTCTGATACCAAGATGGTGCAATGCAAACCCAAAGGAGTTGCTTAGTACAAACGCGGAAGATAAACAACAAAAGATAAAGATAGAAGCAAGACAAAACTTGCTTCTTTTGAAAGAACAGTGAGGAACCTGTCTCAAAGCTCGATCAAAAGGGACAGAAGAATCACCTAAACTATGCAACAATCCTCAAGAGAACATTGCCTCTTGCAAACTGAATGATCAAAGAGGAATGTTCAATCGGACTAACCGAAAGCCACAAGTCCATAAAAGCCCTCACAGGGGGTTGCTCACGACGGAGACAAGAAATGTGCTCGGCACTTTCATTAATTCATCAATGTTCAAAAACTAGGTGCTTACAATGAAAGGAAACAAGGTTTATATAGGAAATACTAAGGGTAAACTAGTAAAAGGGTCACAGGCGACCAATAGAAATAAGCCACGTAGGGCTGAGTTAAACATGTGTTCGGCAGTCTTTGACTTCGGTGAGCCTTGGCTTCGGTTCTCGATTGCCTGCTCGAACACACTTGTCCTCGGGCGCGTGACTTAGCTTCGAACACTTGTTGTTGTGTTCGGCTCTGTGCTGCCCGGCGTCAAGAGCTGCTGTTCGGTAACCTTGTCCTCGGGCTCAAATTTGAAGATGAAGCCCTTGGTTCCAACATTTTGCAACTCTCCTTCCGAACACATGCTTCCTCCCGACATAGCCAATTGGATGTGCATGTCATGGAGCAGCTTGGCTTGACTTCGAGTGATTGGCCTCCTCGATTGATCAGTCACTGCCTTCGGTTGAAGTCTCCTCGGTTGATCAGCACTTTGGGCTGCATCAGTACCGGATGATCAAGGCGTAAGCACCAAGCCTAGAAGGCCCAGGCGCTCCGCCCAGCCCTCCAGGCGCTCCGCCCTAGGGAGGCAATGCTGAGGCGCTCCGCCCACCTTTTGGGCGCCCGCCCGAACCACCCTACTGGTCATTTGGGCAGGCGCTCCACCCGAGACTTGGGTGCTTCGCCCCAAATGCTGAAGCACGCGAATTTCAAGTGTGTTTTGTCTATTTTGACCCTACGTGGTCTTTTATCTTTAAGCCTAAGTGTGGGCACTTTAGACCTTTTACTTAGTGCCTAAAATATCTATAAACAGCTAGATAGCTTATTTCATTCATTAGCTAACTTTGGTGATTAAAGAACCTTGTTAAGGGTTGAACTCTTTGTTGAATGAAACAACCTTTTGATGGGACTTGTTTTTCCTCTAGCGGATCTAGATGAATTCCATTCCCCCCGATCATTCTACTTGCGTGGTCACGTTAGCTCGAGGGTAGTTGCCTATTGTAGGTGTTCTTGTCAATCTCTCGGGGTGTAACGGAACAAGTTCTTCGTTGCTATTTGGGATTATCGATTGAGTTACGTCTCGCTCTTCATCTTGTTTATTTTTCAGTATTTTCCCTACATCATTTGGTATCAGAGCAAGGCTCGGATTTTATTTCTACAAACCTCCGACCCTTGGTTCTTCGTGCCTAGTATCTTCTTTTAGTTTTCTTGTTGTTAAAGTTATTAGAAATAAGAAAAATACAAAAAAAATAGAAAAGTGAAAAATACAAAAATTGTCGTAACTTTTTGGTGTGATCGATTCTTGTTATGAGTGTTACAGATTATTGATCCTTGTTGAAAACCCGTCGTTTTAATAAAAAAAACATGTGGTTTGGATTGGAATCAAGAGATTTGAAAATATGAAAACCCCAAAATTGTTAAACCCTTGTTCTTGATGATTTTGGATCGATTCATGGGATTGTTGGTTGTTGACCGTTGATTTGATTATCAGGGTTTATTCTACTTTGAAAACTGATTAATTTGAAACAAATTTTGTGTTATTTGGAGTTTGGTAACACCGAATTTGATGAATCGAAATCCACTCTGAACCTTTTTGAAACCCTTGTTAAAACCCTAACTTGAAACTTTGAATTATGATTGTTCTTTGATTGTTGGTTGTTTGGGTGTGGAAATCATTGGAGTTTAAAGATTATATCAATATTCCACTTTGGGTACCTTGAATTTGTGCAAAAACACGTTGGAATCGACCCAAAAATTGGATTGAAATTGAAGAAAACGGAGTTGGAAAACCTAGGTGTTCTTCGCCAAGCACTCCGCCCACTTTGGGGCGCCCCGCCCGGACCGCCCTTACTGGTGGTTTTATCAGGCGCTCTGCCTGCTTGCATTGGGCACTCCGCCCCGATCCTGAGGGGTTGGTTTCGGGTAGTTTCTTCTAGGTTTTCTTGTTTCTTTGTTGCCTAACCTAGTGCAACCAAACCCGAGGGAAAGCTAAACACGAAATCGCGGAAGAAACAACAAGAAATAAAAGATAGAAGCAAGACAAGACTTGCTTCGATTCGAAAGAACAGTGAGGAACTTGTCTCGAATGAAGGTCAAGAATTACCTATACTAAGCAACAATTCTCAAGAAAGACAACGCTTCTTGCAAATTGAATGACCAAGAAGAAAATGTTCAAACGACTCACACCGATTGACACAAGTTCTTTAAAATCCCACGTCGTGGTTCGGCTCCATCGGAGACACTTTAATAGCAACTGCTATGTTTAAAATTCATAGAGACTTGATACCTACAAATGAAATGTAAATGGAATATTTATAGGCTATGCTAAGGATAAAATAGTAAATGGTCACAGATGACCAATAAAAACAAGCCACGCAGGGCTGAGTTAATGTATGTGTTCGGCAGCCTTGACTTCGGTGCTTGGTTGCTTGCTCAAACACATTTGTCATCGGGCACTCACTTGACTTCGAACTCAATTTGTGTTGTTCAGTTCCTTGCTGCTCGGCACCAAGAGCTGGTGTTCGGTCACTTTGTCCTCGGGCTCAAATGCGAAGATGTAGCCTTTGGTTCTGTGTGGGTGCACTTCCGAAAAGAAAGGTTTCCAAACCATAGGAAAGGGAAGTTGGCACCCCGTGGAGATGGCCCATTCCAAGTGCTCTCGAAGATAAACAACAACGCCTATGTGGTCGACTTACCAAGTGAGTATCAAGTTTCTAATATATTTAATGTTTGTGACTTGGTTCCTATGGATGTAGGTGATGAAGAGGTCGTGGATGATGATGCTTCAATTTTGAGGACAAAATCTTCTCAAGAAGGGGATGATGATGCCGGGAAAACTATGAGACCCTTCACTCGGAGCCAAGCTAAGGAGATCCAAGGAGTACACTTCTTTCGGGGTGTAACGGAACAGGTTCTCCGTTGCTACTTGAGATTGGTGATCGGGTTACGTCTCGTTCCTATCTTTTACTTTTCCGCGTTTGATTTCCTACATCAACAATCCATGGGTATTCGATTTGGACTTAGCATGCTTGCACTCAAGGCAAGTATTGCAAAGTCTCTCAACTTGCATCCCCATCTTGGGCCAATGGAATTGCTCCATATGAATGGCCAAGGTCTTATCCCCCCCAAGTGACCCATCAAGCCTCTACTATGTGCTTCTTGAACAAGCAACTCTCTCCATTAGTACTCGGGTACACAAACTCTACCATTCTTGAAGATATATCAATCTACCCATTAGTACTTCTCAACTCTTTCTCCCTTTACAAGAGCTTCATGAATGCTCTTGAGCATTGCGTCATGAGTATACATCAACTTAATGCTCTCAAACTGCATCAGCTTGGATGCAAGAGTGCTGGCTAGAGCAAACTTTCTAGAAAGTGCACCGGCCACAATATTTTCGGTTCCCATTTTGTATTGAATCGCATAAGGGAAACTCTCAATGAACTCTACCTATTTTGGCACGCTTCTTGTTCAACTTTTCTTGGCCTCTAAGATGTTTGAGTGAGTCATGATCACTCTTAACCACAAATTCCCGCCAAAGATAATGTTGCTAATGAGCAAGAGCTCTCACTAGGGCATACAACTCCTTGTCATACGTAGAGTAATTCAAGATTGTACCCTTCAACTTTTCACTAAAGTAGGCTATGGGTTTCCTATCTTGCATGAGAACACCTCAAATTCCTAACCCCGAGGCATCACATTCAACCTCAAATGCCTTTCTAAAGTCGGGAAATTGCAATAGAGGGGCGGTACTCAACCTACTTTTCAATTCTTGGAAGGCCGTCTCTTGAGGCTCTCCCCATAGAAAAGGCTTATCTTTCTTCACCAACTCGGTGAGTGGTGCGGTAATGGAACTAAATTCCTTCACAAATCTCCTATAGAAGCTAGCAAGGCCATGAAAGCTCCTCACTTGAGACACAGTAGTTGGAGTAGGCCAATCTCTGATGGCCTCTACCTTGGAATCATCGGCCTCCACTCCTTGGGCACTCACAAAAAAACCTAGAAAGACTACCTTTTCAACACCAAAGGCACATTTCTTAAAATTAGCAAAGAGCTTTTCGGCTCTCAACACTTTAAGCACTTGCCTTAGATGGACAACATGGTCATCCATTGACTTGCTATACATCAAAATGTCGTCAAAGTATATGACTATACATCAAAATGTCGTTAAAGTAGATGACCATGAATTTGTTGATATATGGCTTCAACATATGGTTTATTAGCCTCATAAACGTACTAGGTATGTTGGAGAGGCCGAATGGCATCACCAACCATTCATATAGACTAAACTTGGTCTTGAATGTGGTCATCCACTCATCACCCAATTTTATAAGGATTTGCTGGTAACGGGACCTAACCATTTTTGAAAATATGCTAGAACCACTTAGATCATCAAGCATATCATTTAAACGAGGTATGGGATGTCGATACATTACCGTGATTTTGTTGACCACACGACAATCCACACACATTCTTTATGTGCCATCCTATTATGGGACAAGTATCACGAGCACGACACACGAACTTAAGCTCTTAGGAACCAAGCCCTTGTTAAGGAATTCATCTACTTGCCTTTGCAGCTACTTTGTATCTTCGGGATTTCTTCTATAGGCCGGCTTGTTTGGGATTGGGGATCCCGGGAGAAATTCGATCTGATGTTCAATCCCTCTCAATGGAGCTAGACCACTTGGCATCTTATCCTGGAACATATCCCTAAAAACCTTCAAAATATTCTCAATAGCACCAGACAAAGGGTTAGGGTTAGAAGAATAATCACATTCGGACGATAAAAACATAACTTTGTGAACTAGGCAAATGAGCAATTTGGTGCCATCATTTCCTCTCAAAAGCTCAACCGGATGCATCATCGCACAAATGCTACCGGTAGAAGTTGGTGGAGCCATAACTAGGCTCCCAGCCAAAGGTTTAGTCTCCACGAGTGACTTAGCCTTTGTTGCTTCTTTCAACTCCCTCATATGCTTATAATAATCATTTACTTGCTTGGGCGTCAAGGGCTTGAGCACATACTTTTTCCCCTCATGCTTGACCATATAGGTGATGACACAGCCATCATGTATCTAATTTCTATCATATTGCCATGGCCTACCAAACTAGAGATGACAAGCTTGCATAGGAACCACATCAAACATGTGCACATCTTGGTAGTTCCCAATCTTGATCTTTATCAAGACTTGCTTCACCACTTCAACTCCCCACACTCACTTAACCATTGCAAATGGTAAGGGTTTGGCTGTTTCAAAGTAGGCAACTTCAATTGTGAGACCAAGTATTGGCTCACCACATTAGCACAACTACCCGAATCTATGATCATTGTGCACACTTACCCTATTACACGGCATCTAGTATGAAAGAGGTTCTCTCTTTGCACATTTTCACTCTCCTCTACAAGCATGGCACTCAAACTTCTCCTAACAACAAGGAACATGTTAGGGTCATCTCTTTTCGCGTCCTCTCCTGCCTCAACTAACTCACTCTCCTCCACTCCCACATCCTTGGGTTCACTATCTTGTTCATACACCATCCCATCATCCATAACAATCATGGTCTTTCGAGTAGGGCAATCTCTAGAAAAATGACCATACCCCTTGCACTTGTGGCATTGAATAGAAGAAGAAGTAGGAGTGTTCAATTGAGTTTTAGAATTACCTCCCACATTTGGTATTGACTTCTCATAAGTCTTCTTCACATCTCGACTTCATTTGCACCACTTGTGTTTAAAGTCTTCCATTCCTTTTGCTTACTCACGGGAGTAGAAGTAGTACTCCTATAGCGGGTGGACTTTTCTTCTTTGACCAATTTCTCGGCTTCAACCGCGGCATCAAATAGTTCATGATGAGAATCAAACTTGTGAAACCTCAATTGAGAGGCCACCTCTCGGTTCAACCCATTCTTGAATGGAATGATGGGTTGTTCATCTTCCTCCTTATCCATGCCTCAGGCCATTCGGATTTGTTCAAACTCATTGTAGTACTCATCAACTATTTTGTAGCCTTGCTTGAAGCAATGTAAAATAGTGGAAGCTAAAACAATATAATAATGCAGAAGCGATAAACAAGATAATGTGATATCAAACAAGATATCAAGAAAATTGATACTAGGAAGGCAAGAAATAGCAGAAAGAACGGATAAACAATTCACAACATGAATTGACTATCAAAAAGAGAGAATTAAAACTCGAACCTTACAATGGTTTCATACTAGCGATGAATCTCCATAGGTTCCAAGTCGAGAGATACACGAAGCTTCAAGCTTCGACCTAGAAAGGCTCGGCTTCTTCTATGTTCTCTCTGCTCTCTATTCAAGACTAAAAACAAAGCTAATGAATGAAATGGCTAAGGGGTGTATTTATAAGTCTTTCTATCCCCTTGTGAGATAACTAAAACACCCCCAAAGTGGGTTAAAACATAAGAGACCATGCAGGGTCAAAATGGGTAGATTTACACAAAAATTCCATTTAGCACTTTGGGCGCTCTGCCTAAAAAGGCTACTGGGCAAAAATGGTGCAAGAGCTAGGCGCTCCGCCTAAGTCTGGGCGGTCCGCCCGGAAATTAGGGGCGCTATGCCTGGCCCTGACTATGTCTGGGCGCTCCTCCTTAGCTGAGGAGTGTCTTAGGTGCTCTTCCTGGGACTTGGGGTCCCTCGACTCATCTCCGAAGCTCTTGCTCTTGCATCTTCTCACTCTCATAGCTTGGCTCTTGATGGTTGTGTCCTAATCCCAATTTAGATTGCATCATCCTCCCCTTCTTGAAAGGATTTCGTCGTCGAAATCAAACCATCAAAGCCTACATCCAAAGATAAACACAACAAAAATTTCCAACTACAGAGTAGGTTAGTGCCAAAAGTGTAGAATACACACTCTTATGATAGAGCCAAGCATCAATAACAAGTAAAAAGCTTATGTCTCCCATTGAAACAACAAGTACTTGACTCAACAAGAAAGAGCAACAAGTACTTGACTCAATAAGAAAGAGCATTAAACACAAGAACACGTAAAGAGATCAATAGGACATGGAACATGCAAGAAATAGCAATCAAATTCCCTATGACCCTTAAGCTCATGACCAACATACCAAGCCTTCAATGAATTTTTATCACAAGGTGACACAATGGCTTCGGCATGCCCAACACTCAAGGTGTGATCAACATATGGGATGGAGTAAGCAAAATAGTTCAATTTACAACTAACATCAAATACTCCACTCCCCTTCTTAGAAGCACTCTTACACACACCGAGAGGTACCTCCTGTTGACACCCAATTTTATCCCTCCTTTTTCTAAAATTAGCCATAATTCAACTTAAGGGTGCAATATGACTATTTGTGCAAAATGTGCATTAGAAATCATGCATTTACATGCGTTATCCTCTATTTATATATTATATACTTAAAAGTGGCTATATTACGTGACTTTTGCATCATTTAGGATATTTGTCAAAACTGTGACTTTTTGTGAAATTAGTACATTTATAATAGGCTATATTATATAATTACGTCATTTAGGCTATGTGTCAAGTTTGTTTCAATTTGTGATTATTTGTGCAAATTAGTAATTATTTGTGATTATGTATATTTAAATAATTTTATTTGAGTTTATTTAATATTTATTTGTGCATTTTATAATATACGTATGTCTATATTTTATTTTTTACACCTTTAAGTTAAATATTGGCCAATTAAAGTGTCTAAATTCCTTTTTATTATCAATTCTTCCATATTTCAAAATTACTACCCAAAATTTTTTATTTATCTTTATTTATTTTACTTATTTACATTTTACTCTGAACCTAGCAAAATTTCCTAGCCAAATACTTTCTCATTATTTGAATTTTTGAATCGCAAACCTTCTTCCTAATTCTACCTTGAATCTAGACCAAATAATAGTCTATATACGTCATCATGTCCAAGTTCATCCCCCCAAATCTTCTCCTAAATCATTATCCAAATCTACCTAAAATCCCTTCCTAATCTTTTCTAATTTCCTAATCCCTACAATCATTCCCAAATCTCCCAATTCTCCGTAAAACCTCTTTTTGTAAAATGTTATAAACACCTACACCCATCTCCACTAAAGATCAGACAATATACCCATAATCGACAGCCGACCCCACTCCCTCTTGGTCATCTCCTGCCCCACCTCTCTAAAACCTCTCCTAACTCTTCTTCTCCCTCACAACATACATAACAACGGACCCACTGCCAATACCCATTTCTTCTTCTCCAATTTCACGCACAAACAGTCAGGACCCCCCTTCATTTTGATCATCAGCACTGGTACAACACACATCATTAGTACTGGGGCACACACATACAAATCCAAAATAGGGGACGGGGAGAAACACCATTTTTAACAGAAAAAATCACAGCCCTTAGTCTTCTTCTTCCCCAAACATTCACAAACTCACATACATCACCATTACAAAATCCACACACACACATACCGAGGCAAACTCTTGTCTCATTTTTTTCATGCCATTTTTTATACAAATCCACCACCGCATACATACCCCACATACAAGATGTAGAGGAATAGATACAACACATATCCAAAAACAGAGCGGCATTGACGTCGTGAAAATGCCATCGCAAACGATCCTTCGTTTTCGTTTCTTTTCTCCTACTACTGAATCAGAAAAAAGGATGGGGAAAGGGGTTGGGGTTGAAGCGACGCTGCTTAGCAGTCGCTCCTCCTCTCTATTTCTGCGTCACCACCATCGAAAAACCACGCCGGTGACACTCGTTGTGATCTAGTTTAATTTAATTGGTTGCCCGTTCTATTTCAATCATGACTTGTCTTTCTTACTGTTTGTCGAATTTCGCAGGTTTACTGATGATTTTTCTTATTGGCTTATCGCCATTTCTGGTCGACGTGCGATTGGAATTGAAGTATGGTATTGGGAGTTGCAGCGACGCCACCCACTGGTGGTCGCTCCTCCTTCTCTACCTTGTCTCGCCATGATCCCGATCACCATCTCCGTTACCTATGTTTTCTCACCGGAAAGCATATCACAGTGCAGTCGCACTTTTTGTTTTGCTTCTGGTTGACCCGCCTTATTTGGGTCAATGTTTAGATGTTACCGTGACTTTCATTAAAATGAACATTATTGCCTTAAATCCTATATTATGACATTTGTCCATTTTTTTGAACAGATTGCTACTGATCATATCTTTTTTTTTTAAATTGCTTACAGACCCTTGGCGTTATTTCGTTGGCTTGGTTGCTATTTGTACAGTGATGTGCTAACACATAGCCTATGAAAATACTCTCATTTGAGGCTACACAAGGAATTGACGGATTTACAAGGAATTGACGGATTTACAACGAATTGACGGATGTTACACTAATCACGGCCAGGGAGAATAATTGTTTATTTGAGGACAACTGATTTGAACAAATCCCATTCCCACGTCCCAAAAGCAAAAAGGCTATGATGAAGGGTATTAGCCAAGACTACAAACAAGCCGGTGATGGAGTGATGAGACCGGTACTTGGCATGGCAACACGATCGGCCGGCGTGTTCGCAGCCTTATCGACGTCCCTAACCTCCACCCAATTCATACACACTTGAGCCGACACTTTCAAAAATCCGTTTACCCTTTGTTTTAAAACTATTATTATTATTATTATTATTATTATTATTATTATTATTATTATTATTATTATTATTATTATTATTATCATTACTATTATTATTTTTTACTAACTCATTTTCTAATACTTTTGCGAGGCCAAATTGAATAAGAGATGGCGGTCTATTTTTAAAAGAGAACCAAATCCTTTTATTACTTTTATTATTCTTTATTATTATTAGTACGAATTCATTTGCATATTTTTTGCAAGGTACATTTGGACGGACAATCTTTAAAAACAACGCCCCCGAAAACGTCTTTAAATTATATTATTTTCATTTGATTTTTATTATTGCATTTTGATATACTAACTAATTTAATTAATTTTTGCAAGGGTCTACTTCACTGAAGTTCTTTAAGGAAGAAAAATAAAATAGTCGAAAAAGTCGTTTTATTTGATTTTAATAATTATTTCTAACTTATATTGCTTAGTTAGTAATTTTATAGAATCCCAATTATAAGTTCGGCCGGTAACCACATTTGGTGGAGCTCGAGAGGTGCCTAACCCCTTCCTCTCGAGTTAACTTCAACCCCTTACCTAGATCTCTGACTCGTAAACTAAGTTTCGGAGTTAATTGTAAAATTAGCTAGAAACAAAATAGGTGCCCTAATACGCCTAGTTAAAAAATATGTTAGATGGCGACTCCAACACTTAAACTCAAACGAGTTCACCCAGTCAAATCTGAAACCCAACTCGCCTCTAGTTGAGTCCAAAATCGGGTATGACAGAATGACGACTCCACTGGGGATATAAAGGTTCAAACCATAACGGACTTTAAATTGAGATTCTCTACTTGCTTTATTTTCTTATTATTTATTTCGATACTGACTTTTTCTTCTTTTTCGTTTGCAGGATTAAGGTTTAGTTTTTATTTGTGTGTTTTATTCTTGAATTATGTGATTATATTTTATTGTTTGTTCATGTCACTCACACCTCCCCCACTCCTGGGAAACGACACTTTACACACACGGTGATTACATGGATCCCACAATCGCTTCACCACAAAAAACCTTTTAGGAAGGACTTTTGGAATATAGTTGGTCCGTGGTACAACCAACAATTTTAAATAGTCCTACTCCTTGGTCTTCCGCCTTGGGGAACCGTGTCAAGAATTACCCCACTCTTAGTCTAGAAATCATGCATCATGTAATATTTAGGACCATTTTGACTTCGGCTCATGTCTAAGTCTATTAGTTCTCCATATTTTGAATGGACCGAACAGGTTTTCGACCTTAAGGGACATTTAAATATGTTATGTGTGCATTTATTTAAAATTTAATGTGTCTAATGTAGACCATTTATTCACATAAAAGTGGGTTCTCATAACAAAATGAATTATTTATTTCTACATTTATACAAACAAAACCGATTATATTGTAAAATTATTTTTTATGGTTATGAACGAAATCAATTTTTCTACTTTCATGAAAACAAAATCGTAGATTTATAATTAATTTCTTCTGCTTTTTATGTAGCAAGATCAATTATTATTTCTATTAACTTAAAGCAAAAATATTATTTCTACATTGATACAATAAAACCAATTATTTTATAAAATTATTTTCTGTTAATTTTGGATTATGAGAACAATTGGGATGATACAAAATACACGTTCAATTCTAAATACCATAATCAAATTAGGAAGGCTTAACATCCTTGGTATGTTAAAGTCCATTAGCCAACCTCGTCCAAAAGCGTGATCATATGACGCCTATCATGCATATTATATGTATTGGTCTGCTTTGCATATGAAATTATTATTCTAACTTGTTGTTCATGTGTTAGTTTTACTCCCAGTCCCGAGGTTGACTTGCGCATTTATTTCAAGACTTGTACATTTCTAAACTCGTGCATATAATGCATACCTTCTACCACTCCTGGCAACTTTCTAAAATTGTGCGTTGAAAACACCGTGGTTACAACCACATCTTCCCTCACATAAAATTCCTTTAGGGGAAACGACTTGGAATCTATTTGGTCCGAGACGTTCCCGCTCCCGAGCCGTCCGCTTGGGAGGATAATAATACCTGGTCAAGCCAACTCCATTCCTTAGTAACGGCGCTAGGAATCATGCATCATGACATGTGATTGGTCGATTTGTTCTCAAGTCCGATAGGCCAACTTGTTCAAACAATCGGGACGGATTTTTAACCCCCAAAGAGCGTTGGAGATGATTTATTCGTATTTACTTAAAGGATTAAACGTGCAAATGTATACCGTTTATTAACGTTGTTCTGCATTCAGTGCCATTCAAAGGCCCAAAGGTTATCTAAGAGGCTTCGACAACCCACATTGAATTAGAAATAATTTCTTAAATAGTCAGAATTATTCTGTATTCAATGCCCTTCAAAGGCGTGAAGGTAACCCAAGAAGCGTCAAAAGCCCGAATTGAATCAGAAATGGTTGCTTAAACAATCAGAGGTACTCTGTATTCAATGCCATTCAAAGGCACAAAGGTTACCCAAGAGGCGTCAAAAGCCCGAATTGAATCAGAAATGATTGCTTAAACAATCAGAGTTATTCTGTATTCAATGCCATTCAAAGGGACAAAAGCAGCCGATGAGGCGTCAAAAGCCCAAATTGAATCAGAAACGACCATTTATTTCTTAAACAATCGGAATCATTCTGTATTCAATAGTATTCAAATACATTAAAGGGTAACCAAAGAGGCATTAAAGGCCCAATTTGAAGCAGAAATAACCACTTGATAGACGGGACGACACGTAACACACATTTATCCTTTAAGCATTATATAAGACCTGACATCCTTGGCATGTCACAAGTCCATTAGCATAAAGTGTCTAAAGGGTTCTCAACTCACAACGACACATCTCCTCATATCCTCAGTCGCATTGCTTTCAAAAACTTGTGCCGCACGTTGATCATTCTGCTCACAGTGAAGCGAATCTTAGTCATTTTTCTTCTCCCTTTTCCTATCATCCTTCACCTTCTCCAAAAGATCATGGCCACTAGAACATTTGACATGGTTTTTGAAACCCCTCAGTTGCTCAGAGATTGGTGGGGAAACCTAAGCATAGATCAACAAGACCGAGTCAAAAAGGTCATAGGTGATATGATTTCACTAATGGAGCACTCTGCAGTGGAAGGGATGATAGAAACAGCAGTACATTAATGGGATGCAGACCGAGCAGTCTTTCACTTTGGAAATGTAGAGTTAACGCCATTATTGGAGGAAATAGGTGGGTTAACTCAATTACTATTTGAAAGTGAAGAAGTCTTGATGCCTAAGAACATTACAGCCGAGGAGTTCTTCGAAATGGTAGGGTTTAAGCCTGAGTTGTGCACAGACAGTATATGGCAATCAGGAATTTCTCTAACTTTCCTCTATATCAAATTTGGGTATAGAGAGGCATTTCAAGAATTCGAAGACTATTTCAGCATTAACCAGGCAAATTGGCAAGAGCGGAGAGTACTTGCTTTTGTCACCAGCTTTCTAGGGACTATCGTCTTTCCACAACACAAAGGACGAGTTGATGTTTGCATGGTCACAATTGTTGATGTCTTACTCAAAGACACTAACAAGAACTACGCTTTGGTACCGATGATTGTTGCAGTGATTGTTGCAGAGATGTATCGAGCTTTAGAAAGATGCAAGAAGGGCGCTGGTTTCTTTGAAGGTTGCAATTTGCTTTTACAAATTTGGCTGATGGAGCATTTGCAAAGGATGGCTAGCACAGACCAAGCTTTCCATTTCATACCAAGAGAAAACTACATCTTGACTCATACCGCCCGCATCGACAATGCTTTTGGGAAATGGGACCAACCAACAACCGCCAACGGTTGGCACCATATGTTCTGTCAATTGACACATGAGAACATTCAATAGATATTTGATTACATTCCCAGCACAACGGTAATCACACGATCCGAAAAAGACTCATTTCTCATCTTAGTGGGATTTAGAGGAGTTTATCCATACACTCCTTTAAGGATACTTAGACAAGTAGGGAGAAAGCAGACTGTACCCTATATTGCAGACATCAGAAGTTTCAAAGCGAATATTCTTAGAGGAGTGATACCTTTTAAAGACAAGATAATAGAACTTTGGAAGGAAATGAAAAAAATGGGAATCGAGACTATTGGACGAGACAGGTTTGACGCTGGCTATGATGAAGACTATCCAGACTGGCTTAGGAAAGACATAGTAAGGGCAATTCAACCGAGTGCAACAGCAAAAAGGAAAAGAAATGCTGATGAGTTAGAATCTGGGTACAAAAATTTACGCAAACAACTGGCAAGGGCACAAGGGAAAATAGTAAAGAAGCAAAGTTTGGTCGAAGCAAAGAATGAAGAAAAAGGCAAATGGCGCGATAAGGCAGAACTCCTGACAAAACGCATAGAGTCTATCGGCGTATAGGCTAGTGAGGGAATGAACTCTGTGGCAAATAAAGGAATAGAGGAGAAAGGAAGAAAGGCTTGGGAAATGTTGAAGAATTTCACCTTTGACATATCCCGGCTCTTAACTGATGCAGACAACATCATCTTCCAAGGATACTCATCAGAGGCAAGCTTGTCCGAGGGAGATTCGTCCGAGGAAGAAGAAGAAGAATCTTCTGGGGATGGATCAACATGAAATATGTTCACATGGACATGATCTAACCCCTCAGCAAAAGTTTTCTTTCTCTTACATTGTTTCAATATCAGCCAATGTAACAAAAGTTCAATAAATTCAATATTTTCTTTTATGCTTCAGATTTTGTTAGCAAGTGAAATGATACAAGTGGCACGAGGAATTTTTCAAAAATCATCGTGCGTTAAATGATTCTTCATATTCTAGAATGCATTTCTTATTTGATATGTGTGCATTGCATGAATTTGTCTATTGTTCTAGGTCTCTAAAGGAATTTTTTCTCCATATTCAATCGTCTATCGAGGCGCCTCCTCTCCCTACTCCATGATCAAATCCTAGTATTTAAAATCTTTCGCATGTCTAAACTGTCTTTAATTCATTCAAAAGTCTGTTACCAAAAGGTTGGCTCGAGTTGAATACCAAGGCAAAGGATATGGTTAAGCGAGTGCACTTGTCAGGGATTTTTCGGACTAAGGTGTTCTTCACAGCAATTCCCACCAGCCCTCTCTTATCTCTACATTACCTCTGCTGCACTACAAACTACCAATAAGGCTAGCTAGTCTGAAAATATGAGCCTTTTCAAAAGAAGAAAGATGAAGTCTCTTTCGTCGCAACCATTCAAGACCCTATTTTCAACCACTATTATCAAACAGCGCCACCATTTTATCCCTACCCTCATATACCACCTAAATATCCTATTTACAACACTCGGCCCACTTGACCTATATTCCACATCCCAACAACAAATCATCTACCATACCAGCAAAACACCCAATCCAACTACAGAAAATACACTTCCATATCCTCCTAAGGCCTCGCCCTGATGCAAACCAAAGACCGAGAAGAACCTACACTTCACTAGCCAAATCCCACACTCAATTGTTCGAGAAATGAGAAACTGTCGGGCTTATTGCCCCAAGCACCTCAATTGTTCCATCGAGCAATATGAAAATTGACAAGGCAAGAAAAATGTTGGTCAAACTCAAAGGAGCCTTAAGACCTTTTGAAACCAACATCCAAAGATCATTTTGTTGCACCTGTCTACACAGTTAGACCACCTACAATACATGACTGTGATCCAAAGCACTTTCTCACTTATTCCCATCATGATCGAAATAGCAGTCAAAGGGCTAGTGAAATACAATATTGAAAAACAGAGGTATAGCAAATACTTGTGCACAACAACCATAACAAACAAGTCGATTCAACTTTCAAAAGGGAGACAAAACACAATGACAAAGCCATCATTATATGACAAACTTGAAGACTTCCTAGAGCAATTTTTGGTCGAAGGCTTTATTGGGGTGATATGATTTCTCATGACACCAATTACAAAAGGACGCATCAATCTAAAAATATACAAGATATAGGCAACCTACATCAAGTTCAACGGCTCGGCAATAAGACATTATCCAATAAGAAAAGTTGGTGCAAGGATCGACGAGTATGAAAGACGTTGAGAACCTCTTTGAAAGACACATAGCCATCATGACAGACAAATTTGCAAGGAAGGATGACAAAAGCACTCAGGGTCCTGGTATTCGGCAAAAGCCAACATCCTTTTCTGTCACACAACACAATCTATTCCTTACACAACATCTTTACCACCTTTCATTGACATTCAACTCCTCCCCTCCCGCTTAAATAAGTGTCGGTCGTTCGACCAAAATCCTTGCCTTGACTGCTACATAAAGCACTTAGGCAATCTCTTGTGATATCTATACGATCTATCACAACCTTCAAATTCAAGTGCTAATCTGTCACTCGCAGTCTAGACTCTCTGTTAAGATCATTTGTCATTTTTGCTTCAAGTCTTTGCTAACATGCCCGCATTCTTTTATGCATTTCACCACTTTGTTAGGGTTGTCTTGCGCTTGAACACTGAAACCGGTCAAGAATCAGCATTCGAAAAGCCTAAATGGAAAGCGGATATGAAACACTTTCTCCTACCATAAAGTCCTTTAAACCATCAACATATGATACCAAGAGTGTTCAGACAATCCCAACACCGTACAACCTGCATTAAACTCACACAAGAGTCACAACCAAGAAGTCCGATCACTATATTACCAAAGCTAGCAAAACTCACAACCTTACACTACACCCAACTTACACAATAAACAACCTCTCCTCTAACAAGACTTTCAACTGCAACCCTATCAGGCTCAACCCAATCATGGACATATAAAAAAGACAAAAACCTCATGCCTTTGTTCCTTTAGCCCTATCAAATAACATTGCAACCAGCAGACAAACTACTCCCTGGATGCCCATTCCTAAATTCGAACCAACAAGATCTACGCTCAAATATTCCATACCATGACACTGCAATACATCCAACATTGAAACACAAAGTTTAGAGTTTGACTGACCAAAGCAAGACAGTGATACAAGAAAAACCAACAAAGGAAAACTCTAACTCCCAAACCACAAACACACTTTCTACAAAAACCAACCCATCAAAGATAGCTCCATGACTTTCAAAAAGAAAATCATGAAACATGAATATCCCATCACAACCTAAGACAAATACAATCTTGGACAACCTCCAAATCTGGCGAATCTAAATATCAAACCCCATTATGAGTATGCAAATATCCACATACTCATTGTCATCAATACACCCAATCGTCACACAAAAGACGAATGAAGATTTCTAGCCAATAAATTGGTGTTCAGCGCAATGCAACCACCTTCTCTCAGTGATTTGTCATAAACAATAAACTGGGGCAGAATTTTTTAGGATTCCCTCAAAAATTCAAAAAGACGCAAACTTGACACTGGGGCAGAAATTTTTGAGGTTGCAAGGACTTTTCTTGAAATTTTTGAGGGGACCTCAAAAATTTCAAGAAAAGTCCTTACAACAGCAACATGATAGCCTCTGTAGCACATCGCACAACATAACAATAGCATTATACTTGTTTCACTTCACTCTTGATGCATCGATTGAGGGTACACAGCCCGATGTCAAATTTTTCACTTTCATTAGCTGAGGATACATAGCCCGAAGCGTCGATTGAGGGTACACACCCCGATATTTATTTTTCATTTACATTAGCTGAGGGCATATAACTCGAGGCATCGATTGAGGGTACACAGCCCGATATCGATTTGCAGATTAAATTAGCTGAGGGCATACAACCTGAGGCGTCGGTTGAGGGTACACAGCCTGTTATCGATTTGCATTTTATATTAGCTGAAGGCATACAATCCGAAGCGTCAGTTGAGGGTACACAACCTGATATCGATTTGTCATTTACATTGGCTGAGGGCATACAACCCGAGGCATCGATTTAGGGTACACAGCCCGATATGGATTTGCATTTTAAATTAGCTGAGGGCATACAACCCGAGGCATCGGTTGAGGGTACATAGCCCGATATCGATTTGCATTTTAAATTAGCTAAGGGTATACAACCTGAAGCGCCGGTTGATGGTATACAGCCCGATATCGATTTGTCATTTACATTAGCTGAGGGTACACTGCGCGAAGCGTCGATTGAGGGTACACAGCCCGATAACGATTTGTATTTCAAATTAGCTGAGGGCATACAACCCGAGGCATCGGTTGAGGGTACACAGCCCGATAGCGATTTTCATTTTAAATTAGCTGAGGGCATACAACCCGAAGCGTCGGTTGAGGGTACACAACCCGATATCGATGTTCATTTACATTTCTTACGGAGGGTACACAGCCCGAAGCACTGACGGAAGGTACATAGCCCGATGTCGAAACTGATACCGCGGAGGGTACACAGCCCGCTGCAAATTTTGACATTGTAATAGAAAGACAGCCTGAAGGATAGACAGCCCGTTTAAAGGGCAACAATACAAAAGGAATACACAAGCCGACGTGACAAGCACACATTTAAAGGACGAAAAGCAATTGACATACAATCCGGCATCACATTGGCAAGATGATCTAACAACAGTTCAGCACGGCAAAGCTATTATCTCCCAACGAGAAGCACTTAGCAAATGGATATCCCCTAGAGGAGAGGCACACATCCCCTAGCACTGAGCTCCTGAAAGCGGACCAGACAAAGGAGAGCTCAACTCAACAGGGAAGTTTACTTTATCTTTTCAATTTGCATTTTTTCTTGATTTTGTTGTAGTGACTCTCTGAACCCTCGACAAACCCCTGCATCCCACTCTCACACTTGTTTCCAAAATCACTTCCAATCGCGCAACCGCAAATCATCAAATACATACCAAAGCATCATTCCAGAAAGCCTAATCCTACAGTCTATGCTTTGTTGCACACAGAAGCTACCTATTTTTCCAAGTTCCAAAGTGCCCAAAGTAACAGTTCCGTACTCGCACCGGTGATCTACCCAACCTTTCCTTGCCAATTAGGTACCAGCTCCATATTCCTTCCTAATCGTGCCTATCTATTTGAATCGTGCATATTCATCGTGCTTTACTCCTCAATATTCCTTAGTTCATTCAAGATAATGTTGAGGCCAAGATGACTCCTCTCTCGAGTTATAGTGGAAAATGGCCTGGTAAACCCCTCTTTATGGGTGTGTCGTGCACTACATCTTCATAACTGGGATGTTTACAAGCCTATTCCACCACACTCGATCTATCGATGTTATCTCAACTTCGACAACGCCTTTGTCCTACCTGCAAAGTACCTATGTTGTCAACTTCCGACATGCCCAAAGCCTATCATCTCATGCTTCCCACAAATGATTTGTCTAATCCTTCGTCGCAAACTAGGATGTCATCCCGCATTTCCCTCAAATGAATGTCCACTTTGTCTGTTCAAGCCTATCTGTGCCAATCGTGCGTGTTGTCATGCTTAATCATGCCCATATATTTGAGTCGTGCACATCTTATAGAACTCGCTCCTCAAAATGTTCCCAGCTCAGTCAAGGAAATATTAGAGGGGAGCTTACTCAGTTATCGAGATGAAGTGAAAACTATGTACATATAAACTCCTCTTTATGAGTGTGTAGCGCACCACATTTTCATTACCAGGACGAATATAAGCCTCTTTTCCCATGCTCGATCTACTGATTACATCTCATCTTCAGTAGTGCCTTTACTTTATTCTTCGTTTATCTTGCCAAACGGCCAAGCATACACGAATCTAAATTTTACATACTCGGATAAGTTTACTCTTTACATTCAAATCGTGAACAAAAAACATCTCATACAGGCGAAATGCCGTTCTAGAATTACACACGGCCTGATTCTCGTGAAACCCGAGATATGTAGGCAACTCAGAGACTGGGGCTCGGCCAAAATACCCCCAAAACTCCCTTTCTCCCCGTTCAATCATTTTGCGCACCAGTCGTGACAAAATTGGCTACTCCGTTAACTATCTTTGCCCGAAGACTCTTTCATCATCCCCGGGCAAAGAGGGGCAGCTGTTAACACCCAATTTTGTCCCTCCTTTTTCTAAAATTAGCCATAATTCAAATTAATGGTGCAATGAGACTATTTGTGCAAAATGTGCATTAGAAATCATGCATTTACGTGCGCTATCCTTTATTTATACATTATATACTTAAGTGTGACTATATTACGTAACTTTTGCATCTTTTAGGCTATTTTTCAAAACTGTAACTATTTGTGAAAGTAATACATTTATAATATTAGTGGCTATATTATATAATTACGTCATTTAGGCTACGTGTCAAGTTTGTTTCAATTTTTGATTATTTGTGCAAATTAGTAATTATTTATCATTATGTATATTTAAATAATTTTATTTGTGTTTATTTAATATTTATTTGTGCATTTTATAATATACGTATATTTATATTTTATTATTTTATACCTTTAAGTTAAATATTAGCCAATTAAAGTGCCCAAATTCTTTTTTATTATCACTTTTTTCCATATTTCAAAATTACTACCCAAAATTCTTTATTTATCTTTATTTATTTTACTTATTTACATTTTACTCTGAACCTAGCAAAATTTCCTCACCAAATATATTCTCATTATTTGAGTTTTTAAATCCCAAAACTTCTTCCTAATTCTACCTTGAATCTAGACCAAATAATAGTCTAGATATGTCTTCCTATCTAAGTTCATCCCCCCAAATCTTCTCCTAAATTATTGTCCAAATCTACGAAAAATCCCTCCCTAATCTTTTCTAATTTTCTAATCCTTACAATCATTCCCAAATCTCCCAATTACCTCCCAATTCTCCGTAACAACTCTTTTTGTAAAATGTTATAAACACCTACACACATCTCCACAAAAGACCAGACAATATACCCACAATCGACAGCCGACTCCACTCCCTCTTGGTCATCTCCTGCCCCACCTCTCTAAAACATCTCCTAACTCTTTTTCTCTCTCACAACATACACAACAGCGGACCCACTGCCAATACCCATTTCTTCTTCTCCAATTTCACGCACAAACGGTCAGGACCCCCCTTCATTTTGATTATCAGCACTGGTGCAACACACATCGTTACATACTGGAGCACACACATACAAATCTAAAATAGGGGACGGGGAGGAACACCATAGTTAACAGAAAAAATCCCAGCCCTTAGTCTTCTTCTACCCCAGACATTCACAAACTCATATACATCAACATTACAAAATCCCCACGCACACACACCGATGCAGACCTTTCTCTCATTTTCTTCACACCATTTTGATACAGATCCACCACCGCATATATACCCCCACAGACAAGATGTAGAGGAATAGATACAACACAGATCCAAAAACAGAGCGGCATCGACGCCGTGAAAATGCCATCGCCAACGATCCTTCATCTTTGTTTCTTTTCTCCTACTACTGAATCAAAAAAAGGGATGGGGAAAGGGGTTGGGGTGGAAGCGACGCTGCCTAGCAGTCGCTCCTCCTCCCTGTTTCTGCGTCACTACCACCGGAAAACCTCACCAGCGACACTCACTGTGATCTAGTTTAATTTAATTGGTTGCCCGTTCTATTTCGATCATGACTTATCTTTCTTACTGTTTGTTGAATTTAGCAGGTTTATTGATGATTTTGCTTATTGGCTTATCGCCGTTTCTGGTCGACGTGCGATTGGAATTGAAGTATGGTATTGGGAGTTGCAGCGACGCCACCCACTAGTGGTCGCTCCTGCTTCTCTACCTTGTCTCGCCATGATCCCGATCGCCATCTCCGTCACCTGTGTTTTCTCACCGGAAAGCATATCACAGTGCAGTCGCACTTTTTATTATGCTTCTGGTTGACCCGCCTTATTTGGGTCAATGTTTAGATGTTACCATGACTTTCATTAAAATGAATATTATTGCCTTAAATCCTATATTATGACATTTGTCCATTTGTTTGAATAGATTGCTACTGATCATATCTTTTTCTTTAAAATTGCTTACAGGCCCTTGGCGTTATTTCGTTGGCTCGGTTGCTATTTGTACAGTGATGTGCTAACACATAGCCTATGAAAATACTCTCATTTGAGGCTACACAAGGAATTGACGGATTTACAACGAATTGACGGATGTTACACAAATCACGGCCAAGGAGAATAATTGTTTATTTGAGGCCTACTGATTTGAACAAATTCCATTCCCACGTCCCTAAAGCAAAAGGCTATGATGAAGTGTATAAGCCGTGACTAGAAACGAGCCGGTGATGGAGTGATGAGACCGGTACTTGGCATAGCAACACGACCGGCTGGCGTGTTCGCAGCCATATCGACGTCCCTAACCTCCACCCAATTCATACACACCTGAGCCGACACTTTCAAAAATCCCTTTCCTCTTGATTTTAAAACTATTATTATTATTATTATTATCGCTATTATCATTTTCATTATTACTATTATTACTATTATTATTATTATTGTTATTATTATCATTACTATTATTATTTTTTACTAACTTATTTTTTCATACTTTTGCGAGGCCAAATTGGATAAGAGACGACGTTCTATTTTTAAAAGAGAACCAAAACCTTTTATTATTTTTATTATTAATTATTATTATTAGTACTAATTCATTTGCATATTTTTTGCAAGGTATATTTGGACGGACAATCTTGAAAATCAACGCCCCCGAAAATGTCTTTTTAATTATATTATTTTCATTTGATCATTATTATTGCATTTTGATATACTAACTAATTTAATTGATTTTTGCAAGGGTCTACTTCACTGAAGTGCTTTAAGGAAGAAAAACAATTAGTAGAAAGAGTCGTTTTTTATTTGATTTTAATAATTATTTCTAACTTATATTACTTAGTTAGTTATTTTATAGAATCCATATTATAAGTTCGGCCGGTAACCACATTTGGTGGAGCTCGAGAGGTGCCTAACCCCTTCCTCTCGAGTTAACTTGAACCTCTTACCTAGATCTCTGACTCGTAGACTAAGTTTCGGAGTTAATTGTAAAATTAGCTAGAAACAAAATAGGTGCCCTAATACGCCTAGTTAAAAATTATGTTAGGTGGCGACTCCAACACTTAAGCTCGAACGAGTTCACCCAGTCAAATCTGAAACCCAACTCACCTCGAGTTGAGTCCAAAATTGGGTATGGGACCTCCTCACCTCCAACTTTACCTCCAAGACAATCTTCCTCGCTAGACAAACTCTCAAGAGAGGTCTCAAACAATGAATAATCTATATAGTTAAGCGTTCCAATCCGTAGAGGTTCAAAGTCACACTTTACTCTAGTTTGATACAAATCACCATTTCTGTTGAAGTTGCCCTCATACAAAGGATTAGTATAGGCACACTTCTCAAGTTTATTAGCAAGTAAAGGTGATGTTCTCAAACTAGTGACAACATCTACACTTGAGGAGTGATCGAAAACAATTCGATCCATCTCATACACTAGAGACTCCTCAAAGTCACGACCACCCTCACTACGACAAAAGAGAGCACCACTATCAAGTAAGAAATCAAAGGGAAGAATTGGATATTCATGCAATCCATCTTCTCCTTTATCAAATATGGGTGGGATGTCATAACAAGGTTCACAAACAAGGTCAACCACAATTTCTTCACTAGAAAGAGGTTCATTGAATACCGGGCTCACATTATGATGTGGCTTATCAACCCTCTCAACTAGTGGTTCACATACACTCACAAGTTGACCAATAGACTCTACACTAGTTGCAAACACATTGTAATCATACAAATCATCAACTAGTATGGAGTTTTCACAAATGCTATCACAAGACTAGGAAGTATCATGCTTAAGGAAAGAAGAACTAACACTTACACTTGAGTTGCCATCTTGCACACTCAATGCAATTGAAGTATCATGGGTAGTCTTTTCACCTTGAAGCTCACATTGAAGATCTTCTTCACCTTGTCTTTCCATCTTAGAACATGGTTGAGGCTCCATCGGCTTGCCTCCAAGAATTCCTACCCAAGATTTCAAACAAATAGAAGAAAAGGATAAAGGGTTAAGGTTAGAATAAGGGGTGCCCTCACTCTCAATGATTCTTTTTCCCTCTCTCTTTTCCCTCATTTTTTCTTCAAGGTCAGGTGTAGATTCGGGTTGAGACAACCCACTCATTTCACTCAAAACAACATCTTCTTTTTCTACTCAAGAGTTGTCACCGGTCGCTCCCCAACTCCTCTCTATCTTTTGTCTCCAATATTCGGGCGAGTTGGGACGAGGCCCAAGAATACCCATAGCCGGAGTAGGTGGAATCTTTACATCAACCCGGAATCTAGGACTTTTTGAATCATCACTTGATGTCCCCTTTTTCTTTGTTGGTGAACAACTTGGCTTTGAAACTTGTAGTTTCGGGTTCACTTTATTGACACTTGTCAACCCATCGCTTGCACTAGTCCAACACTTCTGGTAATTGTAGGACTCCTTGATTGCACAATTTCACCCATGGAATGAAGTTCTCGCTGCTTGCTCCTTTTCATAGCCAATGAAGATACACTAGTAGGAAATTGGCCTCTTGCCTGATAAGTACAAAGTCATAAACTCTTTGAACTATGCCCACATGATACGCATCTTTCATAGTACTATATTGCAACCTCTTGTCTTCCAACCATGGCTCACCTAGCCATACATCAAGATGTTGCATGGGATACACATCACACCTAACACAATATTTGTAATTCCTATGAGATAGGAGTACCCAAGCTTCCTTGGAATCCCACACTCCATCATACTCATAAGGATGCTCTAGTGCACGGCATGGTATCCTTAACTTATCAACCAAAGAGGTGCTAATACAATTGGGATCGGTCTCATAAATTTTGAGCAAGTATCCTGCAATACTATTTACCTCAACAACGAAGCTACGTCTACCCAAATTTTGTGGAGATGCATCCAAGAGTGAACTTAAATGCTCATGAGTGTCAACACCAACAACCTGGGTCTCCCTTATCCCTCCTCTTCTAGCAACATTGCTAGGGTCACTTCCACTTCCCGTCACTCTTCCAACGTTAGAAGTGTTGTTGAAAGTCGAGGAAGAAACCTTACCATGGAACCCATAAGAACCCCTTTCCTTGGTTCCATTGGCCATAGCACTACTCCTACTACAACTCCCCACACTCTTCACGGTGTTGATAGAATAATACAAGCCCCTTGTAGCAAGAGCAACACCATCTCTCAAACCATCCTCCACATGGGAATTAGAAGCATTAGGTTACTTAGCATGCCTAGAAGATGGAAGCTTCTTTTGTCCCATGGAACAACCACCGCCTCCTTCCACACTAATGGAAGGACCTCTACTACTCCATTGGTCACCATTAGAAACATAAAGAGAAGATGCAAATGAATAATTCTTATAATCGACTTCATCATCAATTCTCTCTATGTCACTATCAACATTTTCATATTCATCACAAGAAGAGTAAGTAGAAACATTCTACCTTTAAGCGTTACCATCTCCGACTTCTTGACTTGAAGCAGAAGAGTCATCAAATTCATCTTCACAAGCTTCATAGTCTCCTCGCATCTCATGATCATCATAGTAACCCGCTTTATCACCATACGAGCCATAGTTCCCCGAATCATCATAGCAACGCCCATCATCACCCTCGTAGGAACCATAGCCTCCCTCATCTGCACATGCGTCATAACCTCCACAATCATCATCCGACATAGTTGCACCAATAAGAGAAAGAACCTCACAAAATTCACTCCCTCACAAGTAACACTCAATATACGAACACTCAAGGGTAAGGCCTTAATCACTTAGAAACCACGGTGATCACAACTAGTATGTCCAAGTATTGGTTCATAATGGAGTAGGCCTTCTTTGAATTCTAATTTCCTCTACGACACGAATGTCCTAATATGCAAAAGAATTAGTATCTTTTGAGTAGGCCAATTACCATAAAAACACTAACTAAGAAGTTAGGAAGCAAAGGAAACACAAAAACTACGAAATGAAACCATTCTGGACCCATCACAGGGTGGAGCGCTCCGCCTACAAGGGGAGGCACTCAGCCTGGAAGGGTAGGTGCTCTGTCTAACTTGGCTACTGATCAAGGTTGCTAGGCGGTCTGCTTGGGATTAGATGCTTCGCCTGGAGTGCAATTCAGCAGCTTCCAAGAATGGGTTTTTGGTGTTTTTAACCAAATTTTTTGATCGATTTAGACCCGTTACTCAAATCCAATGATACCCAATGGTGTATTAAAATATTTTAACCAATCCCCAATGGTTTTCAACCCAAAAAAAAATAAAAACAAGCTTCGAATCATGTTTGAAGTTATTTCAAGGGTTTTCAAAATTTTGAGAATTTGAATTTTGAATTTTTGATTCTCAACACCAAATTGTGATATCAGTATACCAAAACAGCGGGAATAAAATATAGAATAATCCCCGATACTTTTTAACACTTGGGGATTCTAATCCAACCCGATCTATGAATTTTTTTCAAGTTTTCATCTTTTTCAATTATTTTAGTTTCTTCAAGAACAAGAACAACAAGAACGAAAAGAACAACAATACTAACACGATGAACAGGGAACGAGGATTTTTAAGAACAAATCTCGAGCCTTGCTCTGATACCAACTGATACAATATAAAATAACGGAAGCTAATAATGATACAATAATGCGGAAGCGATAAACAAGATAACATGATATCAAAGAAGATATATAGAAAATCAAGACTAGGAAGGCAGGAAATAGAAGAAATAATGGATAAACGATTCTCAACATGAATTGATTATCCAAAGGAAAAAAATGAAACTCAAAACTTACAATGGTTTCATACAAATGATCAATCTCCATAGGTTCCAAGTCGAGACATACACGAAGCTTCAAGCTTATAACTAGAATGGCTCGGCCTCTTCTACGTTCTCTCTTCTCTCTATTCAAGACTAAAAACAAAGCTAATGAATGAAATGGCTAAGGGGTGTATTTATAAGTCTTTCTATCCCCATGTCAAATGACTAAAATTCCCCCAAAGTGGGTTAAAACATAAGAGACCACACAGGGTCAAAATGGGAGGATTTGCACAAAAATCCCGTTCAGCACTTTGAGCGCTCTGCCATAAAAGGCTACTGGTCAAAAATGGTGCAAGAGCTAGGTGCTCCACCTGGGATTTGGGGCGCTCCGCCTGGCCCTAGTTATGTCTGGGCGGTCCGCCTTGAGATTTGGGGCGCTACGTCTGGGCGCTCCTCCTCAGCTGAGTTTCTTGGTCTCTCCTCCTGGGATTTGGGGTCCCTCGACTCATCTCTAAAGCTCTTGCTCTTGCTCTTGCATCCTCGCACTCTTATAGTTTGGCTCTTGACTGTTGGGTCTCAATCCCAATTTGGATTGCAACATTGCTTCAACTCATAAAGCCGTTTGAGTTGATCATGATCGATACTTTTGTGTCACATACTTTTCATCGATCACACATTTCAATTCATCCCAAGTAAGGTTCACGGGAAAAGCATTCCTTCTCCTTGACCTCTTGGCCGATTCCCACCAAGTGGAAGCAAAAGATTCAAAGGAAGATATAGCATATTTGGTTTTCTGCTCCTCGGCCATGTCATTCGTATCAAATACTCTTTCCATTGACATCTTCCACTCAAGATACTCGACCAGATCACTACCCCCCTTGAATATAGGAATAGTGATCTTCACACTATTGAAATTATTGTTGTCACGACCCCCTCGGTAAGGCTCCGGTTGGCCCCAAAAGTTGTCACCATAAGTATCATAATCCCTTCTCAAATTCCTCCCACCATACCCCATTTGAGGTCCTCGACCTTGAGCTCTAGCCCTATGCACTTCACGGACTCCATTCATTGCTCTCCTAATTGGATAGGGAGTTTCATAGTCCTCATCATCAAGTCCGGGTTCCTCCTTTTCTTGAGATTCATCAGTTTGCTCAAGAGGTGCAACATTCCTATGGGGTCTAGGGAGTGGAACATCTCCTTAGGGATTGCCCAAGTTTTGGGGAATGCCCACTCGTTGGGTAATGCCGAACACACGCTCTTTTCGAGCAAGTTCATCCTTTAGCTTTTGTTGCTTAAACAATTCGGAAAATTATTCCAGGGTAATGGTCGAGCCACTTGTACCATCATCGGCTTCAAGTTGGACACTCGGGGTCCCTCTTTCAAGATTTTCAAGCCTTGGGCTCATGCCTTCCAACTTGGCCATTATAGTAGCCAAGGCATCCCTAACGGTATCATCACCTTCACCGACCATGGCAGCTACAAAACAAGCAAACGATTTGTGAAATAACCTCACACACACGCCTTACTTGAATGTCACTCGGGTACACTCGTTTAGTGGTGGGGGATTTATCACTCAAGCTTGAACCAAAGGTATCACATAGTTAAACCACGTTCCTAATCAAAAACCTAACAATCCACAAGGCAAGCACTCTCTTTGAGACGAGTGGAATTAATGGGACTCGATGAACGCTAGGCTATTTAAGTGTGGACTTAGAACAAATGGTTCTACCAGTCTTCTTTGAGTTCTGCTCTCCACTAAGCACGATTATCCTAAAGGCTCAATTAACTAGTACTAATTAAGTAGGAATGTTACTCTAATAGTACTAGTTGGAAGCAATGCAATCCAAAGAAACACGAAAACCTAAAAGAAAACTACCCAAAACCATGCTACAGGGTCAGGCGGAGCGCTTGAGGCTCACGCGAAGCAGCCTTGGGAGGAGCACCTGCTGCAGGTGGAGTGCCTGATAACTTGACCAGTAGCTCGCTTAGGCTGAGCAACCAAGCCTATTCTTCAGCTTTTTCCAACAACGTGTTTTCTCAATTTTCAACCCAATTTTTTGACGATTTCACCTTGTTTTCTCATAATCAAAGGTACCTAATGCTGTATTGCAGTAATGTCAACAAACCCCAATTATTTTTAACATCAAACACCCAATAACAAGATCTTAATCAAGATCCAAAGCCCTTCAAGCTATGGTTTCAAAAGTTGTGATTCAAATCTTCAATTTTTTATTTCACAACTCCAAAACATGTAAAAATGGTACCAAATCAACAGGTAAACATCAAGGACCAATACCCAATACATATCATCGAATGGGTCATCATATTCAAAAAGTACAAGCAATTTTTTTTTGTAATTTTCAACTTTTTCTATTTTTTTTGGGTATTTTCTTCTTTTTGAAACACCAACAACAAGAATCTAAACTAGAAACTAACGTAGGCACGATGAAAAAGAATTGAGGTTTTGTAGAGACAAATCCCGAGCCTTGCTCTGATATCAAAATGAAGTAGGAAAAACACGAAAACGATAAAATAAGATAGGACCAAGACGAGTTTTGAACTTCCTTCAAGGTAGCTACGAGGAACACGTCTCGTAACACCCTCGAATCGTGTCAAGAATAGCCTATACTATATGAACAGTCCTCAAGAGACACTCGGCTCTTACAAATAGTCCAGTCGGGTTTGGAATGAGATTCCACTAGTTCAAGTAATTGATATAAGCCAAAAGAAGGTTCATTCATTCAAAGAGAAATCATCTCTCAATTTGTTCATCAATATTAAAGTCTAGTTAATGAAATAAAAGAGGCTAATGAGGTATTTATAAGGGTTTCCTCATGCCTAAGTAATGAATTAAATACCCCACAAGTTGGGTAAAAGAAATAAGCCGCCCAGGGCCATTTTAGGAAATGTGTAGACAAAAATTCGGGATGGAGCATAGCTGGGTGGAGCGCCTAAGAGCACAGGCGGAGCGCCTAGATTTGGGATCAGTGTTTCAATCAGGCGGAGCGCCCAAGCCAGGCGGAGTAGCCTTTGGAGAAGCGCCTGGTGCAGGCGGAGCGCTTGCCATTTCAACCAGTGGGCTCATTGGGTGGAGCGCCTCCTTATTTGGCGGAGCGCCTAGGCCTGCTATTATGTTATACTTCTCCAAATTTCTTCCAAGGCTCCCATCTTCAAGGCCCTTCCAAACCAATTTTAGGTGAGCGTCTTGGATCTCTTTGGCTTGCCTCCGGGTGAACGGTATCGTTGTAGTTTTCCCTACATCATCCCTACTTTTGAACATCTACAACCGTATCAATTACAATGGTTGAGTGAATGTGGGGAGTTGAGGGTAGCTAAGAAATCTTTGATTAAGTTCAAGATTGGGCCTTATCAAGATGAGCTTGTGTTTGATGGTGTGCGTATGCAAGCATGCCATATCTTGTTGGGAAGGCCTTGGTAATATGATAGACATTTGATTCATAATGGTCGAGCCAAAACTTTCACGACTAAGCATGAGGGCACGAACTATGTACTTATGCCACCAAAGCGAGTGAGTGATAATTATAGGCTTATGAGGGAGCTTAAAGAGGCGTAAATCTTGTTGTAATGCAAAAGCTAAGTCACCCATAGAGATTGAGCCCAAAAGCGTAAATCTTGTTGTCATGCAATCTCGAGTTGAAGAGAAGAGTCACTCTACTCCAAATGAGGATATTCTTGAACCTCATTCCATTGTACTTGAAAATGAGAAATAAAAAATAAAGAGGAATAAGGGAGTGACCTGGGACAATCCTAGAGTGGAAAAGTAGATAATGCATGGAGTGATGTGAGTGGATTGTCACCCAAATCTACACTTGGCCTTGAGAGAAAAATGAAAGAAAGGAGAGGAGAGGAAAGACAAAATGAGAATGAGGACACCCTTTGTTCTAACCATGTTTTATCTTCTTCTTCTACTACTACTTGTTTTTGCTTATGTGTATGTACTCTTGGAGGCAAGCTAATGGAGCCTCAACCATGCGTTTTGGAAGGAAGGCAATGTGATGAAGATCCTCAATATGAGCTTCATGAAGAGGAAGTTAAACATGATACTTCAAGTGCTATGAGTGCTCAAGGAAGCAACTCAAGTGTAAGTGTTTCATCAACATGTTAGTTCCTTTTCTTGTGAGCTTCATCAACATGTTAGTTCCTTTTCTTGTGAGGACTCAATGCTAGTTGGTGCTTGTAATGCATCTATTGAAGTTTCTACTAGTGAAGAGCCTAATGGTCAACTTGTGTGGGCATGTGAACCACTAGTTGAGACGATTGATAACCCACATCATGATGTGAGCCCGATATTCAATAAGCCTCTCTTTAGTGAAGAAGTGGTAGTTGACCTTGATTATGACCCTTGTTATGACATCATACCCATATTTGATAAAGGGAAAGATGAGTTGTTTGACTCTACCCTTGTTGATATAATTTCCTTTAGTGGGTTTGTGTGTCGTCGTAATGATGGTAGCGACCTATAGGAGTCTCTATTGCATGAGATGGATAGGGTTATTTACGATGACTTCTCAAGTGTGAGAGATGAATCTAGCTTTGATACTTCACCTTTGCTTAAAAATGAAGTTGAGATGTCTACTTTTACTAATCCTTTGTTTGAATGCATCTTTAATTATGGTGGTGATATTTATCGAATTAGAGTTGAGAATGAGTTCGAACCTCCATGGTGTAAGGAATTTGACTCCATAGGCAACTCTTTGTTTGAAGTTTCGGGTGAGGTAGATGATTTTTCTAGTGACCCTACTCTTGTTGGTTTGGGTTATGATGATGAAGAAGCCATTATAATGCCTTCCTTGAGAGTTTACCTTATGAGGAGGGTTGTCTTAGGGATGAAAATGAAGGTGAGGAGGTATTTGTTGGTGTGAGTGTGAGTGTGAGTGCTTTTAAGAAGGGGAGTGGGGTAATCGATGCTAGTTCTAGGTTGAGCTGTTTTGCTTACTCCATTCCATACGTTGATCCCACTATGAGAGTTGAGCATACAAAAACTGATGCGGGGCATACTACCTCAAGGCCTTTCACCAGAAGTCAAGCCAAGTTGATTCAAGACACTCATCTCCACTTGACTTGGAAGGACATGGAAGCGGCTTGAAGATCATGAATTGGAGTGCCACGGATGGGGGATTGCCTAGGCTACATGGAGAGGCAACCGGGACACATTTCGAGGCAAACCAAGGAGCCACAGGAGGAGGCGGACCGCCCCCTCTACTAAGCGGACCGCCCCCTCAACTCTCTGAAGTTTGAAGGGGCTCAGTAGGCGGGGCGCCTAGTACTCAGTAGGCGGGTCGCCTAATTTTCAGGCGGGCCGCCTACTTGGGGCGCCTGGTGCACCAGGCTGGGCACCTACTCCACTGAATGTCAAGACGGGACACCTCATTAAATTGCTATATTTTTACTATTATAGCCCTACGTGGTCTTTGTTTATTTAACCCACTTTGGGGGGGTACTTTAGGACTTTCATGATGTCTAAGTGAAGCCTATAAATACTTCACTTGTCTTCTTTGAACCTTAGCTTACTTTGATTATTGTTGAATGATGAATATAGTGGAATTCTTGTTTATGAAGAAACCCTTTTGGTTGGCTTGAATTAACTAGTGGATCCTAGTTGATTATCGAACCGGCACCCGATCATTCTACTTGCGAGTCCGGAGTGCGATTCGAGGGTGGTTGCATAGCGTAGGCCCTTCTTGACGCCGATACGAGGGTATCACGGAACAAGTTCTCCGTGGTTACCTTGTAGGGAGTTCGAGACATTTCTCATTCTCTTATCGTACTTTTTGTCCTTTGATTTTCGATCCCTATTATCTTGGTATCAGCGCAAGGCTCGGGTTTTGTTTCTACAAACCCCCGACCCTTGATTCTTCATGCCTAGGTTAGTTTCTACGTTAGGTTCTTGTTTGTTGTTGAAGAAAAACACCAAAAAAAATAAATTGAAAAACTTGAAAAAACACCAAAAATTTGATCATGAGTTCTTGGATTATTGGACCCATTGTGTGATTGCTATTGGGGTTCGTTCCTTGTTGGAAACCCGTTATTTTGGTACCCTAAACACGTGTTTTGAAGTTGAAACACAAGATTTTAAAATTTGAAACCCTTTGAAAATTTGAAAAGTTGAAACCCTAGCTTTGAATTTGATGAACATGGTGAATTGAGTGTTCTTGATTGGGGTTGGCTAAAATCCATTGGGGTTTGATCTTTGTGATTGAAACAACGTCTGGGTACCTTCGGATTGCAAAACAACAGGATTTTAGGGTGCAAAACCAAGAAAATCGAGCTTGAACTGTGCGGGAAACCGCACCAGGCGGACCGCCCAAATAGTAGGCGGACGCCCCTCCCACTCTCTGAATCTCAGCAGGTGGACCGCCTCTATAAACAAGAGGACCGCCCACCGTGAAACAGGTGGGGCGCCTATTTTGCTGAATTTTGGAAACGGGTAGTTTTTCGTAGGATCTCTTATTTCTTTGATTGCATTGCATCTAGCTAGTATTTCTTTGAGTAATATTTCATACTTGAATTGTGCTAGCCCTTCTAAGCTATTAGGAAACTCAAGCCTAGACCGAAGAGTAGAAATCAAAGAAAACTCGTAGTGCCATTTGACTCAAGTCCGCACTTGAAAGAGCTTATAGTTCCAATAGAGTCACATCAACTCCACTCACCTCGGAGTGCATTTGGCTTTTGAGTTGAGTGATTAAGTTGAGTTTTGTTGCTCAACTTAGTGAAGCTTTGGATTCAAACTAGAGTTAATTATCCACCACCACTAAACGAGTGACCCAAGTGAAACACTTGTGAGGGAGTGAGTGAGGTTATTTTACTAACGTTTGCTCATTTTGTAGGTACGATGGCCAATGAAGGAGATGATTTTGCTAAGAATGCCCTTGCTACTATCCTTGCCAAATTGGATATTATGAACTTAAGGATAGAAAACCTTGAGAGGGTGACATCAAGTACCCTAGTTGAGCAAGTGACTTCCAATGTCCAATCGGAGAAAGGGACCCTGAGTGTCCAAGTTGAGAAAGGGGCCCCGAGTGCCCAAGTTGAAGCCGTTGAGGGCATAAGTAGTTCAACCTTTACCCCAGAACAAGTTGTTGAGTTGCTTAATCAACAACGGGTAAAGGAGGTTCGCGATCGAATTGAACAATTATTGGGCAATACCCAACGAGTGACCATTCCTAACCTTATGGGCAATCCCGAAAGGAATGTTCCACTTCCCGGACCAATTCGAAATATTCAACCTCTTGAGTAAGTTGCACAAGCTCAAGAAGGGGAGTAGAATGGTTATGGTGATGGTGGATATGATGCTCACTATCAATTTAGGGGTCGGAATGTGGATAGGGGGAGAGGCCGAGGTCGAGGGCCACCCATGGGGTATTTTGGAGGGAATGCTAGGAGGGATCTTGATGGTTATGGAGATTACTTGGGAGGCCAACCGGAGCCTTACCAACGGGGCCGTGAAAACAAAAATCTAATTAGTCTGAAGCTCACTATTCCTTCTTTTAAAGGAAGTAGTGACCCGGTGGAGTACCTTGAATGGAAGTTGTCCATGGAGCGGATATTTGACACCAATGATATGCCCGAGGTGAAGAAGTCCAAGTATACAATATCTTCCTTTGAGTCCTTTGTTTCTACTTGGTGGGAGTCGATCAAGAGAAATAGAAGGAGGATGGGAATGGCTATCAATCTTACTTGGGATGAGTTGATCCGTGTGATGGATGAGAAGTACTTGACTAACCAATACCGTGTGGACCAATACAAACGTCTCTATGAGTTGAAGCAAGGTTACAAGACGGTTGGGGAGTACTTCAATGAATTTGAACAAGTCCGGATGGCCCTAGACTTGGATGAGGAAGAGAATGAGACGACCATGATTCGATTTAAAGGAGGCTTGAACCGAGACATAGCTTCACAATTGAAGTTTCACAAGTATGATAATCACTACAAGCTATGTGAAGATGCAGTTGAAGCCGAGAAATGGCTCAAAGAGGAGAAATCTCTTCGTTATAACAGTAGTACTACTACTCCTGATGCGGGGCATACCTCAAGGCCGTACACTAGGAGTCAAGCAAGGTTGATCCAAGACACCCATCTTTACTTGATTTGGAGAGACATGGATGAAGGGTCCGAGAGTAGCCGGAAGATCATGATTTTGAGTGCCGTGGATGGTGGATCACTTAGACCACTTGAAGAGACATCCGGAGCACGTTTGGAAGCAACTCAAGAGGCCACTGGAATGGGCGGACCGCCTACTCAACTAGGCCGGCCGCCTAGTTTTGATCAGCTCTCTGGACTTGCTCCAGGCGGCCGACCGCCTCTGAAGGACAATTTGCTCCAGGCGGACCGCCTAGTAGGGACGCCTAGCAGGGGCGCCTGTTCTACTCCTTCAGCAAACCAAGAAACAGGGGGCGCCTAGTTAAAGTAGGCTGGGCGCCTACTTTGTGAAGGGTTGCGGGATTCCTAGTTTATTTGCTAAGTTTTGGACAACTATAGCCCTATGAGGCCTTTATTGTTTTAACCCACTTTAGGGGTATTTTTGAGCTTTCATTACATGTAAGTGAAGTCTATAAATACTTCACAAACCTCTTCAAACCTTAGCTTACCTTGAATTTTATGAATGATGAAAAGAATCTATCTCTTGTTTGGAGAACCCTTTGTCTTGGTTGTTTGAATTCACTAGTGGAACCTAGTTGAGTCTTGAACAGAAAACCCGATCATTCTACTTGCGAGTCCCGAGTGTGACTCGAGGGTGGTTGCATAGTGTAGGTCCTTCTTGACACCGATACGAGGGTATCACGGAACAAGTTCTCCGTGGTTACTTCGTAGGGAGTTCGAGTTGTGTCTCGCTCTCTATCTTTACTTTCTGCGTATTAGTTTTGATCCTTATCATCTTGGTATCAGAGCAATGCTCGGGTTTTGTTTCTACAAACCCCCGACCCTTGATTCTTCGTGCCTAGGTTGGTTTCGATATTAGGTTCTTGTTTGTTATTGAAGAAAAGAAGAAAACACAAAAAAAAAAAAAAAATTGTTCTATCTTGTGTTTTGGATTGATTCGTGTTGTGATTGTTATTGGGGTTTGTTCCTTATATGAAACCCGTTATTTTGGTACCCAACACACATTATTTGGAGTTGTATCCCATGAATTGAAAATTTGAAACCCTTGAAAATTTGAAAAGCTTGAAACCCTAGCTATGAACATGATGAACATGGTAGATTGTTGGATTTTGCTTGGGGTTTGATAAAATTGATTGGGGTTTGATCTCTGTGCTTGAAACAACGTTTGGGTACCTTCGGATTGATAAAACAACGTGTGGATTGTTGGATTTTTGGGTGCCAAAGGCAAGAAAAACGAGTTTTAACAGTGCTGGAAATTGCAGTAGGCGGGGCGCCTAGTAGAAGGGGCGGACCGCCTGATTTTTGTTCACTCTATGGATTTTACAGAGGCGGGGCACCTGTTTTAGTAGGCTGACCGCCTACTCCCTTCTACAGGGAACCAAGTGGACCACCTACTCAAAACAGGTGGGGCGCCTACTTCTGTTGGGAGTGGTTTCGGGTAGTTTTTTGTAGGATTTCTTGTTTCTTTGATCGCATTACTTCTAACTAGTACTTCCTCGAGTAATCGTACCTACTTGAGTTGTGCTAGTCCTTCTAAGCTAATAGGAATACTCAAGCCTAGACCGGAGACTAGAATTCAAAGAAGACTCGTAGTCTCTTTTGACTCAAGTCCGCACTTAAAAAGCTTAACGTTCCGATAGAGTCCTATCAACTCCACTAACCCCGGAGTGCATTTGGCTTTTGAGTCGAGTGATTAAGTTTAGGTTTACTATTCAACTTCGTGAAGCTTTGAGTTCAAGCAAGAGTGAAATAGCCATCACCACTAAACGAGGGATCCGAGTGAAAACTTGTGAGGGAGTGTTTGAGGTTGTTTGCTAACGTTTGTTTCTTGTGCATGTACAATGTCTACCGAAGGCGAAGACTTTGCTAAGAGTGCCCTTGCTACTATCCTCGCCAAACTAGATAGTATGCACTTGAGGATTGAAAGCCTCGAGCGGGTGAACTCTAGTGCTCTAGTTGAGCAAGGGACTTCTAATGTCCCCTCGGAGAAAGGGACCCCGAGTGTCCAAGTCGAAAAAGGGGCCCCGAGTGCCCAAGTGGAAGTCTCGAGTACTCCTAACTTTACCCCGGAACAAGTAAGCCATGTCATTGAATTGCTCAATCAACAACGGGTAAAGGAGGATCAAGAGAGGATTGAACGAACGGGCATTCCCCGTATCTTGGATAATCCCCCAAGAAAAATCCCACTACCAAGACTCATCCGAAACGTGCAACCTCTTGAGCAAGTCGAAGAAGCTCAAGAAGGGGAGGAAGCCGACTATGGTGATGATATGTATGGGTTTGATGATCACTTTCAACCAAGGAGAGGTATGAATTGGGGTCGAAATGTGGATCGTGGTAGGGGCCGAGGTCGAGGGCCACCTATGGGATATGTTGGAGGGAATGCGAGGAGGGAGTATGGTGTGAATGAGGATCACTATGGGCGCCAACCGGAGCCTTTCCGTGGGGGTCGTGACAACACCAACCTCAATAGTGTGAAGCTTAATCTCCCAATCTTTAAGGGGAATTGTGATCCGAGTGCTTATATTGAATGGGTGCTACAAATGGAGAGGTTGTTTGACACAAATGACATGACCGATGACAATAAGGGTACCTATGCTATTTCATCCTTTGAGTCCTATGCATATACTTGGTAGGAATCCGTCAAGAGATTAAGGAGAAGAGCGGGAATCTCCGTGAATGTGGGTTGGAATGACTTGAAGGGTATCATGAGTATCAAGTACATCACTCCTAGATATCGTCAAGAACAACTCAAGAAAGTTTATGAGTTGAAGCAAGGTGTCAAAACGGTGCATGAATACTATGATGAGTTTGAAAGAACTCGAATGGCCTTGGATATGGACACCGAAGATGAGGAACAAGCCGTGATCTGTTTCATGAATGGTTTGAGCTATGGCATAGCTTCACAATTGAGATTGCATGCTTATCTTTCACTTCAAGAAGTCCTTGATGCCGCTATTCAAGCCGAGCAATGGCTTGACAAGGAGAAATCCAACCGTTATAAGAGTAACACTTCTACTTCCATGACCAAGCAAAAGGATTGGAAAAATCCTACTCCCAATGAAAGATTCACAAATGCGAGTGGCCCTAGCGGAGCAAGTGCTAGCAAAGATGTGAAGAAGTCGTTTGAGAAGTACACACCCAATGTGGGAGGTAACTCTAAAACCCAATTAAATACTCCTACTTCTTCTTCCATTCAATGTCACAAATGCAAGGGGTATGGACACTTTGCTAAGGAATGTCCTACAAAGAGGACCATGGTTGTTGTTGGTGAAAATGTTTATGAGCAAGAAAGTGAGCCGGAGGGAGATGAGGGAGTAGAGGGAGATGAGGGAGTAGAGGAGGATGATCAAGATGATACGGTGGAGGATGAGGTACCTCATACTTTCCTAGTTGTGAAGAGGAGCTTAGGAGCTATGATTGTGGAGGATGGTGAAGTCTTGCAAAGAGATAATCTATTCCATGCTAGGTGTCGTGTTAAGGATGTTGTGTGCTCTATGATCATTGACTCCGGGAGTTGTACTAATGTTGTGAGTCAATCCCTTATAACCCAATTGAAATTGCCTACCGTGAAACATCCCAAGCCCTATCGATTGCAATGGCTAAGTGAATGTGGGGAGTTGAAGGTAGTGAAGCCAGCAATGATCAAGTTCAAAATGGGTAGTTATGTTGATGAACACTTGTTCGATGTTGTGCCCATGCAAGCTTGCCACCTTATCTTTGGAAGGCCTTGGCAATTTGATCGACAAGCGGTTCATAACGGGCGTGTCAACACTTACACGCTCCAACATGAAGGGAGGAAATTTGTGTTGAAGCCCCTAACTCCCAAACAAGTGAGTGATGACTACACTAGGATGAAGGAGTTGAGGGAGGTGGCAAAGGCCAAGTCAATCATTGAGACTAGCCCTTTGTCCAAAAGCATGGTGGCAATCCCACCTTCTTCTTCTACCGGTGGCATTTGTGCCATGATGCAACCGGGCGAGATCTTAAAAGGAAATGATGGCACCAAATTTCTCCTATGCCTAGTGCACAAAGGTATGATCCTAAACTCTAATTGTGATTTTTCTTCTAACCCTTTGCCTAGTGTGTTTGAGAATGTCTTGAAGGATTTTGGGGACATGTTCCCGGATGAGATGCCGGATGGATTGCCTCCTTTGAGGGGCATTGAACATCAAATAGACTTTGTCCCGGGATCCCAAATCCCAAACAAGCCGGCTTATAGGAGCAATCTGGAGGATACAAGAGAATTGCAAAAGAAAGTTGATGAATTGCTCAGTAAAGGCTTGGTGAGGGAGAGCTTGAGTCCTTGTGCCGTACCCGTGATCCTTGTTCCCAAAAAGGATGGCACTTGGAGGATGTGTGTCGATTGTCGGGCCGTGAACAAAATAACGGTAAAGTACCGTCATCCTACTCCCCGACTTGATGATATGTTAGATGAATTGAGTGGTTCATGTGTGTTTAGCAAAATTGACCTTAGGTCCGGCTACCATCAAATCCGGATGAAACCGGGTGATGAATGGAAAACCGCATTCAAGACCAAATTTGGTGATGCCCTTTGGGCTCTCCAATGCACCTAGCACTTTCATGAGGCTAATGAACCATGTACTAAAGCCATTCATCAACAAGTTTGTGGTCGTCTATTTTGACGATATATTGATCTATAGCAAATCAATAGACGGCCATGCTGATCACCTTAGGCTAGTGCTTGAAAAATTGAGAGCCGAAAAGCTCTATGCTAATTTTAAAAAGTGTGCCTTTGGTGTTGAGAAGGTAGTCTTCCTTGGGTTTGTTGTGAGTGCCCAAGGAGTGGAGGTGGATGAGTCTAAGGTAGAGGTCATACGTGATTGGGCTACTCCTACTACCGTGACTCAAGTGAGGAGCTTTCATGGTATTGCTAGCTTTTATAGGCGATTTGTGAAAGACTTTAGCTCCATTGCCGCTCCACTCACCGAATTGGTGAATAAAGACCAACCTTTTGTTTGGGGAGAGCCTCAAGAGAAGGCCTTCCATGAATTGAAAAGTAGGTTGAGTACCGCCCCTCTATTGCAATTGCCCGACTTCGGAAAGGCATTTGAGGTTGAATGTGATGCCTCGAGGGTGGGAATTGGTGGTGTTTTAATGCAAGATAGCAAACCCATCGCCTACTTTAGTGAGAAATTGAAAGGGGCCTCCTTGAATTATTCTACATATGACAAGGAGTTGTATGCCCTTGTGAGAGCCCTTGCCCATTGGCAACACTATCTTTGGCCTCGTGAGTTTGTAATCAAGAGTGACCATGAGTCACTCAAGCATTTGAGAGGCCAAGAGAAGCTCAATAAGAGACATTCCAAGTGGGTTGAATTCATTGAGTCCTTTCCCTATGTGATCCAATACAAGAAAGGGAAGGACAATGTTGTGGCGGATGCGCTTTCGAGAAAGTTTGCTCTAGCCACCACCTTAGCCTCCAAGCTCATGGGTTTTGAAAGCATTAAATTGATGTATGCTCATGACCCTAAGCTAAAGAGCATTCATGAAGCTCTTGAAAAGGGGGAAAGGGTTGAAAAATACCAATGGGTTAATGGATATATCTTTAAAAATGGTAAAGTGTGTGTTCCCGAGTCCTCTTGGAGGGAATTGTTGATTCGTGAAGCTCATTGTGGGGGCTTGATGGGACACTTTGGGAGAAACAAGACCTTGGCCATTCTCATGGAACAATTCCATTGGCCAAAGATGGGGGTCCAAGTTGAAAAGCTTTGCAAAAATTGCCTTGAGTGCAAGAATGCGAAATCTAAAGCTAACCCCCATGATTTGTATACTCCTCTCCCCGTGCCTACTAGTCCGTGGGTTGGTATATCGATGGATTTTGTGATGGGATTACCACGGTCTAGGGGGGGCCATTATAGCATTTATGTTGTCGTGGATAGGTTCTCCAAAATGGCGCACTTCATTCCGTGCAAGAAGTGTGATAATGGACAACATGTTGCCTCCTTGTTCATTGACAATGTCTTGAAATTGCATGGTGTGCCTCAAACCATTGTAAGTGATAGGGACTCCAAGTTCCTAAGCCACTTTTGGAAAAGTTTGTGGGGTGCCCTTGGCACCAAGCTCTTATTTTCTACGTCCCACCACCCACAAACGGATGGGCAAACCGAGGTGGTAAACCGGACTTTGGGTGCTCTTCTAAGGGCCATGACCCGAGGTAAGGCCGGGACGTGGGTTGATAAACTCCCTCTCATGGAGTTTGCCTACAATCGTACATTGCATAGTTTGATTGGCATGACTCCATTTGAATGTATGTATGGTTTTAATCCCTTGATTCCCCTTGATCTAACCCCTTTGCCAAGGGAAATGGTTGCTAATTTTGAAGGGAAAAGCCGAGCAAAGGCTATGATTGAACTTCATACTAAAGCCAAGAAGAACTTGGAGGAAGCCTATGCCAAGGTTGCTTCCAAGAAGAACAAGGGAAGGAAGAAGCTTGAGCTCAAAAAGGGAGATTGGGTATGGGTGCACTTCCGAAAAGAGAGGTTTCCAAACCTAAGGAAAGGGAAGTTGGCACCCTGTGGAGATGGACCTTTTCAAGTGCTTTCCAAGATCAACAACAATGCCTATGTTATTGATCTACCCGGTAAGTACAATGTGTCTAATGCTTTTAATGTGACTGACTTGACCCCTTGTGATGTAGGAGATGGTGATGCCGGAGAGGAGGAAGCCATGGTTTCGAGGACGAAAACTTCCCAAGAAGGGGAGGATGATGCGGGGCATACCTCAAGGCCGTACACTAGGAGTCAAGCAAAGTTGATCCAAGACACCCATCTTTACTTGATTTGGAGAGACATGGATGAAGGATCCGAGAGTAGCCGAAAGATCATGCTTTTGAGTGCGGTGGATGGTGGATCACTTAGACCACTTGAAGAGACATCCGGAGCACGTTTGGAAGCAACTCAAGAGGCCACTGGAATGGGCGGACCGCCTACTCAACTAGGCCGGCCGCCTAGTTTTGATCAGCTCTCTGGATTTGCTCCAGGCGGCCGACCGCCTCTGAAGGCCAATTTGGTCCAGGCGGACCGCCTAGTAGGGACGCCTAGCAGAGGCGCCTGTTCTACTCCTTCAGCAAACCAAGAAACAGGCGGGGCGCCTAGTTAAAGTAGGCTGGGCGCCTACTTTGTGAAGGGTTGCGGGATTCCTAGTTTATTTGCTAAGTTTTTGACAACTATAGCCCTATGAGGCCTTTATTGTTTTAACCCACTTTAGGGGTATTTTTGAGCTTTCATTACATGTAAGTGAAGTCTATAAATACTTCACAAACCTCTTCAAACCTTAGCTTACCTTGAATTTTATGAATGATGAAAATAATATATCTCTTGTTTGGAGAACCCTTTGTCTTGGTTGCTTGAATTCACTAGTGGAACCTAGTTGAGTCTTGAACCGAAAACCCGATCATTCTACTTGCGAGTCCCGAGTGTGACTCGAGGGTGGTTGCATAGTGTAGGTCCTTCTTGACACCAATACGAGGGTATCACGGAACAAGTTCTCCGTGGTTACTTCGTAGGGAGTTCGAGTTGTGTCTCGCTCTCTATCTTTACTTTCCGCGTATTTGTTTTTATCCTTATCAACTCCCATGAGCAAGCCAAAGGAGTGGAAGACTCCTACTACAAATGCATGATTCCCAAATGCAAGTGGTGCAAATGCTAGCAAAGATGTGAAAAAGCCTTTCGAGAAGTCTACACAACATGTGGGAGGTAACTCTAAAACTCACTTGAGTAATCCTACTTCTACTTCTACTCAATGCTATAAATGTAAGGATTATGGACATATTGCCAAAGATTGCCCTACCCGGAAAACTATGGTTCTTGTGGGTTACTTGGTGTATGAACAAGATAGTGAACCCGAGGATGAGGAAGTAGAGTGTGATGAGGAGGTTGATATTGGGGAGGATGCAATTGAGGATGATGATCCCCATGCCTTCCTTGTTGTGAGGAGGAGTTTAGGTGCCATGTTTGTGGAGGATAGTGAGACTTTGCAAAGGGAGAATCTTTTCCATGCTAGATGCCGAGTCATGGGTATTGTTTGTTCCATGATTATTGACTCGAGAAGTTGTGCCAATGTTATTAGCCAATCACTACTTTCCCAATTGAAGATACCCACCTTGAAACACCCAAATCCTTACCGTTTGCAATGGCTTAGTGAGTGTGGTGAATTAAAGGTGGTAAAGCAAGTCATGATTAAATTCAAGATAGGGAACTATGTGGATGAACACATATTTGATGTAGTGCCTATGTAAGCATGCCACCTACTATTTGGAAGGACTTGGCAATTTGATAGAGATGTGGTTCATGATGGCCGTGCTAACACCTAGACGGTTATGCACGAGGGAAAGAAGTTTGTACTTAGACCCTTGACTCCCAAGCAAGTTAGTGAAGATTACAAACGTATGAGGGAGTTAAGAGAAGCGGAAAAGGCTAAGTCGGTTGTTGAGACTAGTCCTTTGGCCGAGAGCTTGGTGGTGACTCCACCATCCTCTACCGGTAGCATATGTGCCATGATACAACCGGGTGAGCTTTTGCGAGGAAATGAAGGCAACAAATTACTCATATGCCTAGTGCACAAAGGTATGATTCTTACATCCGATCTTCATATTTCCACTAACCGTTTGCCTAGTTCTTTTGAGAATGTTTTGAAGGATTTTGAAGACATGTTCCCGGATGAAATGCCAATTGGTCTACCTCCCTTGAGGGGTATTGAGCACCAAATCGAATTTGTCCCGGGGTCTCAAATTCCAAACAAACTGGCTTATAGGAGCAATCCGGAGGACACAAGAGAATTGAAAAAGCATGTTTATGAATTGCTCACTAAAGGTTTGGTGAGGGAGAGCTTGAGTCCTTGTTCCGTGTCCGTGATCCTTGTTCCAAAGAAGGATGGCACTTGGAGGATGTGTGTGAATTGTCGTGCGGTCAATAAAATCACGATAAAGTATCGACATCCCATACCTCGCTTAGATGACATGCTAGATGAACTAAGTGGTTCAAGTATCTTTTCGAAGATAGACCTTAGGTGCGGTTACCATCAAATCCGGATGAAACCCGAGGATGAATGGAAAACCGTATTCAAGAACAAGTTTGGTCTATATGAATGGTTGGTGATGCCCTTTGTCCTCTCCAATGCACCAAGTACTTTCATGAGGCTAATGAACCATGTTCTAAAGCCATTCATCAACAAATTTGTGGTCGTCTACTTTGACGATATATTGATCTATAGCAAATCGATAGACGACCATGTTGATCATTTATGGCAAGTGCTTGAAGTGTAGAGAGCCGAAAAGCTCTATGCTAATTTTAAGAAGTGTGCCTTTGGTGTTGAGAAGGTAGTCTTCCTTGGGTTGTTGTGAGTGCCCAAGGAGTAGAGGTGGATTAGTCCAAGGTGGAGGCCATTCGTGATTGGCCTACTCCTACCACCGTGACTCAAGTGAGGAGCTTTCATGGTCTTGCTAGCTTTTATAGACGATTTGTGAATGACTTTAGCTCCATTACCGCTCAACTCACCGAATTGGTGAAGAAGGACAAACCTTTTGTTTGGGGAGAGCCTCAAGATAAGGGCTTCGAAGAATTGAAAAGTAGGTTGAGTACCGCCCCTCTATTGCAATTGCCCGACTTCGGAAAGGCATTTGTGGTTGAATGTGATGCCTCGGGGGTGGGAATTTGTGGTGTTTTAATGCAAGATGGAAAACCCATAGCCTACGTTAGAGAGAAATTGAAGGGTGCCTCCTTGAACTAGTCTACGTATGACAAGGAGATGTACGCCTTAGTGAGAGCTCTTGCTCATTGGCAACACTACCTTTGGCCTAGAAAATTTGTGATTAAGAGTGATCATGAGTCACTCAAACATCTTAGGAGCCAAGAGAAATTGAACAACCGTCATGCTAAGTGGGTAGAGTTCATTGAGTCTTTTCCCTATGTTATCCAATACAAGTAAGGAAAAGACAATGTTGTGGCGGATGCACTTTCTAGGAAGTTTGCTCTAGCCACCACTCTTGCGTCCAAGCTCATGGGTTTTGAGAGCATTAAGTTGATGTATGCTCAAGACCCTAAGCTAAAGAGTATTCACGAAGCTCTTGAAAAGGGAGAAAGGGTTGAGAAGTACCAATGGGTTGAAGGCTATATCTTTAAAAATGGTAGACTGTGTGTTCCCGAGTCCTTTGGAGGGAATTGTTATTCATGAAGCTCATTGTGGGGGCTTGATGGTACACTTTGGGAGGAACAAGACCTTTGCCATTCTTATGGAACAATTCCATTTGAAAAGCTTTGCATAAATTGCCTTGAGTGCAAGCATGCTAAAGTTGTATACTCCTCTCCCTGTGCCTACTAGTCCGTGGATCGATAGTTCGATGGATTTTGTTATGGGCTTGCCATGGTCTAAGGGGGACATGATAGCATTCATGTTGTCGTGGATAGCTTCGCCAAAATGGCTCAGTTCATTCCATGTAAAAAGTGTGATGATGCACAACATGTTGCTTCTTTGTTCATTGAAAATGTATTAAAGTTGCATGGTGTGCCTCAAACCATTGTGAGTGATAGGGACACCAAGTTCCTTAGCCATTTTTGGAGGAGCTTGTGGGGTGCTCTTGGCACCAAGCTATTATTCTCTACATCCCACCACCCACAAACGGATGGACAAACCGAGGTGGTAAACCGGACTTTGGGTGCTCTTCTTAGAGCCATGACCCGAGGTAAGGCCGGGACGTGGGTTGATAAGTTGCCTCTGATGGAGTTTGCCTATAACTGTACTTTGCATAGTTTGATTGGCATGACTCCATTTGAATGTGTTTATGGTTTTAATCCCTTGATTCCCCTTGATCTAACCCCTTTGCCAAGGGAAATGGTTGCTAATTTTGAAGGGAAAAGCCGAGCAAAGGCTATGATTGAGCTTCCTGCTAAATCCAAGAAGAATTAGGAGGAAGCCTATGCAAAGGTTGCTTCCAAGAAGAACGAGGGAAGGAAGAAGTTTGAGCTCAAAAAGAGAGATTAGGTGTGGGTGCACTTCCGCAAAGAAAGGTTTCCAAACCAAGGGAAGTTGGCACCCCGTGGAGATAGACTGTTTCAAGTGCTTTCCAAGATCAACAACAACGCCTATGTGATTGATCTACCGGGTAAGTACAATGTGTTAAATACTTTTAATGTGACCGACTTGAACCCTTTTGATGTAGGAGATCGTGATGCCGGAGAGGAGGAAGCCATGGTTTCGAGGACGAAACCTTCCTAAGAAGGGGAGGATGATGCGGGGCATATTACCTCAAGGCCTTTCACTAGAAGTCAAGCCAATTTGATTCAAGACACTCATCTTCACTTGACTTGGAAGGACATGGAAGAAGGCTCCGAGAGCAGTTTGAAGATCATGAATTGGAGTGCCATGGATGGGGGATCGCCTCGGCTACTTGGAGAGACAACCGGACACATTTCGAGGCAAACCAAGGAGCCACAGGAGGAGGCAGACCGCCCACTCTACTAGGCTGACCGCCCCCTCAACTCTCTGATGTTTGAAGGGGCTCAGTAGGTGGGGCGCCTAGTACTCAGTAGGCGGGGCGCCTACTTTTCAGGTGGGGCGCCTACTTGGGGCGCCTGGTACACCAGGCTGGGCGCCTACTCCACTAACACCTCATTAAATTGCTATGTTTTTACTATTATAGCCCTACGTGGTCTTTGTTTATTTAACCCACTTTGGGGGGTACTTTAGGACTTTCATGATGTCTAAGTGAAGCCTATAAATACTTCACTTGTCTTCTTTGAACCTTAGCTTACTTTGATTATTGTTGAATGATGAATAGAGTGGAATTCTTGTTTATGAAGAAACCCTTTTGGTTGGCTTGAATTAACTAGCGGATCCTAGTTGATTATCGAACCGGCACCCGATCATTCTACTTGCGAGTCCGGAGTGCGATTCGAGGGTGGTTGCATAGCGTAGGCCCTTCTTGACGCCGATACGAGGGTACCACGGAACAAGTTCTCCGTGGTTACCTTGTAGGGAGTTCGAGACGTGTCTCGTTCTCTTATCGTACTTTTTGTCTTTTGATTTTCGATCCTTATCAAAAACCAATGTACCACATTTTGAAAGCATTGCATTGAAGGTTGGGTATGATGATCATAAACTGAGAGGTAGTAGGATCTTTGACTATTTGATCTTGCATGTTCCATGTCCTAATGACCTCTTTGTTTGTTCTTGTGTTGGGTGCACTTCTTTAGTAAGCAAAGTACTTGTTGTTTCCTTTGGAGACATGAACTTTTTCATTACTACTGATACTTGGTTATACAATAATTGCACTAACCTACTTCCGTAATAGAAAGTTTTGTTTTGTTATCATGATTATACGTAGCTAAACATACCGTTCTAGGGTTAGAGAAAATACATTAAGGTTGATGTTTGAAAGTTGATTTCTACTATTTATTTACCATTACAGACTGTTTATTCTTTCTTGAACCTAATTGTTTAATTATTGAGGCCTGATAATTGAACACTATCTACGGTTTATAAGTTGAACTCGACAGAGGGAATTTATGAACGCACATAAGAAAGAATAGGGCTTGATTTTGAACCTTATGTCAGGTAATCGATTTGCGAGTAGGATAGTTATATATACTTATTCGCCTTGCTTAGCTAAATATAGCGTTCTTTACTTCGTGCATGTGATTCAATTCCATAGAAATATAGGTGTTAAAGTAGCTTGCATAGAGTCTTAAAAAATCGATAGGTTTTCACGAATAAATTTAACCTGTTAATTAGAAATCTAGAAAATCAAGAAGCAGAATCAACTGAAAAACTCAATTGGATTGTTTGTCGCTCTAACTCTGGACCGTTTCTCTCTTATTGATAACGACTCATAATTTGCTCTTGATTACTTGACTTCATTGCTCGGTCTTAATTATTGTTTGCTTAGTTAGTATAAAATTACAACCATCATTCGAAAAGATCCCTGAATAATTTTTAGGAAATTGTTTATTAGAATACGGGTTTTAACAATAGTCCTCGTGAGAACGATACTCGACTCACTACTATATTACTTGTCAACCACGTATACTTGCGTGTGCATTTGGGACCAACAAGTTCGCCGTTGTCGGGGACTAAACAATTAACTGCTTTCTTTTTTAATGATTTATTATTTTATATTCAGCTTTAAATTTTGTTTTGAGTTTCTGTTGTTTCAGGTATTAGGTCTTGAATACGAAAGGAGAGAAGGACGAACGACATGAACCTTTTGATCCCAAACCTGAAAAGACCTTATGGAGGTTGAGGAGAGAAGCAAGAGACCGTAAAGCACTTGCAATTGTACTCGCTTCCTTACCTATAGGAATGATAGAACAACGAGCTTTAGCTATGCGAGATGGTTCTCTTCCCAGTATGGAGGGAGTAGAATCGAGCATTGTTAAGCCTGAAATTACTGGACAGTTTGAGATTAAGCCCGACATGATACAACTGCTACATGCGACTAGGCAATATGCTGGATTACTGCATGAGGATCCACAACAACATATCCAGAATTTCTTGGAGATTAGTGACACATACACACCAGCAGACGTCTCAACTGATTATACTCGATTGATACTCTTCCCATTTTCATTGATCGGGGCAGCAAGGAAATAGTTAAGGGCCGAAAAGCCTTGGTCTATCACAACTTGGGATTACTTCGCTAAGAAATTTTTGGCTAAATACTATCCATCTGCAAAAACAGCCAGAATACGGAGTGAGATTATGTCTTTCAGACAAAGAGACGAAGAATCCTTGTATTCAGCCTGGGAGAGATTCAAGTCATTATTGTGAGATTGCACGCACCACAACCAGTCTAATGAGGTATTGGCCCATACTTTCATTAAAGGTTTGAATGCTCATACGTAGATCATGGTGGATGCTACTGCTAGAGGCCAAGTCTTGGCCTTGAATTTTAATGAGATTTATTAATTACTGGATTAATTTTCTCAGAGCAATACTGACTGGCAGGGTGATGATAGACCTCCAAGTCAAAAATCTGCTTGAGTACTACAATTGGATGCATTCTCAGCGTTAAATGCAAAGGTGGATGCCATAGCTAATCAAATCAACAAGCTAGCATTGCCATCGAGTCAGCAACAAGTCCAGCAGTTCCAAGTTTTTTGTGAGGTATATGGAGAGGATCATGCCACTGAGGTTTGCCCTGCCAATCCAGAGTCAGTTTAGTACGTGGGGAATAAAAATAGGTCTCAGCCTCAGAGTCAGAATTAGTTCGGTAACAGCTACAATCCGAATTGGTGAAATCATCCAAATTTCTCTTGGGGTGGTAACAAGGCTAATCAAGGAATTATAAGATCTCAGAATAATTATCAAGGTTCACAACCTGAGGCTCATCCACAGCAGGTGACCAGTTAAGTTGAAAATTTGATAAAGCAAATGTTGGCAGGTCAGCAGAGAATTATAGTTGACAATGCAGCTCAGGCAAAGGCCACAAAAGATCTTACTAATTCTCAAAAAGACCTGGAATGCGAAATGGGTCAGTTAGCTGGAGCACTAAATACTAGACCACATGGTGCCTTGCCAAGCGACACAGAGAAAAATCTTAAAGAATTTGTGTAAGCAGTTATTCTAAGGAATGGACGAGCTCTAGAAGAAGTGTCTCCAAAGCCGAGGAAGCCTGTTGGTGAATTGGAGGCGAATACAGAAAAAGAAGCTGAAAAGAAAGCTGAAAAAATGGTAGAAAAGCATCCCGAACTTGATATTGTTGGACCACCACCACTTTCCCTCAAAGGCTTCAGAAGCAGAAAGTAGATACAGCTTGCAAGAAATTCTTGGAGATCTTTAGTAAGATACAAGTAAATATTCCTTTGGTAGAACTTTGCGAGATCTTCCAAAACATGCTAAGTACATCAAGGATTTGTGGCGAATAAAAGCACACTGACCGAGTTCAAGACAGTTGCACTTTCTGAAAAGTGCATTTCTAGAGTGATAAGGAAACTTCCTCAGAAATTGAAAGATCTTGGAAGCTTCACTATTCCTATAAAAATTAGGAAGCATGAGGTTGGATGAGCTTTATGTGATTTAGGTGCTAGAGAGAATTTAATGCCATCATCGGTATTTTGAAAGCTAGGCCTCGGTGAACCAAGACCAATTACAGTGACCCTACAATTAGCTGATAGATCTTTGACATATTTTGAGGGAGTTATTTAAGATGTTCTTGTGCAAGTAGGCCAATTTATCCTTCCTGGTGATTTCATTATTTTAGATTATGAGGCTGACCAAGAGGTTCCTCTCATCTTGGGAAGAGGATCTTTAGCTACTGTTGATGCTATGATTCGAGTTAGAGCAGAGAAGATGGTCATGAGGGTGAATGACGAAGAAGCTGTGTTTATTGTGTTCGGGGCTAATCAACTTCCATCACACTATGAGGAGTTATCTATGGTGAAAGTGGTGGATGGAGAGTTAACTTCATCAGAAAAATCACTTTTGGCTTCTAATGGTGATCCTCTTGAAGGATCAATAATGTATGAAGATGATATGCTGAATGATGAGGAAACTGAGGAAAATCAGGGGAGGCCATCTGTTAGTCCAGCTCAGTTTTCAGCTCATGGTTCTTTGAGCATGCGACTACCTCATCCACCTCGTAGCAACCAGCAGTATGCTCAACATTATTTTGAATCAAGATGCTTTATCTGTCGTGATCACGGCCATCATAAGAATGATTGCCTTAGAATTAATCAGGGAGATGGTCATTATTTTCCTCAACCCTAGGATGCAGACACGGGGCACTATAGCATATTCTTATCTAACTACTTGTGCACAACTACTAAGTAGTGATCATTGGTGTGGCTATAGTGGTCCTTCTTGGGGTTGTCATCTGAGTAGTAGTTCAAATTAGTCTCAGAGGCAGTTGTATGCTTTGCCAGCTAGGTAGGATGTTGAGACATTCAATGCAGCAGTCACATGTATTCTTTCTATTTGTGGACGTGATACATATTTTTTGATTGATCTAGGGAACACGCATTCCTATGTGTCTCCTTATTGTTCCACGAGTTTCAATGGTTATTATATGTGCGTTCGTGATCCATGCTGTGTTTCCACTCCTATTGGAAAATTTCTTATGGTAAACTGGGTATATCCTGGTTTTATTGCATCCTTTGGGGTCGTAAGACCTTAGTTGATCTATTGGTCTTTGATATGAAGGATTTTGATGTGGTTATATGTATGGACTGGTTGGCATCGTGTTATGATACCCTTGATTGCTCTGGCAGGATAATCCAACTTTCTCTTCCAGGATCGATGCAAAGGGTGCGGCAGAGTTCTTAATTGCCATCAATGGGACATGTTATTTCCTTTATGAAGTTAAGGCAGATGATGAATAAAGGTTTCTTGGCCTATCATTTCATACTTCGAGACACTAATATGGAGATTCAGTCTCTTAATTTTGTTCCTAATTTGAGCGAGTTTCTTGATGTGTTCCCCTATTAATTTCCTAGACTTCCTTCAAATAGGGGGATTGAGTTCGACATTGATGTTGTACTTGGGAGTTAGCCGATATCTATTCCTCCTTATCGCATGGCAGAATTTGAATTGAAAGAAATGAAAAGTAGTTGCACGCTTTATTGGATAAGGGTTTATCAAGCCTAATATATCTCCCTGAGGAGCTCTGGTGCTGTTTGGCAAGAAAAATAGTGGTTCTACGCGGATTGGTACTGATTACATGTAGTTGAACAAAGTTACCATCAGATGCAAATATCCTTTACCTCACATAGATGACATATTTGATCAATTGTAAGGAACCAAGTTCTTTTCCAAGATTGATTTCAGATTTGGGTATAATCAGCAGAAGATGCAGAAGTCGGATACTCTCAAGACTACATTCAGGACCCATTATGGCCATTACAAGTTCTGGGTTATATCTTTCCGGCATACCCAATGCCCCAACAAGCTTTTTGGATGTGATGAATCTAGTGTTCAAGCATTATCTGGACTCATTTTTCATTATGTTTATCAATGATATCTTGATATATTCTCGCAACCGCAAAGAGCATGAACATTATTTGAGATTGATCCTTCTAACACTTCAAGAATGGGAGCTTTATGCTATGTTCTCAAAGTGTGAGTTCTGGCTAGACCCCATTTTGTGTCTAATGAAGACATTAAAGTTGATCCAAAGAAGATCGAGGCTGTTTTGACTTTTCCATGCAATACTAGTCCGACAGATATTCGTAGTTTCCTTGGTTTTGCAGCATACTATTAGCATTTTGTGGATAGGAAGAATTCACAAGTTTCATTCATTAAAATAAATATTAGTAGCACATAAGTATTGAAGTTGTTCAATCAACCCTAGATTAGGTGAATTAGCCACTCATGTTCATAACAATCATGTCAAGATTATTCATGAATGAATTAAATCGCAAAAAGAAAAAAGAAATTTAAGAAAACTCTTGTGTTCTTGAAGTCTCAAATACTCTAGCCTCTTTTTTTCTCCTTTCCAGGTTAAAAGTTCATAAAGAAGGCAAGAGAAGCTTTTATGCCCTATAGGAAAATAAGCAAATAGTCCAAAAAGCCCTTAGATTTTCGGCCAGAATTTATGCTTTGCGTGGTGCCCGCATGCCACGCGGATTCTATTTCTTCATACAATTCAGCTCGCGTGGTACTCGCGTATCACGCCTAAATACGCTGAAATTTTTCTTCACTTCTAGGCAAAAACTTTATTTCTTCCCGTGTAACTCACATGGCATAAGGATCACTTGAAATATTTAATATCTTCAATTTTATAGCCAAAACTTGCACTTTTGCCTCAATTCACCATGTTCAATTCCTACAACACCAAACAACTCAATTACTATCAAATCTTGATAGTATTGCATATAACCTCTTAAATTAATATCAGAACATAGTATAAACTCCCTCAAGATATAGGTAAAATAGCATGACATCAACGACGCCAGTCCTAGATGGGTCCAGTGCTGTAAACTTCAAGGTCCTACAGGTCTGAGTGAGTTAGCTCGATCACCATCTCCGGGCTGTCAGCATTTGCATCTGCATCGACTGCTATGTTGGCTAACGTATCGGCCTATGTATCCTCTTCATTGAACAAACTTCCATCTTTGAAAAATTTTCAAATGGGCCTCTGCTTTGACTAAGTACTACAGCATGCGAGCATCATTGATTGTAAAGATTCCTTTTATCTGATTAACCACTAATTTAAAGTCACTGTAGAAGCTGACCTCTCTAGCCCCCAATATGTAAGCTCTAATGACACCTCGGGCGCTTCAACACCCTTTCCTTCACTTCCATTCTCAGCCAGGGTATCTGCACAATTCCAAAAATAAAAAAAATGTTAAGGTTAGAAATCACCTCATACACTCCCTTACTTTGTTTGGGTGGCTCCCGGGTGCACTCAATTTGTACGTTTGGTCACTCAAGAACTTGTTACCAATGGCTTCCTCGGTTTGATTAATTTCTCTAAGACTCTGGGAATTTGACAAGTCACAGTGTCTCCTTCGGGAAGAGTTAATTGATTTCGACTCGATGGAACAGACGGTATTTAATTACGTACGGGAGGTTAAGAGTTAACTTCAAAATTTTAGACTTCAGTCGCCCCACCCACGAGTTCCTATAAGCTCAAACAAATTAGTAAGACCTCGAGTAGAAATTTTAGCCCAGAGATCTACTAACGAGATGTAACGACCATAAGAAAAGAAGATAACCTAGGAGAATCTACCATTTGTTTCCTCTTTTGGAAACCTCGGACACATCACCCTTTGTACGGACAAAGTGGTCCCTCCTTGGTATGGATTTTTTTTTTAAAACAAGAGTCAATTAGGCATTGCACCGAGTGACCATTTTTATTAATAAGCAAAATTAAATACAATGTCTTTACAAGATGTGGAAACAACAAGTGCAATACCATATGTAAACTAAATCTCCCTAAAGTGGCATCAAGTTTATTAATTATCTTCATACTCCTGGGTTGAGTGCCATTGGGCACTAATACCACCAAGTAGCATGAAGAAACTCATATACTTGATGCCTAGAGATAGATCTAATGATGTCAAATTGACTAGCTGAACAAAGAGTAGCTAAGTCATAAATTACAATTAAGAACCATGCCCTAACTAATTTTGAAATTGTTTTCTGCTTGTCAGGTGTAGTACTTTCCAGTAGTTGAGCAAGAAATACTTGAGGTATGGTCCTTAAGCAAAGATCCAGCTGAGAAGCAATTTTGGGCTGAGCAAGTCGACTAAGGCAGAGGGCCACCACTGCTCCTCGAGTGTTACAGTGGTGGGGTACAGGTGATCCACCATAGAATTTTATAACAATGCCTTGAATAAAAAAAGTGAGGATCCTCCACTCTTGTGTCCATATGACTTAAAGATGCAGCAACAGTACTACTAAGAGGAACACAAACAAACAGAGGAAGCCTTGTATAATTCCTGAGTCCTTTGTATGTTGAATAATAGCCATTAATAGAGTCAATGTAGCTCCAAGTTCAAGTACAATTTTGATGGCCTTATGCATACGAGTCTTGAACCATTTAATCCAAATTGTACCTGCAAAAAAGAAGCAATAGTTAGTGAAGGAAACCCCTATGATCTCCACTATACAGTCTTGATCATAGGGGTCATTCTCCCAGTTCCAGTCATCGCCACTTCCCTTCACCTCCTCCATACATCTAATCATCTTGCATCTCTCCATGGTTTAGCTCTAAACTCAACAAATTGATGTTTGTCTTGATTAACAGTCAACTTGGCTTTAGAGGGCAATTGAGCATAAGAAGAGAAGCTGACACTAGGCAAATCAAAAGCAATATTAGCAAGGCAGTCAGCTAGCTTGTTTCCCTCTCTCAAAGTATGTTTGAACTGAAATTCTCCTAGCAACCTCCATCTTTGAATATCATCAATAATAGATGCAATAGACCACATAGGCTGCTAGTGACCCTCTATAACTTGATTAACCACTAGAGATTCAGTTTCAATTAGTACAGGTCCCAAAACATGCTCCACACAATACTTCATAGCCTCCCTAATGGCCATAGCCTCAGCCACCATATAGTTTTGCTCACCAATCAACTTGGCAAATGTAAACATAATATCACTTACTCCATTCCTCACACGAAAAGCAATAGAGTTTGGCCCTGGGTTGCCCTTGGAGGCGCCACAGTATTCACTTTAATCACACCAAGACTAGTCAAGCTCCAATATACTTTAACATACCTAAACCTAGGCAAATAATTTTCTAAAGCATACACAATGTCAGGCCATGACTGAGTACTCACAGTAATGTATGGGAATCTCACCTTAATAAGGTAAAAAATATTGCTAGTAATTTCATAAAGCAGCGTAGAATATGACATAGATTTATCATGCTTGATTGCATTCCTTCTTCTCCATAAAGACCATACAATGAATGAAGGAACACTATAGAAAATAGCTTGTGACCAAGGCTTAGGCCACTTCCTCCACCACTTAAAACAAACCTGATGTAGGCTGCAATTATCCACTTGAATCCCTACAGCTTGAGGGGTTTTTCCTTATCCCCTTTTCCTCTTTCTTGCCGATAATTTTTTACATTGGGTTTTTGTAACACCACCTTACCCCTTTCTTCTTCAATGGAACAATGAACTCTTCATTCCTGACGTACGGACATCTTTAAACATTGTTCAGAGTCCACCGACTCAACAAGATTCAGGTTGTTTCCTCCGTGAAAACTTTTCGACGAACGAAAATAACTTCAGGTCAATCAAGCAAGAAAATTTTTTCAGTTCGTCGTACGTACATTGTTAACAAGTTAACAATTTGCAGCTGTAGGGACGGTGGTTAACAATTGAGCTTCAAAATTTACAGGCAAACACATGACCAAAATCAAACGATAACCACAAGTTTCGACGTCAAAACAACCAAACTCAACTGGATTTCAATCAACACCACCACTACACTACAGTCCAACACCTCGACAAACCCTAGTCGTCAAACAGTGTATGATAGATGATCGTTGGATCCTTGAGACGGTGCTGAATTCAAATCTGTGGTTGTTTAATCCAAACAACCAACAATCAACCAAAATTTTTTGATTTTCTTCTTTTAATTTTTTATTCTTTTTTTAAAATAAGAAAAACATAGAAACAACAACAAGAACACAAAACGGAAAACAAAGACACGAACGGACAAATATAAAGATAAAGAGCAGGATTGGGGTTGTAAGAACAATCCCAAATCGTGCTCTGATACCAAAAGGGTGCAAGGTAATCTTGGAGAAGCTTAGCAACCGAACGAACAGTAAAAAAATAACAACGAACAAGATCTCAAGTCTCCATCATCCCGATCTCTCTTTCTGGGTTTGCCTGTCCAAAGAAAACAGAACCTCTTCTAGTTCAAGGTCGACATCCTCAAACCAATCTAACTATGATTTCTAGTTCACTATCCTCCTAGTGAGGTCATTCTAATCTTCCCATGGTTCTGACCGGATGCTTATCCTAGTTACATTCTATCATCCTGTCTCACTATATCAATATTATTAATACCTTTCATCCTAGTTGTTCTCTTTCCTTCTTTGATAGTGGCTTAATCCCTTTAGTAAGGGAATGTGATTTAAGGTATTTAGTTATCTTCCTCAATCAACCAAGGACCTCTTTCTTTTTCATTTTAATAGATAAAGTGGTGGCTAGATTCGCGTTCCCTTTCCAGACTATCAAGGATTTCAATGATCTTTCATACTAAACCTGGTGCAAGCAAACTCGAAGGAAATGCTAAACACGAAACGCGGAAGAAATTAACAAGAGAAGTAAAGATAGAAGCAAGACAAATCTTGCTTCGATTCGAAAGAACAGTGAGGAACCTGTCTCAAAGCTCGATCAAAGGGAAATCAAGACGCACATATACTATTCAACAATCCTCAAGAAAGACCCGCTTCTTGCAAATTGAATGATCAAGAAGAAATTGTTCAAACGAATAACACCGATTGACACAAGTTCTTTAAAAATCCCACGTCGGGGTTCGGCTCCATCGGAGATTCACAATAGCACTTGCTATGTTTTCATAAACTCAAAACTGTCTCTTTACAATGAAATGAAATGGACTATTTATAGGCTATACTAAGGATAAAGTAGTAAATAGTCACAAGTGACTAATAAGAACAAGCCACGTAGGGCTTAGGCAAGTTTGTGTTCGGCAGCCTTGACTTCGGTGCTCGGTTGCTTGCTCGAACTCATTGTCTTCGGGCGCTCAATTGTCCTCGAGCTCATTGCCTTCGTCTCAAATCTGAAGATAATGCCTTCGGTTCTTGAGCCCGGCCACTCAGCTTCGGAGCAATTTTTTTCCTTTGGCCAGGCTAAGTGAATGTGCACATCGTGCAACAGCTTGGCTTGGCTTCTTGTCATCGGTCTCCTCGGTGGATCGAACACTTGATCAGCACGTGTTCGGGCTGCATCATCCTCCCCTTCTTGAGAAGATTTCGTCCTCGAAATCGAGCCCTCCTCGTCCTCCAAAGTTTGACCTACAACACAAGGAACTAAGTCAGCAACATTAAAGGTGTTGGACACGTTATACTCACCAGGGAGGTCGATCACGTAAGCATTGTTGTTGATCTTGGTCAACACTTGAAATGGACCATCCCCTCGAGGAGCCAACTTTCCTTTCCTTTGGTTCGGGAAGCGTTCCTTTCGGAAGTGAACCCAAACCCAATCTCCCTTCTTTAATTCCAGCTTTTTTCGCCCCTTGTTTTTCTTTAAGGCAACCTTTGCATAGGCCTCCTCGAGGTTCTTCTTCACCTTTGCGTGCAATTCGATCAAAGCAGCTGCTCGTCGAGTACCTTAAAAATCAAGAACAGAATGTCACGACCCAAAATCTGGATCCGTGATGGCACCTAAACGATATTGCCTAGGCGAACCAACAGAAACAAAAATGCGGAAATAAACTGAAAGAAGAGAAACATGATGAAATATATATATAAAATTGGAATCCAAAAGAAGGTAGACACCCCTGTCTACTATACCCAACAAACACCAATGGAGCATCTATAGAGTGACTCAATCGAAATAAAATACAACAGAAGTGAAGTGGAGTCTATCTCTATACAACACTGGCGGTACGCCACCGTGGACTGTACGGTTGGCTCACCTCAACAAAATAATACAGCAGCCTCGAACGGTCGCTACTGTCTCGATGGCTATCGAGAAGAAGTACCTGCACATGTGGCAGAGTAAGTTATGAGCCGAAGCCCAGTAAGATCACTGACAGGCCCGCTAAATCACCCTTGCGGGACAAGTCGCAAACATGCATCGCAAGCAACTAAGCACGTCGTTTCTACGTAAATAAATAGCGCAGTCGCACATATTCACAATATAATTATCCAAGTATATATAATTATATATATATATATATCCATACGTATGTACCTATGTACATACAGATAGCATATGTCACATACACATTAAGAAAGCTAGTAGTCTCAGAATATCATACACAAGTCAAAGAGGATTATGCCCACCCAACGTAAGGCCTAGGTCAATCAAACAGTGGTTTGGAGGTCCCATCTCTACTCCCACGCCGACTAACCTAAATTTACGGTAGGCTAGCAACACCGCCAACGGACGTAGGCAACAATACATTCATCACTCAATATCAGCACGCACCCTGTGCGGCTCCGTCTATAGGCCATAACGCCATTGTCAACATAAACAACATACCAGTGACCCGTAGTCACTGTCTCAATCATAAGGAGGTAGACCAATGACCCGTAGTCGTTGTCTCATCTCATCTATATACGACCACACTACACCCCCTGTCAAGTGTGTCGTGTCTCAACAATCTAGTGACCACACCACACCCCCTGTCAAGTGTGTCACATCTCAAATATCTAGTGACCACACCACACCCCCTGTCAAGTGTGTCACATCTCAATAATCAAGTGTCCACACCACACCCCCTGTCAAGTGTGACACATCTCATAGTATAGGCGACACCACACCCCCTGTCAAGGTCCCTCTAACCGTATTAATATCCACGACATTAATAACAATAACAGAAATAATAACAGAAATATTAATAACGATAATATTACACAGTCACTGTAACCAAGATTGGTTATGCTAGCTCAATGTAAAGCGGAGGTTAACCCGACGACGGTTTGGAGGTACAATACCTACTCCCGTGTCGTCTAACCAAAGGTTACGAGGAGTCAGCACTACACAACCCGTCATGATAACCATACAAGTACCAAATTCGTACATAAGCCGGCAGAAACCTCGGCAAGACATAATCAATGATATGCCGGCAACATCCTCGGCCATATCCCCAGGTCCTTGCTATCTAATCATGACATAGCAAGCAATCCCACAATATAAGTCATCGCTATCTCAATGTAGCGTCTAGACCGGCACATACCTTGGTCAACTCATGTACTCACTATTTATGATCAAATAATAGTAAGCAATCCCACAATATAATTAATCGCTATCTCAATATAGCGTCTAGACCGGCACATACCTCGGTCAACTCATGTCTTTACTATTCATATTTAATTAATAGTGATATACCTAGCCAACGCTAGTCAATACATATTTAACACATAGCCCTAAGCTAATCACATAAGAGTACCCGAAGCGTACTAGCATGCTGGACGTATCCATAAGCAAAGTAGAGGTCAAGTCTCACTTACCTCGAATTGCGGTTCAAAGCTAGGAAGCAATCTCCTTTCCTGCTCTTCTTGTCCTCGGAGAACTTTCCTCTAAGTCTATCAAGACAATATAGCACTCATTAGTGCTCCATTATAGAGAACTAAGCTCATATACGACTTAGGGTAAAATTACCAAAATACCCTCGGGTGGGACCGAGCCCAAAATTAATAAAATATACATTTCCGGACTCCCCACACTCCCGTGAGTCCAAATATGCAATTAGATTTCTCATACGAGCCTTGTTCGTTGATTTTCCCCAAATCTTAAAATTTAGGATTCTAACTCATTTCCTATGAATCAAGCTTTGATTCTCATGATATATGATATGAAATGAGTTATGGAGGCTTACCTTATGATTATACACATTTTGAACCTTCCAAAATCGCCTCCAAATTGCCTCCTTTGAATAAAAATTCGGTTTCCCGAAATCTGTCCCGAAGTGACCCGTTTATAGCAGTTTTTACCACTGTAACAGCCTCTGTTACAATAATCATAACTTTTGATAGGAATGTCCAAATGACCTGAAACAGATTGCATTAAAACCAAAACTCAAAGGGCTACAACTTTCATGTTTTGAGTGTTTCCTAATTCCTTACGGATTGGCCGGAAAAATGCTATTTTTCCGGCTGCTCGCAACAGAAACAGTAGCAGAAACAGCAGTTTCGCACCAGAAAAATCCGAACTGTTTTGGATCCAAACGGGACCCTACGAAGCTCGGAATAACTCCAAATTTTGTACACAAGTCATAAAATACTTGGGTGACATGCTCGTCCAGACAGAAATCAATTCGGACCTCCAGAACTCAAAAAGTGGGTCCCACGGCAAAGGTTCAATTTTCGACTTTCGCCAAAATAGCGAAATTTACCTAAACGACCTCGGAATCCAATTCCGAAAGTTGCTACAAGTCACAAATGACTATACGAACCTAACGGAACTTTCGGATCTCTCATCGGAGCTCATTTGCTCAAATCGAGCTCGGAAACCTCTTTTAACTCTTTTAAACTTCCGAAACGGGGACTTTATCAAAAGTCCTATCAAACGAGGTCCGTTTTCAATTTTGAAGGTTGCTACATATCATAAATGACGAGATGGACCTAACGGTGCGCTCGGATTTTCCATCGGGGTTCGTTTACTCAAAACGACCTATCAAAACCCCAAATTCCTTTCCGGAATGTCATAAACGGATCCTTTTCTCGAAAACCTATCAAACGGACTCCGTTTTGATTCAAATTTCACGAACAGGTCATAAATGACCTAACGGAGCTTTTGAGACTATCGACACACAGATCGAGGTCTCGATTCCCGTAACGACTATTTGAGGGTCGTTATACAGAATCTCGAGGCAATGGGGTTAAGTCAAGTGGAATCAAAGGATTAAAACCATACACACATTCAAACGGGGTCATGTTGATCATTCGATGCACCGTTCGATTGTATGCAAACTCCATCATGGGCAAACGATCAGCCCATTTTCCAACCTTCCCTTTGGTCATTGCTCGAAGCAAAGATCCCAAGGTTCGGTTAACTACCTCGGTCTGTCCATCAGTCTGAGGATGGTGAGACGTCGAGAATAGTAGCTTGGTGCCGAGGGCACCCCATAAACACTTCCAAAAATGACTCAAGAATTTTGAGTCTCGATCACTCACAATAGTACGAGGTACACCATGCAATTTCAACACATTAGAAACAAACAATGTAGCTACATGCTGTGCATCATCACACTTCTTGCAAGGAATAAAGTGAGCCATTTTTGAAAAACGGTCAACCACAACGAAGATGCTATCATGTCCTCCCCCCGACCTTGGTAACCCTAGCACAAAGTCCATGGATATATCAACCCAAGGTCGATCAGGCACAGGCAACGGGGTATATAAACCATGAGGGTTGGACTTCGATTTAGCTTTCTTGCAAACAAGACAAGCGTTGCAAAGCTTTTCCACATCTCGTCGCATTTTGGGCCAACGGAACTGCTCGGTCAAGATACCAAGAGTTTTGTCGACAGCGAAGTGTCCCATCAGTCCACCGAAGTGAGCTTCTCGAACTAGGAGCTCTCTCCACGATTACACTGGCACACAAACCCTCCCATTCTTAAAGAGGTAGCCTTCATGCCATTGATATTTCTCAACCCTTCGGCCACTCAAGATTGTGTCACGAACGCATTTTAGCTTGGGATCGTCCTCGTACATCGACTTGATGCTTTCAAATCCCATGAGCCTAGAGGCGAGAGTGGTTGCTAAGGCAAATTTCCTTGATAGCGCATCGGCCACAACATTGTCTTTACCCTTTTTGTAATGAATTACATAGGGAAAGCTCTCAATGAATTCAACCCACTTGGCATGTCTTCGGTTCAACTTCTCCTGACCTCGGAGATGCTTCAAAGACTCCTGATCAGTCTTGATCACAAACTCTCGAGGCCACAAATAATGCTGCCAATGGTCGAGTGCTCGAACGAGGGCATACAACTCTTTGTCATACGTAGAGTAATTCAAAGTTGCACCCTTAAGCTTTTCGCTAAAGTAAGCGATCGGCTTCGATTCTTGCATCAGTACTCCTCCGATCCCAACTCCAGATGCATCACACTCGACTTCGAATGCTTTGCCGAAGTCAGGGAGTTGCAACAACGGGGCAGAACAAAGCCTCCGTTTAAACTCTTGGAAAGCCCTTTCTTGGGACTCTCCCCACACAAATGGATGGTCTTTCTTCACCAGCTCGGTTAAAGGAGCTGCCACGGTGCTAAAGTCATGCACAAACCTTCGGTAAAAGCTAGCTAAGCCATGGAAGCTACGAACTTGTGATACCAAGGTTGGAGTTGGCCAATCTTTGATGGCTTCGACTTTTGACTCGTCGACTTCAACACCATTAGCACTGACAACGAATCCAGGAAATACTACACGCTTGACACAAAAGGCACATTTCTTGAAGTTAGCATACAACTTCTCTTTTCTAAGCTTATCAAGCACTAGCCTTAGGTGTTCAACATGTTCATCCACAGATTTGCTATAAACAAGTATGTCATCGAAATAAACGACAACAAACTTATTTATGAACGGTTTGAGCACATGGTTCATCAGTCGTATAAATGTGCTCGGTGCGTTGGATAAGCCAAAAGGCATCACCAACCATTCATAGAGACCGAATTTGGTCTTGAATGCGGTTTTCCACTCGTCTCCGGGTTTCATTCGGATCTGGTGGTAACCGGACCTGAGGTCTATTTTCGTAAAGCATGAAGAACCACTTAACTCATCTAGCATGTCATCTAATCGAGGGATAGGATGACGATACTTTACCATTATTTTGTTGACTGCTCGGAAATCAACACACATTCGCCATGTTCCATCTTTCTTTGGGACAAGTATAACAGGAATGGCGCAAGGACTCAAGCTCTCTCGAACAAGGCCCTTGTTCAACAACTCATCAACCTGCCTTTGGAGCTCTTTGGTGTCTTCGAGATTACACCGATATGCAGGTTTGTTGGGGATTTGTGACCCCGGTACGAAGTCAATTTGGTGCTCGATTCCTCTCAACGGAGGTAATCCACCTGGCATTTCTTCAGGGAACATATCTCCGATGTCCTGCAAAACACTTCGTACAGCACTAGGCAAAGGGTTATCATTAGAAAAATCATCATTACAGTTTAGAAAGATACCCTTGTGCACGAGGCAAATCATCATCTGACCGTTGTCATTGCCTCGTAGTAACTCACCCGGTTGCATGATTGCACAGATTCCTTTTACTTCGGGCAGTGAGTTTGTCTCTTCGAGCCCCAATTTTGCTCCCATCGGAAGCTTAGCTTTGGCCGCTTCTTTCAATTCTTTCATCCGTTTATAGTCCTCGGTGACTTGCTTTGGAGACAAGGGTTTGAGTACGAAACTCTTTCCATCGAGCCTTACAGTGTAAGTGTTGGATCTGCCATTGTGAACAGCTGTTCGGTCGTATTGCCATGGTCGACCCAATAGCAAATGACAAGCTTGCATCGGCACCACATCGAATATCATTTCATCTTGATACTCTCCAATTCTGAACTTTATCCACACTTGTTTGACAACTCTCAATTCTCCACACTCATTCAGCCATTGTAATTTTTAAGGGTGGGGATGCTTCAAAGTAGTTAGTCCCATTTGCGAAACCAAAGTTTGGCTCACCACATTCGCACAACTACCAGAATCAATGATCATCGAACACACCTTTCCCTTCACTCGACATCGGGCATGAAAGAGGTTTTCTCTTTGGTTGTCCTCTTCTTCAAGAGTCATACAGCTCAAATTCCTTCGAACCACAAGAAACATTTCCGGATGATCAGCTTCGGTAGCCTCATGATTATCATCACCTTCAGCTCGGTCAGTCTCCTCGATAAATTCCTCCTCGGTGTCACTCGCTTGCTCATGGACGGTTCCATCTTCGAGCAGAAGCGTAACTTTGCGAGTTGGACACTCTTTTGCCATGTGACCATAACCCTTGCATTTATGACACTGAATATTTGAAGCACTAGGAGAGTTTAGTTGAACTTTACCTCCCACTTCTCTTGATTGGTTAACGGTCACACCTCTTTCGAAGGGTCTCTTCGAATCTCGAACAGGGTTAGCACTTGTTTGATTTGCACTCTTCCATTCTTTACCTCGGTTTAAAGGAGTAGAAGTAGTAACTCCTCAATACTGGTTTGCCTTATCGTCCTTCACCAATTTTTCAGCTTCGGTGGCAGCATCGAACAGATCTTCCAACGTGTGATACACGTGGAGCCTCAATTGAGATGACACGTCCCTAGCCCAGCCATTTTTGAACCTGATAATGGCTTGCTCTTCGTCTTCGACCAGATCAAGATTCAGTCGAACCTTTTCAAATTCATCATGGTACTCTTGGACTGACTTGGACCCTTGCTTTAGCTCATAGAGCTTTTGCATTTGAGTTTGCCTGTACTTGGCACTCAAATACTTAGCATCCATTGCTCTCTTCAATTATGGCCAAGTAGTGACTTCGGGATAGACATTCCTTCTTCTATACCTCTTGTCAGATTCCCACCATGTTGATGCATAAGCTTCGAACGAAGCAATAGCATGGGCAGCTTTTCTCTCTTCGGTCATCTCATTGGTTTCAAAGATGCGTTCCATTTTAAGCTTCCATTCGAGATATTCATCCGGATCACTAGTTCCTTTAAAGGGAGGAATAGTGATTTTGACACTGTTCAAGTTTGAATCTCGAACACCATGAACCTGTTCGGGATACTCATCACCACGATCATCAGCCTCACGCTCAATATTTCTTTCAACATTTGCGTCTCGGCCTCGACCTCGGAAATTTCCACGACCTCGGTGAGCTTGCCTTCGTTGAGCGAACGGCGGCTCATTCTCATATTCGTCCTCGGGAAATTCCTCTTCGACAACCTCTTCGATAACGGCTCCAAGATCTCTTCGGGCCCTTGGAAGTGGTATCCTTTCTCCTCGGGGAATGCCCAAGTTTTGATAACTAGCTTTGGGATTGCCCAAGTTTTGTTGCGCTTGGGGATTGCCCAAGTTAAGCTCTCTTCGAATTGCTTCACTTGTCAACTGATGTTGTCGAACAAGCTCAGCATATAGCTCAGGTTTCATCGGAGTGGATTGGCTCGTTCCAGCGCCGGACCCATTCATGGCCACGGATGCGCTTCCTTGCTCGAGTTGAGTCACTCGAGCAGTCACTCCTCTTACTTCGGCACTGACACCTTGTATCGCAGCCATGAGATCGGCTAACGACACCTCGGGCTTCTCAATGCCATGGCACCTGCACTAATCAAAGACCAAACAAATGTTAGGGTTAGAATTCACCTCACACACAGATAAGACCCAAATTGAAGCCAAAGCGCCAACCATCAAGAGCCAAGCATGAGAGCACAAAGGATACAAGGCAAAGGCACCGAGGAGGGTTCGAGAGTGATTTGGAGGCATGGACTTGAGCGCCAATGGGGGAGGACCGGCTACGGACCAAGGAGGAACACTTAGAGTCCATTTTGAGCCGTTTCCAAGTCTCCCAAGAAGGAGGCGGACCGCCCATTGGACTAGGCGGACCGCCTAGTTGACTACACCTCTCAGGATCTCTGGCCGCCTACTGCAGAGGCGGACGGCCCATTTTCCAGGCTGGGCGCCTACTCTGGGCGCCTACTAGTCAGGCGGGGCGCCTAGTTTGCTGAAGGCCCATTCGGGTTTCCTACTTATTTTGAGTGTAATTCCAACTATAGCCTTAAGTGACATGTATTGTTTTGACTAGACTTAGGGGCTATTTAGACATGTTATTTAGAAGTGTGGTGAACCTATAAATACCACACTTAGTCATTTATTTTACTTAGCTAGTTTTGAAGATAGAATTGAGAGATAGAATAGGCTAGGCCTTTCTTGTTGAAGCGTTGACTTCGTGTATCTCTTACGTTGAATCCATGGAGGATCACCGCTAGTGTGAGTCCCGTTTAATGGTTCAAGTCTCTTCTCCCTTTTGAATTAATCTAATTGTTTAGCTTGATTCAATTCTTTCTTCTATTTCTATCCTCCCCAATCCCTTACTTTCTTGTTATCTTGTGATTGTTGCTTCCGCATCCTTGTTATTTGCTTCCGCCTATTTGGGTCTTATCAGTTGGTATCAGAGCAAGGCTCGGGTTTCGTTCTTACGAATCCACGTTCCTTGTTCATCCTATCTTTACTTTATTGTTATTGTTCTTGTTCTTGAAGAAAAGAAGAAAAACAAAAAAATTGAAAAAAAAGTGAAAATTACAAAAAATTCTTATTGTTGTTTGGATTTGATGATTCCTTTGGTGTTTGATATCGGGAATTGATCTATGATGATTACCCGTTGATTTGGTACCCTTGTTATATGATTTGGTGTTGAGAATCAAAAGTTGAAAAAAATCAAAAACCCCAAAATTGAAAAACCCTTGAATTTGATTGAAATTTCTTGATTTGGATTCATTATGGATTGGGTGTTGTTATAAATCATTGGGGATTGATTGTAGTAGTTGAAAACACCATTGGGTACCTTCGGATTGGAAAAAAATACCTTGGAACATCGAAATTTGGGTGCAAAAGGGCCAAAAACTCGTTTTCGGACCGTGCTGACAAGCCCAGTAGGCGGACCGCCTACTCCTAAGAGGTGGACCGCCTCTTTTCATGCTACTCTCTGGATTTTGAGTAGGCGGGGCGCCCACTTTACAGAGGCGGACCGCCTACTCCTGGGAGGCCTCCGTTTGGCTTCGTTTCGTGTCTTTTTGTGATCCGTTTTCTTCCGTACCTCTTGGTTAGTGTTTCTAAGGTATTAGTCCTACTTTATTAACACTAATCTTTGATTCCTTAGGGTGTTGTGTGTCTTGAAGTCTTTACTTAAAGTCGTAGAATTTGCTTGCTTCAAGTGCGCACTAAACTAGCTTCCGTTCATCGAGTCGCATTAACTCCATTCCGAACCGTTACTTGGGTGCATTAGTTGATTGGTCTTGCCATTGTGATTACTAAGAGACAAGAAGGTCTTGAGTGGAAAAAGGCTTGAGTGGTGAGAACAATAGAGTGAGGTCATAAAAGCCAACGACCTTGAGTGTATACACGAGAGGAAAGAAAATTAAGTGACATCTCTTGAGTGATACACGTGAGGGAGTGAACTTGTGAGGTCCTTAACTCTTTGGTTACAACTATGGCATCGGATGACGATTGTGGAGGGTATGACTCATGCGGAGATGATGGAGACTATGGTTCCTATGATGGTGATGATGGGTATTGCTATGGCGATTCGGGGAACCACGGCTCCTATGATGATGAAGCGGGTCACTATGTTGATTATGAAGATGAAGAAGACTATGGGGCTTTCGAAGATGAATGTGAAGAATCTTATGCTCCAAGTCAAGAATATGAAGATAGTGACGCTTCAAGGTATGATGATCCTACTTACTCTTCTTGTGATGAATTTGAACATGATGGTAGTGACGTAGAGAGAATTGATGATGAGGTTGATTATGCGGATTATGCATATGCATCTTCTCTTGATGTTGCTTGTGGTGTGCAAGAGAGTGGTAGAGGAACTTCCATTAGTATGGGAGGTGGTGGTGGTTGTTCCATGGGAAATGGGAGGTTTGCATCTTCTAGTTCCCATGTGAAGGGTGAAAGGAGAAATGGTATTGCTCTTGCCGTTACGGGGGTTCATCGCTCTAGTAGTGGTGGTAGGAGTGGTGCTATGGGCTATGGAACCAGGGCGAGGAGCAATTATGGGTTCCATAGTGGTACTCCTTCCCCGACTTTCAACAACGCTTCTAATGTTGGAAGAATGACGGGAAGTGGAGGTTATCCTTGTGGTGTTGCTAGGAGAGGAGGATTGAGGAAGATCCAAGTTGATAGTGATGGATATCATGAAGTTCCAAGATCTTACTTGGATGATCCTATACTACACTTGGGTCTAAGGAGGTTTCTTGTTGAGGTGGAAGGTATTGGAGGGTACTTGCTCAAGATTGGTAACACCGATACCAATTGCATTAGTACCTCGGTGGTTGATGAGCTAAGACTACCTTGCTATGCCTTGGAGTATCCTTATGACTACTACGGAGTGTGGGTTTCCAAGCAAGCTCGGGTGTGCATATCTCATGGAGGTTATTGGGGTTATATGTGGTGTCATGTGTACCCCATGCAACATTGTCATGTGTGGTTAGGTGAGTCATGGTTGCAAAACAAGAAGGTGCGATATAGTAATGTGAATGATAAGTATTACCTCGGCCAAGGCCCAAAGATTTATGACTTTGAGCCTATTGGGGTAAAGATCAAGTCACCTCCTAGTGTACCTCCTAGGTCTATGCAAAGGGAAAAGGAGCAAGAACCTCATCCTATGGTTGAAAGAGTGCAAACAAGAAGCCCTGCAATATCGAGCAACGGTGGGACTAGTGCAAGAAAAGAGATGACAATTGTCGACAAGGTGAAACCCAAACACAAAGCTCCAAAGCCGAGTGGTTCACCAACAAAGAAGAAAGAGACCTCAAGTGATGAGTCTCTTAGTCCTAGATTCCGGGTTGATGTTAAAAGTCCACCTACTCCGGCCATGGGTATTCTTGGGCCTCGTCCCAACTCACCCGAATTTGAGAGACAAAAGATTGAGAGGAGTAAGGGAGTGACCGGTGACATTCCTCGAGCGGAAAAAGGAGAGGATGTGTTGAGTGATGTGAGTGGGATGTCACCACCCGAATCTACACCTAACCTTGAAAAGAAAATGAGAGAAAAGAAAGAGGGAAAAAAGAGTGAGGACACCCCTTATTCTAACCTTAACCCTTTATCTTTTTCTCCTACTCTTGTGAATGCTTGTGTAGGTACTCTTGGAGGCAAAGCAATGGAGCCTCAAACATGTCCCAAGAAGGATAGACAAGGTGAAGAAACTCTTCAATGTGAGCTTCAAGGTGAAGAGACAATTCATGACACTTCAAATGCATTGAGTGAGCAAGATAGCCACTCAAAGGTAAGTGATAGTTCCTCCCTTGAACATGTTACTTCCCTCTCTTATGGTAGTGTTTGTGGTAATTCAACACTAGTTGATGACTTGTATGATTACAATGTGTTTGCAACTAGTGTAGAGTCAAATGGTCAACTTATGTGTAATTGTGAACCATTAGTTGAGAGGTATGATAAGCCACATCATGATGTGAGCTCGATATTCATTGAACCTCTCTCTAGTGAAGATTGTGTGGTTGACCCTATTTGTGACCCTTGTTATGACACCCCACCTATATTTGATAAAGGGGAAGATGAGTTGAATGAATGCCCTATTCTTACCCTTGATGAATTGCTTGATAATGGTGGACCTATGTGTTGTAGTGAGGTTTGTAGTGACCTTGAGGAGTCCCTAGTGAATGAGATGGATCGAATTGTTTTCAATGACTCCTCGGGTGAGAGTGAAGAACCTAGTCTTGATACCATGTGTTTGGATAACCATGAATTTGAAGTGCATGCTTTTACATTTCCATTGTGTGAACATGATCTCATTTGTGGTAGCGAATTGTATCGGACTAGGATTGGCAATAGAATAGAACCTCCATGGTTTGAAAAGTTAGACTCTATGGATGATCCATTGTTTGGAACTCCAAGTGGGATGAGTGGTCTTGATTTTGGTTGTGTTAAACCATCTTCTAGTAGTCCTAACCTTCATTGTGTGGACTATAATGATGAAGGGCCAATTTTGGAGACCTTCCTTTGGAGTTTGGCTAGTGAGGAAGATTGTCTTGAAGTTGGAATAGGAGGAGGAGAAGTCACTCTTGGTGTGTGTAAGAGTGCTTCCAAGAAGGGGAGTGGAGTATTCGATGTTACTTGTCGCTTGAATTATGTTGCTTACTCCATCCCATATGTTGATCACACCTTGAGTGTTGAGCATGCCAAAACTCGATGTGATGACCATAAGCTTGGAGGTCATAAGGAACTTAGTTGCTTAATCTTGCATGTTCCATATCTTATTGATCTCTTTGCTTGTTATGGTAGTGAGTACTTGTCGTTGTTGAGCCAAGAACTTGTTGTTTCCTTTGGGAACATAAGCTTTTTGATTAGTATTGATACTTGGCTCTATCATAAAAGTGTGATTTTCACATCACTTGTACTCACTCTTGTTGGACCTTCCTACTCTTGTCGTGGGACGTTTTGGTGTGTTCTTATTGGGCTTAGGGATCATAGGAATTTTAATGGCTTGATCTTGCATATTCTCTATCCTATTGATCTCCTTGATGAATCATGCAGTGAGTGTACCCATTGGGGAAGCCAAGTGCTTGTTGTTTTCTTCGGAAACATGTGCTTTATCATTGTTATTGATGCTTGGCTATACCATAAGAGTGTGTTTTCCCACACTTTTGACACTAACCTACTGTTGTAGTGGGAAGCTTTGTTTGTGCTTGTTTTGAATGTAGGCTTGATGGTTTGATTTCGAGGACGGAATCCTTTCAAGAAGGGGAGGATGATAAGACCTAAACTGGAGCCAAAGCGCCAACCATCAAGAGCCAAGCATGAGAGCACAAAGGATACAAGGCAAAGGCACCGAGGAGGGTTCGAGAGTGATTTGGAGGCATGGACTTGAGCGCCAATGGGGGAGGACCGGCTACGGACCAACGAGGAACACTTAGAGTCCATTTTGAGCCGTTTCCAAGTCTCCCAGGAAGGAGGCGGACCGCCCATTGGACTAGGCGGACCGCCTAGTTGACTACACCTCTCAGGATCTCTGGCCGCCTACTGCAAAGGCGGACGGCCCATTTTCCAGGCTGGGCGCCTACTCTGGGCGCCTTCTAGTCAGGCGGGGCGCCTAGTTTGCTGAAGGCCCATTCGGGTTTCCTACTTATTTTGAGTGTAATTCCAACTATAGCCTTAAGTGACATGTATTGTTTTGACTAGACTTAGGGGCTATTTAGACATTTTATTTTGAAGTGTGGTGAACCTATAAATACCACACTTAGTCATTTATTTCACTTAGCTAGTTTTGAAGATAGAATTGAGAGATAGAATAGGCTAGGCCTTTCTTGTTGAAGCGTTGACTTCGTGTATCTCTTACGTTGAATCCATGGAGGATCACCGCTAGTGTGAGTCCCGTTTAATGGTTCAACTCTCTTCTCCCTTTTGAATTAATCTAATTGTTTAGCTTGATTCAATTCTTTCTTCTATTTCTATCCTCCCCAATCCCTTACTTTCTTGTTATCTTGTGATTGTTGCTTCCGCATCCTTGTTATTTGCTTCCGCCTATTTGGGTCTTATCACACACTTCCTCACCTTTGATGGGTGGCACTCGGGTCCACTCAATTTATGGGTTCGGTTTTGGTCACTCAAGAACTTGTAGCCAATGGCTTCCTCGGTTGATCAATCTCTCTCAATTCCTTCGAATTTGACAATCAACGATGTCTTACTTCGGGAAGAGCGAGTTGATTTGACTCAATGGAACGGACAGCTATTTACTCTTGCGCTTCGGGAAGTCAAAATAATTTTCTACGAAGTTGGACTTCGGTCACCCACGCACGAGTTCCTATCAGCTCAAAAGAGTTAGTACGACCTCGAGTAGAACAATTACTCAAAAGACCCACTAACTAGAATTTTGGACAGAAGAAAGTGAAAACCTAGGAGAATCTACCCTTTGATTCCCTTTTGGAATCTTTTTCGAACACACCATCTCTTGTCCGTACAAGAGTGGTCCCTCCTTGGTACGGATAGGGTTTTACCTTATCCACTTTCCTTTTCTCAGCCGACAACTTTTCACCTGGGGGTTTTTGATGTTTACACTTTACCACTTTTTCTTCTCCAATGGAACAGTGAAACCTTGCTCCGGCTTACGGACTAAGCAGCTTCGGTTCACTGACCACAATTTCAACAAGATCTGGGTTGCTTTCCTTCAACTCCGGTTCCAACAACAAACGGAGGAAACTCAGTTCAAGTTCTTCGAGCTAAGAACCAGCTCGTTCGTGTCGTACACTGTTACGATTTAGTAACAAGTTTCCGGCGTACGGACAACGAATTCAAACTCAGAACTTCGATTTTCAAACACAAAACAAACCCAAATCGCTCAAGAACCACCAATCTTCATCGGTTTCCACCAAACACGATGGGGGTTCGAGTTCCAGCCACCAACAACTTCAAAACAGTCCAAATTTCACCAAGAAACCCTAGTCACAAAATCAGTACGTCGGGTACTTGTTGGAATCAGGAAACAATGGTGAACAAGAATCAATGGTTGTTTAATCCAAACAACCAACAATCAAACACAATTTATTTTTTTATTTTTTTTTGGAAATTTTTGTAAAGTAATGACACTAACAGTAACACAACCAAATCAAGAACACGAAACGGAAAACAAAGACACAAACGCACGAAGATAAAGATAACTTGAACAGGATTTGGGGTTGTAGAAACAAGCCCAAACCGTGCTCTGATACCAAGATGGTGCAAGCAAACCCGAAGGAAATGCTAAATACGAAACGCGGAAGAAATCAACAAGAGAAGTAAAGATAGAAGCAAGATAAATCTTGCTTCGATTCGAAAGAACAGTGAGGAACCTGTCTCAAAGCTCGATCAAAGGGAAATCTAGACGCACCTATACTATGCAACAATCCTCAAGAAAGACCCGCTTCTCGCAAATTGAATGATCAAGAAGAAATTGTTCAAACGAATAACACCGATTGACACAAGTTCTTTAAAAATCCCACGTCGGGGTTCGGCTCCATCGGAGACTCACAATAGCACTTGCTATGTTTTCATAAACTCAAAACTGTCTCTTTACAATGAAATGAAATGGACTATTTATAGGCTATACTAAGGATAAAGTAGTAAATAGTCACAAGTGACTAATAAGAACAAGCCACGCAGGGCTTAGGCAAGTTTGTGTTCGGCAGCCTTGACTTCGGTGCTCGGTTGCTTGCTCGAACTCATTGTCTTCGGGTGCTCAATTGTCCTCGAGCTCATTGCCTTCGGGCTCAAATCTGAAGATAATGCCTTCGGTTCTTGAGCCCGGCCACTCAGCTTCGGAGCAATTTTTTTCCTTCGGCCAGGCTAAGTGAATGTGCACATCGTGCAGCAGCTTGGCTTGGCTTCTTGTCATCGGTCTCCTCGGTGGATCGAACACTTGATCAGCACGTGTTCGGGCTGCATCAGTACCCAATCCCGAAATAGGTTCTATAAATATTTTATTCACGATGGCCACAGTTTTATGTTTATTATTTTACTTGCATTTTGCTCCCTTCAGGAGGTATCTGTCTTTATTCGTACTCCTAGATGTCTAGTCTGGATAGCGTTAAACCTAGTATGTTAGATAGTCATATGTAATTTCTTTGTACATCTTAGAGGTATCAGTATGTCTGTGTTTTTTCCTAAGTCTTTTTTCTTATATATGAGTTGGATTTATATTTATTTTCCTCATTCAGATGTTAAGGGTTTGCCTGACGGGGCTAGGGGAGGATGTCGGGTGCCCGCACGACCTAGCCGAAAATCTGCATCGTGTCAGTTGGCATCAGAGCCCGATTTAGAGTCTATCCAGACTAAGACAATGTCTAGTAAAGTCTCGATGATAGGTACGTAGAAGTCTGTACTTATCTACGAGAGGCTATGATGGCATTTAGGAAGTTTCACTACATTCTTTTCTGATCGTGCGTCGGTCTGGGATGCAAAAATATTTTCGTCAATTCCTTCGTGGTAATTGTGAACCCTCGTGTGACAAATCAGCAAGCGGTAGGAGCTCAGGACGAAGTATTCTAGCCTGGGGCTAGAGCTACTCCAGGCCTGAGAGTTGTGGATCGTGCTGATGATCTAGTTGTGCAGGCCCCAGCTGTACAAGCTCGCGATGGGCAATGGAGCAGGGCCTTGTTGTTCCCTTTGCTCTCTACGATGCTTTTACGAGAATCTTGGCAACACAGATACCGCAAGAAACTATTATTCGCTAAGCAGCTTATAAGGTTGCCGCAGATGAAGATGTTCGGTCTCAGGGAGCTCCTATTCCAGTTCTTAATTTTGCCGCAGTAAATTATGTTAGGAGGCAGCATGTGTTGTGCCTCTAGTTATTCTGGCTGGTTAGCTAACCTGAGTAATGGCTCATTCCGAGTGTCTGAAGAGGCTGCATTATTCAACCCAATTAAACCTTCTGATGTTCTTGGGTCGTGCATCAAATAATCCTGTGTAAGTCTTTTTAAAATAAAATGATATCAGCGGATCCTTCAGGCTCTTGATTATATCGAGCGGTATGGTGTTGATTATTCTGCTTTCCAGTTTCAGGGGTCCAGCCTTGAATTGGTGGACTTCTCTCTTATTAGCTAACTTGGCTCAATTTTTCTTCTAGATTTGTGGAAAAGTTCCTTTCGCGCAATGAGCGAGATAAAAAGTGTCGCTAATTTGAGTGGATTGGATAGGGTAGCTTGTCGGATTTTAGAATATGAGATTAAATTCTTTAGGATTGCTGGATATGCACTAGAACTAGTCCATGAACCTTTTGAGAATGTTCATGGATTTATTGGTGATATTTCTGCTTCCTTGAGATCCCAGATGGCTCGAGAAATTGAGGTTGGGACTTCATTTGATGTCGTTGTTGATATTGCTCCGAGGTATTAGGTATACCATAAGTTAGAGTGGGAGAGCAAGATATCCCACGACCCTAGTGGGCACCATATCTCCTTTAGAGGTAAGAGTTCTGATTATTTTGGGAGGTTACTTGCCATGTTATCTCAGCTTGTAGAGCGTGATTCTCAGAGTGCGAGAGTAGTTCATTAAAATTAGACTCAGCTTTCTCTTTGTAGCTTTCAACAATCTGTCCAGCTTCCATTTTCAGCGAAAAGGTGTTATCATTGTTGTGAGTCTGGTTATCCTTTGAGGAGTTTTCCTTTACTTCGGCAAGTAGGCAGTCGTCCTTTCTCTCATCATCAGGCACCTGCACATAGAAATGCCACCATCCAGTAGAGGTCGCAAGCGTGGTGGCAGTGGTTCTTCAGAAGGTGATTATTAGAGTAATGGCTCAGCTCAGCTGCAGAGGCAGTTCTATGAACTGCCAGTCTGGAAGGACGTTGAGGTATCCGATGTAGTAGTGTTATTTCCCACGATTACACCACTTTACTATTTTAAGGACCAGTTTCTTAAAATGTGTTCCTTTACTCTACGATGTGCGGAATTAAAACTGTAAGTAACTGAACACCAGATGTTAGCGTGGAAAAACCCCTAGACATGGGATCAAAAAACCACGACCTACTTCTCAAGTAGGATTTCAACCTCACTATGTAAAAAGACCCACTTGATTACAAGACCCACTCTTACTAACCTAGGACTAACTCTAATCCTTTAGTGATCTTTCTTACGATCAGTGAAGTTGTTTTAAGTCCACGACTTGAACCAGAAAGTTTACAACTCGATTTTTGCTTACTACAATGGAACTAAGACTCGAACTTTTACAAGATTCAATCTAAGGAACAGGTTCTCACTTAGTTCTACTGTAGCTAACTGATTACACAAATAAACTAATAATTCTTCTCAGCTTTTGCTCGATGCTCTCTGTATTTGTGCACCCTTCTATGGCTGATATTCTCCACGTTTTATATCTTCCAGCAGCCAAGAAGTCTCGATGAATTAGAACTCCAAAGCTCCCTTGACTTTGAGTCCTAATTTGATTCTTCTCTTGAGAATCCGGATCTCCTATCATTATCCTTTAGTTTATGCAATCTTTTCATATCCATTTAGACCTGCATAATTATCAAGATATACGTCAGTTCTAGGATGAATAATAATATCTCAATTAAACGATTTTGCATGAATTATCTATTCTGCTACAGTGATTCAAAAGAACAGGTCCTTTGAATCCGTTCCTCAGTCATCAGTCAAAACTCCAAGCTTATCCAAGCTAACAATTTCCCCCTTTTTGATGATGACAAATTCCTACTCATAGCTTCATCTCCTTAATGTCCTGAAGTACAATTTCAGCTCAAAAAGACACTCAATCAGTGGAGAATTAATTCATCATTAAGGAGCAGATTTTTATTAGGGATAAAACCATGCAAAATCAGACTTACTCTTCCCCCTTTTTGGCATCATTGAAAAGGTTGCATACAAAATATAACTCAAGTGTTAGAATTAATCAGCACATGGCCATTTGAGGCAACTCAGAATGCAAATATAACTTAAATTAGAGCAACTGCAAAACAATGATATTAGCCATCAATGACAATTCATTAAATCAATCATTGAAACCAGGGGATACATGCACATACTACAGAATTATCTAAAAATTAAAGAAGAATAAGGCTAAGGCACTAAGCTAGGCTAGATCCCACTAGACATAAGATGGCTAAAGGCTAAGGCTAAGGCTAAGGTGGTCAGGATGTGGAAGGACCGGGTCCCTGAGACTTGTTAAGCAACTCAAACATCTGCTTGAGCATTCCCTCATTGGTCTCCTTTGCTTTTGAGGCCTCTGCCTTCCAGAAATTCTTCTCCTCTTCCAACCTTGCTATCTCAGTAGCCTTAATAGCAACCTGTTGCCTAAGTGCCCTCACTTTGTTGTTCAGTGGCTGCCTCCTAACACCAGCCTGTGGAGGATCAGCCTGAACTGGCAAGTCACATCTTATCAAAGTGGCACAACCAAACTTTTCCTTCTTTGTAGCCTTCACAACACCTTCCAAGGGAATCTTCAACTTGGCAAAGATATCAGTCAGAATAAAACCAAACGGCAGGGAGTGTTTTCTCTTCCCAGCAATCACCCTTTTTATCAGGTGGATCATAAAGCTGGGCCAATTGATCTGCTTTTCAGTGTCCAACAGTTCCATAAGGACCAGGTCCATGAAACTGGCAACTCCTCTTTTCTCCTGCCTTGGCATCACAATCTTGTTCACAAACTCGAACCATACTTGGTGCTGTGGGTGCATCTCACTCTTCTGCACAGCCCTGGGTTTCTCTTCACCATCATTCTCAGCAAACTTCCTAGTGATCTCCAGATCAGTAGGCAAGTCTGTCAAGTCAGGCCAGACCTTCATGACATAGCTAGCATACCCAGTAGCAGGAATTCCCAGCAGCTCACCAAGTTCCCTCGTGTCAAACATAATTACATTGTCATTGACAGATGTAGTAAGTCTATCCTCTCTGATGGAGCAGTTCTTGTAGAAATCTTGCACCATCCCCTTTGCACACCTCCCAGAGATCTTAAGGACCATGTCCCTCCAACCCTGAGCATGCAGTTTTTGCAGCAACCACAACATTCCTTCTTCATGCACATCAGACATAACCCGACCTTTCAAAACCTTCCTGGTCAACATGTCATCATGAACACAGTGCACAGACTCATCACCTTCAGCATCACTATCGCTCTCATCCCCAGCAACAGACTCATCACTGTCACTAGCAGAGTCTTCAGAAACAACCACTCTTTTGGAGGACCTGGTCCTCTTAGCAACTTTCTCAGCAGCTTTAACTGAGCTTCTTGTTACCCTTCTCTCAGGAACTTTTCTTTTCTTGGTCTGAGGCACCACTTCCTCAGCATCTACCATCTCATCATCTTCAAAAAAATCAGCAAGATCAATATCATCCACTTCTTCCTCTTCAACCACCTGTTTTCCTTTCCCTTTTCTGCTCCTTTCCAAGGCAGCAACTAGTTGTTCATCAGCAGCTTTAGCAGCACTTCTTGTCCTCCTACCCCCAGAAGCAGCGGTTAAAGCAGAAGGAACAGGTCCTTTTGCCTTAGAGGAACTTTCAACTTTCTTCTTATTTCCGGGCTTATAACTATCACCTATTTTCTTCAACTTAGCAGCAATTTCAGTAGTTACATGAGCATCAATAGGTCCCTTTCTAGCCAACTTTCTTTGCATACTCCTAATTTTGATCAAGTCTACCAAGGGCCTATCACTATCACTAATAGCCTCGTCAACATTGATCACATTCTCCATAGGTACTCTAGGAGCAGCCTCTGGAGACCCCGATGACCCATGCATGGGTGCTTCCAAACTCTTAATAGGTTCCCCCTCAAGAGCAACCCCATACCCCTCTCCCTTTTCTTCCTCGTCTATAACCACATTCAAAGGGTAGGTGAAGTTTACCTCATACTGATACAACACCATAGCACGTGACAAATCTTCAGCCTGCTCAGCAATTGATTCAGCCGTGGGAACTGGTTCTTCCCCCTGAATTTCAGGTTCAGGTATTTCTGGAATTGGTTCAGGAACTTCAGGATTTACGTTAGTGGTTTCCATGGGTGAGGGAGGATTAATATTTTGTGGTTGGTCATCAATAGGTGCAGTGGAAGAATTATCAGAAGCAAGAGACATCTTTGCAATTCGAATTAACAAATAATTTACTACTCTTTTTGAAATTGTGAAAGTTTTTAATTGATGAATAATGTAAAAGAATAATGAGGAAGAAGAAGTGTATTTATAGAGTGAAATAAGTAGTGGAGTTTGAGTGAAAAACGATCAACTTACCTCAGCAACAACATGCAACGGTTAAGGACTCTTGGGAGTCTCCCGGAGAAAAAGAGCCGTTAGGCTGCAGATTACCTTTTCAGAATAGGAACTGTTCCTCCGATGGGACTCTTTTACAATTTGGATATGGGTAGGAAACTTAGTGGGATTTATCCTAATCACAAGTTACCTATAGCCTTTATACTTCTAAATTAACTGAATAATAACGAGTACATACCTGTTTGTAACACAACAATTCAGTGTCCTTCCAATTTGCAATATTTTGATCATCTGAAATTCTAAGAGCATAAGGGTAACATCATTAAATTTTAGCAACTCTATATAAGGTATATGGCATAAGAGTATACATTTAAGTATTAAACTGGACTGAATTATTCATAATGACTTGAATAAAATTCATTTTAAGTGCAATTTTCTAGCCAATTATGAAGTAAAGCATTGATGATTTTATGTGAATTTAATCATCCCTAACTCCAATCTATTTCTTTCAAAATCTTCTCTACCTAGAGCTTTAGTAAAAATGTCAGCTATTTGCTTTTCAGTAGGACAAAATGCTATGGTGATCAAACCTTTTTCATAATTGTCTCTTAGGAAATGATGTCTTATATCAATGTGGTTAGTCCTTTTGTGATGCACTGGATTCTTTGTCATATTAATAGAACTAGTGTTATCACAATATATAGGAACAGTTCCTACATCAACACCAAAATCCTGTAATTGTTGTTTGATCCATAACAACTGTGAACAACATGAAGCAGCTGCAACATATTCAGCCTCAGCAGTGGAAAGTGCCACTGAATTCTGTTTCTTAGTTCCCCAAGAAACCAAACACTCACCAAGAAAATGTGCCATACCTGAGGTACTTTTTCTATCAACAAGGAAACCTGCATAGTCAGCATCAGTATATCCAACAAGATTAAAACTACCATCTTTGGGATACCAAAGTCCCGATGGACCTGTTCCTTTCAGATACCTCAATATTCTTTTAACAACTTTCAAATGAGATTCCTTAGGATCTGATTGGAACCTAGCACACAACCAACACTGAACACAATATCAGGTCTACTAGCAGTTAGATAAAGTATAGAACCTATCATACCCCTATACAATTTTTGATCAACTGATATTCCATGTTCATCAAGATCCAATTTTGTGGCAGTGGCAATAGGTGTGTCAATTTCCTTAGCATTATCCATATCAAACCTTTGAAGTAATTCCTTAACATACTTTTGTTGATGGATCATAGTTCCATTTGAGGTTTGCTTAATTTGTAAACCCAAAAAGAAATTGAGTTCACCCATCATGCTCATCTCAAATTCACTCCCCATCAAGTTTGCAAATTCCTTACTTAAATTTTCACAAGTGGCACCAAAAATTATATCATCTACATAGATTTGAACAATTAAGAGATCCTTACCTTTTTCTTTTAAGAACAAAGTACTATCAATTTTATCTCTCTTGTATCCATGCTGGAGTAGAAATTTTGATAGCCTTTCATACCATGCTCTTGGTGCCTGCTTGAGCCCATACAAGGCCTTGTCTAACTTGTACACATGTTCAGGGAACTGTTCACTTTCAAAACCTGGAAATTGCTTGACATACACTTCTTCTTTCAAGTAACCATTCAGAAACGCACTCTTAACATCCATTTGATGTAGAGTAAATTCCATGTATGTAGCAAAGGCTATAAGAAGTCTTATTGCTTCCAGTCTTGCAACTGGAGCAAAAGTCTCATCATATTCGATGCCCTCCTCTTGAATATATCCCTGAACAACTAGCCTGGCCTTGTTTCTTGTTACCATGCCATCCTCATCAAGTTTGTTTCTGAAAACCCATTTTGTTCCAATTATGGACCCGTTCCTTGGCTTGGGTTCCAGATGCCAAACTTGACTCCTTTGGAATTGATTCAGTTCTTCCTGCATAGCATTAATCCAATCTGCATCCTTCAGTTCTTCTTTCACATTTTTAGGTTCAACAAGAGATAAGAAGGTACTAAAGGCACACCGATTGTGATTCTTGACTGCTGATCTAGTTTGAACTTCGGCAGCCTTATCTAAGATTATTTGATCCACAGGATGTGACCTTTGATACTTGAAAGGCTTGGGTGTCAATCCATTGTCAGAAGTCCTCTGCTGAGGAACAGTTCCTGATAGAGTATTGTTTCCAGTTTGTGAGGTGGAACCAACACTTGTTCCCCCTGTTTCAGTGCTACTCTTCTCAGTTCTATCCTGAAGAACAGTTCCTTGCAGTTCACTTCTCATATCCAGAATCTGCACTTGTGGATTAAGTTCAAACTCTTTCAGCATTCCAATTTCTTCATCCTCCTGTACCTGTTCTTGAGTGAGACTGTCAGTTTCATCAAATTTAACATGCATGCTTTCTTCAATTTTCAATGTTTTCTTGTTAAACACCCTATAAGATTTACTATTTAAAGAATAACCAACAAATATTCCCTCATCACTTCTAGGATCAAATTTTCCTAAGGCATCCTTCCCATTGTTGTGTATGAAACATTTGCAACCAAAAGCCCTAAGATGAGAAATATTTGGTTTTCTTCCTTTAAGCAACTCATATGGGGTCTTTTCTACTAAAGGTCTTGTCATACATCTATTTATTATGTAGCATGCAGTATTAATAGCCTCAGCCCAAAAGTTCTGTGGAAGATTATCAACATAGTCCTTGCCATTTTGATGCAAGGCAAAATACGCTGAAGCTAAACACGATACATACAAGGCGGAAGCGATAAAGATAACAAGAAATCGAAGACTAGGAAGGCAAGAAATAGAAGAAAGAATCGAATTCAATTTCCTAACGTTAATTGAATTCAAAAGGGAGAAGGGAAACTCGAACCTTACAATGGAATCAAACTAGGTGTCGATCTCCAAAGGTTCCAAGTCGAGACATACACGAGCCTTGGGCTCAAACAAGAAGGGCTCGGCCTCTTCAATGTTCTCTCTCAATTCTCTCTTCTAAACAATGGCTAACTAATGAAATGAAGAGCCAAAATGCTATTTATACATTTACAATGATAATTGGACAAATTGCCCCTGAAGCTGATTCTGATACGCTGCTCAACATTACGCCTTCGCGATCGCGCAAGGACATATGCGATCGCGCAGGGCACCATCTAAAGCATCGCGATCATGCAGGACTCCAGCTTCTTCACGTCGCCTTCGCGCAGAGTATTCCATTCCTCTTCGCGGTCGCGCAGGTATGGACGCGATCGCGAAGAACACTTGTTCTTCCTCAGGCAGTGAGCTCCCAGATTGCTCCCCTGGTTTGCCCTGTTTTGGGCTGCCTGTTTTCCTGCCCTGTTTCGGCGCTCCAATGCACGATCTTCAAGATGTTTCCGGAGGCCTTGACTCGTATCTCTTGTGCTCTCGAGCTTGGCTTTTGATGGTTTTCGTTTAGGCCATTTTGGGCTGCATCACATTTCTTCTAGAGTCCTATTTTTTCTTTCCACTACACCATTTTGTTGTGGAGTCCTGGGTGAGGAAAATTTTTGATTAATGCCATTTTCATTACAAAAATTGGAAAACATATGATTTTCAAATTCAGTTCCATGATCTGACCTAATGGCAACAATATGGTTATCTAGAGTTCTTTGAGCTTTCTTAGCAAAAATTGAAAATGCATTAAATGCTTCTTCTTTAGATGCAAGAAATATAGTCCATGTAAATCTAGAGTAATCATCCACTAATACCATAACATACTTCTTACCTCCACGACTCATTATTCTCATAGGGCCACATAAATCCATATGGACCAGTTCCAAAAGTTTAGTGGTACTTACCTGTTTCTTCGATTTGAAGGGGGATTTTACCTGCTTCCCCCTGGCACATGCTTCACATACTTTTTCTTCATTAAACCTGATGTTAGGAAGACCTATCACCAAGTCCTTTGACACAAGTTTGTTCATTTGTGAAAGACTAGCATGTCCTAGTCTTTTGTGCCATAGGAGGGGATCATTTTGCACCACACTTAAGCAGCTCAAGCTTCCATCAGATAATGTCAGCAAGTCTACTTTGTAGATGTTTCCATGTCTGTTTCCCTGCAAAATAACCTCTCCAGAAGCTTGATTAGTCACAGTGTATCCAGTAGATGAGAAATTAACATTATTACCTTTGTCACACAATTGAGATATGCTCAATAAGCAATGCTTTAGCCCATATACTAGAAATACATTATCTATACAGCGTGAATCAGACCTACCTACCTTTCCAATTCCAATAATTTCCCCTTTCTTACTATTACCGAAGGAAACATTTCCTCCTTGGAAGGCTGAGAGCGAAAGGAACAGTTCCTTATGCCCTGTCATATGTCTTGAGCAACCACTGTCCATGTACCATTTATGGTTTATCTCCTTCACTCTAGCCTGCAAAAGAAAACTAGGGGTTAATTTTAAGAACCCAAACTAGTTTGGGTTCCTTTCCTTTTGAAAAAGGATGAATTAGATCTCTCCTAGCCCAGAATGGTAATGGTTTCTTTGTGTGAACATTTTCCTTTTTTACAGAATGTTGAACAGGTTTGTAGGACCTATTCTTCTGTTTCACAGGATTTTGAACAGGTTTATAGGACCTGTTTCTCTGGGCAGCCCTTTTTAAAGATTGACAATTTTCTTTCCGGTGACCAGTGTTCCCACAGTGAGTGCATAGCCAGTTTTCAGGAAATGATAAGTACTTACTCTTTGGATTCCATTTGGATGAACTCTGTGCTTTCATGAATCCAATACCTTTCCTGTTACTACTACGATTTTCCTGTAACCATTCTAGTGCTTCAGAAGACTTGTTCCATTCTACAGTTTTTCTTAATTCCATTTTTGTTTTAACCAAGTCTTCTTCTAAAGATCTTATCTTTTCATCTTTCTTACACAGTTCATCAACTGTGTATTTCAGTTTCTCTTCAGCAATGATCTGATGAGAATTAGCAATACCTTTACCTTTTACAACTGTTTTAACATTTTCTAATTCCTGAGCAGTTGTTTCAAGTGTGAGGACCTGTTCCTCAAGCATGCTAATCTTCCTTTCCAGAAAATCATTTTTAATTATTTCCTCTTCGCATTCTGTTTCTAAACAGTCAAATTTATCATGCAGTTGGTGATTATCATCCCTTAGAGTTTTAAATTCATTTAGCACAATATGGAATACTTTAACCAACTTTTCTCTAGACATGCTTTTTACATCTTCTTTAAGTTTAGAAACAAATACCTCAGGATCCTCTTCATTTTCTGAATCTCCAAGTGCCATTAGAGCAAGATCCTCATCCAGATCGTCATCAGTTATTTCATCTTCACTGTCTTGCCATCCTGCGACCAGCGCTTTGGGATTTCCACTTCTCTTATGGACCTGTTCCCTAGCCTTCTTCCTTTCATCAATGAATTTCTTCCTCCATTCTCCTTCCATAATTGGACATTTGCTGATGTACTGCTCCGAGCTTCCACATTTGTGGCATTCTCCAGCCAGTTTCATGTTAGTAGACCTACCCTGTCCACTAATTTCCCTTTTCTTATTCAAATATTTCTGAACACTTTTAGCGATAAGGACCAGTTCCTTATCATCAATGATTTTATCACCAGCAGTCAAGGCTAGGTTAGGTTCAGTTTTAACTGGTGCTCCTATGTTTTTAACATTTTTCCTTAGTTCATAAGTCTTTAGATTGCCTATAAGCTCATCTAAGGATAAAGTGGTTAAATCTTTACTTTCAATGATAGCACAAGCTTTGATCTCCCAAGAATCTGGAAGAACCCTAGTTAAAATCTTTTCTACCCTATCTTCCACAGTTAAAACCCTTCCCAAAGAGATAAGTTTAGAAGCAATGGCATTAAATCTAGTATACATTTCAGAAATTGATTCTTCTTCTTTCATTTTAAAGCTTTCATATTCAGCATAAAAAAGTGTACCTCTGGACCTTTTCACCTGACTTGTTCCTTCGTGTGCAACTTGTAGAGCATCCCAAATCTCCTTTGCAGTGGCATACCCTCTCATCCTAGTGCATTCGTCAGGACTAAGTCCACCAACCAGCCACTTCCTTGCCTTTGCATTCTTTTCCCATTCCTTTATGTCTTCAGCATTGCATTTCTTCCTGGTTTTGGGAACATCCTTCCCATAAGCATCCTTCTTCATTGGGATCATGGGACCTTCAGTTACTATGTACCACAATTCATAGTCTTCTGCTTGAAGGTGATCGCGCATCCTCTCATTCCACCATGAATAGTATTTCCCATTGAAATAAGGTGCTCTAACCATTGACTGGCCCTCACTGTTCTCTCGTGATGTACTCATCTAATCCTAGGTGTTAGCCTTTTCAAGGATAACCCGCTCTGATACCAAATGTTATTTCCCACGATTACACCACTTTACTATTTTAAGGATCAGTTCCTTAAAATGTGTTCCTTTACTCCACGATGTGCGGAATTAAAACTGTAAGTAATTGAACACTAGATATTAGCGTGGAAAAACCCCTAGACACGGGATCAAAAAACCACGACATACTTCTCAAGTAGGATTTCAACTTCACTTTGTAAAAAGACCCAGTTGTTTACAAGACCCACTCTTACTAACCTAGGACTAACTCTAATTCTTTAGTGATCTTTCTCACGATCAGTGAAGTTGTGTCAAGTCCACGACTTGAACCAGAAAGTTTACAACTCGATTTTTGCTTACGACAATTGAACTAAGACTCGAACTTTTACAAGATTCAATCTAAGGAACAGGTTCTCACTTAGTTCTACTGTAGCTAACTGATTACACAAATAACCTAATAATTCTTCTCAGCTTTTGCTCGATGCTCTCTGTATTTGTGCACCCTTCTATGGCTAATAGTCTCCACGTTTTATAGCTTCCAGCAGCCAAGAAGTCTCGATGAATTAGAACTCCAAAGCTCCCTTGACTTTGAGTCCTAATTGGATTCTTCTCTTGAGAATCCGAATCTCCTATCATTATCCTTTAGTTTATGCAATCTTTTCATATCCATTTAGACCTGCATAATTATCAAGATATACGTTAGTTCTAGGATAAATAATAATATCTCAATTAAACAATTTTGCATGAATTATCTATTCTGCTACAGTGATTCAAAGGAACAGGTCCTTTGAATCCGTTCGTCAGTCATCAGTCAAAACTCCAAGTTTATCTAAGCTAACAAGTACACCCGTGTATTTCTTCTTCCATTATATGTGAGTAAGATTTGATTCTTCCAATTGGTCTGGACTTCGTTTATCTTACCATGTTTCCATGGCTTCCTTGGATATTGTTTCTATTAAGAAAGTCGGTAGAGGGGTGAGTTTCTGGTATGATTTATTCCTGGCATTTGTAAGACCCTACTAATTTATCTGGTATAAATATGAGAGATTTGACAGTGAGTGTCGCTATTTTCTGCCTGGCATCTAGTCGTGCCACCTTCTATTATTATGTCAAATTAGTTTACCTCTCTCGTCAGAATTCAATGCTGGTAGGATAATGGGATCCTTTTTCGTCACCATCAGAAACTGTTATCGTTTATTCCAGTGTAAAGTGATAAGTAATATTCGATATATGTGTCTTCCTTTGGTTCAAGATGCTTGTAGAGTCATGTTATTCTATGAGCTTGACTTAGTTATAAAAGGGTATTTGGTAAATTATCAGAGTTTCCTTCTTATTGGGAGGTTAATTGGCATAGATGTCGTTCCATAAACCTTATTTAATGTCTATTCCTTCAATTGAGATTCTTTGGTTAGCCGACTCGGATGTACTCTAGCTCTGGTAACTAAGTAAATAAGAAGATGACCTTTCTGAAGCTCTAACTATTTCAATCCTCGGTCCATTGCCATTTCTTCGTCATCCAGCACTAGTGAGCTCGGGCAATTAGTAGCCGCTAGTTATGTTTCCTATGTTGAGCCAGAGTGCGTGTTAAGGTAGCCGGATAAGCACATTATTGTATTTTAAGGCTACTTAGGGTAATAGACAGTGTCGTCCGACCCGAGAATTGAGCTATCGAGCGGTGGTGCTTATGGAAAAGCTATGGTGTTGTGAAGCCGAGAGTTGCAACTTTTTGGCAACTCGAGAGGGTAATTTGGTAGCTCATGTCTGAGCCGCATTCTGTTTTTAGCTATGTCTTCCTTAGTCCGGCAGACTGTGCGAGGATTGCTATTTCTATTCAAGTTAGCTGTATGAGTTAATGCTCTAAGTGGAGGAGTCTTTCTCCAATAATGAATGCTAATATTAAATGTTTAAGGCATTGCTGAAGCGTTAGCTAATTCTTTGTTTCATCGACTTGTTCTATATCGAAAAATATATCGAGAAGGCGATTCATCATCAAAATTATGTTAGTCCATTCAGTGTCCAGTATATCTTTGTTCCGACAGTGTAGAACTCTCCCCTCATGATCGAGGAAAGGCCAGTTTAGTCAGAATAATCAGAGCGGTGATATTATGATATTATCCTTCTATGTTTTTATCCAAGAGTTCGATGTGCACATTATAATTCTGATTCTGTAATCATGAGATAATGTCCGTAGAGTAGTTTATGAAGGTCGTGCAAGTTCTCTTGTTATCTGTGTGAATATGCTTTGGAATCAAGCTTGTTGGAGGACGAACGAGAGTCTAAGTGGAGGAGAATGAAACGACCTTAGGTACTCATTTCGGGAATTAGGGCCCCAATTTGTAGATCGATAATTTTATAATATTCGCAAGGTCCATTAGGACCTGTCTGTAAAATTTGAGCTAAATCAGACTTCTTTTGATAGGTATCGGAAGAAGGTTTCAGTTTCCGTTCTCGGTAAATATTAAAAAGAGATTTTTGAGCTCGATTTTGGCGAATAAGCTCTGAATCAAAATTTGAAAGCGTCGTTATGTTCGTTTGGTCATTTATGACCTATGTAAATATTTGAAGTAAATTTCGAGGTTGTTCGGTTGATTTCGGCTAAAGCTCCAAAAATTAAGAATTTGATCTTTTAAATTTAATTCGTATCTTGAGCTTCGGGAATCCTATTTGAGATCCACCTTAGCGAGTATGTTATATATATTTTGTATAACTTGTACGCGAAATTTTGGAATATTCCGTATTTCGTAGGACTTCGTTTTAATTTTTATCGTAGCAATGAGTTTTAAAGGAAAAAAGAAAAAAAAAAGGGAGTAAAATGAAATAAAAACGTCGGTTTGTTAAGGAAGGGATTATAAATCCCTTGGCCTTATGGATATTCTACCACGTGTTCCTTACGTGTCTAGCTGCCGGTAGGCGTACTCATTACGCCTTAGGTTTAGATTTACACTGTATATTATATGTTATGTCCTGTTGTTGGTATTGTATTGAGTATCTGAGTATTGTGTATCTGAGCGTTGTTCTCTAGCTATCATCATTGCATATACTTCCCGGTAATCGATGAGAGTCCCAAGCCGGTGATGGGTCATCATTGCATATACTTCCCAGTAATCGATGAGAGTCCCGAGCCGGTGAAGGGTCATCATTGCATATACTTCCCGGTAATCGATGAGATTTCCAAGCTGGTGAAGGGTCATTATTGCATATATCTCCTGGTAGACGATGAGAGTCCCGCGCTGGAGATAGGTATCAGGCATATGTGACTTCATTGCATCATACCGCATTCATCCCATTTCATCGCACCACATACTGACTATTGTGTGATTATTGTGTTGTGTTTTATGTATGCGGCATGTATACAATGTTGTGGACATATTTTAGTTGCCTATATGTTTCTGGCTATTTTGTGCCCTTAATTGGTTTATATGCTTTAATTATATGGTTCAGGTTGCACGCCGCAACAGTATAAATATATGGATCGGGTTACACGCTGAAACAGTATATGGATCGGGTTGCACACCGCAACAGTATGAATATATGGATCGGGTTGCACGCCGCGGTAGTATGAATATATGGATCGTGTTGCACGCCGCAACAGTATGTATTTCTGATTGTTGATATGTTCGGTATACTTAAAAACCTATATGTTTTGTCTATCTTATGTCCCTGATTGTTTATATGTTTATGATTCCATATGTGTTTCCAGTTATTATCTGGCTCTGCCTTTCTATAATTTAAATAAGATGGATTTGGTTTACCTATTTTTCTTCTCCCTTGCTAGCTATCCTATTCTTTGAGGTGGCTAGTCTGCCCCACTTATTGAGTCCTTTTGACTCACCCTTATTTGTTGTTTGTTCTTGTCTATCTATTTCGTTTCGGCAGGTTCACTCCAGTATTGAGTTTGCCACGTTGCGAAGGAGCGAAGACGACTTTAGCTGTCAGGGTGAGTCACCTTTTATTCAGGATGGCCACAGTTTTATGTTTATTATTTCAGTTGAATTTTGCTCCCTTCAGAAGGTATCTGTCTTTATTCGTACTCTTATATGTCTAGTCTGGATAGCCCTAAACGTAGCATGTTAGATAGTCAGCTTTAATTTCTTTGTACAACATAGAGGTAATTTCTTAACAATTGCTGCCTAGTATAGGTGTGTCTTTGCATTCCAATTTTTTGGCTCCGAGACTAGTTCCTCAGATTCATTTGATTGAAGCTAAGATCTGTCTTGCTTCTATTTTGTTCTTTGTTATTTTTCCGTTGTTCGTTCAGTTTTGAAGCTTCTCCAGGATTAACATGCACCATCCTCTTTTGGTGAGCAGGTTGGGAATACCGTGTGTTAATGGAATGGCCCAGCTAGTTGTTTCGCAAAGGAACTATGAAGAAGTTCAGTGTAAAGTGGGTCATTTAGCGGGATGTCATGTTATGTTGGGAAAGCCTTGGCTTCTCCATTGGTACTACAAGTATGTCAAAGGCCTTGGCATTTATCATGTTAACGCACAAGGAAGTTACAAATCCTCCTTCCTCGGAAAAAAGATGTACAAGCAAGAAATCCCACGGGCATGAGAAATAGTGGGAGAACATGGAGGAGAAGTCCTATGACCGAAAAAGTGCAATCAAGAAGTCCTACAATCACAAGAAATGGTTGAACAAATTCAAGTAAAGGGTTGACAACTGTCAACAAGGTGAACCCAAAACCGCAAGATTCAAAATCAAGTGGTTCACCAACAAAGAAAAGGACATCAAGTTATGATTCTCTATGTCCTAGATTTTGGCTTGATGTAAAGAGTCCACCTACACCGGCTAAGGGCATTCTTAGTCCTCGTCCCAACTCACCCGATTATGAGAGACAAAAGATAGAGAGCAGTAAGGGAGCGACCGATGACAACTCTCAAGTCGAAAAAGAAGAGGTTGTGTTGAGTAATGTTAGAGGATTGTCACCACTCGAATCTACACCTGACCTTGAAAGAAAAATGAGGGAGAAGAAAGAGGAAGAAAGAATCATGGAGAGTGAGGTCACCCCTTATTCTATCACTAATTCTTTATCTTCTTCTTGTACTTGTATGAGTTCTTGTGTAGGTATTCTTGGAGGCAAACCAATAGAGGCTCAATCATGTTCCAAGACAGAAATACAAGGTGAACAAGAACTTTATTGTAAGCTACAAGATGGAGGGACTACTCATGACACTACAAGTGCTTTTATTGAACAAGATAGCAACTACAGTGTAAGTATTAGTTCTTCTTTCCATATGTATGTTACTTCCTTGTCTTGTGATAGTGTTTGTGAAAACTCAATACTAGGTTATGATTCGTACGATTACAATGTGTTTGCAACTGGTACAAAGTTTATCTGTCAACTTGTGTGTGCATGTGAATGACTAGTTGAGAGGGTTGATAAGCTACATCATGATGTGAGCCCGGTATTCAATGAACCTCTCTTCAGTGAAGAATATGTAGTTGACCTTGTTTGTGAACCTTGTTATGACACCCTACCCATATTTGGAAAGGAGAAGATGAGTTTAATTAATATCCTATTCTCTCCTTTGATGTTTTATTTTATAACGGTGGTCTCATTTGTCGTAAGGAGGATAATCATGACCTTGAGGAATCTTTAGTGAGTGAGATGGATAAGATTATCTTTGATGATTCCTCAAGTGTGAATGTTAGCTCTAGTTTTGATACTTCATCCTTGTTAGTTGGTGACCTCTAGAAGTGTGCCTATACTAATCCTTTGATTGATGGCATCTTCAATAGAGGTGGTGAGTTATATCAAACTAGAGTATAAAATGAGTTAGAACCTCCATGGATTAGAAAGCTTAACTCTATAGATAATCCATTGTTTGAAACTCCAAGTGCGATGACTAACCTTGGTCTTGATTGTGATGGTCCATCTTCTAGTAGTCCTAATCTTGATCATCTAGGCTTTAATGAGGACGAAGCTATTATGGAGACCTTCCTTGGGAGTTTGTCTAGTGAGGAGGATTTTCTTGGAGGTCAATGTAGATGTGAGGAGGTACCTCTTGGTGTGTGTAAGAGTGCTTTTAAGAAGGAGAGTGGAGTAATTGATGCTAGTTGTAGGTTGAGCTATTTCATTTACTCCATCCCATACGTTGATCACACCTTGAGTGTTGAGCTTGCCAAAGTCAATGTGTCACATTATGGTAATATTTCATTGAAGGCTTGGTATGTTGGTCATGAGCTTAGGAGTGGTAGGGACTATGATTGCTACATCTTGCATGTTCCATGTCCTATTGATCTGTTTGCTTGTTCTTGTGTTGAGTGCACTTTATTGTAGAGCCAAGAACTTCTTGTTTCCTTGGGGAAAATACACTCTATCATAAGAGTGTGTTTTCCACACTATTTGCACTCATTCTTGTTTAGCTAACCTACTCTTGTAGTAGGAAATTTTGGTTGCGCTTGTCTTTGTTTGTAGGGTTTGATGGTGTGATTTCGAGGACAAAATCCATTCAAGAAGGGAAGGATGATGCAATACGAATTGGGCTTAGATCCCAACCTGATATTTCCAACGACACACCACTACTGGAGGACCAGTTCCTTCAATGTGTTCCTTTACTGATTAATTATGGTAGAAGTAAATGTAAGCAAATGAACACAGAATTTTAGCGTGGAAAAACCCCTTTTGACTTGGGATAAAAAAACCATGGCCTACTATCTCAAGTAGGATTTCAACTTTACTCTTTGAAAGATTCACTTGGTTACAAGACTTCATTCTTACTAACCTAGGACTAACTCTAATCCTACAGTGACCCCTTTCACAATCAGTGAAGTTTCTCCATATACAGGACTTGAATGATGTGTACTCTTACAAAACTTTTATGAATGTAAATAGTACAACTCAATAGATCTTACTAAGGAACAGGATCTTCACTTAGTTCCCTATAGCTAGACGACTTCTCAAATACAATTTAGAATGACTTCTATGTTGCTGCTCTAAACTCTTTGTATTTGTGCGTGTCTTCAACAACTGAAATGCTTCTCAATTTATAGCCTTGAATACTTGAGAATTCTTTAGCAATTAGAACTCTAAAGCCCTTCAAGTGTTTGAGTCTTAATTGAACTCCTTGCTTATCTTCAAGCCTTATCCCATTCTTTTGCAATCTTTTCTTATCTCGTACATCCCTGCATGATTATCAAGATTAACATTAGATTGTTAGGATAACAATTAATGTTCCCGCTTAATTGATTTTGCATAATATTTATTCAGCTGCAGTGATCCAAAGGAACAAGTCCTTAGATCTGTTCCTTCGTCATTAGTCAAAATTTTCAAGCTTATTCAAGCTAACATTTTCCCCATTTTTGATGATGACAAACTCATAGACTTTGCTTCATATCCTTAATGTCCTGAACCACAACTTACAACTTAAAAACAAAATTAGCAGAAATCAATTTCATCATTAAGGATCAGGTTCTTAAACTGGTTAAAAATATCACAAGTAAAATCACACTTACTCTTCCCCCTTTTGGCATCATTGAAAAGGTTGCATAAGTCAGAGTTAATGTAAGCAATAAAAATAATCAACTCATAGCCATTGAGGCAACTCATGATGCAAGCATAATCCAACAAAAAGCAACTGAATTGAAATGATATTAGCCATCAAAGATATGACATCATAAGAAAAAAGATTTTCAACCTGGGGAAACAAATTAAGTACTGCTAAACTAGTCAAAAAGTAAAATAAGAAGGCTAGGCAACTAGAACTAATCTAAATCCCACTGGTCAAAAGATGGCTCCAAGGTTTTGGGTTTTAGGTGGTGGAAGGACCAGATCTTTGAGACTTATCCTGTAATAGGTCAAACATTTTCTGAAGCATCCCTTCATTTATTTATTTTTTTTTTGCCTTAGCAGCTTCAGCTTTCCAGAAGTCTCTTTCTACCTCAAATAGCTTAATCTCAGCAGCTTGCATATCAATCTGCTGTCTCAACACCCTAACCTTATTGTTCAAAGCTCCTTTGTAGGAACAAAAAATAGTAGCCCCAACAGCAGCAGGCTCAGCATTGACAGTCATGTCAACACTGATCAGAGTAGTAGCCCCAAATCTTTCCTTCTTGGTAGCAGTTTTCACTTCCTTCAATGGAATACCTAATTTGTCAAACAGATCAGTAAGAATGAATCCATATGGAAGAGCATGTTTCTTCTTCCAAGTCACCACTCTAGTGATCAGATGCACCATAAACATAGGCTAATTTATCTACTTGTAAGAGTCCAGCAACTCCATAAGGACCAGGTCTAAGAAACTTGCTTTGATCTTTTTTCTTGTTTGGAAAACATGATCTTGTTGACAAATTCAAACAGAAGCTGATGCTTTGGTTGCATCTCATATTTTTCAACTTCTCTTGATTTTTTCTCTTGATGATTCTCAGCAAATTTTCTTATAATTTCCAAAGCAGTAGACAAACCAGTGAGATTAGGCTATTCCTCTTTAGCATAGTTATTGTAGCCCATAGAAGGGATATCAAACAGTTCTCCCAGTTCTTGTATATCAAAGGAAATGTCCTTTCCATTCACTGTACCGTTGATTCTGCCTTCATCAATGGAGTAGTTGAAAAAGAATTCAACCACTTCATCTCTGGCAATCTTCCCTTTGATTTTAAGGACCATGTCCTTCTAGCCTTGTCTCTCAAGTTTCTGCAGCAACCATATCATCCCTTCTTCTCCCATATCAGCAAGCACCTTTCTTTTCAACAACTTCCTTTAATCATAATCAGTATGCAAATTCATTCCAGCCTCCTTCTCATAACTTTAACTTTCAACCTTCTCTTATTGGTTCTCAGTTTCTCCTTCAGACTCAGTACTTTTTCATCTACTAAAGCTCTCCTAGAAGATCTTGTTCTCTTTGACACTTGACTAGTACTAGAAGATCTCTCATTAGTCTATGCAGACCTCCTTTGAGATATTCTTCTTTTCCTGGTCAAAGGAACAGTTTCTTCTTCCTCCTCCTCAGAATCATCAACTGGCGCAACAACCTCAGGAACCTATTTCTGCTTACCCGTCCTTTTTTTATCAAGAGTTTCAGCCATTTGTGCATCAATAGCTTTTACATAACCTCTGGTTCTTCTAACACTACTTGCAGGAGTCTGGGTAGAAGGAACAGTTCCTTTACCCTTGCGTGAACTTTTTTTTTTTTTTGGCTTTTCTTCTGGATTCCAGGCATATAACTATCACTAATCCTTTTAAGCCTAGCATTTATTTCAGCAAGTTCAGAAGGATCAACAGGCCCGTGTTTTGCAAATTTACTCTTCATTCCTCTAACATTGATTAAATCAATGATAGGCCTATCACTGCTACTAATGTTCTCATTGAAATCCACAATATCTATATCATCCATGGGTGCTCTAGAAGCAGCCTTTGGAGACCCAGGAGACTCATGCATGGGATCTCTAAACACTTCACAGTTTTCTTTTCCCCCTCATTTCCTGGTACATACACACCTAGCCCTTCTACTTCTTCACCCTTATTATCAACAACATTTAAAGGGTCAACATAATGTACCTTAAATTCATACATGATCATGGCCCTAGACAAATCATCTATATGTTCCAGTGTCTCAGTAACAGATGGACCCGATCATTCCCCTTGAATTTCAGAGTTAGAGTTTTGAGGGTTTTGGTTTTCTGAAAGTGGTGAATTTGTTTGCATGGGTGAAGTAGGGCTTGCAACTGGTGGTTGTTCAGTGGTAGGGTTGGATGAAGTGTTTTCAGGTGAAAGAGATATGACACCAATTCGATTTAGAAGATAATTAATCACTCTTTCTGAAATTTTGTAAACTTAAAATGAGAATATTAGTTAAGAGCTTAAGAGTTTATATAACAGCAGAGAGTAGTGATAGAGATGGACTCTAAAACGATTTACCTTCAGTTCCCTTATTTAAATATAGTTTCAGATTGATTAGGTCACTTGAATGTTATAATTATAGCTGGTATGATTAGAGTTCAAGTGGGAGATGGAGTAGGGAGCGGTTCCTTGATGGGACTGTTTTCAGAGAGATAGAGGTTGATTGGAATTTAGACTCTTCTAATTACCTATGACCATAACACTCTAATAATATTTTAAAAATAAAGTAGAACATACCTGAGAATGTGACAAGGAACAGTTCCCATACCCAATTTCAATCAAATTGAATAATATGAAACTCTAAGAACATAAGGGTAACATTATTAAAATTTAGCAAACTTTAAGGAAAAATCATGGCATAAAGCATACAGTTAACTATGAAACTGAGCTGAAACTTCAAATTGACTTAGGTATATTCTAATTTTTTTGACATTTTCTAGCCAATTTTTGAAATAAAGTGAAACGACCTCGGTCAGTCGTTTCAAAAGTTAGGACTACGATTGGCGTGCCGATAATTTTAAAATATTCGTAAAGCCCATAAGGACTTGTCTGTAAAATTTGAGCTAAATCAAACCTCGTTTGGTAGGCATCGGAAGAAGGTTTTAGTTTTTATTGTCGATAAAATATTAAAAAGAGATTTTTGAGCTCGGTTCTTGCAAATGAGCTCCGATTCAAAACCCGAAAGCGCCGTTAGGTTCGTATGATTATTTGTCACATTTGTGATTTTTGAAAGTGAATTTTGATGTTGTTCGGCTAGTTTCCGCTAAAATGCCGAAAGTTAAATAATTTGACTTTTTTTCCTTTAAATTCGCATCTTGAGTTTCGGGAGTCCGATTTGAGATCCGTCTTCGCGAGAAACATATAATTTGTATAACTTAGTTGAAAAATTTGGGATCATTTCGCCTTCTCTAGGGTTCTATTTTAATTTTAATCGTCGTAGCGAATTTATTGAAAAAAACTAAATATTACAATGTCGGTTATGCTAAGGGAATCCCTTAGCATCAGTTACATATGTGATACAAACAGAAATATTTGAGCAAAGACATAGAAAGGAAAAATTATAAAACAGAGAGGAAAAAAGGGAAAAAGATGTGGAAAAATAGTGGAATTTCTACCCCAAATCTTCAGGTACTGATGTTAACTCATTATCTAAGCTTATTACGTGTGTTTGAATATATTTTTACGGTAAAAATAGGGATATTAGACATCGCCCTAGTGACTTAAATTGATAGTTTAAAGGGTCAATTGGACCCTGATGATGGAAATGATTATATATTCGTACTCAGTAAATTATGGGCAACATATAAATGTAATTTATTTAGTGTTTGGTTATGGAACATTGAACCCTGTACATAGGCCTGACCTGCGTATTGCATATGCGAATAGGGTATCAGGTTCCTAACTGGATTGCCCTAAGCCATAAGGAATGAAGCCATTAGCTTTATTTGATATAATTTTTCTGCTTATTGAATAGAGCGGGATCGTTTGGTAGTTTATCCAAAGGAAGAAGCAGTTGCTGAATAACAGGGCTAGCTTTGGAATACGGTAAGTGTTTATATCCATTTCTTTGGAAGCACTTGGCCTCGTGGATTTTCTACCACGTATTCCTTACGTGTGTAGCTGCCGATAGGCGTACTCATTACGCCTTAGCTTTGGATTTACCTTCTATATTATATATTATGTCCTGTTGTTGGTATTGTATTGAGGATCTGAGCATTGTACTCTGGCTATGAGTTGACATATACTTCCCGGCAGTCGATGAGCCGGTGAAGGATTATCATCGCATTATATTGAGGGTAGGAGGATTCCGCCCTCGGAGCAGAAGGATTTCGCTCCATTGCATCATATTGAGGGTAGGAGGATTCCGCCCTCGAAGCAGGAGGATTCCACTCTATTGCATCATATTGAGGGTAGGAGGATTCCGCCCTCGGAGCAGGAGGATTCCGCTCCATTCATTTGGCACATGCGACCCTTTGCATCTCATTTCATTTAATCTTATTCCATTTCATTTATTTCATGTCATTCCATTCCATTTCATTCTATTGTGTAGATTTTCTGTGCATGACTACTGTTCTGCTTATATGTGCATAGCTTATTTGTTGATTGTTATCTGGTTCCGTTTCCCTGACTAGCGTATCTATTTTTCGAGGTTGCTAGTTTGTTTGCACTTATTGAGTCCTTATGACTCACCCCCTATTTGTCCTTGTGTTTTCTTTTCGTTCGGCAGATTCTGCTCCAAGACCCAGCCAGTCGCGCCATGATTTAGGACTAGTATGTTCTCAGCTGTCTACGGTGAGCCATCCTGTTCATTGTGGCCACCAATTCAGATATTACAGTTTTTCTTCCTTTTTCTCCCTTCGGGAGGTGTGTATATCTTTTGACCTTCTTAGATGTCTGATCTGGAAACCTTTAAAACTGTATTTTCTGGGTAGTTATTTGTATTATTCAAACAGCTTGTATATTTTTCAATCCTTGAGAGTTATCTTATGTTGTTAAAGTTTGATTCATTTTCATTTCAAGGTAATTCTTCACCATTTATATCGATTCAGTCAATACGGTTCGCCCGACAGGTTTAGGGGAGGTGGTCGGGTGCCCGCAAGGCCTAATCGAGGATTCGGGTCGTGTCAGTTGGTATCAGAACCCAGTTCTGAGTCTTTCCAGATCATGACAGTGTCTAATAGAGTCTCGTTGATCGGGCGGAGACGTCCGTACCTATCTACGAGAGGCTATGGTGGCATTTAGGCATTTTTCTTTCTTTCATTCCCCGTCGTGCGTGAGTCTTCTTGTCTGAAGTTAAATATTTTTTTACTTATTATTTTTAATTTTCCGCAGGTAAATGGTAAGAACGCGCACGAATGTTCAACGAGAGGCGGAGGAGCCAGCGGTCGCCCCTATCCCTGCTGCTCCGCAAGGTGGTGGTGTTGGCCGCGGTAGAGGTCGTGGTCGAGGCAGAGGTAGAGTTTCCTAGGCCTCGAGGATGGTGGATCATGTTGATCCTGCTACAGAGGTTCCGGTAGTGCCAGCTTTTGCTGGGTAGAGGGGAGTAGGGCTTATTCGTTCGCCCCGCACTTCATGACGCTTTTATGAGATTCTTAGCGACGCAGATGCCCCAGGGACCTCATATTCTTCAGGCTGCCGTAGATGCTCCTATTCCTTAGGCTGCTATAGATGCTCCTATCCCTCAGGCTGTCGTAGATGCTCCTATCCCTCAGGCAGCTCCGCAGGCTGCGATAGATATTGGTTCTCAAGTTCAGGGAGCCCCCATTCTAGCTCCACATGTAGCCCCAGCAGTTCATGTTCCAGGTGGTTATGTTCTATAGGTAGCGGGTTTGTACCTCCGGTTGCTCAGACTGGTCAGCCAGTCCAGGTAGCAGGTCAGGTTGATGATCCGGCAAGGTTGCATTATTTTACCAAACTTAGTCCTCCAAAGTTTTCTGGTCAGAAATCAGATAAGCTTAAGCCTCGTGAGTTTCTTGATCATGTCAGCGTATATTAGAGGCCCTTGGATATCATGAGCAGTATGGAGCTGATTATACTGCCTTCTAGCTTGAAGGTCCGGATTTAGCTTGGTGGACCGCACTCCGATCAGCTAGGTAGGGCTTACCTAAGCTGACCTGGAGTGAGTTCTCCAATCGATTCATGGAGAAGTTTTTCCCTCGCAGTCAGCATGATGAGAAGAGGAGACAGTTTGAGAGGATTGGATAGGGTAACCTGGTAGTCACAGAGTACGAGCTTTTGTTTTCCGAGATGCCCAGCTATGCTCCAGATCTCGTGTAGGAGCCCTCAGAGAGGGTCAGATGTTTTATTGATGGTCTTTCTCCTTGTTTGTGGTCCCAGATGGCTCGTGATATTGAGGCTGGTACTCTATTTGATGTCGCTGTTGATATTGCCAGGAGGTATGAGGCCTATCATAGATTGGAGATGGAGGAGTTAGAGCGGGAGAGTAAGAGATCTCGTGATCCAGGGCATTCTAGTACCTCGTATGGAGGTAGGAGTTATCAGCAGCAGAGTAGGCCTCCTGTCAGACCAGCTCAGTTTCCAGCGCGTGATTCTCAGAACGCGCCTACTTCTTCTCAGGGTCAGTTTGGGTTTCGCCCGTGAGATCAGTCTCAGTTTGATCAGCGTAGATTTTCTCCAGGGTGCTTTATCTGTCAGGATCTAGGGCATCATAAGAAGGATTGCCCTTATCTCTATCAGCAGGGTAGTAGCCGCCCTTTCCCTAGCCTTCCAGCACCTATGCAGCAGCAGCCTCAGGGTGCCCCTCCAGGGTCTCAGCCAGTTAGGGGTGCACCACCACCCGGTAGAGGTCGTGGGCGTGGTCCTAGTGGTCCCTCTAGAGGTGGTCGTCAGAGTAGCAGCTCAGCTCAGCCGCAGAGACAGCTATATGCACTGCCGGCCAGGCAGGATGCCGAGGCATCCCCAGCTGTTGTTACAGTTATTTTATCTGTTTGTGGTCGAGATACATATTCGTTGGTGGACCCGGGGTCTACATATTCATATGTATCTCCTTATTTTGCTTCGGGCTTTCATGTTGATTATATGCGTCTTCGTGATCCATTCTGTGTTTCTACTCCTATTGGGCACATTATCATTGTGGATCGAGTTTATCCAGCTTGTACCATATCTTTTGGGGGTCGTGAGACACTAGTAGATCTTCTAATTCTAGATATGGTTGATTTTGATGTTATTATTGGCATGGATTGGCTGGCGTCGTGTCATGCCACATTAGATTGTCATGCCAAGTCTCTTCAGTTGTCTCTTCCTTGTTCAGCACCGGTGGTGTGGCAGGGCTCTTATTTCCCACCCATAGGGCATGTTATTTCTTTCCTGAAGGCAAAGCGGATGATGGATAAAGGGTGTTCAGCGTATCTTGCCATGGTTCGAGATACCACTGTGGAGATTACATCTCTTGATTCTATTCCTGTCGTTAGGGAGTTCCCTGATGTGTTTCCAGATGATTTTTCAGGACTTCCTCCTAATCGAGGGATCGAGTTTGGTATTGATATTGTGCCAGGGACTCAGCCTATTTCTATCCCTCCTTATCGCATGGCCCCATCAGAGTTGAAGGAGCTGAAGGAGCAGTTGCAAGATTTGCTTGATAAGGGGTTCATCAGGCCGAGTATTTCTCCGTGGGGTGGTCCTGTTCTATTCGTGAAAAAGAAAGATGGGACTATGCGGATGTGTATTGATTATCGTCAGCTAAATAAGGTCACCATCAAGAATAAGTATCCCTTTCCTCGTATTGATTATTTTTTTGATCAGTTGTAGGGTGCCAAATTCTTTTCTAAGATCGATCTGCGATCTGGTTATCATCAGCTAAAGATTCGCGAGTCAGATATCTCGAAGTCTGCTTTTAGGACTCGTTACGGCCATTATGAGTTCCTAGTTATGTCTTTTGGGCTGACTAATGCCCCTGCAGCCTTTATGGATCTCATGAACCAGGTGTTTAAGCCATTCCTTAATTCCTTTCTCATTGTCTTCATTGATAATATTCTTACTTATTCTCGTAGCCGCGAGGAGCATGATTATCATCTAAGGGTGGTTTTTCCGACCCTCCGTGATCGTAAGTTGTGTGCCAAGTTCTCGAAATGTGAGTTTTCGCTTGATTCTGTGGCATTTTTGGGTCACGTGGTATCTAGTGAGGGTATCAAGGGTTATCCGAAGAAGATGGAAGCAGTGCAGAAATGGCCTCGTCCTACTACTCCGACGGAGATTCGTAGCTTCCTTGGATTGGCAGGTTATTATCGGAGGTTTGTGGAAAAGTTCTCTACTATTGCAGCTCCCCCGACTCGCCTGACATAGAAGGCGGTTTAGTTTCGATGTTCCGAGGAGTGTGAGGCAAGCTTCCAAAAGCTTAAGGTTTTATTGACTTCAGCTCTAGTGTTATCCCTTCCTTCGGGCACCGGTGGATTCATAGTTTATTGTGATGCATCTCATGTGGGCTTTGGTTGTGTTCTTATGCAGCACGCCAAGGTATTTTTTATGCTTCCAGATAGTTGAATCCAAATGAGAAGAATTATCCGACTTACGATTTAGAATTGGCAGCTGTGGTCTTTGCTTTGAAGATATGGAGGAATTATCTTTATGGCGAGCCTTGTGAGGTGTATACGGATCATAAGAGTCTGCAGTATCTTCTCTCTCAGAACGATCTTAACAGCCGACAGCGGAGGTGGCTTGAATTAATTAAAGATTATGATCTCACCATCCACTATCATCCTGGGAAGGCGAACGTGGTAGCAGCTGCTTTGAGAGTGGCTTGAATTAATTGGAAGTCCATGGGCAGCATGGCTTTTCTTTATGCTGACATGAAACCGTGGGCCCGAGAATTGCAGTCCCTTGGCGACTCTGGCGTGAGATTTCTTCTCCCAGACTCCAGTCGAGTCTTAGTGTGTATTGCAGCTCAGTCTTCCTTAGTCAGTCAGATTAAGGGAAGACAGTTCGAGGATCCTCATCTGCAGGAGTTGCGTGGTCGTGTCCTAAGTGGAGGAGTTCCCTTTTTCGAGCTTGATTCAGATGGAATTCTTCGGTTTAATGGTACACTCTGTGTTCCCGATGTTGGGAATTTGAGGCAGTCAGTGCTCGGTGAAGCTCATAGCTCGCGTTATTCCATTCATCCTGGTATTACAAAAATGTATCAAGACCTCCGAGAGCTATACTAGCGGAAGGGGATGAAGAAAGATGTATTTGATTTTATATCTCGTTGCTTGAACTGTCAGCAGGTTAAGTTTGAGCACCGAAGACCAGCAGGGTTAGCTCAGGCATTGCCCATTCCCGAGTGGAAGTGGGAGCACATCACGATGGATTTATAGTTGGTCTGCCAAAGACCTTGCGGCGCCACGATTCAGTCTGGGTCATTGTCGACAGATTGACTAAATCAGCTCATTTTATCCTTGTAAAGACTTTTGATTCAGCTCAGAGACTGGCTCTGATTTTCATTCAGCAGGTGGTTAGATTGCATGGTATTCCTATATCTATTATCTCAGATCGTTGTTCCCAGTTTACCTCTCAGTTCTGGCAGTCTTTTTTAGAGAGAGTTGGGGACCCAGGTGCAGGTTAGCACAGCATTCCATCCTCCGGCTTACAGTCAGTCCGAGCGGGTTATTTAAATTCTGGAGGACATGTTGAGAGCTTGTGCACTTGACTTCGGGGTTACTGGGATGATCATTTTGCGTTAGCAGAGTTCTCTTATAATAATATCTACCAGTCTTCTATTCAGATGTCTCCATTTGAGGCCTTATATGGTCGTCGATGTCGTTCTCCTATTGGCTGGTTTGAGTATTGAGATGTCGAGTTGATGAGTTCAGATATGGTTCGTCAGACTCTTGATTTTGTTCGTGTTATTCAGGATCGTTTAAGGACTGCCTAGAGTAGGCAGATTTCATATTCGAACCGGAGGAGCCGAGAGTTAGAGTTTGAGGTCAGGGACATGGTATTTCTGAAAGTGTCACCGATGCGAGGTGTAAAGAGGGTTGGTAGGAAAGGAAAGCTTAGTCCCAGGTTCATTAGCCCTTTCCGTATCGAGAAGCGTATTGGTAAGGTTGTTTATCGGCTCGACTTGCCAGCTTCTATGCCAGTTCACCCAGTTTTCCATGTATCGATGCTCCGAAAGTGTATCCGAGATCCTTCCGAAGTAATCGAATTAGATCCTGCTCAGCTAGCTGTGAACCTGGCTTACGAGGAGTTCCCAGTTGCTATAGTTGCACGTGATGTCTAGAAACTTCGTTCGAAGCAGATTCTGATGGTTCCAGTACGATGGAATAATCGTCCACGTGAGGAGGACACTTGGGAGCTTGAGTCTAGTATGCGTGAAAGGTATTCTTACCTCTTCGACGATTCAGGTTCGAACTTGATCTTTAAAGCCTAAAAGTTCTTATCATTGTATATGATTTTGGTTTCGTAGAAAATGTCATTGAAAATTGGTGTAAGCATTCTCATTAGAGGTGTGAAATCTATTTTACACTCTTACTCGTTCGAGGACGAATGAGAGTCTAAGCGGAGGAGAATGAAACGACCTCGGTCAGTCGTTTCAGAAGTTAGGTCTCCGATTAGCTTGCTGATAATTTTAAAATATTCGTAAGGTCCATTATAACCCGTCTGTAAAATTTGAGCTAAATCAGACCTTGTTTGGTAGGCATCGGAAGAAGGTTTCAGTTTTTATTGTCGATAAAATATTAAAAAGAGATTTTTGAGCTCGGTTTTGGCGAATGAGCTCCGATTCGAAATTCGAAAGCGTCGTTAGATTCGTACGATTATTTGTGACATTTGTGATTTTTCGAAAGTGAATTTCGATGTTGTTCGGCTAGTTTCCGCTACAATGCCGAAAGTTAAATAATTTGACTTTTTTTCTTTAAATTCGCATCTTGAGTTTCGGGAGTCCGATTTGAGATCCGTCTTCGCGAGTATGTTACATATATTTTGTATAACTTACTTGAAAATTTTGGGATCATTTCGACTTCTCTAGGGTTCCATTTTAATTTTAATCGTCGTAGCGAATTTATTAAAAGAAATTAAATTAATTACAATGTCGGTTATGCTAAGGGATTAATCCGTTAGCATCTATTACATACGTGATACAAACAGAAACATTTGAGCAAAGACAAAGAAAGGAAAAATTAGAAAAAAGAGAGGGAAAAAAGGAAAAAGAGGTAGAAAATTAGTGGAATTTCTACCCCAATTCTTCAGGTACTGATGTTAACTCATTATCTTAGCTTATTACGTGTGTTTGAATGTATTTTCACGGTAAAAATAGGGATATTAGACATCGCCCTAATGACTTAAATTGATAGTTTAACGGGTCAATTGGACCCTGATGATGGAAATGATTATATATTCATACTCAGTAAATTATGGGCAACATATAAATGTAATTTATTTAGGGTTTGGTTATGGGACTTTGAACCCTGTACATAGGCCTGGCCTGCGTATTGCATATGAGAATAGGGTATCAGGTTCCTAACTGGATTGCCCGAAGACATAAGGAATGAAGCCTTTAGCTCAATTTGATATAAGTTTTCTGTTTATTGAATAGAGCGGGATCGTTTGGCAGTTAATTCAAAAGAAAAAGCAGTTGTTGAATAACAGGGCTAGCTTGGGAATACGGTAAGTGTTTATATCAATTTCTTTGGAGGCACTTGGCCTCGTGGATTTTCTACCACGTGTTCCTTACGTGTGTAGCTGCCGATAGGCGTACTCATTACGCGTTAGCTTTGGATTTACCTTCTATACTATATGTTACGTCTTGTCGTTGGTATTGCATTGAGGATCTGAGCATTGTACTCTGGCTATGAGTTGACATATACTTTCCGGCAGTCGATGAGCCGGTGAAGAATTATCATCGCATCATATTGAGGGTAGGAGGATTCCGCCCTCGGAGCAGGAGGATTCTGCTCCATTGAATCATATTGAGGGTACGAGGATTCCGCCCTCGGAGCAGGAGGATTCCGCTCCATTCATTTGGCACATGTGACCCTTTGCGTCTCATTTCATTTCATCTCATTTCATTTCATCTCATTCCATTCCATTTCATACTATTGTGTAGATTTTCTGTACATGACTACTATTCTGCTTATATGTGCATAGCTTATTTGTTGATTGTTGTCTGGTTCCGTTTCCCTGACTAGCGTATCTATTTTTCGAGGTTGCTAGTTTGTTTGCACTTATTGAGTCCTTATGACTCACCCCCTATTTGTCCTTGTGTTTTCTTTTCGTTCGGCAGATTCTGCTCCAGGACCCAGCCAGTCGCGCCATGATTTTGGAGTAGTACATTCTCAGCTATCTACGGTGAGCTATCCTGTTCATTTCGGCCACCAATTCAGATATTACAGTTTTCCTTCCTTTTGCTCCCTTCGGGAGGTGTGTATATCTTTTGACCTTCTTAGATGTCTGATCTGGGAACCTTTAAAACTGTGTTTGCTTGGTAGTTATTTGTATTATTCAGACATCTTGTATATTTGTCTATCCTTGAGAGTTATCTTATGTTGATAAAGTTTGGTTCATTTTCATTTCAAGGTAATTCTTCACAATTTATATCGATTCAGTCAATAGGGTTCGCCCGACAGGTTTAGGGGAGGTGGTCGGGTGCCCGCACGGCCTAACCGAGAATTTGGGTCGTGTCATAAAGCTATCTAGATTTAGGTGAATTTAATCATACCTATTTCATATATGTTCCTTTCAAAATGATCTCTACTTAATGCCTTTGTGAAAATATCAACAATTTGTTTATCAATGGGACAAAAAGCAATAGTGATCAATCCCTTCTCATAATTGTCCATCAAGAAATGATGCCTTATTTCAATGTGTTTAGTTCTTTTGTGATTAATTGGATTTTTAGTCATGTTTATTGCACTAGTATTATCACAATAGATAGGAACAGTTCCTACATCAATACCAAAATCTGGTAATGTTGCTTTATCCACAACAATTGATAACAACATTAGGCAGCTGCCACATACGTAGCTTTTGCAGTGGAGAGTACCACTGAATATTGTTTCTTGGTTTCCCATGAAACCAAACATTCACCAAGAAAATGTGTCATACCTGACGTACTTTTCCTATCAACAAGGAATCCTGCATAGTCAGCATCAGTATATCCAAAGAGAATAAAATTTCCACATTTTGGATACCAAAGTCCTAAGGAACCTATTCCTTTCAGATACCTCAAAATTTTTTTAACAACTTTCAAGTGAAATTCTTTAGGATCTGATTGAAATCTAGCACACAAGCCAACAGTAAATACAATATCTGGTCTACTTGTAGTTAGATAAAGCAACGAACCAATCATGCCTCTATACAATTTTTGATCAACTGAATTACTGTGTTCATTAAGTTCCAATTTAGTGGCAATGGCAATCGGTGCATCAATTTCTTTAGCATTATCCATGTCAATTCTTTTAAGTAATTCCTTAACATATTTTTATTGGTGGATCATAGTTCCATTTGAAGTTTGCTTGATTTGTGAACTCAAAAAGAAATTGAGTTCACCCATCATGCTCGTCTCAAACTCTCTCCCTATCATACTTGCAAATTCCTTACTTAAATTTTCACAAGTAGCACCAAAGGCTATATCATCTACATAAATTTTCACAATTAAGAGATGATTACCTTTTTCTTTTGCAATGAAAATGGTATTTACCTCTTTTGTATCCATGTTGAAGTAGGAATTTCGATAACCTTTCATATCAAGCGCTTGGTGCCTCCTTGAGTCCATACAAAGCCTTGTCTAATTTTTAGACATGTTCAGGGAACTTTTCATTCTCAAAACCTGGTAGTTGTTTGACATATACTTTTTCCTTCAAATAACAATTTAAAAAGGCACTCTTAATATCCATTTGATGTAGAGTGAAGTTCGTGTAAGTAGCAAAAGCTATAAGAAGTCTTATTGCTTCAAATCTTGCAACTGGAGCAAAAGTCTCATCATAGTCAATGCTCTTATCTTGGCTATATCCCTGAACAACTAATCTGGCCTTATTTCTGATTACCATGCCATCCTCATCTAGTTTGTTTCTGAAACCCCATTAGCTTCCTATGATGGACCTGTTCCTTGGCTTAGGTTCCAGATGCCAAACTTGGCTTCTTTGAAATTGATTCAACTCCACCTGCATAGCATTGATCCAATCTGCATCCTTCAGTACTTCTTTTGTATTTTTGGGTTCAACACGATATCAGAAGGCACTAAAGGCACACAGATTGTGACTCTTGACTGCAGATCTTGTTTGAATTCCAACATCTTTGTCTGAAATTGTTTGACCCACAAGATGTGAACTTCGATATTTGTATGGCTTTAGCACCAGTCCATCCTTTGGGTGTTCATGCTGAGGAACAGTTCCTGATGTAGTAGCATTTCTAGCTTGAGGTAACAATTGTTCCCCCAGTTTCTGTGCTACCCATGCCAGTTTCAGTTGAAGGAACTGTTCCTTGTAATTCACTACCCATTGATTTACCTGACACAGATTGCAATTGATGAGGAACAGGTTCTTCATGCCTCAACATTCCAATTTCTTTATCCTCATGTACCTGTTCTTGAGATAGATTATCAGTTTCATCAAACTTAACATGCATTCTTTCTTCTATCTTCATAGTTTTCTTATTAAATACTCTATACGACTTGCGGTGTAATGAATAACCAACAAAGACTCCCTCATCACTTCTAGGATCAAATTTTCCTAAGGCATCCTTTCTATTATTGAATGAAACATTTACAGCCAAAAGCCCTAAGATGTGCAATATTGGGTTTTCTTTCTTTAAGTAACTAATAGGGGGTATTTTCTAACAATGGTCTTATCTAGGGGGTATCTCTTGACTTTTTTAGGTGGACCGCTTGGTTCACAGAGGCGGGGCGCCTCATCCTGTTTGGGCTTCCCGGTAGTTGTTTTGCCTAGTATTTCATTGTTCTTTGCTGCCGAACTTCTTGGTTAGTGTTTCTTGGGTGATTGTCCTACTCCATTAACACTAACTCTTGAGCCTTTAGGGTCTCGTGTGTCTTGAAGCTTCTCCTATTGTCCTAGAACTTTCTTGACTTCAAGAGCACGCCTTAAATATCCGTCTGTCTATAGAGTTACATTAACTCCATTTCGAACGAATACTTGGATGTAATAGTTGATGATCTTACCACCGTGGTTCTTAAGAGATTAAGGAAATATTTGAGTGGAAAAAGGCTTGAGTGGTGAGAACAACAGAGTGTGGTCAGAAAAGCCAACGACCGTGAGGTTATACGCGAGTGGAAAGAAAATTGAGTGTTCACATATTGAATGATACACGTGAGTGAGTGAAGTTTGTGAGGTCCTTTTATGTTTAATGTTGCAACTATGTCGGATGATGATTGTGAAGGTTATGACTCATGTGGAGATGATGCGTGTTGCTATGAAGAAGGTGGATACTATGCTTCTTATGATGATAATGATGGGGTTTGCTCTGATGATTCGGGAAGGCATGGCTCCTATGGTGATGAAGCAGGTTACTATGATGATCATGAGGCTTATTAAGTCTATGAAGCTTATGGAGATGAATGTGAAGATTTTTATGCTTCTAGTCAAGAAGTTGAAGATAGTGACGGTTCAAGGTACAATGTTCCTACTTACTCTTCTTGTGATGAACTTGAAAATGTAGATAGTGTCATAGAGGGAATTGATAATGAGGTTGATTATGTGATTTTCTCATTTGCATCTTCTCTTGGTGTTTCTATAAATAAACAAGGGAGAAGTAGTGGTCTTTACATTGGTTTGGAAAGATGTCGTAGTTGTTCCATGGGAAAAGGAAAGCTTACATCTTCTACTTGTGCCAAACGGTTCAATTCTTCTAATTCCCATGTGAATTGTGATTTGAGGCCTAAAGTTAGAAAAGTGTTGCTTTTGCTACAAGAGGTTTGTCTTGTTCTAACAATGCCGTAAGGGGCTTGGATAGCTGTAGTAGGAGTAATGCTATTGGCTATGGAACAAAGAAGAGGGGAGAGAGTTTCTACAACGCTCCTACATCTAGGAGAAATTCTTATGTGTTCCATGATGAGACTCCTTCATCGACTTTCAACAACATATCAAATATTGGAAGAGTGACGGGTATTGGAAGCTACACTAGTGGTGTTGCTAGTAGAGGAGGGATAAGGGAGACCCAAGTTGATAGTGATGCTACTCTAGGGTATTCAAGTTCTTTCTTGGATGAAAATCTACAAACTTGGGTAGGCGTAGGTTTGTTGTTGAGGTAGTTTGGTATGAAGGAAACTTGCTTAAAATTGGTGAGACCGATGCTAATTGCATTAGCACCTCTTTAGTTGACAGGCTAAGGATACAATGCCATGAGCTGGAGAATCCTTATGAGTATAATGGAGTGTGGGGGTCCAAGGAAGCTAAGGTGCTCATATCTCATAAGAATTTTAAGGGTTATGTTTGGTGTGATGTGTATCCCATGCGACATGTTGATGTTTGGTTAGGTGAGCTATGGTTGCACGACCAGAGGTTGCAATATTATGCAATGAAAGATGTGTATCTTGTGGCCGAAATGGATTCCGTGGGCTGAATTTTGGTTTAATACCACATACGATGGTTCCACCAAGATGACACCCTTTAGAGCTTTATATGGACGAGATCCTCCTTCTTTGTTGCGGTTCTTTGATGACATTTCTGCTGTTGAAGAGGTCAACCAGCAGCTTGCTGCTCGCAACGCTATTGTTGATGAACTCAAAGCAAATTTAACTCATGCTCAAGTTCAAATGAAACTTTATGCTGATGCTAAGCGTCGCGAAGTTGTATTTCAGCCTGGTGATTTAGTTTATCTTAGATTGCAGCCTTTCAAGCTTCGCTCCCTGGCTAAAAAGGTTAATGAAAAGCTAAGTCTTCGCTACTCTGGGCCATATACTGTCTTGAGTAAAATTGGCGAAGTTGCTTATCGCCTTGATTTACCCCCTTATTCACGGGTGCACCCTGTATTCCATGTTTCTTTGCTAAAGCGCGCTGTGAAGGATTCGACTCCGGTTCAACAGCTTCCTCCTCTCTTATCTGAGGAACTTGAAATGCAAGTGCAACCTGAAAGTGTTATAGATTGCCGGACACTCTTGAATGGCACCCAAGAGGTTTTGATCAAGTGGAAGGACCTACCTGACCTTGAGAACACTTGGGAATCTTATGAAGTCATTGATGCTTAATTTCCTCATTTTCACCTTGAGTACAAGGTGAAACTCGTTGGGGCGGGTATTGTTAGACCTGCTGTTACTAGGTTCTATAGCCGCAGAAAGAAGGCTGCAAATAAGGGTGAAAATAAGGACTAAATGTGACTATTTTATTTATTAGTTATTGTGTTTTATTTCTAGCAGTTACCTAGCAGTTATTTAGGAGTTTGGGCAGTTATTTGTCTTATTTGTATTTAAAATAAAAGGGGAAAACAAGCAGTTTTCTCTGCAGACATTTTCTGTATGTTTGTATCTAGTTGTTGGGAGGCTAAGGTTCCTCAAAATACCTTAGTTGTTGGGTGAATTCTACTACTAGTTCTGTCAGTTTAATTGTAAAACTTATCCTATTTGTCTGTGGAAATAAAGTGCAGTAAAGTGTTGTCTAATTCAGTATTGTTTTTTGTATGTTTCTGGAATAGGATTTTGACAGATAAGGTTAGGAAAGAAATCTGGTTCCTAACAAATTTGGTATTTGTTAGGAACCAGAATTTCCTAACTTTGATCTGTCTAATTCCAACTTAGAAACACACAGAACAACACAGAATTAAACAACACTTCACTACACTTTATTTCCACCAACAAGTAGAATAAGTTTTACAAGTAAACATACAGAAACTAGAATAACATTACACCCAACATCCAAGGCATTTCGAGGAGCCTTATCCTCCAACAGCCAAAGAAAAACCTACAGACAAGCCTTGCCCAATAAAACTGCTTCTATTCAGACTTTATTCTTAAAACCAGTAACTTAAAATAACTGACAAACTGCAAAAAAAAACTGCTAGGTAACTGCTATAATAAATACACATTAATAAATAATTAAAATAGACACACTTAGGCATTAATTTCACCCTTCTTCCTGCGATGATAGACCTTACTAACAGCAGGTCTAACATTACCCCGCCCCAACGAGTTTCACCTTGTCCTTAAGATGAAAATGCGGAAACAATTCTGCGTAGAGTTTCACCCTGCACTAGCGTGCAAGGACAATTCCATTAACTTTTGTGATTCTAGCTGTTCTTGAACATTTAATTGGTCTGTCCTGCCTCTTGTTGCTTCCTCTGAATGCTCATGTAAGCCTTCTTCTACATCACCCTCTGTTGCAACAATAAGCAGATTCAACTGCTTTGAATTGCACTTATGATTGGGACCATATTTTTCATCACAAGGAAAACAAAGTCCTTTTCTCAATTTCTCATGATACTCTGCATCAGATAGCCTTTTGTATGCTCCTCCACGCCTTGTAGAAGTTTCCGTCCCTGCTTGCACCATTTCTCTTTGCTTTTGCTCTTGATATTGTCGTGGTGCTGCTGTAGCACGTGCAGAATTAAATGGTGTTGTTGTAACACGAACGTGAGGACTTGTAGAACTTCCTATTCGGCTACTGTCATTCACTAGAAAAGGAGCTGAACTCCTGGGAAGTGCCATTCACATATTTCTTGGCAAGTGGGCTTGGCTAAGGGCCAAATTCTTCTCTTCAATACGCTGGCTTTGGTCCATTATTTGCGTTAGCGTTCCCAGTTTGCAAAGACGCAATTCTGCTTTGATCTCTTCTCTCAATCCATTTATGAAAAATACCAATTAAAACTTCATCATCAGCATCTTTCAAAGGCGCTGAAAGTAATTCAAAATCTTCTCTATATTCAGCCACGCTTCCTGTCTGTTGCAACCCTATCAAGACCTCGTATAAGTTCCCTAGTTGTGATGGAGTGAATCGCTGCAGTATGGCTACTCGGAACACATCCCATGTGACTACCGGCATTCTTGTCTCCCACCATTGGAATCAATTTAGGGCTTTTCCTTCAAGACAGACAACAGCAGCCTCCAACTTATCGTTGTCAACGATGCCATTGAAATTAAAATAGCATTCTGCCCTGTTAAGCCACCCATATGGATTATCACCAGAGAATAAGGGTAATTCCAGTCTTCTAGGATGCATTTCATTGCGAATATGTGGCTGAACTTCTTCTCGTTGTCGACTACCTCCCCGATTGCCGCTATTCTCTGCTATCACTTCCGCCTCTCTACTTGGATCTGCTTGAACCGCTGACTTTCCTTTAATATGTTGAAGAATTTCAGCGTCATGTTAATCTTTTTTTAGCATCCAATCTCGTAATTGTCCGATGCAATCCCGAACTGATCCAATCTCTTCTTGTATTTCTTTCACTGTCCTCTCCAACCCTTCAATCCTCCCTTCCATTCTGGTTGAGACCATCAAAGCTCTGATACCAAATTTGTTAGGAACCAGAATTTCCTAACTTTGATCTGTCTAATTCCAACTTAGAAACACACAGAACAACACAGAATTAAACAACACTTCACTACACTTTATTTCCACCAACAAGTAGAATAAGTTTTACAAGTAAACATACAGAAACTAGAATAAGATTACACCCAACATCCAAGGCATTTCGAGGAGCCTTATCCTCCAACAACCAAAGAAAAACCTACAGACAAGCCTTGCCCAATAAAACTGCTTCTATCCAGACTTTATTCTTAAAACCAGTAACTTAAAATAACTGACAAACTGCTAAAAAACTGCTAGGTAACTGCTATAATGAATACACATTAATAAATAATTAAAATAGACACACTTAGGCCTTATTTTCACCCTTCTTCCTGCGATGATAGACCTTACTAACAGCAGGTCTAACATTCTTGTGTTATTGACACGTTTTTGGACAATCTTGAGAGTTGTTCATTGAATTCTTGAGAGTTCTTGACAATGTTTTGAAGATGTAGAGGCAGCAACTAGGGCAGCATGTAATACCTTATTCTTTGTGAGTTCTTGGCTGAAATTGTGAAGTTCTTCAACAGTTTTGTAGTATTATTGATATAAAAATATTTTGGGATGAATTGTTCCTTAAAACAACTTTATTCTACACCATATTGGTTAAGAAAAACGTTGAGAACTAAGGGAGAAAGGTAGGAGAAAAATCTGTGCATTGTTAGAAGAAAAGAGGAAAACTTAGTCCAAAGTTGAGGTGAAAAACAATTCCCATTCAAAATGGAGAAGTTTACCTATTTTACAAGGAAGGAGAATTGGTTTTCCTCAATGATTTAGAGTGGAAAAATACAACAACATAGGGGAAAGGAAAGTGGGCAAAATCTGTTAGAGTAGGAGAGAGAAAATAGGAAAAACTTCTCAAAAGCTGATTTGGAAAACAAAATTAGGTGGAAAAACTTATTCTCATCCACAAAGGAACGCTTGAACGTTTTTTCTAAGGGAAAGGGGGTAGTTTCAACTATGAATTTCCTTTCTTAATGAATAATTCTAGTTAATATCTCTTGGGTAATGTTTTCTACTCAAGTTAATACTAATTCTTGAGATTTTTGGAAATTCGTATTTGCTGAATTTTTTCAAACTCTCGTAAAACTTTCTTGGCTTTAATTGCTTACTTTAAAAGAGCCTTCAGTTCATAGAGTCACATCAACTCTATTCCGAACCGAAACTTGGGCATACAAGTTGGTGAGTTTTGCACAATGGTTCTTCAAAGATAGCGGGAAATATTTGGGTGGGGGTATTTGCAGTGTGAACTCTAAAGAGTGTGAGTGCCACCAGTAAAAGTGAGGGAGTGCAAATGAGGTTGTTTTTACTAACCTATTCCTTCCCCGCTTTCTTGATATGTCTTTTGCAGGTACACAGAGCCATAAGGGAGGTTTGGATTGATATGGAGACGAGTTGGAGGAAAAGATCTTTTACTACACTCCTACCACTAGGAGAAGCTCTTATAGATACCTTGAGAAGGGCTACCAATCTTGTGATGGTGCATCAAGGTATGAGACCGCTTCCTCAACTTTCGATAGTATGTATAATGTTGGGAGTATGATAGAAAGTATAAGCTACCACGATGAGTATGGTGTAACTTTGTAGTGGGAATAAATGGGTATAAAGGCTATGTGCTTCAAGTGGATGAGGGTGAAGTGAACTGGATTAGTTCTTCCGTAGTGAGGAAATTGGGAATACCTTATGTTAATGGAGATGATCACTTTATCATCTCCCACGGAAAATCTGATGGAGACTGTCATGACCTAATCTAGGGCCGCAGCGGATAAACGACACTGAGTGTCGATCATCGCTAAACCTACTAATAATCTATAAATAATAGAGATGAGCTGGCAATCTGGTTATAAATATATACATATTTACTGAAAATATAATGTCTGGAAAGATGACAAGGCCATCACTTGCTGACATACATAACATAGTGATTGAACCACATAGGGACATATCTACAGGCCTCTAAGAGTGATGAACTAAATATAAAAAGGACGGGGCAAGGCCCCGCCATACCTACTCGATGCCTGTACAATACCAAAATTAGTAAACTCCGGGAGAAGACGGAGTGACTCTAATAGCTGGTAGATAGCCTACTAACATTGCACAAGGTTTGATCTCTCATACTTGTGCGTCAAGAAACACAGCGCCAAAAAGATTACGTGAGCACGATTTGTACAAAGTACGTAAGACATGAGCATATAATATATAGCATAGCTGAATGAAACTGTAAGGCTGGAATATAAATATGAAATATGTGCTGAAGTATAAAAATGAAGGTGGAAATCTGAAACATGAGCTAAACATGATCTGAATATAAACTGAAGTCTAAATAAATCTGAAACTGAAGACTGAGCTAAACTATATTGATAAATAACATTAATATGACTGATAACTAGTAACTAGAAACTAGAACTGATAGCTGTAAACTGATATTCACACTAAGAACTGGTGGTTGATAACTGATACTTAGCTAAAACTAAACTGTTATCTTAACTGGTACATGTCTAGTGTTATTGGCTGTATCCCCTGAATCAGGTAACTAAACATCTTAACTAGCCTCATGTATATTCTTGTATTGTGGCTATATACACGTACATAACAAACCTGGCGGGAGTTATGGGCTATATCCCCCCAGCTAGTAATATCTAGTCTTTCTGGCCAGAGTGTGTGAATGATGCCCGGTCACTAGGTGTTTCAACTTCCGCCTGAACCAGAGGGGCTGTGTCCCCCAGACGGGTAGTATCACACGCGATCGGACTGTGCGTCCAATGTCCAGCCACTATGGGGGACTCCTAATCACACATAATATGATCACAATATAAGCATAAATATTTATGAGGCATAACACATGTGGCAACAATAGATATGGACTCAAAGGAATGATAGGAGAACTCTGGATGGAATTGTAGACACAACCTAGAACTCACAATTAGTCAACATTTTTGAATTTCTATAAAAAATTTTGCAGAGTTTCCCCTAAAACAGGATGGTCCGACAAAATAGAACCAGTACTATAATATACACGGGGATGGATAACCAGATAAATTGATAACACAAACATATTAAATGGATAACAAGATGAGACGACTGGACGACACAACAAATCCGCGGATAGAATGTCTGGACAACACCATTGTTCTGCCTTGCGACCTAATTTTCAGAGTGTAGATCAAAGTTATAGACTTCATGATCTTCATGAAAGTTTTAAATATATGTCCTTGGGTTCTAGAGAATCTTAAAGCATGTCACTATCAATTTTTACAAGGAGTTATACTCAAACTACTAACAACTGTCCGAAGATAAAAATAATTTTTCAGATTTTGAAATATGTCGTGCTGCTATTTTGGACATCTTTCACCGTCGTTGTTAGCACCAAATTAAGCACATACACGGTTACATTTATGCCATACAAGTTCCCCATGAGAACCATCATGTTTGGAACTAAGATAAACTTCAAAAGATACAAAACAAATGCCTTATCGAAAGAAAGGTTTAGCCTTACATACCTTTGATGTTTTGCTTGTAAAACATGTTTCCCTTGTATTCCAAGCAATACAAATCTTAAACAAGCTATCACACGTCATTTAGGAACTTTTCTTAGCCATGAAATAATTCTACAACTTAAGCTATAGATTAAAAGGAAGGTAGCACGATGTTACCTTCGTTGCGTAGAGCCTTTTTATGTAATCCGTCCTCAATTTCGAGTTAAGTTTGGCGTCCTTCCTTCAAAACTATAAAATTTTCTTCAATACTCAAGAACACACTGTTTCGCTCACGAAGTTTCTTGAAATTACGAGATATGTGATGAATTTCTCTTTTATACTAAAGATATTTCACTTCTAGCCCTCTTCTGCGCTTATATCCCTTCTTCTAGCTTGACTTCTAATGCTCATATCTTTTTATCCAGATTTAGTATGAACAAACAGTCAAAAGTATTGGAATATACAATCAAAGGCCTTCCATTTGGTTTATGATATGTCCCTAAAAGACCTCATATAAAATACAAAATTAATTGCTCAAAAACCTTCGTTACAAGGCAATCCTTAGTCAGTTTTTCCGCAACTTAAATTCAATTTTTCCCAATCTTTATATTCAATATATAAACGTCATGTATGGCCATATTATGACTTTAAACTCACTTAAATCATTCTTAACATGTCATTATAATGATATACGTCACTTTAGATATACGGGGTGTAACCATCTCCCCCCTAGGATATTCGTCCTCGAATATTAAATGAAGTATGTAGAAGCATTAAGCAAGGATCTGTTATACACCTGAAGTAGTGAAGAATTAACTTTTGCTATACTCTGCTCTATCAGAATTTCATATTTACCTGAATAGATATGTATATAACATTCCACTGAAGAATTTTTCACACTGGCATGTACATTCTCAGCTAGATTCTTTAACCAGTAAAGTTCATTCTTTTAACATACTTTGTTGTATCCTTGTTATGCTGCCACTCGTTCTGCCTTAATCATTTGAAGCATGTGAATACTTGTGTGCTGCGAAAATTAGTTTAGCTTGGCATAAATGTAGAAGGTCTAATTATGAATACCTTACATTCAGGTGAGATTTAGACAATGTCTTTCTTACATTCTGGTCAATATCGACATGTGTTTGGAGGCATTTCATAGCTTCCACCAACTTTATATTGTCTCGTTGATCATCAGCATCTTGGCCTCTCAATAGTTTCTTTGAGGACAATAACTTATTATCTTGCATCATGGAATCTTCACCAAGATTAATAGTAGACACACTTTTTTGTATGTCATCGTTTTCTCCCAACACTGTGGCTATTCTACTATTGGTGGGTGTTAGAATTAGATTTAGCAAGTATGTTCTTCAGTTTTTTGTTTTATGTATACTTCTGACAGCTCATAGTGTTACGACATGTTCTTTATTTCATTGTTTTCCATACTACAGTAGTAACAACCTAACTCTTATACTATATTCATTTGTTTTCTAGACAAAAGGAGCTACTAGTAGTTTTCTTACTAAACTAATATGTATTTGTTTTTTTAGCAGATCAAGTATTGTCTGAAGTATCCCTTGAAGATAATGCAGAGCTAGTCGAAGAAGCTTTATGCTAAAGACTACATTGAAGAACAAGAGAAACCTATTTTGTTTTGCTACTGGCTGTTTAAAGATGCCGCCATTCGTACATACTACAATTTTTTTAAGCAGTTTGGTAGCGTATAAATGTGTTTCGTTAGCTCTGTGTAATCAACAATGATGGTTTATAATATTAGAGTTTTACTCACTAGGGATTGGAAATTCAGCCATTACAAAATCTGTTACTGAAAGTAGTAGAATTAACGAAAGGAATTTTGGACACTAAAAGCATAATTAGCTATTGTTATGAAGTTATTTAATGACCGAAAAATAACAATTAACAAAGGGAAATACAGTCGCTAAATTGAGGGATAACGACTGGTTTTTTTGCTGTCGTTAAAAGTGCTTTAGCGACCGGATCATAATCCGATCGCTAAACTTTTAACGTGAAAGCCTATAACGACCGGTGACGATCGGATTTTATCCGGTCGTTGTTGGCATATTGCAACCGGATTTTATCCGGTCGTTGTTAGCGACCATATTTCCCCTCGCTAAAGGTCATATTTCTTGTAGTGTTTGCAGGACTTCGGAGACATGTTCCCTGAAGAAATGCCAGGTGGATTACCTCCGTTGAGAGGAATCGAGCACTAAATTGACTTCGCACTAGGGTCACAAATCCCCAACAAACCTGCATACCGGTGTAATCCCGAAGACACCAAAGAGCTCCAAAGGCAGGTTGATGAATTGCTGAACAAGGGCCTTGTTCGAGAGATCTTGAGTCCTTGCGCCGTTCCTGTTATACTTGTCCCAAAGAAAGATGGAACATTGCGAATGTGTGTTGATTGTCGGGCAGTCAACAAAATAGCGGTAAAGTATCGTCATCCTATCCCTCGATTAGATGACATTCTAGACGAGTTAAGTGGTTCTTCATGCTTTACGAAGATAGACCTCAGGTCCGGTTACCACCAAATCCGAATGAAACCCGGAGACGAGTGGAAAACCGCATTCAAGACTAAATTCGTTCATAAATAAGTATTTTGTCGTTTATTTCGATGACATACTTGTTTATATAAATCTGTGGATGAACATGTTGAACACCTAAGGCTAGTGCTTGATAAACTTAGAGAAGTGAAGTTATACGCTAACTTCAAGAAATGTGCCTTTTGTGTAGAGCGTGTAGTCTTTCTAGGATTCGTTGTCAGTGTAATGGTGTTGAAGTCGACGAGTCAAAAGTCGAAGCCGTCAAAGATTGGCCAACTCCAACCTCGGTATCACAAGTTTGTAGCTTCCATGGCTTAGCTAGCTTTTACCGAAGGTTTGTTCGTGACTTTAGCACCGTGGAAGCTCCTTTAACCGAGCTGGTGAAGAAAGATCATCCATTTGTGTGGGGAGAGACCCAAGAAAGGGCTTTCCAAGAGTTGAAATGGAGGTTTTGCTCTGCCCCGTTGTTGCAACTCCCTGACTTCAGCAAAGCATTCGAAGTGGAGTTGGGATCGGAGGAGTGCTGATGCAAGAATCGAAGCCTATCGCTTACTTTAGCGAAAAGCTTAAGGGTGCAACTTTGAATTACTCTACGTATGACAAAGAGTTGTATGCCTTCATTCGAGCACTCGCCCATTGGCAGCATTACTTGTGGCCTTGAGAGTTTGTGATCAAAAGTGATCATGAGTCCTTGAAGCATCTGCGAGGACAGGAGAAGTTGAACCGAAGAAATGCCAAGTGGGTTGAATTCATTGAGAGCTTTCCCTATGTAATTCATTATAAAAAGGGTAAAGACAATGTTGTGGCCGATGCGCTATCAAGGAAATTTGTCTTAGCGACCACTCTCGCCTCTAGGCTCATGGGATTTGAAAGCATCAAGTCGATGTACGAGGACGATCCCAAGCTGAAATGCGTTCGTGACGCAATCTTGAGTGGCCGAAGGGTTGAGAAATATCAGTGGCACGATGGCCACCTCTTCAAGAATGGGAGGGTTTGTGTGCCAGTGTCATCGTGGAGAGAGCTCTTAGTTCGAGAAGCTCACTTAGGTGGTCTGATAGGACACTTCGGTGTCGACAAAACTCTTGGTATCTTGACCGAGCAATTCCATTGGCCCAAAATGCGACGAGATGCAGAAAAGCTTTGCAACGCTTGTCTCGTTTGCAAGAAAGCTAAATCGAAGTCCAACCGTCATGGTTTGTATACCTCGTTGCCTGTGCCTGATCGACCTTGGGCTGATATATCCATGGACTTTGTCTTGGGGTTACCGAGGTCGGGGGGAGGACATGATAGCATCTTTGTTGTGGTTGATGGTTTTTAAAAAATGCCTCACTTCATTCCTTGCAAAAAGTGTGATGATGCACAGCATGTAGCTACTTTGTTTGTTTCCAATGTGTTGAAATTGCATGGTGTGCCTCGTACTATTGTGAGTGATCAAGACTCAAAATTCTTGAGTCATTTTTGGAAGTGCTTGTGGGGTGCCCTCGGCTCCAAGTTACTATTCTGGACGTCTCACCATCCTCAGACTGATGGATAGACCGAGGTAGTTAACCGAACCTTGGGATCTTTGCTTTGAGCAATGACCAAAGGCAAGGTTGGGAACTGGGTTGATCGTCTGCCCATGATGGAGTTTGCATACAATCGAACGGTGCATAGAATGATCGATATGACCCCGTTCGAATGTCTGTATGGTTTTAATCCTTTGATTCCACTTGATTTAACCCCATTGCCTCGATATTCTATTGTTGATTTTAAAGGTACTCGACAAGCAGCTGCCTTGATTGAGTTACATGCAAAGGTGAAGAAGAACCTCGAGGAAGCTTATGCAAAGGTTGCCTTGAAGAAAAACAAGGGGCATAAAAAGTTGGAATTAAAGAAGGGGAGTTGGGTTTCGGTTAACTTCCAAAAGGAACGCTTCCCGAACCAAAGGAAAGGAAAGTTGGCTCTTCGAGGGGATAGTCAATTTCAAGTGTTGACCAAGATCATCAACAATGCTTACGTGTTCGACCTCTCCGGTGAGTATAACGTGTCCAACACCTTTAATGTTGCTGACTTAGTTCCTTGTGTTGTAGGTCAAACTTCGGAGGACGAGGAGGGCTCGATTTCGAGGACGAAATCTTCTCAAGAAGGGGAGGATGATGCAGCCCGAACACATGCTGATCAAGTGTTCGATCCACCGAGGAGACCGATGACACGAAGCCAAGCCAAGCTGGTGCACGATGTGCACATTTGCTTGGCCTGGCCGAAGGAAAGCAATCGCTCCGAAGCTGAGTGGCCAGACTCAAGAACCGAGGGCGTCATCTTCAAATTTGAGCCCGAGGACAAAGTGATCGAACACCAACAAATTGTGTTTGAAGACAAGTGAGCGCCGAGGACAATGAGTTCAAGCAAGCAACCACGCACCAAAGTCAACGCTGTCGAACACACAATTTAGCTCAGCCCTGCGTGGCTTGTTTTTATTAGTCACTTGTGACTATTTACTACTCTATGCTTAGCATAGCCTATAAATACTCTACTTTCATTTCATTGTAAGGATACCCTGTTTTTAGTATATGAAAACATAGCAAGTGCTATTGTGAGTCTCCGATGGAGCTGAACCCCGACGTGGGCTTTTAAAGAACTTATGTCAACCGGTGTGATTCATTTAAACAATTTCTTCTTGATCATTCAATTTGCATGAAACAGGTCTTTCTTGAGGATTGTTGCATAGTATAGGTGCGTCTTGATTTCCCTTCAATCGAGATTTGAGACAGGTTCCTGACTGTTCTTTTGAATCGAAGCAAGATTTGTCTTGCTTCTATCTTTTATTTTCTTATTATTTTCTTCCGCGTTCGTGTTTAGCATTTTCCTTTGGGTTTGCTTGCACCAGCATCTGAGAAATCCTTCCAAGTCGCCGGAGTACCATCTGGCCCTCTAGATAGCTCCTATGTCTGATACCACCCTGCTGCTAGGTCATGCAATCTGAATGCAGCCTACTCTACTGATTCTGTGTCTTACACGGCATGACCCTCAACACCTTGGCTATCCTCATCAGAAAATCCATAGGGTCCTCTCCTGTACGGGATCCAGTAAAGACTGGAGGCTCTAGTCGAATAAAATCCCTGATCCTGGATCCTCTATCTCCCTGGGCATCTGCACTATGTCGTCTAGTCTAAGAAGCTACAAGACTAGTTAATAATCTGATTGCATCCCTCACTTCCTGTCCTTGGTTATCAGGCTGAGGAGCTAGTGGTATGGTAGCTGCAATACCTCTAATATCGCGCTGAACTGAGAGGATTTGCGAGGCCTCAGATGGAGCCTCAGGTTTGGACTCTTCACTCTCATCCACCTCAGGTGGCACTCTACTAGTACCCTGGCCGGCAATGGCCTTGCCTTTCTGGGCAGCTGTTAGTTTCTTCGGCAACATCGCAGCATTCAAAACATAATGGTTAGAAGGGTGAATTCTAATATCATGGCCCTATCGCATGATCTAGAGAAGAAAGAAAGACAACCATCCTGAAATGCCTTGTATCCTCATGTTCATAAGCATGGCGCGCAACATACTCCTGAACAATATTCTACTAGACACGGCCTGTAGTTACCCTAGGACTGAACTGCTTTAATACCACTTTTGTCATGACCCAACCTAGAGCCGCAACGAATAACTGACACTGAGTGTCGATCATTGCTAAACCTACTTATAATCTATGAATAATAGAGATGAGCTAGCAACCCGGTTATAAATATATACATATTTACTAAAAATATAAAGTCTAGAAAGATGACAAGGCTACACACGCGGACATACATAACATAGTGACTGAAACACACAGGGACATATCTACCGGCCTCTAATAGTGCTGAACTGAATAGACAAAGGATGGGGCAAGGCTCCGCCATACCTACTCAACGTCTGTACAACATACCAAAAGTAGTAAACTCCGGGAGGAGACGGAGTGACTCCAACAGCTGGTAGATACCTACTAATATGGGTTCGGGTTTGATCTCTCTATACCTGTGTAGCAGGAAATACAGCCCCCAAGAGAGGACGTGAGTACGATATGTACAAAGTATGTAAGGCACGAGCATATAATATATAGCATAGCTGAATGAAACTGTAAAGCTGGAATATGAATATGAAATATGTGCTGAAGTATTTCAATGAAGCTGGAAATCTGAAACATGAACTAAACATGATCTGAATATAAGCTGAAGTCTAACTGAATCTGAAACTAAAGACTGAGCTGAACTATATTGATAAATAACTATAATATGACTGATAACTAGTAACTAGATACTGGAACTGATAGCGGACAACTGATACTGACACTAAGAACTGGAGGCTTATAACTGAGAACTAATAACAGATACTAAGCTAAAACTAAAATGTTATCTGAACTGGTACCTATCTTGTGTTATGGGCTGTATCCCCACAAATCAGTAACTGAACATCTGAACTAGCCTCATGTATAGTCATATATACTGTGGCTATATACGCGTATATAAAAAATCTGGTGGGTGTTATGGGCTATATTCCCCCAGCCAGTAATATCTAGTCTCTCTAGTTAGAGTGTGTGAATTACACCCAGTCACACTAGGTGTTTCATTTCCCTCCTGAACAAGAGGAGCTGTGTCCCCCAGACGGGTAGTATCACACGCGATCAGACTGTGTGTCCATTGTCCAGCCTCTATGGGGGAATCCAAATCACACGTAATATGATCACAATATAAGGATAAGCATGTATGAGGCATAACACATGTGGCAACAATAGATATGGACTCAAAGGAATGATAATAAAACTCTAGATGGAATTATAGACAAAACCTAGAACTTAGAATTTGTCCAACTCTTTGAATTTCTATAAAAATTTCTGCAGAGTTTCCCCTAAAACTGGATGGTCCGTAAAAATAAAACCAGCATTATAATATACACGGGGAGGGATACCCAGGTAAACTGATAACATAAAGAGATTAAACAGATAACATGATGAGACGACCGGACGAAATAACAAATCCGCAGATGGAATGTCTGGACAGCACCACTGTCCTACTTTGCGACCTAGTTTTCAGAGTGTAGATCAAAGTTATGGACTTCATGATCTTCATGAAAGTTTTAGATATATGTCTTGGATTCAAGGGAATCTTAAACCATGTCACTATCAATTTTGTGCAAGGAGTTATGCTCAAACTACTAACAACTGTCCGAAGATAAAAACAAATTTTCAGATTTTGAAACATTTCGTGCTGCTGTTTTGGACATCTTTCACCGTGGTTCTTAGCACCAAATTAAGCATATACAGGGTTACCTTTATTCCATACAAGTTCCCCACAAGAACCATCAAGTTTGGAACTAAGATAAACTTCAAAAGTTACAAAACAAATGCCTTGTCGAAAGAAAGGTTTAGCCTCATATACCTTTGATGTTTTGCTTCTAAAACTTGTTTCCCTTGTATTCCAAGCCTTCCAAAGCTTAAAAAAGCTATAAAACATCATTTAGGAACTTTTCTTATCCATGAAGTAATTCTACAACTTAAGCTGTAGCTGAAAAGGAAGGTAGCACGACGTTACCATCGCTGCGTAGAGCGTTTTTATGTAATCTATCCTCAATTTCTAGTTAAAATTGACGTCCTTCCTTAAAAACAATAAAAATTACTTCAATACTAAAGAACACACTGTTTCTCTCCTGAAGATTCTGGAAATGATAAGATAAGTGATGAATTTCTCTTTTATACTAAAGATATTTCACTTCTAGCCCTCTTTTGCGCTTATGCCCTTCTTCTGGCCTGACTTTTGACGCTCGTATCTTTTTATCCAGATGTTGTATGAACAAACGGTCTAAAGTGTTGAAAACTACACTCCAAGACCTTCAATTTGGTATATTATATCCCTAAAAGGCGACATATAACACACAGAATTAATTGCTCTAAAAGCTTCGTTACAAGGCAATCCTTAGTTGGTTTTTCCGCAACTTAAATCCAATTTTTCTCAAACATTATATTCAACATATAAAAATCATATATAGTAATATTATGACTTTAAAGTCACTTAAATCATTCTTAACATGTCATTAGAATGATATACGTCACTTTCGACATACAGGGTATAACAGAGAGGAGGTCTGGTGTACGGTGTTTCCTTTGGGAGGATGCTATGTTATATTGGGAAGACGTTGGATTGACCAACATTCCTTTGCTTCTGATGTTGGCCGCAGGTTAAGTTATATTATGGTAAATGGAAGATGGCAAGAGCTTCATTTCGTGACTGAAGAAGCAAAGCAAGAAGCCCTATAACTAAATTTGTGCAAACATGAAGTCCAATAAGCACAAGAATCAGTGGGACAAATGCAAGTAATGGGTTGGCAACGGTCAACAAGGTTAGCCCCGAAACCGCATGACTCAAAGTCAAATAGATCACCTAAGAAGAAAAGGGCGTCAAGTGATGATTCTCTAAGTCCCAGATTTTGGGTTGATGTAAAAAGTCTACCTACTCCCGCTAAGGGCATTCTTGGGACTCATCCCGACTCGCTTGAATATGAGAGACAAAAGATAGAGAGCAGTAAGGGAGTGACCGATGTCAACTCTTGAGTGGAAAAAGAAGAGGATGTGTTGAGTGATGTGAGCGGGTTGTCACCTCAAGCTAAACTTGATCTTGAAAGAAAAATGAGAGAAATGAGAGAAGGGAAAAGAAAAATTGAGTGTGAGGACACCCTTTGTGCTAACAATTCTTTATCTTCTTCTTCTTGTTTTAGCTATTATGCAGGGATTCTTGGAGGCGAGCCGATGGAGCCTAAGTCATGTTCTAAGGTAGAATGGCAAGGTGATGAAGATCCTCATTGTGAGCTATGTGAAGAAATAACTTCTCATGACACTTCAAGTTCTTTGAGTAATCAAGGAAGCAACTCGAGTGTAAGTATTAGTTCTTCCTTCCATAAGTATGTTGATTCCTTATCTTGTGAGAGTATTTGTGAGAACTCAATGCTAGTTGACAATTGTAGAGGATATCATATATTTGCTACTAGTGTAGAGTGGTCAACTTTTGGTGAACATGAGTCACTAAGTGAGGGATTTCAGAAGTCGCATGACAATGTGAATTCTCTATTTAACGAACCTCTCTTTAGTGAAGAATCTGCAGTTGACCCTGTTTGTGAGCCGTGTTATGACACACCACCCATATTTGATAGAAGGGAAGATGAGTTTATTGATTATCCTGTTCTTTCCATTGATGATATATTTTATAATGCCGATCTTGTGTGTCGTAGTGAGAGAGATATTGGTCTTGAGGAGTCACTAGTGAGTGAGCAGGATATGGTTGTACAAATTGACTTCTTAAATGTTAATGAAAATGGTTTTTATACTTCACCGTTGCTTGGTAATGAATTCGAGATGCTTGCTTTTACTAATCTTTTACTCTAGGGCATCTTTAATAGATGTGGTGATATGTATCGAACTAGAGTAGAGTGTGAGATTGAACCTCCATAGTGTAGAGACTTTGATTCTTTAGATAATCCTTTGTTTGAAACTCAAAGTAAGGTGAGTAATTCTTCGAGTAGTCCTAACCTTCATTGTGTGGGCTGTGATGATGAAGAAGCCATTATTGAGCCTTTTCATGGGAGTTTTTCTATTGAGGAGGATTGTCTTAGAGACGAGTGTGAAAGTGAGGAAGTTTCTCTTTGTTTGAGTAAGAGTGGTCCTAAGAAGAGGAGTGGAGTAGTTAATGTCAGTACTAGGTTGCACTACTTTACTTGCTCTATTCCATATGTTGACGACACCTTAGAGAGAGAGGATGCAAAAATTGTTGTACCAAATTGTAAGGTCATTACATTGAAGGTTTGGTGTGTTAGTGGTGAGCGTAGGGATAATAGGGACTTTAATTGTTTGAGATTGCATGTTCTACACCCTATTGGTGTCTTTTTTTGTATTGTCTTGAGTGCATTCCATTTTTAAGCCAAGAGATTGTTGTTTCCTTTGGAGACATAGACTTTAACACTTTTATTGATGCTTGGCTCTATCAAAAGAGTGTGTTTTCAACACAATTTGTACTAATCCTTGCTAAGCTAACCTACTCTAGTACTAGAATGTTTTTGTTATGTCTTCCTTTGCTTGCAGGAACTGATGGCGTGATTTCGAGGACAAAATCCTTTAAAGAAGCGGAGGATGATGCAGTCCAAATTGAGGCACATGTTCGTGAGCTTTGGAGGAGCGGACAACTTGTTAGAAAGATCAACAAGAAACTTAGCAAGCTAAGGGAAGAGGAGTCGTCACATGGAGGAGTTGGCCGAGATTTCAATTGCTCAACGAGCACCTTAGCGAGCTAACTTTGGGTGTTGTTAAGCTTGGATGTTTTGGGCAGATTTTGCATGCACTGAACAAGCTACTCAAGGAGCTATTTTTGGTGCCTAGTCTTTGTGGGAAAAAATTACATGCACTCAACGAGCTACTCGACGAGCTCCTAGTTCTTGCTTTGCATGGATAGTCCATAGTAAGATAATGACACTTTATTGGCCTTGCATGGTAACATGACATTTAGCCACTCTGAGGCTTTTATGTTGACATTTTAGGCATTAGTTGGCTATCCTATATAAGCCTAAGCCTAGCGTTTATTTTAATTACTTTAGATTTTATGGAAAATAGAAAAAAAAAAGCGTTAGCTTGCAGAAGCTCCATAGCTTCTTTTATCTTTTAACCTTGAAACCTGAGGAATCATCACTAGAATATACTCCAACATATGGTTCAATGTTTCCCTTTCTACCATGGATTAATCTTTCCTCTATAGTAAGTTTAGTCTATTCTTTTTTCTAATTTCTGTTCTTTCTAGTCTACTTTCTTGATTAATTGATTGTTTTCATCTTTATATTTCATTCATAATTTCGCTTGCATCACTATCCAGGCCGCGAGAGTTGTAGATCGTGCAGATGGCCCAGTTGTGGAGGCCCCTGGTTGTGCCAGCTCGTGGTGGACACGGGGAGTATGGCCTTGTGGTTCCCTCGGCTCTCTACGATGCTTTTTTGAGAATCTTGGTGGCGCAGATGTAAGAGGATCATCCTATTCCCTAGGCGGCTCATTAGGTTGCTGCAAATGCAGATCGGGCTTAGGAAGATCCAGTTCCAGTTCCTGATGTTGCCCTAGTAAATTATATTCCAGAGGCAGCGTATGTTGTGGCTACATTTGTTCTAGCTGGTTAGCTAACCCAGGTAATAGTTCGGTCCGAGTTCCCGAAGAGGTTTCATTATTTTACCTAGTTAAACCCTCCAATATTCTTAGGCCATGCATCAGACAATCCATATGAATTAAATAAAAAACAAATGATCTCAGTGTATCCTTTAGGTCTTGATTATCTTGAGCAGTATGGTGTTAATTATACTCCTTCCCAGTTTTACTGTCCACCCCTGGATTGGTGGACCGCTCATTTATCAGCTAGGCAGGGCTTACATAAGCTGACTTGGTGCGAGTTTTCACATAGATTCATGAAAAAGTTTCTTTTGCGCAGCGAGCAAGATGAAAAGCGTCGCCAGTTTGAGTGGATTGGATAGGGTTGTGTGTCAATTTCACAATATGAGATTGAATTCTCTAGAATTGCTAGATATGCTCTAAATCTAGTCCTTGAGCGTTCAGAGAAGGTTCAATTATTTATTGATGACCTTTCTCCTTCCTTAAGGTCTCACATGGCTCGAGAGATTGAGGTCGGGACTTTATCTAATGTTGTTTATAATATTGCTCGGTTGTATGGGGCATACCATAAGTTAGAGCAGGAAAAGTCAGAATGGGTAAGCAAGCAATCCCATGGCCCTGGTGGGCACTATTGTACCTATTCTGGAGGTATGGGTTTTGATGATCACGGAAGGTCACCTGCCAGGTTATCTCTACTTGTGGCGCATAATTCTCAGTGTGCTTGTAGTTTGTCAAGATCAGAGTCAGTCTTCTCTTTAAAGCTATCAGCAGTCCGTCCATTATCCATTGTTATCATTGTTGTGAGCTTCAACATCTTAGGAGGAACTGTCCCTTATTTTGGCAGGAAGACATTCGTCCTTCTTCTCACTCTCAGGCACCTGCCTAGTTGCATGGGATTTCATTTAGATCTCAATCAGAAAGTGATATGCCACCATCAAACATAGGTTGAGAGCATGGTAGCAGTGGTTCTTCAGAAGGTGATTATCAGGGTAGTGGTTAGCTCAACTATAGAGGTAGTTCTATGAACGGCCTGTCTGGTAGGATGCTGAGGCATCAGATGTAGTAGACCCAACTACATTAGTTAGAGGGTTATTTCAGGTATTTTTCCCACTCCCTAGAACCCTAATTTGTTGTCTATAAATACTAGCTTTATAGACATTAGCAGCCGGGTGTCAATAGTAAAAAGGGAGCAGAATACATAGCATACACATATCAAAATTTCTATTCTTAGTTTTATTGACAAGACCCAAACCCCCACAAGACCCTTCACACGGAGCCAAGCTAAAGAGATCCAAGGAGTACACCTACACTTGGTGAGGAAGGGCCTAGAAGAAAGAAGCGATTGGAAGCCGTTCCGAGTGCTCAAACTGCAAGAGGAGCAGCCCAGTCATCCAGGCGCTCTGCCTGAGGATGCCTAGGCCTGGGCGCTCCGCCCCAACTCTGGGTGCCCCACCTAGGCCACCCCACTGCTGATTTTCACGGGCGCTCTGCCCCAATCCCGGGCGCTCCGCCCAAAACGCTGAAGGACGGGATTCTAGCTAGTGTTTTGTCTATTTTTACTCCAAAGCTTAAGTGTGGGAATTGTAGACCTTTCAAATGGTGCCTAAAACACCTATAAATAGCTAGATAGCTTGTTATTTTCATTAGCTTACCTTGATGATTAAAAATACACTTTTTGTTGAAGAGTTGAACTCTTATTGAATGAAACCTTGAATGGGACTTGTTCTTCCTCTAGCGGATCTAGATGAATTCCAATTCCCCCCGACCATTCTACTTGCGTGCTCACGTTAGCTCGAGGGTAGTTGTCTAGCGTAGGTGTTCTTGACCTTCTCTCGGGGTGTAACGGAACGGGTTCTCCGTTGCTACTTGAGATTTGTGATGGAGATACGTCTCGTTCCTATCTTTTTACTTTTTCCGCGTTTGATAGAAAAAGTTAAAAGATAGGGACGAGACGTATCTCGATCACAAATCTCAAGTAGCAACGGAGAACCCGTTCCGTTACACCCCCAGAGAAGGTCAAGAACACCTACGCTAGGCAACTGCCCTCGAGCTAACGTGAGCATGCAAGTAGAATGGTCGGAGAGAATTGGAATTCATCTAGATCCGCTAGAGGAAGAACAAGTCCCATTCAAGGTTTCATTCAATAAGAGTTCAACTCTTCAACAAAAAGTGTATTTTTAATCATCAAGGTAAGCTAATGAAAATAACAAGCTATCTAGCTATTTATAGGTGTTTTAGGCACCATTTGAAAGGTCTAGAATGCCCACACTTAGTCTAGGATTAAAAGACCACGTAGGGTCAAAATAGGCAAAACACTAGCTAGAATCCGGTGCTTCAGCGTTTTGGGCGGAGCGCCCGTGAAATCAGCAGTGGGGTGGCCTAGGCGGGTCGCCCAGAGTTGGGGCGTAGCGTCCAGGCCTAGGCATCCTCAGGCGTAGTGCCTGGATCCTCAGGCGGAGCGCCTGGATGACTGGGCTGCTCCTCTTGCACTTTGAGCACTCGGAACGGCTTCCAATCGCTTCCTTCTTCTAGGCCCTTCCTTACCACGTGTAGGTGTACTCCTTGAATCTCTTTAGCTTGGCTCCGTGTGAAGGGTCTTGTGGGGGTTTCGGTCTTATCATCCTCCCATTTTTGAGAGGATTTCGTCCTCGAAATTGAAGCATCATTCCCGACCACTTCGTCATCATTCACGACCTCTTCATCACCTACATTCAAAGGAACCAAGTCACAAACATTAAATGTATTAGAAACTTTATACTCACTTGGCAAGTTGCCACATAGGCGTTGTTGTTTATCTTGGAAAGCATTTGGAATGGGCCATCTCCACGGGGGTGCCAACTTCCCTTTCCTAAGGTTTGGAAACCTTTCTTTCCGGAAGTGCACCCACACACAGTCACCCTTCTTGAGTTCCACCTTCTTGCGTCCCTTGTTTTTCTTGGAGGCTACCTTTGCATAAGCTTCCTCCAAATTCTTCTTCGCCTTAGCATGTAGCTCCATTAAAGCCTTGGCTCTAGCTTTACCTTCAAAATTAACAACCACTTCCCTTTGCAAAGGGGTTAGATCAAGGGGAATCAAGGGATTAAAACCATAGACGCACTCAAAGGGAGTCATGCCAATCATGCTATGCAATGTTTGATTTTAGGCAAACTCCATAACAGGCAAACGATCAATCCAAGTCCCGGCCTTACCTCGGGTCATGGCTCTAAGGAGAGCACCCAAAGTTCGTTTTACCACCTCGGTTTGCCCATCCGTTTGTGGGTGGTGGGACGTGGAGAACAAGAGCTCGGTGCCTAAAGCACCCCATAAACTCCTCCAAAAATGGCTTAGGAACTTAGTGTCCCTATCAGTCACTATGGTTTGAGGCACACCATGCAACTTCAAAACATTATCAATAAACAAAGTAGCAACATGTTATGCATCATCACATTTTTTACATGGAATAAAGTGAGCCATTTTGGAGAACCTATCCACAACAACATAAATGCTATCATGGCCCCCCCTAGTCCTTGGTAATCCTATAACAAAGTCCATTGAGATATCCAACCACGGACTAGTAGGTACGAGGAGAGGGGTATACAACCCATGGGGGTGTGGTTTGGATTTCGCACGTTTGCACTCAAGGCAATTGTTGTAAAACTTTTCTACATGCACCCCCATCTTTGGCCAATGAAATTGTTCTTTAAGAATAGCCAAAGTCTTTCTTGTGCCAAAATGACCCATGAGCCCTCCACAATGTGCCTCTTGCACAAGTAATTCCCTCCATGAGGACTCGGGTATGCACACTCTACCATTTTTGAAGATATATCCATTAACCCATTGGTATTTTTCAACTCTCTCCCCCTTTTCTAGAGCTTCATGGATGCTCTTTAGCGTCGGGTCATGAGCATACATCAATTTAATGCTCTCAAAACCCATGAGATTAGAGGTGAGAGTGGTGGGTAGAGCGAACTTTCTAGAAAGCGCATCCGCCACAACATTGTCTTTCCCTTTCTTGTATTGGATAACATAGGGAAAAGACTCAATGAATTCAACCCACTTGGCATGCCTCTTGTTTAGCTTCTCTTGGGCATACAACTCATTGTCATATGTAGAATAGGTCAAGGGCAAGGGCTCTCACAAGGGCATACAACTCATTGTCATATGTAGAATAGGTCAAGGAGGCCCCTTTCAATTTCTCACTAAAGTAGGCGGTGGGTTTGCTATCTTACATTAAAACACCACCAATTCCCACCTCCGAGGCATCACATTCAACCTCAAATGCCTTTCCAAAGTCGGGAAATTGCAATAGAGGGGCGGTACTCAACCTACCTTTCAACTCTTGGAAGGCCTTCTCTTGAGGCTCTCCGCAAACAAAAGGTTAGTCCTTCTTCACCAATTCGGTGAGTGGAGTGGCAATGGAGCTAAAGTCTTTCACAAAGAAAGCTCCTCACCTGAGTCACGGTAGTAGGAGTAGGCTAATTACGTATGGCCTCTACCTTAGACTCATCCACCTCCACTCCTTGGGCACTCACAACAAACCCAAGGAAGACTACCTTCTCAACACCAAAGGCACATTTTTTAAAATTAGCATAGAGTTTTACGGTTCTCAACTTTTCAAGCACTTGCCTAAGGTGATCAACATGGTCGTCTATTGATTTGCTATAGATCAATATATCGTTAAAGTAGACGACCACAAATTTGTTGATGAATGGCTTAAGAACATGGTTCATTAGCCTCATGAAAGTGCTAGGTGCATTCGAGAGTGATTTGGAGTGATGGACTTGAGCGCCAACGAGGGAGGATCGACTACGGACCAAGGAGGAACACTTAGAGTCCATTTGGACCTGTTTCCAAGCCTCCCCGGAAAGGGGCGGACTGCCCATTGGACTAGGGGGACCGCCTAGTGACTTGCACACCTTCTAGACTTTGGACCGCCCATAAAAGGGGCGGACCACCTACTTTTTGGGCGGACCTCCTACTTTGGAGGGTGGGGCGCCTACTCTGGGCACCTACTCTGTAGGGTGGGGCGCCTACTCTGCTATTTGGGGCACCTGTTTTGCCTAGTTTTGGACGGGATTTTGACATGTAATCCCTATTTTGACCCTACGAGGCTTGTAATATTTTTATGTCATTTGAGGGCTTTTTAGACATTACATTAGGAGTGTGGAACACCTATAAATACCACTCTTAGTCTTTTTATTTGATTAGATACATTTTGAGATTGAAGATTAGAATTTAGAAGAGACTAGGTCGTTCTTGTTGAAGCATTGGTTTCATGTATCTCTTACTTGGAATCCATGGTGGATCACCGCTAGCGTGACCCTGTTTAATGGTTCTAGTCTCTTCTCCCTTTTGAATCAATCTATTTGTTAGTTTGATTCGTTCTTACTTCTATTTCTGTTCTTCCCCATCCCTTATTTCTTCGATCTCGTGTTTACATTATTGCCTCCGTTACTTGTTTTTGCTTCCGTGGTTTTGACCCGTATAATCTTGGTATCAGAGCAAGGCTCGGGTTTCGTCCTTACAAATCCACATTCCTTGTTCATCTTATCTTTACTTTATTGTTATTGTGTTTATGTTCTTGAGACAAGAAGAAAAATAAAAAAATTGAAAAAAGCGAAAAATATAAAAAATAAAATCTTATTGTGGATTGGATTTTATGATCCGTTGGTTGTTTGATATCGGGGATTGATCTATGATAATTACCAGTTGATTTGGTACCCTTGTTACATGATTTGGTGTTGAAAATCAAAAGTTGAAAAAATAAAAAAATAAAAAAACTCCAAAATTGAAAAACCCTTGAATTTGATTGAAATTTCTTGATTTGGATTCGTTGATTGGGTGTTGTTATAAATCATTGGGGATTGATTGGACTAGTTGAAAACACCATTGGGTACCTTCGGATAGGGAAAACACCTTGAAAACATTGGAGATTTGGGTGCAAAAGACCCAAAAACACGTTTACGGACTGTGCTGAAAGCACCAGTAGGTGGGGCGCCCAAATAGTAGGCGGGACGCCTAGTGAACTCTCTGAAGTTAAGCAGGCGGACCGCCCACTTACAGAGGGGGACCGCCCACTCCTGGAGGGTCCCCGTTTGGCTTCGTTTTGTGTTCCGTTTGCTTCCTTACTTCTTGGGTATTAGTCTTACTTTATTAACACTAATCTTTGATCCTTTAGGGTATTGTGTGTCTTGAAGTCTTTACTTAAAGTCGTAGAAATTTCTTGCTTCAAGTGCGCATTAAAATAGCTTCCGTACATCGAGTCACATAAACTCCATTCCGAAGCATTACTTGGGTGCATTAGTTGATTGATTTTGCCATTGTGATTACTAAGAGACAAGAAGGTCTTGAGTGCAAAAAGTTTTGAGTGGTGAGAACAATAGAGGGTAGTCACAAAAGCCAACGACCTTGAGTGCATACACGAGTGGGAAGAAAATTGAGTGACATCTTTCGAGTGATACACATGAGGTCCTTTACTCTTTTGTTACAACTATGGCATCAGATGACGATTGTGCAGGGTATGACTCATGCGGAGATGATGGAGACTATGGTTCCAATAGTGAGGATGATGGGTATTGCTATGACGATTCGGGGAACCAAGGCTCATATAATGAAGAAGCGGGTCATTATGTTGATTATGAAGATGAAGAAGACTATGGGGCTTGCGAAGACGAAGGTGAAGAATCTTATGCTCCAAGTCAAGAATATGAAGATAGTGACGCTTCAAGGTATGATGATCCTAGTTACTCTTCTTGTGATGAATTTGTGCATGCTGATAGTGACGTAGAGAGAATTGATGATGAGGTTGATAATGAGAATTGTTCATTTTCATCTTCTCTTGGTGTTGCTAATGGTGTGCAAGGGAGTAGTAGAGGTCCTTACATTAGTATGGGAGGAGGTGGTGGTTGTTCCATGGGAAGGGAGAAGCTTGCCTATCCTACTTATGCTAAACGGCTTGATGCTTCTAACTCCTATGTGAAGGGTGGAATGAGAAGTGTTGCTCTTACCGTGGTTGGAGTACATTGCTCTAGTAGTAGTTGTAGGAGTTGTCCTATGGGCTATGGAACTAAGGCGAGAGGCACTTATGGGTTCCATAGTGGTACTCCTTCCTCGAATTTCAACAATACTTTTAATGATGGAAGAGTGACGGGAAGTGGAAGTTATCCTAGTGGTGTTGCTAGGGGAGGAGGATTGAGGAAGATCTGGGTTGATAGTGATGGTTATCTTGAAGTTCCAACATCTTACTTTGATAATACTATACTACACTTGGGTCTAAGGAGGTTCCTTGTTGAGGTGGAAGGTAATGGAAGGTACTATCTCAAGATTGGTAACACCGATACCAATTACATTAGTACCTCGGTGGTTGATGAGCTAAGGCTTCCTTGCTATGCCCTAGAGTATCCTTATGAGTACTACGGAGTATGGGTTTCTAAGCAAGCTCGGGTGTGCATATCACATAGGGGTTATTGGGGTTATATGCAGTGTCATGTTTACCCCATGCAACATTGTCATGTGTGGCTAGGTGAATCATGGTTGCAAGGCAAGAAGGTGTGGTATGGTACTGTGAATGATAGGTATTATTTCAGCAAGGGCCAAAGGATTTATGACTTTGAGCCTCTTAGGGCAAAGATCAAGTCACCTCCTAGTATACCTTCTAGGCCTATGGAAGAAGAAAAGGAGCAAGAACTGCATCCTATGGTTGAAAGAGTGCAAACAAGAAGTCCTACAATCACAAGAAATGTTGGGACTAGTGCAAGAAGAGAGTTGACAATTGTCAACAAGGTGAACCCGAAGCCACAAGTTCCAAAGCCAAGTGGTTCACCAACAAAGAAGAAAGAGACCTCAAGTGATGAGTCTCTTTGTCCTAGATTCTGGGTCGATGTTAATAGTCCACCTACTCCGGTTATGGGTATTCTTGGGCCTCGTCCCAATTCACCCAAATTTGAGAGACAAAAGATTGAGAGGATTAAGGGAGTGACCGGTGACATTCCTCGAGTGGAAAAAGGAGAGGATGTGTTGAGTGATGTGAGTGGGATGTCACCACCCGAATCTACACGAAACCTTGAAAAGAAAATGAGGGAAAAGAAAGAGGGAAAAAGAATCATTGACAGTGAGGACACCCCTTATTCTAACCTTAACCCTTTATCTTTTTGTTCTACTTGTGTTAGCTCTTGTGTAGGAACTCTTGGAGGCAAACCAATGGAGCCTCAATCATGTTCCAAGATGGAAGGACAAGGTGAAGAAGATCTTCAAAGTGAGGTTGCAGATTAAGATGTTACTTCAAGTGCATTGAGTGAGCAAGATGGCCACTCAAAGGTATGTGAAAGTTCTCCCCTTGAACATGTTACTTCCTTGTCATGTGATGATATTAGTGAAAACTCTATACTAGTTGATGAATTGTGTGATTACAATGTGTTTGCAACTAGTGTAGAGTCGGTTGGTCAACTTTTATGTGATTGTCAACCACTAGTTGAGAGGGATGATGACCAAATCATGATGTGAGCTTGGTTTTCATTGAACCTCTCCCTAGTGAGGAATGTGAAGTTGACCTTGCTTGTGAACCTTGTTATGACACCCTACCTATATTTGATAAAGGGGAAGATGAGTTGAATGAAATATCCTATCCTTTCCCTTGATGAATTCCTTGATAATGGTGGACTCATGTGTTGTAGCGAGGTTGGTAGTGACCTTGAGGAGTCCCTAGTGATTGAGATGGATCGAACTATCTTCAATGACTCCTTGGGTGAGAGTGAAGAATCTAGTCTTGATACCATGTTTTTAGGTGACCATGAATTTGAGGTGCATGCTTTTACATTTTCATTGTGTGAAAATGATCTCATTTGTGGTAGCGAATTGTATTGGACTAGGGTTGGTAATAGAATAGAACCTCTATGATTTGAAAGGTTAGGCACTATGGACGATCCATTGTTTGGAGCTCCAAGTAAGATGAGTGGTCTTGTTATTGGTTGTGTTGAACCATCTTCTAATAGTCCTAACCTTCGATGTGTGGACTATAATGATGAAGGGCTGATTTTGGAGACCTTCCTTTGGAGTTTGCCTAGTAAGGGTGATGCAGGGTAAATAGACGGAAGCGATAAACTAAGATGCGGATGCAATAAACGCAAAGATAACAAGAAAGTAGGGACAAGGAAGAACAGAAATAGAAGAAAAGAATGGATAAACGATTCGAACCATGAATTGAATATCCTAGAGAGGAAGGAAAACTTGAACCATACAAGGATTCCGTACTAGTGACGGATCTCCATAGGTTCCAAGCAAAGAGATAATCCGAAGCTTCAAGCTTCTACAAAGAAGAAGGCCTTGCCTCTCTTTCTAAGTCTATTCTTCAAATCTAAACCAAGCTAATGAAATGAAATTACTAAGGCTCCTATTTATTGTCTTTCCTAAGTCTATGTAAAAATGACATAAAAGCCCCCACAAGTTGGGGTAAAATAATAAAGACCACGTATGGTCAAACTAGTAATTAATAGGAGGCTAAATAGAAGTCTCGTCTTGGCTTGTACAGGGGGTAGGCGGGGTGCCTGGTCTAGGCTTGTGCCAGGCAGGGCGCCTGAGGCACTAGGCGGGGCGCCTGAGTACTGAGGCAGGATCCAATCCAGGCGGGGTGCCTGGCATGGGCGGGGGGCGCCTAGGCCTGTGGCCAACTCCTTGATCTTCAAAATGCTCCCGAACTCTTCTCTGATGCTCTTTACCCCTCGTCCTTTACATCCTTCAATCCAGGCTCTTGATGGTGAGTGCCTTAGGCTCGATTTGCCCTGCATCATCCTTCCCTTCTTGAAAGGATTTCGTCCTCGAAATCAAACCATCAAGACCTACATCCAAAGGCAAGCACATCCAAAAGCTCCTACTACAAGAGTAGGTTAGTGCACCAAGTGTGGAAAACACACTTTTATGGTAGAGCCAAGCATCAATACTAATAAAAAAACTCATGTCCCCAAAGGAAACAACAAGTACTTGACTCAAAAAGAAAGTACATCCAACACAAGAACTTGCAAAGGGATCAGTAGGGTAGGGAATATGCAAGATCAAGCCATCAAAATTCCTATGATCCCTAAGTCCAATAAGAACACACCAAAACTTCCCACTACAAGAGTAGGCAAGTCCAACAAGAGTGAGTGCAAGTGCTATGGAAAGCACACTTTTGTGATAGAACAGAGTATCAATACCAACAAAAAGGAATAGGTCTCCAAAGGAAACAACAAGTTCTTGGCTGAACAATGAAAAGCACTCACTACTATAACAAGCAAAGAGATCAATAGGACATGGAACATGCAAGATTAAGGAATCATGAACCCTATCATCTCTAAGCTCATAACCAACATACCAAGCCTTCAATGCATTACTATCACAATGTGATTCACTGGCTTTGGCATGCTCAAAACCCAAGGTGTGATCAACATGTGGGGTGGAGTAAACAAGATAGTTCAATTGGCAACTAGCGTCAAATACTCCACTCCCCTTCTTGGAAGCACTCTTACACACACAACGAGTGACTTCCTCACCTCCAAATCCACCTCCAAGACAATCTTCCTCACTAGACAAACTATCAAGGAAGGTCTCTATAACGGCTTCTTCATCATTATAGTCCTCACAATCAAGATTAGGACTACTAGAAGACGGACCAACACAATCTATTCCAGGACCATTCATCTCACATGAAGTTTCAAACAATGGATTGACTATAGAGTTAAACCTTTCAAACCATGGAGGTTCAAGTTCACACTCTTCATACACACTTGAGGAGTCTTCAAGTATATTCCTATCCATCCCATCCACTAGGGACTCCTCAAGGTCACTACCAACCTCATTACAACACATAGGTACACCATTATCAAGCAATTCATCAAGGGAAAGGATAGGGTATTCATTCAACTCGTCTTTCCCTTTATAAAAAATTGGTGGTGTGTCATAGCAAAGGTCACAATAAAAGTCAACTACACAATCTTCGCTAAAGAGAGGTTAAATGAAAATCGAGCTCACATCATGATGTGGCTTATCATTCCTCTCAACTAGTGGTTCACAATCACACACAAGTTGACCATTCGACTCTACACTAGTTGCAAACACATTGTAATCATACAAATCATCAACTAGTGTTGAGTGTTCACCAACACTATCATAAGACAAGCAAGGAACATGTTCAAAGGAAGAACTTTCACTTACCTTTGAGTGGCCATCTAGCTCACTCAATGCACTTGAAGTGTCTTGAATTGGCTCTTCACCTTGAAGCTCACATTGAAGGTTTGCTTCACGTTGTCCATCCATTTTGGAAGATGATTGAGGCTCCAGTGGCTTGCCTCCAAGATTTCCTACACAAGAAGTCACACAAGTAGAAGAAAAAGATAAAGGATTAGGGTTAGAATAAGGGGTGTCCTCACTCTTTACAATTCTTTTCCCCTCTTTCTTTTCCCTCATTTTCTTTTCAAGGTTGGGTATAGATTCGGGTGGTGACATCCCACTCACATCACTCATCACATCCTCTCCTTTTTCCACTAGAGGAATGTCACCGATCACTCCCTTACTCCTCTCAATCTTTTGTCTCTCAAATTCGGGTGAATTGGTACGAGGCCAAAGAATACCCATAGCCGGAGTAGGTGGACTTTTAACATCAACCCGGAATCTAGGAGTAAGAGACTCATCACTTGATGTCTCTTTCTTCTTTGTAGGCGAACCATTTTTGATTTGGAGCTTGTTGTTTGGGGTTCACCTTGTTGACATATGTCAACTCTTTTCTTGCACTAGTCCCACCATTGCTTGTGATTATAGGACTTCTCTTCAATTGTGTCCCACTACTTCTCATGTTCATAGGACTTCTTGATTGCACTCTTTGGTTCATAGGGCTTCTCCTCAATGGTGTCCCTCCATTTCTCATGTTCATGGGCTTGCTTGGTTGTACTTCTTCTTTCCTAAGAAGGAGGAATTGTATCTTCCCTTTTGCTTTAACATGGTAGCCATCAAAGAATTTTCCGAGCTTGAAGGGCCTATTGAAAAGCCAAGGCTTTCCCAACATAACATCACATCCCACTAAAGGGCCTACTTTGCACTCCACTTTTTCTTCAAAGTTCCTTTGTAAAATAACTGCCCTAGCCATTCCATCAACACAAGGTATTCCCAACCTTCTCACTACAAGATGGCTAATCCAACTTGCTTCACCATTATCCACTTAAAGCACATACCCATGATTCCGATTAAGGCTCACTATGAATTGACACCACGTTCTTTCTCTCATGAATTTATCTAGGTAATGCCCTTACACATCCCATTAATAGTACCACCACTAGTTGGGTACTTCCTCATTTCACCGCTACTAGCAATACTATAACCCATAGTGCGACTCATACCATCTCATCCCTCGGCCTCATTTTCTTCCATCTCATCCTCCAAGTGTTGGATCCTAGTGTCTATTGCCTCTATTTGAGCCAAGATGCTCGGAAGGTAGGCTTCAACTAACTTCCTCTCACTTACACCTTTCTCGCCACTCCCACTTCCCTCCAAACCTCCCTTATGGCTCCTTGTACCTGCAAAAGACATTTTAAGAAAGTGCAAAGGTTAGTATAAACAACCTCACTTGCTCTCCCTTACCTTTGCTGGTGGTTCTCAACACTCTTTTAGGGTGCACACTCCCAAACCCCCAACCAAAGATGTCCATGTCTCTTTTAGGAACCACAGTGGTAAGATCAATCAACTAGTTTATCCAAGTAAAGATTTGGAGTGGAGTTGATGTGACTCGATGTACGAAGGCTATTTAAATGTGCACTTGAAGCAAGCAAGTTCTACGACTTTAAGTAAAGACTTCAAGACACACAACACCCTAAAGGATCAAAGATTAGTGTTAATAAAGTAGGAAAAATACCTTAGGAACACTAACCAAGAGGTGCGGAAGTGAAACAGACACAAAAAACCAAGAAAACAAGCTGCCCGATACAAGCAGTGAACTACGCGGGGTGCCTGGAATAAAGGGGGTCAGGCGGGGCACCTGGCCAATTTCAGTAGAATAGGCAGTGAACCATTCAGGTGGGGCGCCTAGTCTTTGGGCGGGGCGCCTAAGCCTGGAACAGTTCCAACTCGTTCCAAACTTGTTCCAACTCGATTTTCAATCCAAAAAATTTGATGATTTCACCTTGTTTCTCAAAATCAAAGATACCCAATTGTGTTTTCAACTACTACGATCAATCCCCAATGATTTATATCAACACCCAATCCATAACAAATCCAAATCAAGAAATTTCAATCAAGTTTAAGGGTTTTCCAATTTTGGGGTTTTTTGATTTTTTTCAACATTTGATTTTCAACACCAAATAATGTAACAAGGGTACCAAATCAATGGGTAATCATCATAGATCAATCTTCGATATCAAACAACCAACGGATCATCAAATCCAATCCTCAACATGAATTTTTTTGTATTTTTCACTTTTTTCAATTTTTTTGTTTTTTCTTCTTTTCACAAGAACATAAAAAACAATAACAAAAAACTAAACTAAAGATAGGATGAACAAGGATCGAGGGTTTGTAAGAACAAATCCTGAGCCTTGCTCTGATACCAAACTGATGCAGGGTAAATAGGCGGAAACGATAAACTAAGATGCAGAAGCAATAAACACAAAGATAACAAGAAAGTAGGGACGGGGAAGAACAGAAATAGAAGAAAAGAATGGATAAACGATTCGAACCATGAATTGAATATCCGAGAGAGGAAGGGAAACTTGAACCATACAATGATTCCGTACTAGTGACGAATTTTCATAGGTTCCCAGCAAAGAGATAATCCGAAGCTTCAAGCTTCTACAAAGAAGAAGGCCTTGCCTCTATTTCTAAGTCTATTCTTAAAATCTAAACCAAGCTAATGAAATGAAATGACTAAGGCTCCTATTTATATTCTTTCCTAAGACTATGTAAAAATGACATAAAAGCCCCCACAAGTTGGGGTGAAATAATAAAGACGACGTAGGGTCAAACTAGTAATTAATAGGAAGCTAAATAGAAGTCTCGTCTTGGTTTGTATAAGGGGTAGGCGGGGTGCCTGGAGCTAGGAGGGGCGCCTGGTCTAGGCTTGTGCCAGGCGGGGCGCCTGAGTACTGAGGCATGATCCTAGCATGGGCGGGGCGCCTAGGCCTGTGGCAAACTCTTCGATCATCAAAATGCTCCCGAACTCTTCTCTGATGCTCTTGATCCCTCGTCCTTTGCATCCTTTAATCCTGGCTCTCGATGGTAAGTGCCTTAGGCTCGATTTGCACTGCATCAGAGGGAGATTTTCTTAGAGATAGATTTGGAGGTTAGGAAGCTACTCGTGGTGTGTGTAAGAGTACTTTCAAGAAGGGGAGTGGAGTATTTGATGTTAGTTGCCAATTGAACTATTTTGTTTACTCGACTCCACATGTTTATCACACCTTGGGTGTTGAGCATGCCAAAGCCAATGTGACACATTGTGATAATATTAGTTTGAAGGCTTGGTGTGTTTGTCATAAGATTAGGGGTCATAGGGAATTTGATTGCTATATCTTGCATGTTCCATATCCTCTTGATCTCTTTGCTAGATCTTGTGTTGGGTGCGCATTCCTTTGGAGTCAAGTACTTGTTGTTTCCTTTGGAGACATAAGCTTTTTTCTTATTATTGATGCTTGGCTCTATCACAAGAGTGTGTTTTCCCACACTTTTGGCACTAACTTACTCTTGAAGTGGGAAGCTTTGTTTGTGCTTGCTTGGGATGTAGGCTTGATTGTTTGATTTCGAGGATGAAATCCTTTCAAGAAGGGGAGGATGATGCGGGGCAAATTGGAGCCAAACCGCCAACCATCAAGAGCCAAGCATGAGAACACAAAGCATGCAAGAAAAAGGCACCGGAGGAGGGTTCGAGAGTGATTTGGAGCCATGGACTTGAGCGCCAACGAGGGAGGATCGACTACGGACCAAGGAGGAACACTTAGAGTCCATTTTGAGCTGTTTCCAGCCTCCCAGGAAAGGGGCGGACCGCCCATTGGACTAGGCGGACCGCGTAGTGACTTGCACACGCTCTGGACTTTGGACCGCCTATAAAAGGGGCGGACCACCTACTTTGGAGGGTGGTCTTCCTACTCTGGGCGCCTACTCTGCAGGGTGGGGCGCCTTCTCTGCTATTTGGGGCGCCTGTTTTGCCTAGTTTTGTACAGGATTTTGACATGTAATCCCTATTTTGACCCTACGAGGCTTGTAATATTTTTATATCATTTGAGGGCTTTTTAGACATTATATTAGGAGTGTGGAACACCTATAAATACCACACTTAGTCATTTTAATTGATTAGCTAGATTTTGAGATTGAAGATTAGACTTTAGAAGAGACTAGGTCCTTCTTGTTGAAGCATTGGCTTCATGTATCTCTTACTTGGAATCCATGGTGGACACTGCTAGCGTGACCCTTTTGAATCAATCTATTTGTTAGTTTGATTCGTTCTTTCTTCTATTTCTATTCTTCCCCATCCCTTATTTCTTCGATCTCGTGTTTACTTTATTGCCTCCGTTACTTGTTTTTGCTTCCGTGGTTTTGACCCGTATCACTACGGAAGCGATAAAGTGAAGATAAGAGCGAGATGTGGCTCGAACGCTTACCTAAGTAGCAACGAGATGTTGGAAATGCACATTAAAATGAAAAAAAAAACTCGTGATGCTGTCACATGGAGTAGGCCACTCCCCTAGGCGGTCCGCCTCTGCTAGAGTCTTCAAAGATGCACTATGTTGTACGATGGGACATTTTCTAGCAATCATTGTTCTACGGGTGGGGCATTCTCTAGCAAAGTGCCCATACCCCTTACACTTCTCATATGACTTCTTCACTTCTCGGTTTCCACTATCATCACTTGTGTTTGGGCTCTTCTGATGTAGGAAATCAAACGTGGAAAGTAAAAGATAGGAACGAGACGTATCTCGATCACAAATCTCAAGTAGCAATGGAGAACTTTTTCTGTTACACCCCGAGAGGAGGTCAAGAACACCTACGCTAGGCAACTACCCTCGAGCTAACGTGAGCACGCAAGTAGAATGGTCGGGGGGATTGGAATTCATCTAGATCCGCTAGAGGAAGAACAAGTCCCAATTCAAGGTTTTTCATTCAATAAGAGTTCAACTCTTCAACACAAGTGTTTTTTTCATCAAAGGTAAGCTAATGAAAATAATAAGACAACTAGCTATTTATAGGTGTTTTTAGACACCATATGAAAGGTCTAATATGCCCACACTTAGGCTTAGGAATAAAGGACCACGTAGGGTCAAAATAGTCATAACATAACTAAGAATCACGTGCTTCAGCGATTTGGGCGGAGCGCCCACATTTTGTTCCTTGTTGGGCAGTGGGGTTGGCTGGGCGGTGCGCCTAAGGGTGGGGTGGTCCGCCTGGCCCCTTTTCTCTCTGGGCGGAGGTGCCTAAGGTGCAGGCGGGGCGCGTGGTTCGCTGGGCTGCTCCCCTTGCGCTTTGAGCACCCGGAATGGCTTCCAAACGCTTCCTTCTTCTAGTCCCTTCCTCACCAAGTGTAGGTGTACTCCTTGGACCTCCCTAGCTTGGCTCCGAGTGAAGGATCTCTTGGTTTGCCCGGAATCATCCTCCCCTTCTTGAGAAGATTTCGTCCTCGACATTGAAGCATTATCATCCATGACCTCTTCATCACCTACATCCATAGGAACCAAGTCACAAACATTGAAAGTATTAGACACTTAATACTCACTTGGTAAGTCGACCACATAAGCGTTGTTGTTTATCTTTGAGAGCACTTGGAATGGGCCATCTCCACGGGGTGCCAACTTCCCTTTCCTAAGGTTTGGAAACCTTTCTTTCCGGAAGTGCACCCACACATAGTCACCCTTCTTGAGTTCCACCTTCTTGCGTCCCTTGTTTTTCTTGGAGGCTACCTTTGCATAAGCTTCCTCCAAGTTCTTCTTCGCCTTGGCATGTAGCTCCATCAACGCCTTGGCTCTAGCTTTACCTTCAAAATTAACAACCATTTCCCTTGGCAAAGGGGTTAGATCAAGGGGAATCAAGGGGTTAAAACCATACACACACTCGAATGGAGTCATACCAATCATCCGATGCACGGTTCGATTGTAGGCCAACTCCATAAGAGGTAGCTTATCTATCCAAGTCCCACCCTTACCTCGGGTCATGGCTCTAAGAAGAGCACCCAAGGTTCGGTTCACCACTTCGGTTTGCCCATCGGTTTTGGGGTGGTGGGACGTAGAAAACAAGAGTTTGGTGCCGAGGGCACCCAATAAACTCCTCCAAAAATGACTTAGGAACTTAGTGTCCCTATCACTCACTATGGTTTGAGGCACACCATGCAATTTCAAGACATTATCGATAAACAAGGTAGCAACATGTTATGCATCATCACATTTACGACATGGAATGAAATGAGCCATTTTGGAGAACCTATCCACAACAACATAAATGCTATCATGGCCCCCCCCTAGTCCTTGGTAATCCCATCACAAAATCCATCGAGATATCCAACCATGGACTAGTAGGCACGGGGAGTGGGGTATACAAACCATGGGGGTTCAATTTCAAGACATCATCACAAGAGTTGCAAAGTCTCTCAACATGGGTCCCCATTTTTGGCCAATGGAATTGTTCCCGAAGGATGGCCAAGGTCTTGTCCCTACCAAAGTGACCCATGAGTCCTCCACAATGTTCCTCTTGCACAAGCAATTCCCTCCATGAGGACTCGGGTATGCACACTTTACCATTCTTAAAGATATATCCATTAACCCATTGGTATTTCTCAACTCTCTCCCCCTTTTCTAGGGCTTCATGGATGCTCTTGAGCTTCGGGTCATGAGCATACATCAATTTAATACTTTCAAAACCCATAAGCTTAGAGGTGAGAGTGGTGGCTAGAGCGAACTTTCTAGAAAGCGCATCCGCCACAACATTGCCCTTCCCTTTCTTGTATTGGATCACATAGGGAAAGGACTCAATGAATTCAACCCACTTGGCATGTCTCTTATTGAGCTTCTCTTGGCCTCTCAAATGCTTGAGTGACTCATGGTCACTCTTGATTACAAACTCACGAGGCCAAAGATAGTGTTGCCAATGGGCAAGGGCTCTCACAAGGGCATACAACTCCTTGTCATATATAGAATAGTTCAAGGAGACCCCTTTCAATTTCTCACTAAAGTAGGCGATGGGTTTGCTATCTTGCATTAGAACACCACCAATTCCCACCCCCGAGGCATCACATTCAACCTCAAATGCCTTTCCGAAGTCGGGCAATTGCAATAGAGGGGCGGTACTCAACCTACTTTTCAACTCAAGGAAGGCCTTCTCTTGAGGCTCTCCCCAAACAAAAGGTTTTGTCTTTCTTCACCAATTCGGTGAGTGGAGCGGCGATGGAGCTAAAGTCTTTCACAAATCGCCGATAAAAGCTAGCAAGACCATGAAAGCTCCTCACTTGAGTCACGGTAGTAGGAGTAGGCCAATCACGTATGGCCTCTACCTTAGACTCATCCACCTCCACTCCTTGGGCACTCACAACAAACCCAAGGAAGACTACCTTCTCAACACCAAAGGCACACTTTTTAAAATTAACATAGAGCTTTTCGGCTCTCAACTTTTCAAGCACTTGCCTAAGGTGATCAACTTGGTCGTCTATTGATTTGCTATATATCAATATATCGTCAAAGTAGACGACCACAAACTTGTTGATGAATGGCTTTAGAACATGATTTATTAGCCTCATGAAAGTGCTAGGTGCATTGGAGAGCCCAAAGGGCATCACCAACCATTCATAGAGACCAAATTTGGTCTTGAATGCGGTTTTCCATTCATCACCCGGTTTCATCCGGATTTGATGGTAGCCGGACCTAAGGTCAATTTTGCTAAACACACATGAACCACTCAATTCATCTAACATATCATCAAGTCGGGGAATAGGATGACGGTACTTTACCGTTATTTTGTTCACGGCCCGACAATCAACGCACATTCTCCAAGTGCCGTCCTTTTTGGGAACAAGGATCACGGGTACGGCACAAGGACTCAAGCTCTCCCTCACCAAGCCTTTAGTGAGCAATTCATCAACTTGCCTCTGCAATTCTCTTGTATCTTCCGGATTGCTCCTATAGGCCGGCTTGTTCGGGATTTGGGATCCCGGGATAAAGTCTATTTGATGCTCAATTCCCCTCAAAGGAGGCAATCCATCCGGCATCTCATCCGGGAACATGTCCCCAAAATCCTTCAAGACATTCTCAAACACACTAGGCAAAGGGTTAGAAGAAAAATCACAATTAGAGTTAAGCATCATACCTTTGTGCACTAGGCATAGGAGAAACTTGGTGCCATCATTTCCTTTTAGGATCTCGCCCGGTTGCATCATGGCACAAATGCCACCGGTAGAGGAAGAATGTGGGATTGCCACCATGCTTTTGGACAAAGGGCTAGTCTCAATGATTGACTTCGCCTTTGCCACCTCCCTCAACTCCCTCATCCTATTGTAGTCATCACTCACTTGTTTGGGAGTTAGGGGCTTCAACACAAATTTCCTCCCTTCATGTTGGAGCGTGTAAGTGTTGACACGCCCATCATGGACCGCTTGTCGATCAAATTACCAAGGCCTTCCAAAGAGAAGGTGGCAAGCTTGCATGGGCACAACGTCGAACAAGTGTTCATCAACATAACTACCCATTTTGAACTTGATCATTGCTTGCTTCAGTACCTTTAGCTCCCCACATTCACTAAGCCATTGCAATCGATATGGCTTGGGATGCTTCACGGTAGGCAACTTCAATTGGGTTATAAGAGATTGACTCACAACATTAGCACAACTCCCGGAGTCAATGATCATAGAGCATACAACACCCTTAACACGACACCTAGCATGGAATAGGTTTTCCCTTTGCAAGGTTTCACCATCCTCCACAATCATAGCTCCTAGGCTCCTCCTCACAACTAGAAAAGTATGAGGCTCCTCATCCTCCACCGTGTCATCTAGATCATCCTGCTCTACTCCCTCTTCTCCCTCTACACCCTCATCATCCTCCGGTTCACTCTCTTGTTCATATGCATTTTCACCAACAATAACCATGGTCCTCTTAGTAGGACACTCCTTAGCAAAGTGTCCATACCCCTTGCATTTGTGACATTGAATGGAAGAAGAAGTAGGAGTATTCAATTGAGTTTTAGAATTACCTCCCACATTGGGTGTGTACTTCTCAAACGGCTTCTTCACATCTTTGCTAGCTCCACTAGGGCCACTTGCATTTGTGAATTTTGCATTGGGAGTAGGATTTTTCCAATCCTTTGACTTGTTCATGGAGGTAGAAGTGTTGCTCTTGTAACGGTTGGACTTCTCTTTCTCAAGCCATTGCTCGGCTTGGATAGCGGCATCAAGAACTTCTTGGAGTGAAAGATAAGCATGCAATCTCAATTGTGAAGCTATACCATAGCTCAAACCATTCATGAAACGGATCACGGCTTGTTCTTCATCTTCGGTGTCCATATCTAAGGCCATTCGAGTTCTTTCAAACTCATCAAAATATTCATGCACCGTTTTGACACCTTGCTTCAACTCATAAAGTTTCTTGAGTTGCTCTTGCCGATATCTAGGAGTGATGTACTTGATACTCATGATACCCTTCAAGTCATTCCAACCCACATTCACGGGAACCCCCACTCTCCTCCTTGATCTCTTGACGGATTCCCACCAAGTAGACGCATAGGATTCAAAGGATAAAATAGCATAGGTACCTTTCTTCTCATCGGTCATCTCATTTGTGTCAAACAATCTTTCCATGTGTAGCACCCATTCAATGTAAGCCGCCGGATCACAATTCCCTTTAAAGATTGGGAGATTAAGCCTCACACTATTGATGTTGGTGTTGTCACGACCTCCACAGAAAGGCTCCGGTTGGCCCCCATACTGATCTTCATTCACACCATACTCCCTTCTAGCATTCCCTCCAACATAACCCATAGGTGGCCCTCGACCTCGGCCCCTACCTCTATCCACATTTCGACCCCAATTCATACCTCGCTTTGGTTGAAAGTGATCATCAAACCCATACATATCATCTCCATAATCGGCTTCCTCTCCTTCTTGAGCTTCATCGGCTTGCTCAAGAGGTTGCACATTTCGGATGGGCCTTGGTAGTGGAATGTTTCTTGGGGGGTTATCCAAGATACGGGGAATGCCCGTTCGTTGGGTATTGCCCAACACTTGATCAAGTTTCTCTCGCTCCTCCTTTGCCCGTTGTTGATTGAGCAATTCAATGACATGGCTAACTTGCTCCGGAGTAAAGTTAGGAGTACTTGAGACTTCAACCGGGACACTTGGGGTCCCTTTCTCGACTTGGACACTCGGGGTCCCTTTCTCTGAGGGGACATTAGAAGTCCCTTGCTCAACTAGAGCACTAGAGTTCACCCGCTCGAGGCTTTCAATCCTCAAGTGCATACTATCCAATTTGGCGAGGATAGTAGCAAGGGCACTCTTTGCAAAATCATCTCCTTCGGAAGACATTGTACCTACACAAGTAGCAAACATTAGAAAACAACCTCACACACTCCCTCACTTGAGATCACTCGGCTCTCTCGTATAGTGACGGTGGGTATTTCACTCGACTTGTGGTTCCAAAGCTTCACGTAGATGAGTAGCAATTCCTCAACTCAACCAAACTATTCACGAGTCAAGCACACTCCGGGGTGAGTGGAGTTAATAGGACTCGATGAAAGCTAGGCACTTTGAAGTGAGGACTTGAATCAAAAGAGTCTAGGATTCTTCTTGGAATTCTACTCTCCAACTAATGCACGAATCAACCTAAAAGCAATGAAAGATTAGTGCTAATCAAGTAGAAAGATTACTTAGATAGGCACTAATAAGAGATTAGGCAACAAAGAACAAGCAAACCTAGAAGAAACTACCCAAAAACAACCCTCCCGTGATTCAGGCGGAGCGCCTAAGAAATGAGGCGGAGCGCCCAAAAATTGATCAGTGGGGTTGGGCAGGCGGGGCGCCCAAAGGTTGGGCGGAGCGCCTGGAGCAAGGGCAATTCAGGCGGAGCGCCCAAAGGTCTAGGCGGAGCGCCTGGACGAAGAACACCTGGGTTTTTCTACTCCGTGTTCTTCGTTTTCAATCCAATTTCTAGGCCGATTCCAAGGTGTTTTGGCCAAATCCAAGGTACCCAAAGTTGTTCCTTGATACAACCTACAATCCCCAATCAATTTAACACCCAAACAACCAACAAATAAGGCTCAAACAAGATTCAAAGTTTTCAAGTTTGGGGTTTCAACATGGGTTTCAAGGTTCAAAAGTGGGTTTCGATTCTTCAAAAACTATGTTACCGAACTCCGAATTACACGATTCTTGTTGCAAATTGTTCGGTTTGCAATAGAGATCAATCCCCAATAATCAATTCCAAAACCCCATTAACACACAACTCAAAATCAATCAATTTCCTCAAGAACAAGGGTTTGGGAGGGTTTATCAACAATTGGGGTTTTCAATTATCAATTCAATCCAATCCCAACAAATTTGGTACCCAATCGTCAAGTTTTCAACAAGGATCGATAATCTATAACACCCACTTCAAGAATCACAAACACCAAAAAGTTACACCAATTTTTGAATTTTTGAATTTTTCAATTTTTTTGTAATTTTCTTTTTGCAATAACTTCAACAACAAGAAAACTAAAAGAAGATACTAGGCACGAAGAATCAAGGGTTGGGGGTTTGTAGAAACAAAACCCGAGCCTTGCTCTGATACCAAATGATGTAGGAAATCAAATGCGGAAAGTAAAAGATAGGAACGAGACGTATCTCGATCACAAATCTCAAGTAGCAACGGAGAACTTGTTCCGTTACACCCCGAGAGGAGATCAAGAACACCTACGCTAGGCTACTACCCTCGAGCTAACATGAGCACGCAAGTAGAATGGTCGGGGGGAATTGGAATTCATCTAGATCCGCTAGAGGAAGAACAAGTCTCAATTCAAGGTTTTTCATTCAATAAGAGTTCAACTCTTCAACACAAGTGTTTTTTTTCATCAAAGGTAAGCTAATGAAAATAATAAGACAACTAGCTATTTATAGGTGTTTTTAGACACCATATGAAAGGTCTAATATGCCCACACTTAGGCTTAGGAATAAAGGACCACGTAGGGTCAAAATAGTCATAACATAACTAAGAATCACGTGCTTCCGCGATTTGGGCGGAGCGCCCGGAATTGGGGCGGAGCGCCCACATTTTGCTCCATTTTGGGCAGAGGGGTTGGCTGGGCGGTGCGCCTGAGGGTGGGGCGGTCCGCCTGGCCCCTTTGCTCTCTGGGCGGAGGCGCCTAAGGTGCAGGCGGGGCGCCTGGTTCGCTGGGCTGCTCCCCTTGCGCTTTGAGCACCCGGAATGGCTTCCAAATGCTTCCTTCTTCTAGTCCCTTCCTCACCAAGTGTAGGTGTACTCCTTGGACCTCCCTAGCTTAGCTCCGAGTGAAGGGTCTCATGGTTTGCCCGGCATCATCTTCAAATCCTTAGGTTGACTCACGGGAGTAGAAGAAGCACTTCTATAGCGAGTAACCTTCTCTTCTTTGAGGAACTTTTCAGCTTCAAACACGGCATCATACACATCTTGGAGGAAATAAAAGGTATGCAACCTCAACTGAGAAGCAATCTCTCGGGTCAAGCAACTCTTGAATTGAATGATGGCTTGAACATCATTTTCCGTGTCCATGTCAAGAGCCATTCGATTTCTCTGAAAGTCATTGTAGTATTCATCTACCGACTTGAGGCCTTTGTTTTAATTTGTAGAGCCTTTTGAGTTGCTCTTATTGGTACTTGGGTATCACATACTTGTCATTCATCACACCCTTCAATTCATCCCAAGTAATGTTCACTGGCAAACCAAATCTTTGTCTTGACCTTTTGACCTACTCCTACCAAGTGGATGCATAGGACACAAATGAAGAAATGGCATATGTAGCCTTCTTCTCATCGGTCATATCATTTGTATCAAAGACTCTCTCCATTTGCACCTTCCACTCAAGAAACTTTTCTATATCACTAGTCCCCTTGAAGGTAAAGATGGTGATCTTCACACATTTGAGATTGTTGTTATAACGACCTCCTCGTTAGGCTCTGGTTGGCCTCCGAAGTAGTCATCATAGTCATCATACTCTCTTCTCAAGTTCCTCCCAACATAACCCCCTTGAGGTCTACGACTTTGTCCTCGATCTCTATTCATTCCCCGGCTCCCATTCATTGCCCTCCAATTCGGATAGGGAGAATCAAAGTCATCATTTTCATCAACAAGTCCGGGTACCTCCCCTTCTTGAGCCTCAACATCACGCCCAAGAGGTGCTATATTTCGACGGGGCCTAATGAGTGGAATTTTTCCTTGAGGATTACCCAAGTTTTGGGGCATGCCCAATTTTTGGGGATTGCTCAGCACTCTATCACGTACATTAGATTGATCTTTCAATCTTTGTTGGTGAACTATCTCGGCAAAAGTATCCGGCTTCACGGCTGAACAATCACTAGTGCCTTCTCCGACATCTTTGTGGGCATTCGGGGTCCTTCCTCTTTCAAGATTTCCACGTCACAAGCTTATGTTTCTCACCACGGCCCATAGGGTTGCCAAAGTGTTATCCGACTTGTTTCCTTCCTCGGCCATGTACCTACAAAACAACAAGAAGCAAGGATAAAACCTTACACGCTCCCTCACTTTTGAATGTCACTCGGGTACACTCAATTTAGTAGGGTAGGTTCACTCGATCTTGATTCTAAAAGTTCCTCGTAGTTGAACAACCTCCTCAATAACCAATTACGTCTACAAAAACCAAGTACTCTTCTGGAATAGTGGAATTAATGCGACTCTATGAACGCTAGACTATATAAGTGAGCACTTGAAGCAAAAAATGTTCTATGAAAGGCTTCTTTGAATTCTACTCTCCACTAGGCATGAGTATCCTAATCGCTTAATGAACTAGTACTAATAAAGTAGAAATCTTACTCTCAAAGTACTAGCCGGAAGCAATGCAAGCAAAAGAAACACGAAAACATACGAAAACAAACTACCCGGATACCTTCCAGGACTAGGCACCCCTGCCTATGCAGGTTGACGGTCCGCCCTGTCAATCATCCAGAGAGCTGATTTCAAGTAGGTGGTGCGCCTCCCAGAGTGGGCGCTCCCCCTACTGTAAATTCTGCAGATTTTCAACAACATTTTCTTGATATTTTGCACCAAAATTTCCAGTGGTTTTCATTTGTTTTTCAATTTTAATGGTACCCGAAGATGTATATATTTATTCTAATTAATCTCCAATAGGTTTTAACCCCAAACAAACAACAACAAATCGATTGGATTTTGAATCAAGGGTTTTCAAAATTTTGGGATTTGAATCTTCAAATTGTTGAATCACAACTCCAACTCATGAAAATTTGGTACCAAAAGAATGAGAATTAAGAATAGAACAAACCCCAATGATTTTCAATGTTTGGGTTTTCAAATCCAAACAAGTTCCAACAATTTTTTTTTTGTTGTTTTCAACTTTTTCTATATTTTTCTTCTTTTTCCAAATAAGAACAACAAGAACAAATAAACAACAAACACAAAGATAAAATGGCAGTATATGAGGGTTTGTAGAAACAAAACATATTCGTGCTCTGGTACTAACTGATGTAGGGTAAACTACGGAAGCGATAAAATGAAGATAAGGGCGAGACGTGGCTCAAACACTTACCTAAGTAGCAACGAGGAACTTGTCTCGTTACACCGAGGGTGAAGGTCAAGGAACAGCTACACTAAGCAACTATCCTCAAGAGACACGTTGGCTCTTACAAATAGAATGATAAAAATTGATTGAAGTTCAACTTGGATTCATCCAATTGAAATCAAGCCCAATAACAAGGTTTTCAAGAGAGCATTGCTCATGTTTTTCAATATTCAAGGTAATGTAAAATGAATGTATATCCCTAAGGAAGACTTTTATAGTCTTCTTCTATGCTTAATGAAAGGTCTAAACTACCCCCAAAGTGGGTTTAAACAAATAAGGCTACGCAGGGCTATAGTTAGAAATACACATCAAAATGAAAGAATACTCGTGATACTGTCACAGGGAGTAGGCGGTCCGTGGACTCCCCTAGGCGGTCCGCCTCTGCTGGAGTCTTCCAAGATGAACTATGTATGATTCGGGGAAAATTGAGCCAAAGCAAAAACCATCAAAGAGCGAAGCTTGAGAGCACAAAGAGTAGACGTCAAGTCAAGGCCACCGGAAACGACTTGAGATCATGCATTAGAGCGTCATGGAAGGAGGACCGACGACGGAACAAGGAGGAACACCTAGAGTCCATTTTGAGTCGTCTCCACACCTTCCAGGAAGAGGCGGACCACCCACTCCACTAGGCGGACTGCCTACTTAAAGATCAGCTCTCAGAAATTTGGGGCGCCAGCTTTTTTGGGCAGACCGCCCACTTTTCTAGGTGGGGCACCTTCTATTGCAAGGTGGGGCGCCTACTTCCCTCTACTCAGCATCAGGCGGGGCGCCTACTTCCTGACGGGTTTTTACTTGCTTTTTGGTGTATTTTCTATATTAGCCCGATGTCCTTTTATGTATTAACCCAAGTTGAAGGCTTTTTAGACAATTCACTTAGGAGTGTAGAATAACCATAAAAGCCACACTTAGCCATTTTAATTACCTAGTTAGCATTGAACATAGAATTGAGAGAAAGACATTGAGAGGCTTTGATAAGGGGAAAAACAGGCGGAAGCTACAAACATTACGATAATGCGGAAACTAAAACAAGATAGGCGATATCGATAACGATATCGAGATAAAAGCAAGACGAGGCTTGAACGTTTACCTAAGTAGCACCGAGGAACTCGTCTCGATACACCCCGGGTGAAGTCAAGGATCACCTATACTACGCAACTACCCTCAAGAGACACTCGGCTCTCGCAAATAGAATGATCAAAGAGGTTTCGATGTTCAACTTGGAATCCACCAAGTGAAATCATGCCCGCTCACGGGTTCTTCATTGAGATTCACTCAAGAAATATATCATTCTACATTCAAGGTTTGTTAAAAATGCAATAAATGAACAAAGGGGGTATTTATAGTTTCCCATTACAACATTTCCCAAGTTTCTGGTCCGCACTGCTCCACTGGTCATCGCGATCGCGTGAATGGAATAGCGATCGCGTGGGCACTTGGTGGCTGAGGCACGCGATCGCGCGGAGGGTGGCGCGAAGGCGAAGAGCAGAGATTTCCTCATCGCGATCGCGCAGACATGCACGCGATCGCGAAGAACAGATCTCCCTCGTCAGGCAGTAAGCTCAGAAAGTGCTGCCCTGTTTTGCCCTGCTTTGGCTCCCCTGTTTCCTGCACTGGTTTCAGCCCTGCCTCCACTTTGATTGAGCTCTAATGCATGGTCTTCAAGTTGTCCCCGAGCTCATATCATCCATGCCTTGACTTCCAGATCGAGTGTGGGTGTCGATGCAATTTGCCCCGCATCATCCTCCCCTTCTTGAGAAGATTTCGTCCTCGAAATTAAGGCGTCCTCCTCCAAGGTAGCATCACCTACATCAAAAGGCAACAAAAACAAAAAATTCCTACTACAAGAGTAGGTTAGTACACTAAGTGTGGGAAAACACACTCTTGTGGTACAACCAAGTATCAATGGCAACAAAGAAGCTCATGCTCCCACAGGAGCTAGCAAATACTTGGTTTGACAACAAAGTGCTCCCAACACAAGAACAAATAAAGAGATCAATAGGGTATGGCACATGCAAGATTAAGCTATCAAAATCCCTACAATCCCTACGTTCAAGAGTAGTGCACCAAGGCTTCCCACGATGCGAGTAGGCAAGTCCAACAAGAGTGAAGGTAAGTGGTGTGGAAAATTCACTCTTGTGATAGAGCCAAGTATCAATGCAAATCAAAAAGCTTATGTCTCCAAAGGAGACAACAAGTTCTTGGCCCCGTAGTGACAAGCACTCACCAACATGACAAGCAAAGAGACCAATAGGACATGCAACATTCAAGATTAAGCAATCCAAGTCCCTATGACCCTTAAGCTCATGATCATCATACCAAACCTTCAATGCAATATTTTCAAAATGCGGCACAATGGTTTTGGCATGTTCAATTCTCAAAGTGTGGTTAACATATGGGATGGGGTAGGCAACGTAAGTCAAATCGCAATTAGAAGCAATTACCACACTCCCCTTCTTAAGGGCTCTCATACTCACACTAAGAGATACCTCCTCACCTCCAATTTCATCCTCGAGACAACCCTCCTCACAAGGTAAGCTCTCAAGGAAGGCATTGTGAATGGCCTCTCCATCATCATAACCCAAACCAACAAGAGTAGGGTCACTAGAAGAATCATCTACCTCGCTCGAAGCTTCAAACAAAGAGTTGTCTATGGGATCAAATCCCTCACACCACGGAGGTTCCAACTCATTCCTAACTCTAGCTCGATACAACCCACCACCACAAATAAGGATGCTCTCAAACAAAGGATTAGTAAAAGCATGCATCTCAATTTCATGGTCAAGCAAAGGCATAGTTTCATAGCTAGGTTCATCACTCGCACTTGAGGAGTCATCGAATATAATTCGATCCATTTCACCCACTAGGGACTCCTCAAGGTCACTACTTTCCCCACTACAACACATAGGTCCACCAAAGGCAATTAAATCAATAAGGGTGTGATCACACATTTCATCTTCCCCTTTATCAAAAATTGGTGGTGTGTCATAACAAGGGTCACAAGCAAGGTCAACAAACACACTTTCACTAGAGAGAGGTTCTTTGAATACCGGGCTCACATCATGATGTGGCGTTTCATTCCTCTCTACTAGCGGGTCACACGCAAACACAAGTTGACCATTAGACTCTTCACTAGTTGCAAGGTCAATATAGGCATCATAAGCAACAACTAGCTTTGAGTCTCCACAAGACAAGGGATTAACATGTTCATGAGAAGGGAAGGTAACACTTACATTTGAGTCGCTCCCGTGAGTACTCACATCGCTTGAAGTGTCACGTTCAAGTCCTCCCTCATGAAACTCACAATGAAGATCTTCATCCTCTTGTCCTTCTTCCAAGGCAAATGGTGGAGGTTCCAATAGCTCGCCTCCAAGAGTACCTACACAAAAGCTATAGCAAGAAGAAGAAGATAACATTTGGTTAGGACAAAGGGTGCCCTCACTCTCAATTTGTTTTTCCTCTCCTCTCATTTCTTTCAATTCGCTCTCATGTGCAAGTGTGTGGGGATGAGGTCCAATTATGTTATCACCTCGCTCACTTTCCCCAACTCCCTCATTTACCATTGGTTGGCTCATAGGAGTAGTAGAATTACTCCTAGAGTGAGCAATTACATTTACTTGGGGATTGCCCAAGTCGTGGGGAATGCCCACTTGTTGGGGAGTGCCCAACGGTTGGGGATTGCCCAACACTTCATCCCTAGTACCCCCTTCGGTACCATTTTGGACACTCGGGGTCCATTCCTCTTCGAGGCGATCAAACCTCGCGCTTATGGATCTCACATCGGCCAAGAGGTTGACCAAAGTGCTTACCGGTACCTCAACGGTATCGTATACGTCTCCGGCCATGTACCTACAAAAATTAAAGACAAGAGAAAGAGGTTAGAGTAAAAACCCTCACTCGCTCCCTCACCTTTGGAGTGTCACTCGGGTGCACTCAATTTAGTGGTTTATAGGATCACTCAAGCTTGATCTCAAAGGCTTCCTCGTAGTTGAACAACCACCTCAATAACCACTCAATTCACAAGAACCAAATACTCTTCGGGGTGAGTGGAATTGATGGGACTCGATGGGCGATCGGCTTTATAAGTGAGCACTTGAGCCAAAAATAAACTACGAGTCTTCTTTGAGCTCTACTCTCCTTCTAGGCACGAAGATCCTAAACGCACAAAGAATTAGTACTAATTGGGTAGAAGTGTTACCCTCAAAGTACTAACCGGAAGTGACGCGATCAAATGGTAAAAGATCGAATCGTCACTAAACGGGTTCGGAATTGGATGACTTTTGGTTAGTGATCTACAAACTCACCATATTTGATGATACAATTGAAGTTTTGGTGAGCGGAAACTGTTACGAACGCTTTGCGAACAATCTGTCCCAATTCAGGATTTCTGCAAAATGAGAACCCTTCGCGATCGCGTGAGGTTGCGCGCGATCGCGATGAACAAATGGGTGGAATTGACGCGATAGCGTGAAGCAGGGCGCGATCGCGCAGGCCTGCGTTCCAGAACCAGAACCCCGACTGCAAACTCAGTTTTTGGCACACAAATCACCCCAATTCAGTTTGTTGTTCAGTTCTAAGGCTTCCAAAGGGTGTGTTCAACTGAAATAAACAATCCCCAATGGTTTTATCAAACAATCAATGAACGAACAACCCGTTTTTCAAGAATTTGGAGTAAGTTCTTCAAATTTTCAAGAACTTCAAAATTTTCAAAGTTCGATTTTCATTCCGTTACTCCAAATGATGATATGGGGATATCAAAATGACGGGAAAACTATATAGAACAATCCCCGATACCAAACAACCAAGAATTCACAACACAAAACAAGTTCTATCAATTTTTGTGAATTCTCAACTTTTGAGATTTGGTTTTCAAGATTTTGATTCACGACTTCAAATCGCGTTTCGAGGGTACCAAATCAACGGAAATATGATAACAAACAATCCCCGATAACAAACAACAACAAAATCACAACACACAACGATTTCTAGCAATTTTTTTGTGATTTTCAACTTTTTCTATTTTTTTGTTTTTCTTCAAATTCAAGAACAACAACACAACAAGAAGAACAAGACCGAGGATTCGTAAGAACGAAGCCCAGCCGTGCTCTGATACCAACTGATAAGGGGCAAAACAGGCGGAAGCTACAAACATTACGATAATGCGGAAACTAAAACAAGATAGGCGATATCGATAACGATATCGAGATAAAAGCAAGACGAGGCTTGAACGTTTACCTAAGTAGCACCGAGGAACTCGTCTCGATACACCCCGGGTGAAGTCAAGGATCACCTATACTACGCAACTACCCTCAAGAGACACTCGGCTCTCGCAAATAGAATGATCGAAGATGGATTGAAGAGCAACTTGGATTCATCCAATTGATTTCAAGCCAAAAGAGTTACAAGTGTTTGAGAGCAATGCTCATTAAGAGTGCACTGCAACCATTTCTACCAAAAGCCATAGCTGATGGTAGAGGCGCAACGCAACTCTTATACCGCCGGATCAACCCCAAATCGAGGTCCGTCCCTGACACCACCATGACCACCTCGAGCAACGCAACTCCTCCAGGGGGTGGACCCCACTACGGGCGGCTCCTTATGATGCGGGCCCAATCCTTGATAGCCCAGCTGCATCATCCCCCCTTTCTTTAAAGCAAGTTCGTCCCCGAACTTCGCATGGTGTAGCCAGGAATCGAACCCGGGTTGGCTCTGATACCAAACTTTAAGAGTGCACTGCAACCATTTCTACCAAAAGCCATAGCTGATGGTAGAGGCGCAACGCAACTCTTATACCGCCGGATCAACCCCAAATCGAGGTCCGTCCCTGACACCACCATGACCACCTCGAGCAACGCAACTCCTCCAGGGGGTGGACCCCACTACGGGCGGCTCCTTATGATGCGGGCCCAATCCTTGATAGCCCCGGGCCCAATCCTTGATAGCCCAGCTGCATCAGGCTTGGCCTTCATGTTTAAAGCGTGACGCTCATGTATCCCCTACGACTTGGGAACCCAAGGATTGCATCCTAGTTTGAATCCGGGATTTGGTTCAAATTTCTCTTCTCCCATTTGACTTCAATCCACGTATGTGAGTTTGATTCGCTTCTTTCTTCTCATTTCTTGCCTTCCTACTCTTGATTTCTTGTTATCCTTATTATTTGCTTCCGCTCGTATAGATTATTGCTTGTGCGTAGTTTTCCCTTCATCAGTTGGTATTAGAGGAAGGCTCGGGTTATGTTCTTACAAACCCCCATTCCTTGTTCATTGTGTTAGTTTATTATTGTTCTTGTTGTTGTTCTTGAAGAAAAGAAGAAAACAAAAATATTGAAAAAGTTGAATAAAATACAAAAATTGTTGGAACTTGTTGGATTTGAACACCCATATATTGAAAATTATTGGGGTTTTTTCTATATGTAATTCTCGTTCTTTTGGTACCAAAATTTCATGATTTGGTGGTGTATTTCGAAATTTGAAGATTCATATTCCCAAAATTTTCCAAAACCCTAGAATTCTCGCTTCAAAATCAAAATCAATTGATTGTTGTTTGTTTGGGGTTAAAACCTATTGGGGAATATTTAGAATCATCGTATACATCTTTGGGTAACATTAGAAATGAAAATAACTCGAAAACCATTGAAAAATTGGGTGCAAAAGCCAAAAACCCGTTGTTAAATGTTGCAGGAACCAAGAACAGGCGGAGCGCCCGGTATAGTAGGTGGACCGCCTACCCAACTCTCTGATGTTTTTTGGGCGGACTGCCCCTTTACAGAGGCGGGGCGCCCCTTTTCCTGAAGGTTGCCCAGGTAGTTTTTCGTGTTTCTTTTTCTTCCGTACCTCTTGGTTAGTGTTTCTAGGGTAATTGGCCTACTTGAAAGACACTCTCTTTAGCGTATTAGGACACTCGTGCGTAGAGGAGATTACAAATCAAAGAAGAGTCGTAGAACTTTTTTTAGCCTCAAGTGCGCACTTTAAATAGCCGTACATTGAGTCCCATTAACTCATTCCGAACTAATACTTGGACATACTAGTTGTGATCACCGTGGTTTCTAAGTTATTGAAGGCCTTGCCTTTGAGTGTTCATATATTGAGTGATACACGTGAGGGAGTAATTTTGTGAGGTTCTTTCTTTTGGTGTTGCAACTATGTCGGATGAAGATTGTGGAGATTGTGGCTCATGTGGGGATGATGCGAGTTTCTATGACTCATATGGTGATGATGAAGACTATGGTTCTTACAATGATGTTGAAGGAGATTACTATGAAGACTTGGGAAACTATGAGCAGTTCACTATGATGATCGTGAGGTTGATGAAGACTATGAAGCTTATGATGATGAATGTGATGATCCCTACGCTTCTAGTCAAGAATACGAAGATGGTGATGCTTCAAGGTACATTGATCGTACTTACTCTACTTGTGATGAGTATGAACATGTTGCTAGTGCTATAGAGGGAATTGATGATGAAGTTGAATATACGCATTATTCATTTGCATCTTCTCTTGGAGTTGCTAATGAACTATAAGGGAGTAGTATAGGTACTTCCATTGGTATGGGAGGAGGTGGTGGTTGTTCCTTGGGAAAGAAGAAGCTTCCATCTTCTAGGTACGCTAAGCGACCTAATGCTTCTAATTTCTATTTGGAGGGTGGTATGAGAGCTGTTGTTGCTCTTGCTACAAGGGGTTTGTATTATTCTATCAATACCGTGAAAGGTATGGGTAGTTGTAGTAGGAGTAGTGCTATGGCCAATGGAACCAAGGCGAGGGTTACTTATGGGTTCCATGGCAAGGTTCCTTCCTCGACTTCCAAATACTTTCTAATGTTGGAAAAGTGACGGGAAGTGAAAGTTACACTAGCAATGTTGCTAGTAGAGGAGGGATAAGGGAGACCCAAGTTGTCGGTGTTGACACTAGTGGGCGTTCAAGTTCTCACTTAGATGTCAATCTACAAATCTTAGGTAGGCGAAGGTTCGTTGTTTAGGTAAATGGTATTGGAGGATACTTGCCCAAGATTGGTGATACCGATGCCAATTGAATTAGCACCTCTTTGGCTCATAGACTAAGAATACTATGCCATACGCTAGAGCATCCTTATGAGTATGATGGAGTATGGGTTTCCAAGGTAGCTCGAGTACGCATATCTCATAAGAATTATAAATGTTATGTATGGTGTGATGTGTATTGATGCAGGGCAAATCGAGCCAAGACACTTCCCAATGTGTGCCAAGCTCGAAGGATGCCAAAGACTAGAAGTCAAGAGCTTGGGGAGTAAATTGAAGAAGCATCGAAGAGGACCCAGGGCCAGGCGCTCCACCTTGGGAGCTAGTCAACTGGTCGCTCCGCCCTACTCCCAGGCGCTCCGCCCAAACCACTGCACACTGGGGCGCTACGCCCAATATCTAGGCGCCCCGCCTAGGCCACCCCACTGGTCATTTTGTGAGGCGCTTCGCCCGAAATGCTGCAATGCGGGATTTTGAAGAGTGTTAAGACTATTTTGACCCTTCGTGGTCTTTTATCTTAAAGCCTAAGTGTGGGCACTTTAGACCTTTTACTTAGTGCCTAAAAACCTCTATAACTAGATAGCTTATTTCATTACTTAGCTTATTTTGAATGATGAATGAATTTTGTAAAGAGTGGAACTCTTTGGGTTTATGAAACCAACCTTGTTGGGACTTGTCTTCTACTAGTGGATTCTAGTTGAAAATCGACCACGCCCCGATCATTCTACTTGCGGGTTCTAGTTAACTCGAGGTTAGTTGCCTAGTGTAGGTGTTCCTGAAAATCTCCTGTGGTGTAATGGAAGAAGTTCTTCGTTGCTACTTGGGATTTTCGATCGAGTTATGTCTCGCTCTTTATCTTGTTTACTTTCCGCTTTTTCCCTGCATCAGTTTTGTATCAGAGCAAGGCTCGAGTTTTGTATCAAAACCCCGACCCTTGGTTCTTCGTGCCTAGTATCTTATTATTTTAGTTTCTTGTTGTTGAAGTTATTGAAAGAAGAAAAATACAACAAAATTGAAAAAGTGAAAAATTCAAATATTGGTCATAAGTTTTTGGTGTGTTCCATTCATGTTATGGGTGTTATAGATTATTGATCCTTGTTGAAAACCCGTCATTTTGATACCAAAAACACGTGGTTTGGATTGGATTCACGAGATTTGAAAATTTGAAAATCCCAAAATTGATAAAGCCTTCCAAAACCCTTGTTCTTGATGGTTTGTGGTTGATTCTTTGGATGGATGGTTGTTGATTGTTGAATCGATTATCGGGGTTTGTTCTTCATTGAAAAACAAGCAAATCGAAACAAATTTTGTGTGATTTGGAGTTGTATAACATCGAATTTGAAGAATCGAAATCCACTTTGAGACCCTTGTTGAAACCCCAACATGAAACTTTGAATCATGATTGTGCTTGGATTGTTGGTTGTGTTGATGTGAAAATCATTGTAGTTTGAAGATATTATCATTATACAACTTTGGGTACCTTGGATTTGTGCAAAAAACGTTGAAATTGGACAAAAAATTGGCTTGAAATTGAAGAAAGTCGGAGTTGGAAAAGCAGGGGCCCGACCCCCAGGCGCTCCGCCCAGCCCTAGGGCGCCCCCCTGACCCCTCCACTAGTGAAACTTGAGGCGCTCCACCTCAACTAGGGGCGCTTCGCCCAGGTATGAAGGTGTTGGGTTTGGTAGTTTTTCCTAGGTTTTCCTACTTCTTTGCTGATTAACATCTAATTAGTGCTTATCTAAGTAACTTCCCTCCTTAATTAGCACTAATTCTTTATTGCTATTAGGTAATTCGTGCCTTAGTTGGAGAGTAGAACTCCAAGAAGATTCGTAGTATCCTTTGACTCAAGTCCTTACTTTAAAATGCTTATCGTACATCCACTCACGTTAACTCCACTCACCGCGGAGTACACTTGACTCGTGAATTGATTGGCTGAGTTGAGTATTGTTGTTCAACTACTTGAAGCTATAAAAGTCAAGTTTGAGTGAAATATCCACCACCACCAAACAAGTGAACCGAGTGCTATACACATGAGGGTGTGTGTGAGGTTATTTCACTAACGTTTGTTCTTCTTGTAGGTACAATGGCAAACCAAGGTCAAGACTTTATAAAGGATGCCTTGGCTATTCTTCTTGCCAAGATGGATATCATGAACCAAAGGATTGAGTCTCTTGAAAAAGGGGCCTCAAGTACCCAAGGTGATAAAGGGATCCCGAGTGTCAAAATTGAAGCCGATGAAGGCTCAAGTAGTCCTACCTTTACCTCGGAACAAGTTGTTGAGTTGCTTAATCAACAACGGGTGAAGGAAGATCGTGAGAGATATGAACAAATGTTGGGCAATACCCAACGAGTGGGCATTCCCCACCTAGGGATCAACCCTAACCTATTGGGCAATCCCCAAAGGAATACTCCTCTTCCCATGGCCATTCGAAATGTGCAACCTCTTGATCAAGTTAGAGGAGCTCAAGAAGGGGAGGAGGAAGAATATGGAGGTGATGACTATGGAGCTCCTAATCCAAATGGGAGAGCCATGAATTAGGGACGCAATGTTGATCGGGGTAGAGGCCGAGGTCGAGGGCCACCCATAGGAGTTGATAGGGATACTGGAGGGAATGCTAGGAGAGACTTTGGTGGTTATGGAGACAACTTTGGAGGCCAACCGGAGCCTTACCAAGGGGGTCAAGATAACAACAATCTTAATAGTGTGAAGCTAACTATTCCTTCCTTCAAAGGGAGTAGTGACCCGGTGGAGTACATTGATTGGGAATTGGCTATGGAGAGAATATTTGACATCAATAATATGCCCGAAGAGAAGAAGGCCAAGTATGCAATATCTTCCTTTGAATCTTTTGCTTCTACTTGGTCTGAATCAGTCAAAAAAAGTAGAAGGAGGAATGCTTTGTCAATCAATGTGACTTGGGGTAAATTGATTCGTGTGATGGATGAGAAGTACTCGACTCACAAATACCGTGTGGACCAATACAAGCGTCTCTATGAGTTAAAGCAAGGTTCCAAGACTGTTGGGGAGTACTTCAATGAACTTGAGCAAATTCGGATGTCCCTAGATTTGGATAGGGAAGATGATGAACAAGCCATGATTAGATTTCTAAGTGGTTTGAATCGAGACATAGCCTCTCAAGTGAAGTTTCACAAGTATGAAAACCACTATGAACTCTTTGATGATGCCGTTGAAGCGGAGAAATGGCTCAAGGATGAGAAGTCCACCAACTACAAGAGCAATACTTCTACTTCCACAAGCAAGCCAAAGGAGTGGAAGACCCTAAATCGAAGCTTTCCAAGTGCAAGTGGTGCAAGTGCTAGCAAAGAAGTGAGGAGAACATATGAGAAGTCTACACCACCATTGGGAGGTAATTCTAAAACTCACTTGAGTAGTCCTACTTCTTTTTCTACTCAATGCTATAAGTGTAAGGGGTATGGACATATTGCTAAAGATTGTCCTACAAAAAGAACCATGGTTGTGGTAGGCAATTTGGTGTATGAGCAAGATAGTGAGCCCGAAATTTTGGAGGATGAGGAGTTTGCCTGTGAGGAGGCTATAGAGGAAAGAGATGATCCTCAAATGTTCTTGGTGGTTTGGAGGAATTTGAGTACCATTGTCATGGAAGAGGAGGTGGAGGATGTTCAAAGGAAAAACCTCTTTCATGCTAAATGCCGAGTCATGGGTATAGTTTATTCCATGATTGTTGACTCGGGAAGTTGTGCCAACATAGTGAGCCAAGCATTGATTTCCCAATTGAAGTTACCAACCTTGAAACACCCCAACCCATATCGATTACAATGGCTAAGTGAGTGTGGGGAATTGAAGGTGGTGAAGCAAGCATTGATTGAGCTTAGCATTGGCAACTATAAAGACAAGATCATGTTTGATGTTGTCCCGATGCAAGCTTGCCATATATTATTTGGGAGACCATGGCAATATGATAGATGTGTGGTGCACGATGGCCGGACTAACTCATATACGGTCAAGCAAGATGGGAGGAAGTATGTGCTTAGACCTTTGACTCCTAGGCAAGTGAGGGAAGACTACAAGCGAATGAGGGAGTTGAGGGAAGAGGCTAAAGCAAAGTCACCCATAGTACTTGAACCCGAGGCAAACAATCTTGTTGTCTTGCCATTGCATGATGAAAATGAGAGTCACTCCACTTTAAAAAAGAGAGAAAAGAAAGAGAAGTGAGGGAGTGACCGGTGACAATCTAAGAGAGGAAAAAGGAGAGGATTTGAGGAGTGATGTGAGTGAATTGTTACCACCAGCTACACGTGACCATGAGGTAATATTGAGAGAGAAGAGAGGTGAGGAACGAAAAATTGAGAGTGAGAGCACCCATTGTTCTAACAATTCTTCATCTTCTACTCTTTCTTGTGTTAGTTCTTGTGCAGGTACAAATGAAGACAAGCCATTGGAGCCTCAACCATGTGCTTGGAAGAAGAGACAAGAGGAAGAAAATCTTCAATGTGAGCTTCATGAAGAAGGAGTTACACATGACACTTCAAGCCTTGTGAAGGATCAAGGAAGTACTACAAATGTAAGTGTTGTTCCACTTTTTCATGAACCTACAAGCTATTTGTCTTGTGATGACTCAACACTAGTTGGAGCTTGTGTTGCTTCTACTTAATTTGCTACTAGTGAAGAGTCTAAAAGTCAACTTGTGTGTGCTTGTGTAACATTAGTTCAGAGCCTTGCTAAGCCACATCATGATGTGAGCTCATTGTTCAAAGAATCTCTCACTAGTGTAGACTTGATAGTTGACGATGATTGTGACCTTTGCTATGACACACCGCCCATCTTTGATAAAGGGGTAGATGAGAAAGTTGATCATACCCTTGTTGATATGCTTCTATTTGGTGGGTCTATGTGTTGTGGTGAGGATGATAGTGACATTGAGGAGTTTAGATTGCATGAATTGGACAAAGTTGTCTATGATGACTCCTCAAGTGAACCTAGTATTGATAACTTTTCTATTCTTGGTCATGATGTTGAGATGCATGTTTTTACTAATCTATTGTTTGAGGGCATTCTCATTAGTCGTAAAGACTTGTATCGGACTACGGTTATTAGTCAAATGGAACCCCCATGGTGTGAAGGGTTTGACTACTTAGGCAACCCATTGTGTGAGAATTTGAGTGAGGGTTTGACTTGTTTGGGTTATGATTAAGAAGAGGCCATTATCAATACCTTTCTTGATAGTTTGTCTTTTGAGAAGGGCTGCTTAGGTGATGAAATGGGAGGTGAAAAGGAATCCCTTAGTGTGAGTAAGTATGCTCTAAAGAAGGGGAGTGGAGTACTTGATGTTACTTGTATGTTGGGTTACTTGACTCACTCCACTCCACATGTTGATCACACCTTGAGGAGGGATTGGTTTGTTGATCTTGAGCTTAAGGTTCAAGGGGAATTTGATAGCTTGATCTTGCACTTTCCATGTCCCCGTGACCTATTTGCTCATTATTGTATTGAGTGCATATTTTCATTGAACCAAGTACTTGATGATCTCATTGAAGACATGATATTTGTGCTTATCATTGATGCTTGGTTATATCACAAGAGTGTGTTTTCCACACTTCTTGCACTAACCTACTTTCAAAGTAGGAAATCGTGTATTTGCTTAACATTGCTTATAGGTTCTAAGGTCCATGTTAAGGCAAGGGAGACCTTGGAGGAGACATATGTCAAAGTGACGATCAAGGGTTACAATGGAGGAGAGCATTGGGCACCCCGAAGAGATGTTGCCATGAACGTGAATGCATTGATTTCGAGGACGAAATCTCTTCATGAAGGGGAGGATGATGCAGGACAAATCGAGCATAGACACTTCCCAACGTGTGCCAAGCTTGAAAGATGCTAAAGACTAGAAGTCAAGAGCTTCGGGAATGAATTGAAGAAGAATCGAAGAGGACCCAGGGCCAGGCGCTCCGCCCAAAGCCCAAGGCGCTCCACCCTTGGAGCTAGTCAACTGGGCACTTCGCCCTACTCTCAGGCGCTCCGCCCAAACCACTGCACAGTGGGGTGCTCCGCCCAATATTCAGGTGCCCCGCCTAGGCCACCCCACTGGTCATTTTGTGAGGCGCTCCGCCCGAAACACTGAGCTGCTGGATTTTGAAGAGTGTTAACACTATTTTGACCCTACGTGGTCTTTTATCTTAAAGCCTAAGTGTGGGCACTTTAGACCTTTTACTTAATGCCTAAAAATCTCTATAAATTTCTCGATAGCTTATTTCATTACTTAGCTTATTTTGAATGATGAGTAAATTTTGTAAAGAGTGAAACTCTTTGGGTTTATGAAAACCAACCTTGTTGGGACTTGTCTTCTACTAGTGGATTCTAGTTGAATGTCGACCCCGCCCCGACCATTCTACTTGCGGGTTCTAGTTAACTCGAGAGTACTTGCCTAGTGTAGGTGTTCTTGAGAATCTCTCGGGGTGTAAGGGATCAAGTTCTTCGTTGCTACTTGGGATTTTCAAACGAGTTACGTCTTGCTGTTTATCTTGTTTACTTTCCGATTTTTCCTTGCATCATGTATCCATGCGTCATGTTGATATGTTGATAGGTGAGCCATGGTTGGAAGACAAGAGGGTGCAATATAGTGCTATGAAGGATCCATATCTTGTGGGCATAGTGCTAAGGGTTTGTGACTTTGTACCTTATCGGGCAAGGGGCCAATTGCCTGCTAATGCACCTTCTTTGGCTATGCAAAGGGCAAGGAGCGAGAACTTCATTCCATGGGCAAAAATGTGCAATCAAGGAGTCCTACAATTTCAAGAAGTGGTCGGACTAGTGCAAATGAAGGGTTGACAATTGTCAACAAGGTGAATCTCAAAACCACAAGTTTCAAAGCCAAGTGGTTCACAAAAAAAGAAGAAGGAGACATCAAGTGATGAGTCTCCAAGTCCTAGATTCCGGATTGATATAAAAAGTCCACCTACTCTGGCTATGGGTATTTTTAGGCCTCGTCCCAACTCGCCCGAATATGAGAGACAAAAAATTGAGAGGAGTAAGGGAGCGACCGGTGGCATTCCTCAAGTAGAAAAAGGAGAGGATGTGATGAGTGATGTGAGTGGGATATCACCACCCAAATCTACACCCCACCTTGAAAATAAAATGTGGGAAAAGAAAGAGGGAAAAAGAATCATTGAGAGTGAGGACACCCCTTATTCTAACCTTAACCCTTTATCTTTTTCTTCTACTTGTGTGAGTACTTGTGTAGGTATTCTGTGAGGCAAACCGATGGAGCCTCAACCATGTTCCATAATGGAAAGACAAGGTCAAGGTGATTCCAAATGTGAGCTACAAGGTGGAGAAACTATTCATGACACTTCAAGTGCATTGACTGAGCAAGATTACCACTCAAAGGTAACTGTTAGTTCGTCATCCCTTGAGCATGATACTTCCTTGTGTTGTGATATTGTTTGTGAAAACTTTATTCTAGCTGATGATTTGTATGAGTACAATATGTTTGTAACTAGTGTAGAGCCAGTTGGTCAACTTGTGTGTGAATTTGAACCACTAGTCGAGAGGGTTGAAAGGCCACATCATGATATGAGCTCGGTTTTTATTGAACCTCTCTTTAGTTAAGATATTGTAGTTGACCTTGTTTGTGGACCTTGTTTGTGAACCTTGTTATGACACCTCACCTATATTTGATAAAGGAGAAGATGAATTTCATGAATATTCAGTTCTTCCCTTTGATTGCTTACTTGGTAGTGGCGGTCCCTTGTGTGGTAGTGAGGATGATAGTGACCTTGAGGAGTCTCTATTGCAAGAGATGGATCGAATTGTGTTCGATGACTCCTCCAGTGTAGATGTTTTTCCTAGCTTGAGAACTTCACCTTTGCTTGCTAAAGAACTTGAGAAGTGTGCCTCTATTAATCCTTTGTATGAGGGAAACTTCAATGGAAATGGTGAATTGTATCAAACTAGAGAGGAGTGTGAGTTTGAACCTCCATGGATTGGAATGATTAAATCTATCGATAATCCATTGTTTGAGACCTCCCTTGGGAATGTCTAGTGAGGAAGATTGTCTTGGAGATAAATTTAGAGGTGAGAAGATACCTCTTGGTGTGTATAAGAGTGCTTTTAAGAAGGGGAGTGGAGTATTTGATGTTGGTTGTCGCTTGAACTATTTTACTTACTCCATTCTATATGTTGATCACACATTGAGTGTTGACACAGTGATGATATTGATTTGAAGGGTTGGTGTGTTGGTCATAAGCCTAGAGGTCATAGGGGAGTTGATTGCTATGTCTTGCATGTCCCATGTCCTATTGATCTCTTTGCTTGTCTTTGTGTTGGTTGCACTTTCTTTTCGAGTCAAGTATGTGTTGTTTCCTTTGGAGACATGAGCTTTTTGATTAGTATTGATGCTTGGCTCTATCATTAGAGTGTGTTTTCCACACTTTTTGCACTAACCTACTCTTGGAGTGGGAAGCTTTGTTTGTGCTTGTTTTGAATGTAGGCTTGATGGTTTGATTTCGGGGACGAAATCCTTTCAAGAAGGGAGGATGATGCGGGACAAATTTAGCCAAATCACCAACCATCAAAAAGCAAAGCTTGAGAGCACAAAGAGTACATGTCAAGTGTCACGACCCGACCTAGGGTCGCGACGGATGAGCAACACTAAGTGTCGATCATCACTAATCTTACTGATAATCTTTTAACCATGAATATAACTGATAAACAGAATAAGCATAAACCTAACTGATAAGAATTATGCAATGCAAAAAGCTGACAAGGCTAACATAAGCTGACATACATAACATACTGACTGCACCACACATGCACATATCTACAGGCCTCTAAGAGTGATGAACTGAATATACAAAGAACGAGACAAGGCCCCGCCATACCCAAAATGGCTGACTGTATGCATACCAAAAGATAAGTGACTCCGGGAGTAAGCAGAGTGACTCCAATAGCTGATAGATGGCCTACTAACGTGGTCCAAGCGTTGATCTATCTGCACCTGCGCGGCATGAAATGCAGCGCCCCAGAAAAGGGCGTGAGTATGATATGTACCAAGTATGTAAGGCATGAGCATATAATATATCATAGCTGAATGAAACTGTAAGGCTGGAATATAAATATGTAAATATGAGCTGGAGCATAGCAATATAGTTGGAATGTTGAAGAACGTACTAAACACGATTTGAATATAAACTGAAGTCTAGCTTAATCTGAAACTCAAGACTGAGCTGAACTGTACAGATAAATAACTGTAAATTGACTGATAACTGCTAACTAGAAAATGGAACTGATAACTGTGAACTGCTCTTGACACTAAGAACTGGTGGCTGATAACTGAGAACTGATAACTGGTACTGAGCTAAAACTGAATTGTTATCTGAACTGGTACCTGTCTTGTGTTATGGGCTATATCCCCCAAAATCAGGTAATTGAACATCTGAACTAGTACCTGTCTGGTGTCATGGGCTGTATCCCCCCAAATCAGGGAACTGAAAAACTGAACTAGCCACAGGTATAATCATCCAGTGCATACTGTGGCTATATACACGTATATAACAAACCTGGTGGGTGTTATTAGCTATATCCCCCCCCAGCCAGTAATATCTAGTCTCTCTGGTCAGAGTGTGTGAATGACACCCGGTCACACTAGGTGTTTCAACTCCCGCCTGAACCAGAGGGGCTGTATCCCCCCCAGACGGGTAGTATCACACGCGACCGGACTGTGTGTCCAATGTCCAGCCTCTATGGGGGACTCCAAATCACAAATAACATGATCACAATATAAGCATAATCATGTATGAGGCATAACACATGTGGCAACAATATATATGGACTCGAAGGAATGATATGAAAACTCTTGATGGAACTATAGACACAACCTAAAACTTAGAATTCGTCTAACTATTTGACATTTATAAAAATTTCGGCAGAGTTTCCTCTGAAACTCGATGATCCGCAAAACAGAACCAGCACTATACCATACACGGGAATGGATACCCGGATAAACTAATAACATAAATATGTTAAACGGATAACAAGATGAGACAACTGGATGACATAGCAAATCCGCAGATAGAATGTCTGGACAGCACCACTGTCCTGACTTTCAACCTAATTTTCAGAGTATAGATCAAAGTTATAGACTTCATAGTCTTCATGAAGGTTTTAGATATATGTCTTTGGGTTCTGGGGATTCTTAAAGAATCTAAATATCAATTTTGTACAAGTAGTTATGATCAATATACCAACAACTATCCAAAGATCAAAACAATTTTCCAGATTTTGAAATGTTTTATCTTGCTGATTTGGACGTCTTTCACCTTGGATTTTCGTACCAAATTTAGTATATTCAAGGTTTGTTTGGTACCATACAAGTTTCTCAGAAGAAATACTATGTTTAAAACTAAGAAAAGCTTCAAAAGATAAAAGATACATGCTTTGCCAAAAGAAAGATTTAGTCTTACATACCTTTGATGTTTCTAGCTTCTAAACTTTGTTTCCTTTGAATTCCAAAGCATCTAAAGCCTAAACAAGCTATAACATAGAATTTAGGCACTTTACTTAGCTATGAAGTAATTCTAAAACTCAAACTGTAGACGAAATTGAAGGTAGCATAATGTTACCCTAATCGCATAGAGCGTTTTGACGCAATCCGTCTTCCGTTTCGAGTCAAAATTGATGTTGTTTCTTCAAAATAAAAAAAAATGGATTGAAACTCCAGAGAGGAAATGAAGGATTTCTCTTTTATAACAAAAATATTTCATTTCTAGCCCTCTTTTGCGCTTATGTCCCTTTTTCTGGTCTGACTTCTGATACTCATATCTTTTTATCCAGATATTATATGAACAAACCGTCAAAAGTGGAAACTACACTCCAAGACCTTAAATTTGGTATATGATATGTCCCCTAAAGACCTCATATAACACACATAATTAATTGCTGAAAAAGCTCCGTTAAAAGGCAAATCCTTAGTCGGTTTTTCCGCAACTTAAATCTGATTTTTCCCAACCTTTATATTCAATATATAAACATCATATATGGTCATATTATGACTTTAAACTCACTTAAATCATTCTTAACATATCATTAGAATAATATACGTCAATTTAGACATACGGGGTGTAACAATCTTCCCCCGTTAGGAACATTCGTCCTCGAATGTTAAATGAAGTATATAGAAGCATTAAGCAACGATCTGTTACATACTTGAAGTAGTGAAGAGATGTATATATTTTGCTCTCATGTCATTTTCAGCTTCCCAAGTTATTTTTTTCTATATTATTGCTTTGCTATAGCATCTTAACTAAAGGAATGTCTTTCGTCCTTAGTCGACGAATCTATCTATCTAAAATTGCAACTACCACCTCTTCATAAGTCAATTGCTTTGTGAGCTGAACATCATCTAGTGGTACAACTCTATAGGGATCTCCGACATATTTTCTGAGAATAGAAATATGGAATACTGGATGTATCTCCTGAAGATCTACTGGAAGGTCTAACTCGTATACTACACGCCCAACTCGTCTGATAACTTGAAATGGACCAATAAATCTAGGGCTAAGCTTTCCCTTCTTTCCAAATCTCATAACGCCTTTCATAGGTGATATTTTCAGGAATACCCAATCGCCAATCTGAAATTCTAAATCTCAACGTCAATTATTTGCATAGAGCTTATGTCTGCTCTGCGCTGCTAATAATCTTTCCCTGATCAACTTAACTTTATCAACTGCTTGCTGGATTAAATCTGGACCTATCAATTGAGACTTTCAAACCTCGAACCATCCTATGGGAGACCTGCATTTGCGCCCATACAAAGCTTCATATGGCGCCATCTGTATGCTAGAATGATAGCTATTATTATATGCAAACTCTATCAATGGTAGATGATCTGATCCAGCTGCCTCCAAAATCTATTACACAGGCTCTAAGCATATGTTCTAACGTCTGAATGGTCTGCTCAGCCTGTCCATCTGTCTGGGAATGAAATGTTGTTCTCAGACTCACCTGTGTCCCTAAACCTGTCTGAACGATTGCTAGAAATTAGCTGTAAACTGGTGCGCCCCTGTTTGAAATAATAGATACTGGAATACCATGTAGGCGTACTATCTCTCTGATATAAAGTCTAGCATAAACCTCTGCTGTATATGTAGTTCTAACAGGAAATAAATGAGCTCATTTAGTAAGCCTGTTAACTATAACCCAAATAGAGTCATATCTGCTCCGCATACGGGGCAAGCCTGTAATGAAGTCCATATACACTGCTTCGCATTTCTATGATGGAATCTCGATTTCTTGTAACAAGCCACTAGGTTTTTGATGCTTGACCTTAACCTGTTGGCAGTTAGGACACTGAGCCACAAATTCTGCTATGTCACGCTTCATTCCGTCCCACCAGTAAATCTGCTTAAGGTCATGATACATCTTAGTCGAACCTGGATGAACAGTGTACCTGGAATAGTGTGCCTCAGTCATAATCTGTCCACGTAAATCTGCAACATTAGGAACACAAAGTCTATCTTTATATATGAGAACCCCATCACTAGCAACCCTGTATAGTGACTCCGGTTTTCTTCTAGCTATTTGTCTGTATTCAACTAGAACTGGATCCTCATACTGATGTTGTTTTACTTCTATCACTAGGCAAGTAGTGCCTGCATTCTGAACTGTAACTTCTGCATCCTCTGAATCTATTAATCTGACTTCCATGCTGGCCAACTGGTGGAGTGTATGAGCTAACTCTATTTTATGTGGCTGTAAATAAGATAGACTACCCATAGACTTGCGACTAAGGGAAGCAGCAACAACATTCGCTTTACCCGGATGATAAATAATGCCCATGTCATAGTCCTTCAACAACTCTAGCTGCCGCCTCTATCGTAGGTTTAGCTCATTCTGCTTAAATATGTACTGGAGGCTCTTGTGGTCTGTATAAATATAAACATGAACACCGTACAAATAATGTCTCCAAATAATGAATGAATGACTGCTGCAAGCTCCAGATGATGGGTAGGGTAGTTCTGCTCGTGCTTTTTCAGCTGCCTGGAAGCATAGGCAATTACTCTTCCATGCTGCATCAAAACACAACCAAGACTAATTCGAGAAGTGTCACAGTAAATGACATAGCCCTCAGATCCCTCTGGATGTGTAAGTACTGGAGTTGTTATCAACCTGTTCTTTAGTTCTTGGAACTGTGCTCGCAAGAATCAGACCACTAAAATTTAGCTGTTTTCTGTGTCAATTTCGTGTAGCTGCAATGGAGGAAAAACTTCTGTGAACCTTCTGTAATAACCTTCTAAACCCAGAAAACTACGTGCTTCAGTTAGCATCGTAGGACTGGGCCAATTCTTCACAACCTCGATCTTCTGGCCATCTACTTTAATTCCTTCTGCTGAAACTATATGGCCAAGAAATGACATTGAATCTAACCAGAATTCACACTTTGAGAACTTAGCAAATAATTGTTGGTCCCGAAGAGTACCCAATACTATGCGTAGATGCTCCGCATGCTTTGATTCAAACTTTGAATAAACGAGAATATCATCCATAAATATAATTACAAATAAATCCAGATAAGGCCTGAATACGTTGTTCATCAGATCCATAAATACTGCAGGAGCATTAGTTAGTCAAAACAACATCACTAAAATTCATAATGGCCATACCTGATCCTGAATGTAGTCTTAGGTATATCACATTCTCTGACTCTAACCTGATGATAGCCTGATCGAAAATCTATCTTCGAGAAGCACTTGACACCCTGGAGTTGGTCGAACAAGTCATCAATCCTTTGTAGAAGGTATTTATTCTTGATTGTGACTTTATTTAGTTGTCTATAATCTATGCACATGCATAGAGAGCCATCTTTCTTTTTCACAAGTAATATCGAGGCTCCCCACGAGGAAATGCTGGGTTTGATGAGGCCTTTATCTAATAATCCTTCCGTTGCTCCTTAAATTCTTTTTGTTCTGCTGGTGCTATCTTGAAGAACTTGCCCCTGATGGTATGCTAGTGCTGAGGAAGCAACTACTGATCTAGCTAGCTGGGTTGCACAACTACCACCCCAGTCGGGCAACCTCTCATGAAATGGCCTGCCTTTTGACAAATATAACGAGTATCAACTCCTAACTTACATGGTCCCAAGTGGCGTCTACAACAATCTGGACATCTGGGATATGTCAGACCCGCTTGTACAGAAGTACCATGACGCTTAAATCCTGAAGTTCGTGATGCGTGACTAGCTTTAAACTGAGGAGGTCTATCAGATCTCGGGCCAGAGACTATGGAGGTATACTAGATGGTGGCTGTCTAACACTCTGCTATCTACTCGCTCCAGACGTCTCTCCAAACGAACCAGAAAATCTGCCCCTATTGTCTAGCACTCTATCCCTGTCGGCTCTCTATTTCTGCTTCCTCTCCTCAAGTAACAAAGCAAATGCCTGGATGTGATGTTCATACATTAATGCATAGCAACTGTCATACGCTCGTTCACTAGGTGTGGAGCTAATCCCACTATATACCTGTGAATTCTATCCTCCATACTCACTACCACCGTAGAGGCAAACCATGCTAAAGAATTAAAGCGATAATGATACTCTTCTACACTCAAACTTCCCTTTCTCAAGGTCAGGAACTGATTAGCACGGGCTCCCTATGTCTCTATAGGCATATACTGATAAAGGAAGGCATCTGAGAATTCCTTCCAAGTCGTGGGAGTAGCATCAGGCCGTCTAGATAGCTCTCATGTCTGATATCACCCTGCTGCTAGGTTATGCAATCTGAATGCAGCCAACTCGACTAACTTTGTGTCTGACACGTGCATAACCCTCAACACTCTGGCTATCCTCACTAGAAAATCCTGAGGGTCCTCTCCTGTACGGGATCCGGTAAAGACTGTAGGCTCTAGCCTGATAAAATCATTGATCCTGGATCCAACATCTCCCTGGGCATCTGCACTGTGTTGTCTAGTCTAGGCAACTATAACACTGGTCAATAATCTGATGGCATCCCTCATTTTCTGCCCCTGACTGTTGGGTGGAGGAGCTGGACGTACAGTAGCTGCGGTACCTCTAATATAGCCCTGAACTGAACGGATATGTGAGGCCTCAGATGGAGCCTCAGGTCTGGACTCCTCACTCTCATCCACCTCAAGTGGCACTCTACTAGTACCCTGGCCGGCAATAACCTTGCCCTTCTGGGTAGCTGTTAGTTTCTTTGGCGACATCGCTTTGCTGAAAATACTATTGTTAGAGGGACAAATTCTATAATCATGGCTCTATCGCACAATCTAGAGAAGAATGAAAGACAACTGTCCTGAAGTGCCTTGTAGCCTCCTGTCCAAAAGTATGGCGCGCAACATACTCCTGAATAAGACTCTACTAGACACAGCCTGTAGACACCCTAGGACTTAACTGCTCTGATACCACTTTTGTCACGACCCGACCTAAGGTCGCGGCGGATAACCAACACTAAGTGTCAATCATCACTAATCCTGTTGATAATCTTCTAACCATGAATATAACTGATAAACAGAATAAGCATAAACCTAACTGATAAGAATTATGCAATGCAAAAAGCTGACAAGGCTAAAATAAGCTGACATACATAACATACTGACTGCACCACACAAGGACATATCTACAGGCCTCTAAGAGTGATGAACTGAATATACAAAGGACGAGACAAGGCCCCGCCATACCAAAACTGGTTGACTGTATACATTCTAAAAGATAAGTAACTCCGGGAGTAAGCGGAGTGACTCCAATAGCTGATAGATGGCCTACTAACGTGGTCCAAGCGTTGATCTATCTGCACCTGCACGACATGAAATGCAGCGCCCCAGAAAAGGGCGCGAGTATGATATGTACCCAGTATGTAAGGCATGAGCATATAATATATCATAGCTGAATGAAACTGTAAGGCTGGAATATAAATATGTAAATATGAGCTGGAGCATAGCAATATAGCTGGAAATCTAAAGAACGTATTAAACATGATCTGAATATAAACTGAAGTCTAGCTGAATCTGAAACTGAAGACTGAGCTGAACTGCACTGATAAATAACTGTAAATTGACTAATAACTGCTAACTAGAAACTGGAACTGATAACTGTCAACTGCTCCTGACGCTAAGAACTGGTGGCTGATAACTGAGAACTGATAACTGGTACTGAGCTAAAACTGAACTGTTTTCTGAACTGGTACTTGTCTGGTGTTATGGGCTATATCCCCCAAAATCAGGTAACTGAACATCTGAACTAGTACCTTTCTGGTGTCATGGGCTGTATCCCCCCAAATCAGGTAACTGAAAAACTGAACTAGCCTCATGTATAATCATGTAGTGCATACTGTGGCTATATACGCGTATATAACAAACCTGGTGGGTGTTATGAGCTATATCCCCCCAGCCAGTAATATCTAGTCTCTCTGGTCAGAGTGTGTGAATGACACCCGGTCACACTACGTGTTTGAACTCTCGCCTGAACCAGAGGGGCTGTATCCCCAGACGGGTAGTATCACACGCGACCGGACTGTGTGTCCAATGTCCAGCCTCTATGGAGGACTCCAAATCACACATAACATGATCACAATATAAGCATAAGCATGTATGAGGCATAACATATGTGGCAACAATATATATGGACTCGAAGGAATGATAAGAAAACTCTGGATGGAATTATAGACACAACCTAAAACTTAGAATTCGTCTAACCCTTTGACTTTTATAAAAATTTCGGCAGAGTTTCCTCTGAAACTGGATGATCCGCAAAACAGAACCAACACTATACTATACACGGGAATGGATACCCGGATAAACTGATAACATAAACATGTTAAATGGATAACAAGATGAGACAACTGGATGACATAGCAAATCCGCAGATAAAATGTCTAGACAGCACCACTGTCCTGACTTTCAACCTAATTTTCAGAGTATAGATCAAAGTTATAGACTTCATAGTCTTCATGAAAGTTTTAGATATATGTCTTAGGGTTCTGGGGATTCTTAAAGAATCTAAATATCAATTTTGTACAAGGAGTTATTGTCAATATACCAACAACTGTCCAAAGATCAAAACAATTTTTTCAAATTTTGAAACGTTTTGTCTTGCTGATTTGGTCGTCTTTCACCTTGGATTTTAGTACCAAATTAAGTATATACAAGGTTTCTTTGGTACCATAAAAGTTTCTCAGAAGAAATACTAAGTTTAGAACTAAGAAAAGCTTCAAAAGCTAAAAGATACATGCCTTGCCAAAAGAAAGATTTAGTCTTACATACCTTTGATGTTTCTAGCTTCTAAACTTTGTTTCCTTTGAATTCCACACCTTCTAAAGCTTAAACAAGCTATAACATAGAATTTAGGTACTTTACTTAGCTATGAAGTTATTCTAAAACTCAAACTATAGACGAAATTGAAGGTAGCATAATGTTACCCTAATCGCATAGAGCGTTTTGACGCAATCCGTCTAAGGTTTCGAGTCAAAATTGATGTTGTTTCTTCAAAATAAAAAAAAAGGATCAAAACTCAAGAGAGGTCCGTCAAATGTGGAAACTACACTCCAAGACCTTAAATTTGGTATATGATATGTCCCCAAAAGACCTCATATAACACACATAATTAATTGCTGAAAAAGCTCCGTTAAAAGGCAAATCCTTAGTCGGTTTTTTCGCAACTTAAATCTGATTTTTCCCAACCTTTATATTCAACATATAAACATCATATATGGTCATATTATGACTTTAAACTCACTTAAATCATTCTTAACATATCATTAGAATAATATACGTCACTTTAGACATACGTGGTGTAATATCAAGGCCTCCGGAAGCAACTTGTAGATCATGCATTGGAGCGTCATGGAAGGAGGATCGACTACGGACCAAGCAGGAACACCTAGAGTCCATTTTGAGCCGTCGCCACACTTCCCTGGAAGAGACGGACCGCCCACTCCACTAGGCAGACCGCCTACTTGAAGATCAGCTCTCAAGAGTTTGGGGCGCCTGCATTTTGGGGCGGACCGCCCATTTTTCTAGATGGGGCGCCTACTACTGCAAGGCGGGGCGCCTACTTGCCTCTATTCAGCATCAGGCAAGGCACCTGTTTCCCTAGGCGGGGTTCCTACTTCCTGATAAGAACCAAACCCCCACAAGGAGACCATTCACTCGGAGCCAAGTCAAGGATGTCCAAGAGGTGCATTTATACTTGGAGAGGAGAGGACTTGAGGAAGGAAGCGAGTGGAAGCCATTCCGGGTGCTCAAACTAGGCCTCACGCCTAAGGAAGAAGATAGCCCAGCAGAGCCAGGCGCCCCGCCTGGCAAGCTCACTGCCTAAGGGGCTGAAAAGCACCCAGGCGCCCCGCCTGCCCAGGCGCCCCGCCTAGCTGAAGGCCAAGCCAGGCGCCCCGCCTAGCCAGGCGCCCCGCCTAGTTGCCTGCAAACCCAGGCGCCCCACCTACAACCCAGGCGCCCCTCCCAGCTGTGAAGGCCTATGTTTCTTTTACCGTTTTGCCCTACGTGGCCTATTTTGTGAACCTTATTAGTAAGGGTATTTTAGTCATTGTGCAAGCTTGGGAAACACTATAAATAGCCAAGTCTAGCCTATTTACACTTAGTTTATGATAGTTGATGAATGTTGAACATTGAACATGAGCATGGCTCTTGGTTATTGAATGAAACCCTTTGATTTTGGACTTGTAGTTCTTCTAGCGGATCTAGATGAATACTTTTCCTCTCCGACCATTCTACTTGCGTGCTCGCGTTAGCTCGAGGGTAGTTGCACAGCGTAGGTGTTCTTGTCCTTCTCTCGGGGTGTAACGGAACAAGTTCTCCGTTGCTACTTGGGATTAGAGATCGAGTTACGTCTCGTTCTTATCTTTACTTTTTCCGCGTTTGATTCTTATCAGTTTGGTATCAGAGCAAGGCTCGGGTTTTGTTTCTACAAACCCCCGACCCTTGATTCTTCGTGCCTAGTATCCTCTTTTAGTTTTTCTTGTTGTTGAAGTTATTAGAAAGGAGAAAATTACAAAAAAATTGAAAAAAATTGAAAGAATACAAAAAATTTGGTGTAACTTGTTGATTTGGATGATTTGTGATATGGGTGTTATGGATTCTTGATCGTGATTGATTTCCCGCTACTTGGGTACCAAAATTGTTGGAATTGGTGAAGTTTGAACAATTGAAACCCCAAAACCCCTTAAACCCTTGATGAACTTGTTCTTGATGAATTTTGGCTTGATTCTTGGGTTGGCTTGATGTTTGATTGAAACTTGTTATTGGGGATTGATCTTCATTGAAGAACAAACAATTCGGTACCAATTTTGTGGGATTTGAACATGTATAACACCAAGTTTGATGAATCACAATCCTTGTTGAAACCCTTTTGATAAACCCTTGTGTTCTTGAAGTTCTTGGCTTGAAGTCCTGATTTGATTGATTGTTTGATTGAAAATTTGATTGGGTTTTGTTAAGGAAGATCAAAAACAACTTTGGGTATCATTGGATCGTAAAACAAGTTGAAAACATCGGATTTGAGGCTTGAAAATCGACTTGAAACGAGTTTGGAACGAATTGGGAAAGGCTTCAGGCCAGGCGCCCCGCCTGACTTGGCTAATGCTTAAGACCTCTGGCGCCCCGCCTAGGTCCCAGGCGCCCCGCCTGGAATACTGCACAGTCTAGGCGCCCCACCTGAGTTTCAGGCGCCCCTCCCGAGTGCTGAACGTATTGTTTCGGGTAGATTTTCGTAGGTATTTCCCTTTGTTTGATAACATAACATCTAGTTAGTACTATTTTGAGTAACCGATCTACTTGAATAGTGCTAACCCTTTGATTGCTCTTAGGTGAATCGTGCCTAGCAAGGAGAGTAGACTTCTAAGGAAAAGCGTAGAACCTTTTTAACTCAAGTCCTTCACTTCAAAGTGCCTAGCGTTCATTGAGTCCCATTAACTCCACTCACCCCGGAGTGTGCGTGACTCGTGAATAGTTTAGTTGAGTTGAGGAGTTGCTAATCATCTACGTGAAGCTTTGGAACTACAAGTTGAGTGAAATATCTACCGCCAAAGAGTGATCCGAGTGAACACAAGTGAGGGAGCGAGTGAGGTGTTTTAACTAACTCTTGTTTCTTTCTTTGTAGGTACAACGGCCAACGAAGGTCAAGATTTCATTAAGGAGGCCTTGGCTAATCTTCTTGCCAAGATGGACCTCATGAACCAAAGGATTGATTCTCTTGAAAAGGGAGCCTCGAGTACTCAAGGTGAACATGGGACCCCGAGTGTCCCAATTGAAAAGGGGACCCCGAGTGTCCAAATTGAGACCGGTGAAGGCTCAAGTAGCCCTACCTTTACCCCGGAGCAAGTTGTTGAATTGCTCAATCAACAACGGGTAAAGGAGGATCGAGAGAGAATTGAAAGAACGGGCATTCCCCGTATCTTGGATAATCCCCCAAGAAACTTTCCACTACCAAGACCCGTCCGAAATGTGCAACCTCTTGAGCAAGTTGTTGAGGTTCAAGAAGGGGAGGAAGTTGATTATGGTGACGATGTGTATGGGTTTGATGATCACTTTCAACCAAGGCGAGCTATGAATTGGGGTCGAAATGTGGATCGGGGTAGAGGCAGAGGTCGAGGGCCACCCTTAGGATATGGAGGGAGGAATGCTAGAAGGGACTATGTTGCTTATGATGATCACCATGGAGGCCAACCGGAGCCGTTCCAAGGGGGTCGTGACAACAACAACAACAACAACCTTAATAGTGTGAAGCTCACTATTCCTTCTTTCAAAGGAAGTAGTGACCCGGTGGAGTACATTGATTGGAAATTGGCTATGGAGCGTATCTTTGACACCAATGATATGCCCGATGTGAAGAAGACCAAGTATGCAATATCCTCCTTTGAATCTTTTGCTTCTACTTGGTGGGAGTCGGTGAAGAGGAATAGAAGGAGGACGGGTATGGCTATTAATCTTACTTGGGAAGAGTTGATCCGTGTGATGGATGAGAAGTACTTGACTAACCAATACCGGGTTGAACAACAAAGGCGTCTATATGAGTTGAAGCAAGGATACAAATCGGTTGGTGAATACTTCAATGAATTTGAGCAAATCCGAATGATCCTTGACTTAGATGATGAAGACAATGAAACGGCCAAGATCCGTTTCAAAGGGGGCTTGAACCGAGACATAGCTTCACAATTGAAGTTCCACAAATATGATGATCATTACAAGCTATGTGAAGATGCGGTTGAGGCCGAGAAATGGCTCAAGGAGGAGAAATCCCTCCGCTACAAGAGTAGCACTACTACTCCAACAAGCAAACCAAAGGATTGGAAGCCTCCTACTACAAATGCAAGGTTCCCAAGTGCAAGTGGAACAAGTGGTGCAAATGCTACCAAGGATGTGAAAAAGCCGTATGAGAAGAACACACCTAATGTGGGAGGTAACTCTAAAACTCAACTACATGCTCCTACTTCTTCTTCAATACAATGCCACAAGTGCAAGGGCTATGGTCACTTTGCTAGGGAATGTCCTACAAAGAGGACTATGATTGTTGTTGGTAATGATGCATATGAGAAAGAGAGTGAATCGGAGGATGAGGGAGTAGAGGGAGTAGAGGGAGATGAGGGAGTAGAGGAGGATGATTTGCTTGATGACACGGGGGAGGAGGAGGATCCTCATACTTTCTTGGTTGTGAGAAGGAGCCTAGGGGCTATGATTGTGGAAGATAGTGAAACCTTGCAAAGGGAAAATCTTTTCCATGCTAGGTGCCAGGTCAAAGATGTTGTTTGCTCTATGATAATTGATTCCGGAAGTTGTGCAAATGTAGTGAGTCAATCACTTGTGTCTCAATTGAAGTTGACTACCATGAAGCATCCTAAACCTTACCGGTTACAATGGCTTAGTGAATGTGGAGAGCTTAAGGTGATGAAACAAGCCATGATCAAGTTTAGAATGGGTAGTTATGTTGATGAGCATTTGTTTGACGTTGTGCCTATGCAAGCATGCCACCTACTCTTAGGGAGGCCATGGCAATTCGATAGGCAAGTGGTGCATGATGGTCGTGTCAACACTTACACGGTCAAACATGAAGGGAAGAGATTTGTGCTTAAACCTCTCACTCCTAAGCAAGTAAGTGATGACTACAAGAAAATGAAGGAGTTGAGGGAGGTGGCAAAGGCTAAGTCACTCATTGAGACTAGCCCTTTCCCCCAAAGCATGGTGGCAATCCCACCTACTTCATCTACCGGTGGCATGTGTGCCATGATGCAACCGAGCGAGCTCTTGAAAGGTAATGATGGCACCAAGTTTCTCCTATGCCTAGTGCACAAAGGTATGATCCTTAACTCTAATTGTGATTTTTCTTCTAGCCCTATGCCTAGTGCTTTGAAAAATGTCTTGGAAAACTTTGGGGACATGTTCCCGGATGAGATGCCCGATGGCTTACCTCCCTTGAGAGGTATTGAACATCAAATTGACTTTATTCCGGGCTCTCAAATCCCGAACAAGCCGGCCTATAGAAGCAATCCCGAGGATACAAGGGAGTTGCAAAAACAAGTTGATGACTTGCTTTCCAAAGGCTTGGTAAGGGAGAGTTTGAGTCCTTGTGCCGTACCGGTCATTCATGTTCCAAAGAAGGACGGCACTTGGAGAATGTGCGTAGATTGCCGAGCCGTGAATAAGATAACGGTCAAGTACCGTCACCCTATTCCACGGCTTGATGACATGTTGGATGAATTGAGTGGGTCGTGTGTCTTTTCCAAAATCGACCTTAGGTCCGGTTACCATCAAATCCGGATGAAACCCGGGGATGAATGGAAAACCGCATTCAAGACCAAATTCGGTCTCTATGAATGGTTGGTAATGCCCTTTGGGCTTTCCAACGCACCTAGCACTTTCATGCGACTCATGAATCATGTTTTGAAGTCTTTTATCAACAAGTTTGTTGTTGTCTATTTTGATGATATCTTGATCTATAGTAAGACAATTGATGAACATGTTGACCACCTTAGGCAAGTGCTTGAAGCTTTGAGAGCCGAAAAGCTCTATGCTAATTTCAAAAAGTATGCCTTTGGTGTGGAGAAGGTTGTCTTTCTTGGGTTTGTTGTGAGTGCCCAAGGAGTGGAGGTGGATGAGTCTAAGGTAGAGGCCATACGTGATTGGCCTACTCCTACTACCGTGACTCAAGTGAGGAGCTTTCATGGTCTCGCAAGCTTTTATAGGCGATTTGTGAAAGACTTTAGCTCCATTGCCGCTCCACTCACCGAATTGGTGAAGAAAGACCAACCGTTTGTTTGGGGAGAGCCTCAAGAGAAGGCCTTCCATGAGTTGAAAAGTAGGTTGAGTACCGCCCCTCTATTGCAATTGCCCGACTTCGGAAAGGCATTTGAGGTTGAATGTGATGCCTCGGGGGTGGGAATTGGTGGTGTATTAATGCAAGATAGCAAACCCATCGCCTACTTTAGTGAGAAATTGAAAGGGGCCTCCTGAACTATTCTACATATGACAAGGAGTTGTATGCCCTTGTGAGAGCCCTTGCCCATTGGCAACACTATCTTTTGCCTCGTGAGTTTGTAATCAAGAGTGACCATGAGTCAAACAAGCATTTGAGAGGCCAAGAGAAGCTCAATAAGAGACATGCCAAGTGGGTTGAATTCATTGAGTTCTTTCCCTATGTTATCCAATACAAGAAAGGGAAGGACAATGTTGTGGCGGATACGCTTTCGAGAAAGTTTGCTCTAGCCACCACTCTCACCTCTAAGCTCATGGGTTTTGAGAGCATCAAATTGATGTATGCTCATGACCCGAAGCTAAAGAGTGTCCATGACGCTTTAGAGAAAGGGGAGAGAGTCGAGAAATACCAATGGGTTAATGGATATATCTTCAAAAATGGTAGGGTGTGCATACCCGAGTCCTCTTGGAGAGAGTTGCTTGTGCAAGAGGCACATTGCGGGGGACTCATGGGTCATTTTGGCGTAAGAAAGACTTTGGCTATTCTTAAAGAACAATTTCATTGGCCAAAAATGGGGGTGTAAGTGGAAAAGTTTTGCAACAATTGCCTTGAGTGCAAGCGTGCTAAATCCAAAGCCCACCCCCATGGGTTGTATACCCCTCTCCCCGTACCTACTAGCCCGTGGTTGGATATCTCAATGGACTTTGTTATGGGATTACCAAGGACTAGGGGGGGCCACGATAGCATCTTTGTTGTTGTGGATAGGTTCTCAAAGATGGCTCATTTCATTCCATGCAAGAAATGCGATGATGCCCAACATGTAGCTTCCTTGTTTGTTGAAAATGTTTTGAAGCTACATGGTGTGCCTCAAACTATAGTGAGTGATAGGGACACTAAGTTCCTAAGCCATTTTTGGCAAAGTTTATGGGGTGCTTTAGGCACCAAGCTCTTGTTCTCCACGTCCCACCACCCACAAACCGATGGGCAAACGGAAGTGGTAAACCGAACCTTGGGTGCTCTTCTTCGAGCCATGACCCGAGGTAAGGCCGGGACTTGGATTGATCGTCTACCTCTTATGGAGTTTGCCTACAATCGCACATTGCATAGCATGATAGGTATGACTCCATTCGAGTGTGTCTATGGATTTAACCCCTTGATTCCCCTTGATCTAACCCCTTTGCCAAGGGAAATGGTTGTTAATTTTGAGGGTAAAACTAGAGCCAAGGCTTTGATGGAGGTTCATGCCAAGGCGAAGAAGAACTTGGAGGAAGCCTATGCAAAGGTAGCCTCCAAGAAAAATAAGGGACGCAAGAAGGTGGAACTCAAGAAGGGTGACTATGTGTGGGTGCACTTCCGGAAAGAAAGGTTTCCAAATCTTAGAAAAGGGAAGTTAGCACCCCGTGGAGATGGCCCATTCCAAGTGCTCTCAAAGATAAACAACAACGCCTATGTGGTCGACTTGCCAAGTGAGTATCAAGTTTCTAATACTTTCAATGTTTGTGACTTGGTTCCTTTGGATGTAGGTGATGACGAGGTCGTGGGTGATGATGCTTCAATTTCGAGGACGAAATCTTCTCAAGAAGGGGAGGATGATAAGAACCAAACCCCCACAAGGAGACCATTCACTCGGAGCCAAGTCAAGGATGTCCAAGAGGTGCATTTATACTTGGAGAGAAGAGGACTTGAGGAAGGAAGCGAGTGGAAGCCATTCCGGGTGCTCAAACTAGGCCTCACGCCTAAGGAAGAAGATAGCCCAGCAGAGCCAGGCGCCCCGCCTGGCAAGCTCACTGCCTAAGGGGCTGAAAAGCACCCAGGCGCCCCGCCTGCCCAGGCGCCCCACCTGCCCAGGCTCCCCGCCTAGCTGAAGGCCAAGCCAGGCGCCCCGCCTAGTTGCCTGCAAACCCAGGCGCCCCACCTACAACCCAGGCGCCCCTCCCAGCTGTGAAGGCCTATGTTTCTTTTACCGTTTTGCCCTACGTGGCCTATTTTGTGAACCTTATTAGTAAGGGTATTTTAGTCATTGTGCAAGCTTGGGAAACACTATAAATAGCCAAGTCTAGCCTATTTACACTTAGTTTATGATAGTTGATGAATGTTGAACATTGAACATGAGCATGGCTCTTGGTTATTGAATGAAACCCTTTGATTTTGGACTTGTAGTTCTTCTAGCGGATCAAGATGAATACTTTTCCTCTCCGACCATTCTACTTGCGTGCTCGCGTTAGCTCGAGGGTAGTTGCATAGCGTAGGTGTTCTTGTCCTTCTCTCGGGGTGTAACGGAACAAGTTCTCCGTTGCTACTTGGTATTAGAGATCGAGTTACGTCTCGTTCTTATCTTTACTTTTTCCGCGTTTGATTCTTATCACTTCCTGACGAGTTTTTACTAGCTTTTAGGTGTATTTCCTATATTAGCCCTATTTGGCATTTTATGTATTAACCCAAGTTGAGTGCTTTTTAGACAATTCACTTAGGAGTGTGGAATAACTATAAAAGCCACACTTAGCCATTTTCATTACCTAATTAGCATTGAACATAGAATTGAGAGAAAGACATTGAGAGGCTTGGCCCTCGTGTTTGGAGCGTGATGCTCATGTATCCCTTACGACTTGGGAACCCGAGGATTGCATCCTCGCATGATTCCAGGATTTGGTTCAAGTTTCTCTTCTCCCATTTGAATTCAATCCACGTATGTGAGTTTAATTTGTTTCTTTCTTCTCATTTCTTGACTTCCTACTCCTGATTTCCTGTTATCCTTTTTATTTGCTTCCGCTCGTATAGATTATTTCTTCTGTGTAGTTTTCCCTACATCAGTGCATTAGGCGGTCCGCCTCTTTGAGATCAAGAGAGTTCTGAAATTTCTACTTTGCCAAATTTTGGCCATTTTCAAGTAGGCGATCCGCCCCTTTTACCAGACAGTGCGCTTCAGCCTGGGAGGTGTGGAGGAGGCTCAAAATAGTCCTGGGAAGCTCCTCCTTGGTGCCTAGCTGCTCCTCCTAAAGGGTGCTCAAGTTAATGATCTTTAATTTTCTACCGAACTCTCATCCGAAGCTCTTGGTCTTCCCTCTATTGTATCCTTCAATCTTGTCTCTTGATGGTTGGCGTCTTAGCTCGATTTGCCCCGCATCAAGACAACAAACACTTGCCTTCACAAATAAAGACACTCAACACAAGAACAAACAAAGTGATCAATAGGGAATGGAACATGCAAGATGAAATTGTCAAAGATACTATTACATCTAAGTTCATGATTATCACAAGGTAATGTTCCACCACTTATGAAACACCGTAGAAATGTTGTACCTGATGAGAAAGATGTTGATGTTCAAGAAGGGGAGATACCCAAGCTTGTTGATGACTATGATGGACATGAGCCACCTTATCCGAATAGAAGGCCAATCCAAGGAGGTCGTAGACCTCAAGTGGGGTATGTGGGTAGGAACTTGAGATGTGAGTATTATGGTTATGATGACTACTGTGGGGGCCAACGGGATCACAATCGTGGAGGTCGTGATAACAACTTGAATAGTGTGAAGATCACTAACCCATCCTCAAAAGGGACTAGTGATACGGAGATGTTCCTAGAGTGGACGTCTAATTGGAGAGAGACTTTGATACTAATGATATGTCAGATGAGAAGAAGGCTACCTATGTTCTTGCTTCATTTGAGGCCTATGCTTCAACTTTGTGGGGGTCGGTTTAGAGGTCTAGACGTGCATTTCGGTTGCATATTCGCATTACTTGGGAAGAGTTGAAGATTGTGATGAGTGACAAGTATGTGAGTCCCAAATATCGAAAAAAGCAACTCAAAAGGCTCTATTAATTGAAACAAGGCTTTAAGTCGGTTGATGAATACTTCAATGACTTTAAAAAGAACCGAATAGCCCTTGATATGGAACCAAAAGGTGAGGAGCAAGCCATTATTTCGGTTCAAGAATGGCTTACACCGAGAGATTTCTTCTCAATTGAGGTTGCATATTTTCCATTCACTCCAAGATGCATGCCATGCCGCCATTGAGGCCGAAAAGTGGATTTAGGAAGACAAGGCTTGATGTAGGAAATCAAACGCGGAAAGTAAAAAGGATAAGAACGAGACGTACAACGGAGAACTTGTTACGTTACACCCCGAGAGAAGGACAAGAACACCTACGCTATGCAACTACCCTCGAGCTAACGCGAGCACGCAAGTAGAATGGTCGGAGAGGAAAAATATTCATCTAGATTCACTAGAAGAACTACAAGTCCCAAATCAAAGGGTTTCATTCAATAACCAAGAGCCTTGCTCATGTTCAATATTCATTAATCATCAATAACTAGACTAAGTTCAAAATAGGCTTAGCATGGCTATTTATAGTGTTTGCCAAGCTTGCACAATGACTAAAATACCCTTACTAATAAGGTTTACAAAATAGCCCACGTAGGGCAAAACGGTAAAATAAACATAGGCCTTCACAGCTGGGAGGGGCGCCTGGAATCTGGGAGGGGCGCCTGGGATTGCTGTCAGCTAGGCGGGGCGCCTGGGTGGGGCGCCTGGCTAGGCGGTCCGCCTGTGCACTTTCAGCTCCTTAGGCTGTGAGCTTGCCAGGCGGGGCGCCTGGCTCTGCCGGGCTATCTTCTTCCTTAGGCGTGAGGCCTAGTTTGAGCACCCGGAATGGCTTCCACTCGCTTTCTTCCTCAAGTCCTCTCCTCTCCAAGTATAGATGCACCTCTTGGACATCCTTGGCTTGGCTCCGAGTGAATGGTCTCCTTGTGGTGGATTGCCCGGCATCATCCTCCCCTTCTTGAGAAGATTTCGTCCTCGAAATCGAAGCATCATCATCCACGACCCCTTCATTACCTACATCCAAAGGAACCAAGTCACAAACATTGAAAGTATTAGAAACTTGATACTCACTTGGCAAGTCGACCACATAGGCGTTGTTGTTTATCTTTGAGAGCACTTGGAATGGGCCATCTCCACGGGGTGCCAACTTTCCTTTCCTAAGGCTTGGAAACCTTTCTTTCCGGAAGTGCACCCACACATAGTCACCCTTCTTGAGTTCCACCTTCTTGCGTCCCTTGTTCTTCTTAGAGGCTACCTTTGCATAGGCTTCCTCCAAGTTCTTCTTCGCCTTAGCATGTATTTCCATCAATGCCTTGGCACTAGCTTTACCTTCAAAATTAATAACCATTTCCCTTGGCAAAGGGGTTAGATCAAGGGGAATCAAGGGGTTAAAACCATACACACACTCGAATGGAATCATACCAATCATCCGATGCATGGTTCGATTGTAGGCAAACTCCATAAGAGGTAGCTTATCTATCCAAGTCCCACCCTTACCTCGGGTCATGGCTCTAAGGAGAGCACCCAAGGTTCGGTTCACCACTTCGGTTTGCCCATCGGTTTGGGGGTGGTAGGACGTAGAAAACAAGAGTTTGGTGCCAAGGGCACCCCATAAACTCTTCCAAAAATGACTTAGGAACTTAGTGTCCCTATCACTCACTATGGTTTGAGGCACACCATGCAATTTCAAGATATTATCAATAAACAAGGTAGCAACATTTTGTGCATCATCACATTTACGACATGGAATGAAATGCGCCATTTTGGAGAACCTATCCACAACAACATAAATGCTATCATGGCCCCCCCTAGTCCTTGGTAATCTCATCACAAAATCCATCGAGATATTCAACCAGTGACTAGTAGGTACGGGGAGTGGGGTATACAACCCATGGGGGTTCGACTTTGACTTAGCAACCTTGCATTCAAGACAAGAGTTGCAAAGTCTCTCAACATGGGTCCCCATTTTTGGCCAATGGAATTGTTCCCGAAGGTTGGCCAAGGTTTTGTCCCTTCCAAAGTGACCCATGAGTCCTCTACAATGTGCCTCTTACACAAGCAATTCCCTCCATGAGGACTCGGGTATGCACAATTTACCATTCTTAAAGATATATCCATTAACCCATTGGTATTTCTCAACTCTCTCCCCCTTTTCTAGAGCTTCATGGATGCTCTTGAGCTTCGGGTCATGAGCATACATCAATTTAATGCTTTCAAAGCCCATAAGCTTAGAGGTGAGAGTGGTGGCTAAAGCGAACTTTCTAGAAAGCGCATCCGCCACAACATTGTCTTTCCCTTTTTTGTATTGGATAACATAGGGAAAAGACTCAATGAATTCAACCCACTTGGCATGTCTCTTATTGAGCTTCTCTTGGCCTCTTAGATGTTTGAGTGACTCATGGTCACTCTTGATCACAAACTCTCTAGGCCACAAGTAATGTTGCCAATGGGCAAGGGCTCTCACAAGGGCATACAACTCCTTGTCATATGTAGAATAGTTCAATGAGGCCCCTTTCAACTTTTCACTATAGTAGGCGATGGGTTTGCTACCTTGCATTAAAACACCACCAATTCCCACCCCCGAGGCATCACATTCAACCTCAAATGCCTTTCCGAAGTCGGGCAATTGCAATAGAGGGGCGGTACTCAACCTACTTTTCAACTCATGGAAGGCCTTCTCTTGAGGCTCTCCCCAAACAAAAGGTTGGTCTTTCTTCACCAATTCGGTGAGTGGGGCGGCAATGGAGCTAAAGTCTTTCACAAATCGTCTATAAAAGCTAGCAAGACCATGGAAGCTCCTCACTTGAGTCACGGTAGTAGGAGTAGGCCAATCACGTATGGCCTCTACCTTAGACTCATCCACCTCCACTCCTTGGGCACTCACAACAAACCCAAGGAAGACTACCTTCTCAACACCAAAGGCACACTTCTTAAAATTAGCATAGAGCTTTTCGGCTCTCAACTTTTCAAGCACTTGCCTAAGGTGATCAACATGGTCATCTATTGATTTGCTATAGATCAATATATCGTCAAAATAGACGACCACAAACTTGTTGATGAATGGCTTTAGAACATGGTTCATTAGCCTCATGAAAGTGCTAGGTGCATTGGAGAGCCCGAAGGGCATCACCAACCATTCATAGAGACCAAATTTGGTCTCGAATGCGGTTTTCCATTCATCACCCGGTTTCATCCGGATTTGATGGTAGCCGGACCTAAGGTCAATTTTGCTAAAAACACATGAACCACTCAATTCATCTAACATATCATCAAGTCGGGGAATATGATGACGGTACTTTACCGTTATTTTGTTCACGGCCCGACAATCAACGCACATCCTCTAAGTGCCGTCCTTTTTAGGAACAAGGATCACGGGTACTGCACAAGGACTCAAGCTCTCGATCACCAAGCCTTTAGTGAGCAATTCATCAACTTGCTTTTGTAATTCTCTTGTATCCTCCGGATTGCTCCTATAAGCCGGCTTGTTTTGGATTTGAGAGCCCGGAATAAAGTCGATTTTATGTTCAATACCTCTCAAGGGAGGTAAGCCTTCGGGCATCTCATCGGGGAACATGTCCCCAAAATCCTTCAAGACATTCTCAAACACACTAGGCAAAGGGTTGGAAGAAAAATCACAATTAGAGTTTAGCATCATACCTTTGTGCACTAGGCATAAGAGAAACTTGGTGCCATCATTTCCCTTTAAGATCTCGCCCGGTTGCATCATGGCACACATGCCTCCGGTAGATGAAGTAGGTGGGATTGCCACCATGCTTTTGGGCAATGGGCTAGTCTCAATGATTGACTTGGCCTTTGCTACCTCCCTCAACTCCCTCATCCGGTTGTAGTCATCACTCACTTGTTTGGGAGTTAGGGGCTTCAACACATATTTCTTTCCTTCATGTTGGAGCGTGTAACTGTTGACACGTCCATTGTGAACCACTTGCCGATCAAATTTCCAAGGTCTTCCAAAGAGAAGGTGGCAAGCTTGCATGGGCACAACGTCGAACATGTGTTCATCAACATAACTACCCATTCTAAACTTGATCATGGCTTGTTTCGTTACCTTAAGCTCTCCACATTCACTAAGCCATTGTAACCGGTATGGCTTGGGGTGTTTCACGGTTGGCAACTTCAATTGGGTTATAAGAGATTGGCCCACAACATTAGTGCAACTCCCGGAGTCAATGATCATAGAGCACACAACACCCTTAACACAACACCTAGCATGGAAAAGGTTTTCCCTTTGCAAGGTTTCGCCATCCTCCACAACCATAGCTCCTAAGCTCCTCCTCACTACTAGGAAAGTATGAGGCTCCTCATCCTCCACCGTGTCATCTTGTTCATCCTCCTCTACTCCCTCATGTTCCACTACTCCCTCATCTTCCTCCGGCTCACTCTCTTGCTCATAAGCATGTTCACCAACAACAACCATGGTCCTTTTTGTAGGACACTCCTTAGCAAAGTGTCCATACCCCTTGCATTTGTGACATTGAATGGAAGAAGAAGTAGGAGCATTCAATTGAGTTTTAGAATTACCTCCAACATTGGGTGTATACTTCTCAAACGGCTTCTTCACATCTTTGCTTGCATTCACTCCACTAGGGCCACTTGCACTTGTGAATCTTGCATTGGGAGTAGGATTTTTCCAATCCTTTGGCTTGCTCATGGAAGTAGAAGTGTTGCTTTTGTAACGGGTGGACTTTTCCTTATCAAGCCATTGCTCGGCTCGAATAGCGGCATCAAGGACTTCTTGAAGTGAAAGATAAGAATACAATCTCAATTGGGAAGCAATACCATAGCTCAAACCATTCATGAAACGAATCACGGCTTGCTCCTCATCTTCGCTGTCCATATCCAAGGCCATTCGAGTTCTTTCAAACTCATCAAAATATTCATGTACCGTCTTGACACCTTGTTTCAACTCATAAAGTTTCTTGAGTTGCTCTTGACGATATCTAGGAGTGATGTACTTGATACTCATGATACCCTTCAAGTCATTCCAACCCACAATCATAGGAATTCCCGCTCTCCTTCTTGATCTCTTGATGGATTCCCACCAAGTAGATGCATATGATTCAAAAGAGGAAATAGCATAGGTGCCCTTCTTCTCATCGGTCATGTCATTTGTGTCAAACAACCTTTCTATTTGTAGCACCCATTCAATGTAAGCCTCCGGATCACAATTCCCTTTAAAGGTTGGAAGGCTAAGCTTCACACTATTGAGGTTGGTGCTGTCACGACCCCCACGGAAAGGCTTCGGTTGGCCCCCATAGTGATCTTCATTCACACCATACTCCCTTCTCGCATTCCCACCAACAAATCCCATAGGTGGCCCTCGACCTCGGCCCCTACCTCTATCCACATTTCGACCCCAATTCATAGCTCGCCTTGGTTGAAAGTGATCATCAAACCCATACAAATCGTCACCATAATCAACTTCCTCCCCTTCTTGAGCCTCATCAACTTGCTCAAGAGGTTGCACATTTCGGACGGGTCTTGGTAGTGGAATGTTTCTTCGGGGATTATCCAAGATACGGGGAATGCCCGTTCGTTCAATTCTCTCTCGATCCTCCTTCACCCGTTTTTGATTGAGCAATTCAACAACTTGCTCCGGGGTAAAGGTAGGGCTACTTGAGCCTTCACCGGCCTCAATTTGGACACTCGGGGTCCCCTTTTCAATTGGGACACTCGGGGTCCCATGGTCACCTTGGGTGCTTGAGGCACCCTTTTCAAGTGACTCAATCCTTTGAGTCATGACATCCATCTTGGCAAGAAGGCTAGCCAAGGCCTCCTTTATGAAATCTTGACCTTCGTTGGCCATTGTACCTACAAAGAAAAGAAACAAGAGTTAGTTAAAACACCTCACTCGCTCCCTCACTTGTGTTCACTCGGATCACTCTTTTGGGTGGCGGTGGATATTTCACTCAACTTGTAGTTCCAAAGCTTCACGTAGATGATTAGCAACTCCTCAACTCAACTAAACTATTCACGAATCACGCACACTCCGGGGTGAGTGGAGGTAATGGGACTCGATGAACGCTAGGCACTTTGAAGTGAGGACGTGAGTTAAATGGTTCTACGCTTTTCCTTAGAAGTCTACTCTCCTTGCTAGGCACGAATTCACCTAAGAGCAATTAAAGGGTTAGCACTATTCAAGTAGATCGGTTACTCAAAGTAGTACTAACTAGATGTTATGTTATCAAACAAAGGGAAGTACCTACGAAAATCTACCCGAAACAATACGTTCAGCACTCAGAAGGGGCGCCTGAAACTCAGGTGGGGCGCCTAACTGTGCAGGCAATCAGGCGGGGCGCCTGGGACCTAGGCGGGGCGCCTGAGGTCTTAGGCAGTAGCCAAGTCAGGCGGGGCGCCTGGCTTAGGCGGGGTGCCTGGGCCTGGGACAGTTTCAACACGTTCCAAACTTGTTCCAAGTCGATTTCCAAGCTCAAAATCCAATGTTTTCAACTTGTTTTCACAATCCAATGATACCCAAAGTTGTTTTTGATCTTCCTTAACAAAACCCAATCAAATTTTCAATCAAGCAATCAATCAAATCAGGATTTCAAGTCAAGAACTTCAAGAACACAAGGGTTTATCAAAAGGGTTTCAACAAGGATTGTGATTCATCATACTTGGTGTTATACATGTTCAAATCCCATAAAATTGGTACCGAATTGTTTGTTTTTCAATGAAGATCAATCCCCAATAACAAGTTTTCAATCAAGCATCAATCCAACCCAAGAATCAAGCCAAAATCATCAAGAACAAGATTTATCAAGGGTTTAAGGGTTGTTGGGGTTTCAATTTTTCAAACTTCACCAATCCAAACAAATTTGATACCTAAGCAACGAGAATTCAATCACGATCAAGAATCCATAACACCCATATCACAAATCATCCAAACCAACAAGTTACACCAAATTTTAGATTTTCAATTTTTTCAATTTTTTTGTAATTTTCTCCTTTCTAATATCTTCAACAACAAGAAAGCTAAAAGAGGATACTAGGCACGAAGAACCAAGGGTCGGGGGTTTGTAGAAATAAAACCCGAGCCTTGCTCTGATACCAAATGATGTAGGAAATCAAACGCGGAAAGTAAAAAGGATAAGAACGAGACGTAACTCGATCTCTAATCCCAAGTAGCAACGGAGAACTTGTTTCGTTACACCCCGAGAGAAGGACAAGAACACCTACGCTATGCAACTACCCTCGAGCTAACGCGAGCACGCAAGTAGAATGGTCGGAGAGGAAAAGTATTCATCTAGATTCACTAGAAGAACTACAAGTCCCAAATCAAAGGGTTTCATTCAATAACCAAGAGCCTTGCTCGTGTTCAATATTCATTAATCATCAATAACTAGACTAAGTACAAAATAGGCTTAGCATGGCTATATATAGTGTTTGCCAAGCTTGCACAATGACTAAAATACCCTTACTAATAAGGTTTACAAAATAGGCCACGTAGGGCAAAACAGTAAAATAAACATAGGCCTTCGCAGCTGGGAGGGGCGCCTGGAATCTGGGAGGGGCGCCTGGGATTACTGTCAGCTAGGCGGGGCGCCTGGCATCAGGCGGGGCGCCTGGGTGGGGTGCCTGGCTAGGCGGTCCGCCTGTGCACTTTCAGCTCCTTAGGCAGTGAGCTTGCCAGGCGGGGCGCCTGGCTCTGCCGGGCTATCTTCTTCCTTAGGCGTGAGGCCTAGTTTGAGCACCCGGAATGGCTTCCACTCGCTTCCTTCCTCAAGTCCTCTCCTCTCCAAGTATAAATGCACCTCTTGGACATCCTTGGCTTGGCTCCGAGTGAATGGTCTCCTTGTGGTGGATTGCCCGGCATCAAGGCTACTCGCTGAGAAGTGCTACTTCTACTCCCCTGAGCAGACCTAACGATTGGAAGTGTCCAAGTGCTGGTGGTGCTAGTGGAAGCCGAGAGGGGGAGAAGCCTTTTGAGAAGGGAACACCAAGGAGTGACTTCAAGGATGGAGATGACTCCAAGACACAATTAAATACTCCTAGTGCTTCTTCTTTTCATTGCCATAAGTGTAAGGGATATTTGCACTCTGTTAAAGATTTTGCCCCACCCGTAAAAAATTGATAATCATGGATGATGGGTTGGTGTATGAGCAAGAAAGTGAGCCCGAAGATGAGGGAGTTGAGGGGGATGAGCGAGTTGAGGGTGAAGAGGACACGATAGAAGGTGATGATCCTTACATATTTCTTGTAGTACGAAGGACTTTTAGTGCCATGAGTGTTGACAAGGAGGAGGATGTATAAAAGGAAAAGTTGTTCAATGCTAGATGTTGAGTGAAGGGGAAACTGAGCTCAATGATTATTTATTCGGGTAGTAGTGCTATTGTGGTAAGCCAATCTTTGGTGTCATAATTGAAATTTCCTACACTTAAACATCCACATCCATACCATTTGCAATGGTTGAGTGAGTGTGGGGAGTTGAAGGTAGTGAAGCAAGTATTGATAAAGTTCAAGACTGGAAACTACCAAGATGAACTCATGTTTGATGTTGTGCCAATGCAAGTTTTCCATCTCTTGTTTGGTAGGCCTTTGATGTAGGAAATCAAACGCGGAAAGTAAAAGATAAAGAACGAGACGTAACTCGATCTCTAATCCCAAGTAGCAACGGAGAACTTGTTCCGTTACACCCCGAGAGAAGGACAAGAACACCTACGCTATGCAACTACCCTCGAGCTAACGCGAGCACGCAAGTAGAATGGTCGGAGAGGAAAAGTATTCATCTAGATCCGCTAGAAGAACTACAAGTCCCAAAACAAAGGGTTTCATTCATTCAATAACCAAGAGCCTTGCTCATGTTCAACATTCATTAATCATCAATAATAAGCTAAGTGTAAAATAAGCTAGGCTTGGGTATTTATAGTGTTTCCCAAGCTTACACAAAGACTTGACTACCCTTACTAATAAGGTTCAACAAATAAGCCACGTAGGGCAAAATAGTAAAAGAAACATAAGTTCAGCAGCTAGGAGGGGCGCCTGGGGCTGGGAGGGGCGCCTGGATCATGCTGAAGCTAGGCTGGGCGCCTGGAGCTAGGCGGGGCGCCTGGCTTGGCCTTCAGCTAGGCTGGGCGCCTGAAGCTAGGCGGGGCGCCTGGCTTGGCCTTCAGCTAGGCTGGGCGCCTAGCCAGGTGGGGCGCCTGGTGCTTTGCTGGGCCTTAGGCAGTGAGCTCCCTAGGCGGGGCGCCTGGGGTAGGCGGGGCGCCTAGCTCTGCTGGGCTCTCTTCTTCCTTAGGCGTGAGGCCTAGTTTGAGCACCCGGAACGGCTTCCAATCGCTTCCTTCTTCAAGGCCCTTCCTCACCAAGTGTAAATGCGCTTCTTGGACATCCTTGGCTTGGCTCCGAGTGAATGGTCTCCTCGTGGTGGATTGCCCGGCATCATCCTCCCCTTCTTGAGAAGATTTCGTCCTCGAAATCGAGGCATCATCATCCACGACCCCTTCATTACCTACATCCAAAGGAACCAAGTCACAAACATTGAAAGTATTAGAAACTTGATACTCACTTGGCAAGTCGATCACGTAGGCGTTGTTGTTTATCTTTGCTCTAGCTTTACCTTCAAGATTAACAACCATTTCCCTTGGCAAAGGGGTTAGATCAAGGGGAATCAAGGGGTTAAAACCATAAACACACTCGAATGGAGTCATGCCAATCATTCTATGCACGGTTCGATTGTAGGCAAACTCCATAAGAGGTAGCTTGTCTATCCAAGTCCCACCCTTACCTCGGGTCATGGCTCTAAGAAGAGCACCCAAGGTTCGGTTCACCACTTCGGTTTGCCCATCGTTTTGGGGGTGGTGGGACGAAGAAAACAAGAGTTTGGTGCCAAGGGTACCCCATAAACTCCTCCAAAAATGACTTAGGAACTTAGTGTCCCTATCACTCACTATGGTTTGAGGCACACCATGCAATTTCAAGATATTATCAATAAACAAGGTAGCAACATGTTGTGCATCATCACATTTACGACATGGAATGAAATGCGCCATTTTGGAGAACCTATCCACGACAACATAAATGCTATCATGGCCCCCCCTAGTCCTTGGTAATCCCATCACAAAATCCATCGAGATATCCAACCATGGACTAGTAGGTACGGGGAGTGGGGTATACAAACCATGGGGGTTCGACTTGGACTTCGCAACCTTGCATTCAAGACAAGAGTTGCAAAGTTTCTCAACATGGGTCCCCATTTTTGGCCAATGGAATTGTTCCCGAAGGATGGCCAAGGTCTTGTCCCGACCAAAATGACCCATGAGTCCTCCATAATGTGCCTCTCGCACAAGCAATTCCCTCCATGAGGACTCGGGTATGCACACTTTACCATTCTTAAAGATATATCCATTAACCCATTGGTATTTCTCAACTCTCTCCCCCTTCTCTAGAGCGTCAAGGACACTCTTTAGCTTTGGGTCATGAGCATACATCAATTTAATGCTCTCAAACCCCATGAGCTTAGAGGTGAGAATGGTGGCTAGAGCAAACTTTCTCGAAAGCGCATCCGCCACCACATTGTCCTTCCCTTTCTTATATTGAATCACATAGGGAAATGACTCAATGAATTCAACCCACTTGGCATGCCTCTTATTGAGCTTTTCTTGGCCTCTCAAATGCTTGAGTGACTCATGGTCACTCTTGATTACAAACTCACGAGGCCAAAGATAGTGTTGCCAATGGGCAAGGGCTCTCACAAGGGCATACAACTCCTTGTCATATGTAGAATAGTTCAAGGAGGCCCCTTTCAATTTCTCACTAAAGTAGGCGATGGGTTTGCTATCTTGCATTAAAACACCACCGATTCCCACCCCCGAGGCATCACATTCGACCTCAAATGCCTTTCCGAAGTCGGGCAATTGCAATAGAGGGGCGGTACTCAACCTACTTTTCAATTCATGGAAGGCCTTCTCTTGAGGCTCTCCCCAAACAAACGGTTGGTCTTTCTTCACCAATTCGGTGAGTGGAGCGGCAATGGAGCTAAAGTCCCTCACAAATCGCCTATAAAAGCTTGCGAGACCATGAAAGCTCCTCACTTGAGTCACGGTAGTAGGAGTAGGCCAATCACGTATGGCCTCTACCTTAGACTCATCCACCTCCACTCCTCGGGCACTCACAACAAACCCAAGGAAGACAACCTTATCCACACCAAAGGCACACTTTTTGAAATTAGCATAGAGCTTTTCGGCTCTAAAAAGCATCAAGCACTTGCCTAAGGTGGTCAACATGTTCATCCATTGTCTTACTATAGATCAAGATATCATCAAAATAGACAACAACAAACTTGTTGATAAAAGACTTCAAAACATGATTCATGAGTCGCATGAAAGTGCTAGGTGCGTTGGAAAGCCCGAAGGGCATTACCAACCATTCATAGAGACCGAATTTGGTCTTGAATGCGGTTTTCCATTCATCCCCGGGTTTCATCCGGATTTGATGGTAACCGGACCTAAGGTCGATTTTGGAAAAGACACACGACCCACTCAATTCATCCAACATATCATCAAGCCGTGGAATAGGGTGACGGTACTTGACCGTTATCTTATTCACGGCTCGGCAATCTACGCACATTCTCCAAGTGTCGTCTTTCTTTGGGACAAGAATGACCGGTACGGCACAAGGACTCAAACTCTCCCTTACCAAGCCTTTGGAAAGCAAGTCATCAACTTGTTTTTGCAACTCCCTTGTATCCTCGGGATTGCTTCTATAGGCCGGCTTGTTCGGGATTTGAGAGCCCGGAATAAAGTCAATTTGATGTTCAATTCCTCTCAAGGGAGGTAAGCCATCGGGCATCTCATCCGGGAACATGTCCCCAAAGTTTTCCAAGACATTTTTCAAAGCACTAGGCATAGGGCTAGAAGAAAAATCACAGTTAGAGTTAAGGATCATACCTTTGTGCACTAGGCATAGGAGAAATTTGGTGCCATCATTACCTTTCAAGAGCTCGCCCGGTTGCATCATGGCACACATGCCACCGGTAGATGAAGTAGGTGGGATTGCCACCATGTTTTTGGACAAAGGGCTAGTCTCAATGAGTGACTTAGCCTTTGCCACCTCCCTCAACTCCTTCATTTTCTTGTAGTCATCACTTACTTGCTTAGGAGTGAGAGGTTTAAGCACAAATCTCTTCCCTTCATGTTTGACCGTGTAAGTGTTGACACGACCTCATGCACCACTTGCCTATCGAATTGCCATGGCCTCCCTAAGAGTAGGTGGCATGCTTGCATAGGCACAACGTCAAACAAATGCTCATCCACATAACTACCCATTCTAAACTTGATCATGGCTTGTTTCATCACCTTAAGCTCTCCACATTCACTAAGCCATTGTAACCGGTAAGGTTTAGGATGCTTCATGGTAGTTAACTTCAATTGAGCCACTAGTGATTGACTCACTACATTTGCACAACTTCCGGAATCAATTATCATAGAGCAAACAACATCTTTGACCCGGCACCTAGCATGGAAAAGATTTTCCCTTTGCAAGGTTTCACTATCTTCCACAATCATAGCTCCTAGGCTCCTTCTCACAACCAAGAAAGTATGAGGATCCTCCTCCTCCATCGTATCATCAAGCAAATCATTCTCCTCTACTCCCTCATCTCCCTCTACTCCCTCTACTCCCTCATCTTCCGACTCACTCTCCTTCTCATACGCATCATTACCAACAACAATCATGGTCCTCTTTGTAGGACATTCCCTAGCAAAGTGACCATACCCCTTGCACTTGTGGCATTGTATTGAAGAAGAAGTAGGAGCATGTAATTGAGCTTTAGAGTTACCTCCCACATTAGGTGTGTTCTTCTCAAACGGCTTTTTCACATCCTTGGTAGCATTTGCACCACTTGTTCCACTTGCACTTGGGAACCTTGCATTTGTGGTAGGAGGCTTCCAATCCTTTGGTTTGCTTGTTGGGGTAGTAGTGCTACTCTTGTAGCGAAGGGATTTCTCCTCCTTGAGCCATTTCTCGGCCTCAACCGCATCTTCACATAGCTTGTAATGATCATCATACTTGTGGAACTTCAATTGTGAAGCTATGTCTCGGTTCAAGCCCCCTTTGAAATGGATCATGGCCGTCTCATTGTCTTCATCATCTATGTCAAGGATCATTCGGATTTGCTCAAATTCATTGAAATATTCACCAACCGATTTGTAACCTTGCTTCAAATCATATAGACGCCTTTGTTGTTCAACCCGGTATTGGTTAGTCAAGTACTTCTCATCCATCACACGGATCAACTCTTCCCAAGTAAGATTAATAGCCATACCCGCCCTTCTTCTATTTCTCTTCACCGACTCCCACCAAGTAGAAGCAAAAGATTCAAAGGAGGATATTGCATACTTGGTTTTCTTCACATCGGGCATATCATTGGTGTCAAAGATACGCTCCATAGCCAATTTCCAACCAATATATTCCACCGGGTCACTACTTCCTTTGAAAGAAGGAATAGTGAGCTTCACACTATTAAGGTTGTTGTTGTTGTCACGACCCCCTTGGAATGGCTCCGGTTGGCCTCCATGGTGATCATCATAAGCAACATAGTCCTTTCTAGCATTCCTCCCTCCATATCCTAAGGGTGGCCCTCGACCTCGGCCTCTACCCCGATCCACATTTCGACCCCAATTCATAGCTCGCCTTGGTTGAAAGTGATCATCAAACCCATACACATTGTCACCATAATCAACTTCCTCCCCTTCTTGAGCCTCAACAACTTGCTCAAGAGGTTGCACATTTCGGACGGGTCTTGGTAGTGGAAAGTTTCTTGGAGGATTGTCCAAGATACGGGGAATGCCCGTTCGTTCAAGTCTCTCTCGATCCTCCTTTACCCGTTGTTGATTGAGCAATTCAACAACTTGCTCCGGGGTAAAGGTAGGGCTACTTGAGCCTTCACCGGTCTCAATTTGGACACTCGGGGTCCCCTTTTCAATTGGGAAACTCGGGGTCCCATGTTCTCCTTGAGTACTCGAAGCTCCCTTTTCAAGAGAATCAATCCTTTGGTTCATGAGGTCCATCTTGGCAAGAAGATTAGCGAAGGCCTCCTTAATGAAATCTTGACCCTCGTTGGCCATTGTACCTACAAAGAAAGAAACAAGAGTTAATTAAAACACCTCACTCACTCCCTCACTTGTGTTCACTCGGATCACTCTTTTGGGTGGCGGTGGATATTTCACTCAACTTGTAATTCCAAAGCTTCACGTAGATGATTAGCAACTCCTCAACTCAACTAAACTATTCACGAGTCACGCGCACTCCGGGGTGAGTGGAGATAATGGGACTCAATGAACGCTAGGCACTTTGAAGTGAAGGACTTGAGTTAAAAGATTCTACGCTTTTCCTTAGAATTCTACTCTCCTTGCTAGGCACGAATCACTTAAGAGCAATCAAAGGGTTAGCACTATTCAAGTAGATCGGTTACTCAAATTAGTACTAACTAGATGTTATGTTATCAAACAAAGGGAAATACCTACGAAAATCTACCCGAAACAATGCGTTCAGCACTCAGGAGGGGCGCCTGAAACTCAGGTGGGGCGCCTAGATTGTGCTGTGTTCCAGGCGGGGCGCCTGGGTCTAGGCGGGGCGCCTGGGACTTAGGCAGTAGCCAGGTCAGGCGGGGGCGCCTGGCTTAGGCGGGGCGCCTAGCCTGAAGCTTTTTCCAACTCGTTCCAAACTCGTTTCAAGTCGATTTTCAAGCCTCAAATCCGATGTTTTCAACTTGTTTTCACAATCCAAAGATACCCAAAGTTGTGTTTGATCTTCCTTAACAAAACCCAATCAAATTTCCAATCAAACAATCAATCAAATCAAGGTTCAATCTCAAGAACTCAAGAACACAAGGGTTTAACAAAAGGGTTTCAACAAGGATTGTGATTCATCAAAGAAGGTGTTATACATGTTCAAATCCCACAAAATTGGTACCGAATTGTTTGTATTTCAATGAAGATCAATCCCCAATAACAAGTTTTCAATCAAACATCAATCCAACCCAAGAATCAAGCCAAAATTCGTCAAGAACAAGTTCTTCAAGGGTTTAAGGGGTTTTGGGGTTTCAATTTTTCAAACTTCACCAATTCCAACAATTTTGGTACCCAAGTAACGGGAAATCAATCACGATCAAGAATCCACAACACCCATATCACAAATCATCCAAATCAACAAGTTACACCAAATTTTTGTATTTTTCAATTTTTCAATTTTTTTGCAATTTTCTCCTTTCTAATAACTTCAACAACAAGAAAACTAAAAGAAGATACGAGGCACGAAGAATCAAGGGTCGGGGGTTTGTAGAAACAAAACCCGAGCCTTGCTCTGATACCAAATGATGTAGGAAATCAAACGCGAAAAGTAAAAGATAAAGAACGAGACGTAACTCGATCTCTAATCCCAAGTAGCAACGGAGAACTTGTTCCGTTACACCCCGAGAGAAGGACAAGAACACCTACGCTATGCAACTACCCTCGAGCTAACGCGAACACGCAAGTAGAATGGTCGGAGAGGAAAAGTATTCATCTAGATCCGCTAGAAGAACTACAAGTCCCAAAACAAAGGGTTTCATTCATTCAATAACCAAGAGCCTTGCTCATGTTCAACATTCATTAATCATCAATAATAAGCTAAGTGTAAAATAAGCTAGGCTTGGGTATTTATAGTGTTTCCCAAGCTTACACAAAGACTTGACTACCCTTACTAATAAGGTTCAACAAATAAGCCACGTAGGGCAAAATAGTAAAAGAAACATAAGTTCAGCAGCTAGGAGGGGCGCCTGGGGCTGGGAGGGGCGCCTGGATCATGTTGAAGCTAGGCTGGGCGCCTGGAGCTAGGCGGGGCACCTGGCTTGGCCTTCAGCTAGGCTGGGCGCTTGAAGCTAGGCGGGGCGCCTGGCTTGGCCTTCAGCTAGGCTGGGCGCCTAGCCAGGTGGGGCGCCTGGTGCTTTGCTGGGCCTTAGGCAGTGAGCTCCCTAGGCGGGGCGCCTGGGGTAGGTGGGGCGCCTAGCTTTGCTGGGCTCTCTTCTTCCTTAGGCGTGAGGCCTAGTTTGAGCACCCGGAACGGCTTCCAATCGCTTCCTTCTTCAAGGCCCTTCCTCACCAAGTGTAAATGCGCTTTTTGGACATCCTTGGCTTGGCTCCGAGTGAATGGTCTCCTCGTGGTGGATTGCCCGGCATCAGCCTTGGTCTTGGACTTGGCCTTTTCAAAGGTAGCATCCAAGAAAAACAAGGGAAGAAAGAAGGTGGAACCTAAGAAAGGTGATTGGGCATGAGTGCACGTCTGCAAAAAGAGGTTTCCAAGCCGTAGAAAGGGAAGTTGGCACAGAGAGGAGATGGACAATTTTAGGTGCTATCAATGATCAGCAACAATGCCTACGTGATTGATTGGCCCGATGAGTATAATGTTTCTAGCACATCCAATATTTCTAACTTGACTTTTTGTGGTGTAGGCGATGATGCCTTGGAGTATGACGCCTTGATTTCGAGGATAAAATCTTTTCAACAATGAGAGAATGATGCTGACCAAACTACCACAAGACCATTCACTCGGAGTTAAGCTAAAGAGATTCAAGATGCTCACCTACACTTGGCTTGGAAGTGCTTTAAAGAAGTAGGCTTCGGGAGAGATTTGAAGATTGTCCGAGTGAGCACACCTTTGGCTAGACCACCTAGGCACCAAGGAGCAATGCCTCAGCCTATTTTAAGAACTTCTCCAACTGCTCCAGGAGGAGGTGGACCGCCTCAAGGGGTGGGAATATCGCCAACCCCCACCTTTGTTCCCAATTTAGCTAAGTACTAGAATTTAAGCTCTTTGGACGTTCCCCCAGGTGGACCGCGTATGCAGACAGGCAGATTGCCTCTATAGTTAACTTCTCTCTGAAGGTTCTGAGGTGGGGCGCCTCAATCCTGAGACGAGGCATTTGATACAGCCCAAACACGTGCTGATCAAGTGTTCAATCCACCGAGGCCGAAGACACGAAGCAAAGCCAAGCTGTTTCACGATGTCCACATTCAATTGGCTTGGTCGGGAGAAAGCAACCACTCCGAAGCTCAGTGGCCAACTCAAGAAATGAAGGCTTCGTCTATAAGCTTGAGCTCGAAGAAGGGAGCGACGGAACCCAAACCGAACACTCAACATCGTAAACAAACAAAAAATCGAAGAAAAAGTGACTGATGTCAGATTAAGCCGAGTCAAGTGCACCAAAGTCAAGAGCTCGAGCTGAAGTGTTCGAATTTCAAGTGTTTGGTTGAAGGAGTGACCAAACACTCAGTTATCCAGCCCTGCATGGCTTACTCCTATTGGTCGCCTGTGACCATTTATTGTTTTATCCCTAGAGTAGTCTATATAAACTCATTACATGTCATTGTAAACTATCAGTTTTTGATGAATATTGATATAGTAATTGCTATTTGAGTGTCTCTGATGGAGCCCGAACCCCGACGCGGGATTTTCAAAGAACTTGTGTCATTCGGTATTATCGTTTAAACATTTTCTTCTTGGTCATTCAATTTGCAAGAAGCATCGTTCTTCTTGAGGATTGTTGCTTAGTGTAGGTGATTTTTTCCTCCGTTTCGATCGAGCTTGAGATCAGTTCTTCAAAGTTCCTTTGAATCGAAGAAAGATTAGTCTTGCTTCTATCTTTACTTTTTTATTGTTTCCGCATTTCATCATGTTAAGCTTAACTTCTGTTTGGCTTGCACCATCTTGGTATCAGAGCAAGGTTTGAGCTTGTTCTTGCAACTCAAATCCTGTTCGTTTATTTCGTGCGTTTGTCTTTCAGTTTCAGCTTTCTTCCTTGTTTTTGATTGTTACTGTGGTGTTTTGTTATTACAAAAAAAAAAAAATGTAGAAAAGAAAAATTCAAATATTTTCGCTTGAATGTTTGTTGTTCGATTCAAATAACCATTGATTCTTGTTCACCATCATATGCTGGTTCCAACGAGCACCTGTCGTACCCGATTATCGACTAGGGTTTCTTGAAGATTTTTTCGGACTGTTATTGACATGGTGTTGTTATTACAAACCCCGATCGTGTTTTGGTGGTTGTTATCGAACACTGGTGGTTGTGACTTGATTTGGGTTGAGTTTCGAGCTAAAAATTGAAGTTCTAGTGTCTGAACCACTATCTGTACGCCGGAAAATTGTTACATTGTAACAGTGTACGGACGAAGTAAGTTGTGTTCTTAGCTCGAACTTCTGGAATTGATTTCCTCTGCGTTAATGTTACCGGAGTGAAAAGCAACCCAAAGTTTGTTGAAATCTTGTTCAGTGAACGAAGTTAAATTGTCCGTACACCGGAGTGAAAGGTATACTGTTCCATTAAAGAAGAAAGGGGTAAAGTGTAAAGATCAAAACCCCAGGTGAAAAATTTTGTCGGCTTGAAAAGGGAAATTGGATAAGGATAAACCCTATCCGCACCAAGGAGGGACCACTTTTGTCCGATACAAGAGTTGGTGTGTTCGAAGGATTCCGAAGGAGGAATCGAAGGGTAGAATCTCCTAGGGTTTCACGTTTCTTGTGTTCGAGAATTCACGATAGTGGATCTCTAGAGTAATCTCTTCTACTCGAGGTTGTACTATCGAATTTGAGCTTATAGGATATCGTGTGTGGGGTGACCGAAGCCTAAATCTCGAAGATAAATTCTTTGACTCCCAAGCGCAGAGTATATAGCGTATGTTTCATAGAGTCATATCAATTCACTCTTCCCGAAGGAGACAGTGTAACTTGTCAAATTCGAAGGAACTAAGAGAAGTTGATCAATCGAGGAAGCCATTGGCTACAAGTTCTTAAGTGACCAAAACTAAACCAATAAATTGAGTGTACCCGAGCACCACCCATAAAAGGTGAGTGAGTATGTGCGGTGATTTCTAACCTTAACATTTTCATTGGTCTTTGATTTGTGCAGGTACCATGGCTGGGAATGGAGGCGAAGGAAAAGTCATTGAGAAGTCCAAGGTGTCGTTAGCCGATCTCATGGCTGCAATACAAGGCATTAGTGTTGAGGTAAGATGAGTGAGTGCTCGAGTAGCTAGCCTCAAACAAGGCAGTGTGTCCGTTGCCATGCATGGGTCCGGCGCTGGAACTAGCAACTCCACTCCGCTGAAACCTGAGAAATTTGCTGAGCTCGTTCGACAGCAACGGTTGAAGGACGAGTCTGTTCGAAATGAAGCTATGGGAAATCCCCAAGCTGCATAACACTTGGGCAATCCCCAAGTACAACAACAAAATTGGGGCAATCCCCAAGCTGGTTATCAACACTTGGGCATTCCCCGAGGTGATAGAATGCTACTTCCAATGGCCCGAAGGCAAGTTGTGGTCGTTGATGAAGGGGTCGATGAAGGAGAATTTCCCAAAGGAGAACATGAGTATGAGCCACCGTTCGTTCAACGAAGGCAGGCTCAACGAGGTCGTGGAAATTTCCGAGGCGCAAATGTTGATCGAAATATTCAGCGTGAGGCTGATGACTATTATGATGAGTATCCGGAACCGATCCGAGGTGCTCGAGATTCAAACTTGAACAATGTCAAGATCTCTATTCCACCATTTAGAGGCACTAGTGATCCAGACCAATATCTTGATTGGAAGCTTAAATTGGAGCGAATCTTTGAAACCAATGAGATTGAAGAGAGAAAAGCGGCACATGCTATTGCTTCGTTCGAGGCATATGCATCAACATGGTGGGAGGCTGAAAAATAGTTGAGACAAAGGATTGCTTATCCCGAGGTCACCACATGGACGCAGTTGAAGAGAGTAATGGATGCTAAGTATGTGAATCCCAAAAATCGGCAGGAATAACTTCGAAAGCTTTTCGAATTGAAACAAGGATCCAAATTAGTTGAAGAATATCATGATGAGTTCGAAAGGATTCGATTGGCCCTTGATATGGAGGAAGAGGATGAACAAGCCATCATTCGGTTCAAAAATGGCTTGGCTCGAGATGTGTCATCTCAATTGAGGCTGCATGTGTATCAAACTTTGGAAGATGTATCTCATGCTGCCACCGAAGCTGAGAAATAGATAAAGGACGACAAAGCAAACCGGTATCGAGGAGTTACTACTTCCACTCCCTTGAACCGAGGTAAAGAATGGAAGAGTCCAAATCCAACAAGTTCCAACACTGTTCGGGAGCCGAAGAAACCCTTCGAGAGAGGAATGGCCGTTAACCAACCAAGAGAAGTTGGAGGAAACGTTTAACTTAATTCTCCCAGTGCTGCAAGTATTCAGTGCCACAAATATAGAGGTTATGGTCACATTGCAAAAGAGTGACCAACTCGCAAAGTCATGCTAATGCTTGATGATGGAACCATTCAAGAGCAAGCGAGTGACACGGAGGAGGAAAATTTTGAGGAGACTGACCGAGCTTAAGATGAAGATTGTCGTGAAGCTACCGAAGCTGATCATCCGGAAATGTTTCTTGTAGTTTGAAGGAATTTGAGCTGCATGACTCTTGAAGAAGAGGACAACCAAAGAGAAAACCTTTTCCATGCTCGATGTCGAGTAAGGGGGAAAGTTTGTTTGATGATAATTGATTCGGGTAGTTGTGCGATTGTGGTGAGCAAAACCTTGGTTTCACAATTGGGACTACCTTCCTTAAACCATCCCCATCCTTACAGATTGCAATGGTTAAATGAGTGTGGAGAATTGAAGGTTGTCAAATAAGTGTGGATCAAGTTCAAAGTTGGAGAATATCAAGATGAGATGATGTTCGATATGGTACCGATGCAACTTGTCATATGCTATTGGGTCTACCATGGCAGTATGATCGGTCGGTTGTTCATAATGGAAGATCCAACACTTACACTGCTAAGATCGAAGGGAGGAATTTCATACTCAAACCCTTTTCTCCGTAACAAGTCAGCGAAGACTATAAACGGATGAAAGAATTGAAAGAAGCGGCCAAAGCTAAGCTCCCGATGGGAACACAAATGGTGGCCGAAGATGAAAAAATCACTGCCCAAGGTCAAGAATATTTGTGCATTCATGCAACCTGGTGAGTATCTACCAGGCAACAACAACGGTCAACTGATGATTTGCCTCGTGCATAGGGGTATCTTTCTAAAAACTAATGATGATTTTTCTAACGATAACCCTTTGCCAAGTGCTGCTCAACGTGTTTTACAGGACTTCAGCGGCATGTTTCCCGAAGAAATACCAGGTGGTTACCTCCGTTGAGAGGAATCGAGCACCAGATTGACTTCGTACCGGGGTCTCAAATCCCCAACAAATCTGCATACCGGTGTAATCCCAAAGACACTAAAGAGCTCCAAAGGTAGGTTGATGAGTTGCTAAACAAGGGCCTTGTTCGAGAGAGCTTGACTCCTTGCGCCGTTCCTATCCTTGTCCCGAAGAAAGATGGAACTTGGCGAATATGTATTGATTGCGGAGTAGTCAACAAAATCACGGTAAAGTATCTTCATCCTATCCCTCGATTAGATGACATGCTGATAAGAATCAAACGCGGAAAAAAGTAAAAGATAGGAACGAGACGTAACTCGATCACTAATCCCAAGTAGCAACGGAGAACTAGTTCCGTTACACCCCGAGAGAAGGCCGAGAACACCTACGCTAGGCAACTACCCTCGAGCCAACTAGGACCCGCAAGTAGAATGATCGGGGCGGGGTTGTTGTGTAACTAGAATCCACTAGATGTAAACAAGTCCCAAACTCAAGGTTGGTTTTCATAAACCCAAAGAGTAACACTCTTCACAATATTCAATCATTCATCTAAACAAGCTAAGTGTAAAATAAGCTATACTTGGGTTTTTATAGTGTTCCCCAAGTTTACACAATGACAAAAATACCCTTACTAATAAGGTTCATCAAATAAGCCACGTAGGGCAAAACAGTAAAAGAAGCATAAATCAACCAGCTGGGAGGGGCGCCTAGATGCAGGAGGCCTCCTGCAGGCGGGGGCCTGGCTAGGCGGGGCACCTGGCTAGGCGGGGGCCTGGCTAGGCGGGGCGCCTGGCTAGGCGATGCGCCTGTGCAATTTGCATCCTTGTGCAGTGAGGTCTCTAGGCGCCGCCTTGGCTAGGCGGGGTGCCTGGATGTGCTGGGCCTCCCTCCTCCTCCTTAGGCGTGGGGCCTAGAGCTGAAGCCATCCGAAACACTTCCAAAGCTCTTGACTTCAAGTCCTTTGTACCTTCCAAGCTCGGCACACGTTGGAAAGTGTCTTGGCTCGTTTGGATCTTATCATCCTCCCCTTCTTGAGAAGATTTCGTCCTCGAAATCAAAGCATTCACGTCCATGGCATCATCTCTTCGGGGTGCCCAAAGCTCTCCTCCCTTGTAACTCTTGATCGTCACTTTGACATAGGTCTCTTCCAAGATCTTCCTTTCCTTAACATGGAGCTTAGAACCTACAAGCAACGACAAGCAAACACAAGATTTCCTACTTTGAAAGTAGGTTAATGCAAGAAGTGTAGAAAACACACTCTTGTGATATAACCAAGCATCAATGATAAGCACAAATATGAAGTCTCCAAAGAGAACAATAAGTACTTGGTCAAAGATCATCATGCACTCAACCAGATAATGAGCAAATAGGCTACGGGGAGATGGAAAATGCAAGATCAAGCTACCAAAATCCCCTTGAACCTTAAGCTCAAGATCAACACACCAATCTATCCTCGATGTGTGATCAACATATGGAGTAGAGTGAATCAAATAGCCCATCCTACAAGTAGGATCAAGCACTCCACTCCCCTTCTTTAGAGCATACTTACTCACACCAAGGGATTCCTCTTCACCTCCAATTTTATCCCTTAAGGTACCCTTCTCAAAAGGTAAGCTCTCAAGGAAGGTATTGATAATGACCTCTTCATCATCATAACCCCAACAAGCAATAGTAGGGTCACTCAAGGAGTCATTTACCTCAATCAAGTTTTCACGCAATTGGGTTACCTAAGGAGTCAAATCCTTCATACCATGGAGGTTCCATCTTACTATCAACCCTAGTCCTATACAATTCGCTACCACCAATGAGATTATCTTCAAACAATGGAAATGTAAAAGCATGCACCTCAAATTCATGGTCACACAAAAGCAAGGTATTAGGACTAGGTTCTTCACCCACACTCGAGGAGTCATCGAAAACAAATCGATCCATGTCACACTCAAGAGACTCCCCAAGGTCACAACTATCCTCACTACGACACATAGGTCCACCAAATAGAAGCATATCAATAAGAGTATGATCTACCATCTCATCTTTCCCTTTGTCAAAGGTTGTTGGTGTATCATAGCAAAGGTCACAATCATTGTCAACTATCAAATCTACACTAGGGAGAGATTCACCAAACAATGAGCTCACACCATGATGTGGCTTATCATTTCTCTCAACTAGTGCCTCACAAGCATAATCAAGTTGACAACTAGACTCTTCACTAGTGGTATACTCACTAGAGGCATCAAAAACACCAACTAGTGTTGAGTCATCACAAGACAAGTAGCTAGTAGGTTCATGAAAAGATGAAGTAACACTCACATTTGTAGTACTTCCTTAATCACTCACAAAGCTTGAAGTATCATATGCAACTCCTCCTTCATGAAGCTCATATTGAGAACGTTCCCCCTCTTGTCTTTCCTTCCAAGCACATGGTTGAGGCTCCAATGGCTTGTCTTCAAATGTACCTACACAAGAACTTCCACAAGAAAAAGTAGAAGATAAAGAAGGGTTAGAACAATGGGTGCTCTCACTCTCAATTTTTTCTTCCTCACCCCTCATCTCTCTCAATTTTACCTCATGGTCAAGTGTAGTTTGTGGTGACAATCCACTCACATCACTCGTCAAATCCTCTCCTTTTTCCTCTCTTGGATTGTCACCGGTCACTCCCTCACTTCTCTCTATCTTTCCTCTCTCAATTAGAGTGGAGTGACTCCCATTTTCATCATGCAATGGCAAGACAATGAAATTGTTTGCCTCGGGATCAAGTACAAAGGGTGATTTTGCCTTAGCCAATTCCCTCAACTCCTTCATTCGCTTGTAGAGTTCCCTTACTTGCCTTGGAGTCAAAGGTCCAAGCACATAATTCTTTCTATCTTGCTTGACCGCATAAGAGTTGGTCCGACCATCATGTTCTACACACCTATCATATTGCCATGGTCTCCCAAACAAAAGATGGCAAGCTTGCATCGGGGCGACATCAAACATGATTTTGTCCCAATAGTTTCCAATGCTAAATTCGATCATTACTTGCTCCACCACTTGCAACTCACCACACTCACCTAACCATTGTAAACGGTATGGGTTTGGATGCGTTAGAGTGGGTAATTTCAATTGAGAAAGCAAGGTTTGGCTCACTATGTTAACACAACTTCCCGAGTCAATGATCATAGAACAAACAAGACCCAAGACTCGGCATTTAGCATGGAAGAGATTCTCCCTTTGCAAAGTCTCACTATCCTCCACAAATACGGCACCTAAGCTCCTCCTCACAACTAGGGAAACATGAGGGTTATCCTCCTTAACCATATCCATAGGTTGAACATTTCGGATGGGTCTTGGAAGTGGAGTATTCCTTTGGGGATTGCCCAAAGGGTGGGGATTGCCCACTTGTTGGGGATTGCCCAAAGGGTGGGGATTGCCCACTTGTTGGGGATTGCCCAACACTTGTTCATTTCCTCCACGGTCTTCCTTTACCCGTTGATGACTAAGCAACTCAACAACTTGTTCCGGGGCAAAGGTTGAACCATTTGTGCCTCTTCCGGCTTCAACTTGGACACTCGGGGTCCCTTTCTCAACTCGGGGCCTTGAGGCCCTTCTTTCAAGAGTTTCGATCCTTAGGCTCATACTATCCAATTTTGCTAAGATAGTAGCCAAGGTACTCTTCAAAAAATCTTGACCTTCGTTGGCCATTGTACCTACAAAAGCAACAAACGTTAGTGAAAACAACCTCACTCACTCCCTCACAAGTGTTTCACTCGGATCACTCGTTTAGTGGTGGTTGATATTTCACTCGGACTTGTATACTAATAGCTTCAAGTAGTTGAACAACAATCCTCATCTCAATCAACTATTCACAAGCCAATTGTACTCCGGGGCGAGTGGAGTTGATATGACTCTATGAACGCTAAGCACTTTGAAGTGAGGACTTGGATCAAATGATTCTACGAGTCTTCTTCGAATTCTAGTCTCCTATCTAGGCACGAGTTACTTATAAGCAATAAAGGACTAGTACCAATTAAGTAGAATGGTTACTTAAAGTAGCACTAGCTAGATGTTATGCAAAAAAAGAAATAGGAAAACTTAGGAAATTCTATCCAAAATAATAAGTTTCAACTGCAGGAGGGGCGCCGAGATGCAGGAGGGGCGCCTAGGCTTCCTGCAGGCGGGGGCCTGGCTAGGCGGGGAGCCTGGCTTAGGCGGGGGCCTGGCTAGGCAGGACGTCTGGCTAGGCGGGGCGCCTGTGCCAATTTCGCCTCCTATGCAGCGTCCAAGCTAGGCGAGGCGCCTGGCTTAGGCGGGGCGCCTGGCCCTGAAGCAATCCCAAGTCGTTCCAAACTTGTTCCAAGTCGATTTTCAATCCACAAATCCGATGTTTTCAACTTATTTTCACAATCCAAGGATACCGAAAGTTGTTTTTGATCTTCCTTAACAAAACCCAATCAAATTGACAACCAAACAATCAATCAAATCAAAGATTCAATGCCAAGAAACTCAAGAACACAATGTTTTATCAAAAGGGTTTATCAAGGATTGTGATTCATCAAATTTGGTGTTAGACATGTTCAAATCCCACAAAATTGGTAACAAATTGTTTGTTTTTCAGTCAAGATCAATCCCCAATATCAAGTTATCATTCAAACATCCATTCAACCCAAGAATCAAGCCAAAATCATTAAGAACAAGGTTTAGCAAGGGTTTAAGGGAATTTTGGGGTTTCAATTTTTCAACTTCACCAATCCAAGTGTTTTTGGTACCCAAACAACGGGAATTCAACCACGATAAAGAATCTATAACACCCATGCCATGAATCCAACAAACCAACAAATTACACCAAATTTTTGGATTTTTGGATTTTCAAATTTTTTTTTTTTTGTGTTTTTCTTCTTTCAATAACAACAACAAGAAAACTAAAGTAGAAACTAACCTAGGCACGAAGAATCAAGGGTCGGGGGTTTGTAGAAACAAAACTCGAGCCTTGCTCTGATACCAAACTGATAAGAATCAAATACGGAAAATGTAAAAGATAGGAACGAGACGTAGCTCGATCACTAATCCCAAGTAGAAACGGAGAACTAGTTCCATTACACCCCGAGAGAAGGCCAAGAACACCTACGCTAGGCAACTACCCTCGAGCCAACTAGGACCCGCAAGTAGAATGATTGGGGCGGGGTTGTTGTGTAACTAGAATCCACTAGATGTAAACAAGTCCCAAACTCAAGGTTGGTTTTCATAAACCCAAAGAGTAACACTCTTCACAATATTCAATCATTCATCTAAACAAACTAAGTGTAAAATAAGCTATACTTGGGTTTTTATAGTGTTACCCAAGTTTACACAATGACAAAAATACCCTTACTAATAAGGTTCATCAAATAAGCCACGTAGGGCAAAACAGTAAAAGAAGCATAAATCAAGCAGCTGGGAGGGGCGCCTAGATGCAGGAGGCCACCTGCAGGCGGGGGCCTAGATAGGTGGGGCACCTGGCTAGGCGGGGGCCTGGCTAGGCGGGGCGCCTGTGCAATTTGCATCCTTGTACAGTGACGTCTCTTGGCGGGGCGCCTTGGCTAGGCGGGGCGCCTGGATGTGCTGGGCCTCCCTCCTCCTCCTTAGGCGTGGGGCCTAGAGCTGAAGCCATCCGAAACACTTCCAAAGCTCTTGACTTCAAGTCCTTTGTATCTTCCAAGCTCGGCACACGTTGGAAAGTGTCTTGGCTCGTTTGGTTCTTATCACATGCTAGATGAGTTAAATGGTTCTTTATGCTTTTCGAAGATAGACCTCCGGTCCGGTTAGAACCAAATCCGAATGAAACTCGGAGACGAGTGGAAAACCGCATTCAAGACCAAATTCAGTCTCTATGAATGGTTAGTGATTCCTTTTGGCCTATCCAACAAACCGAGCACATTCATGCGACTGATACACCATGTGCTCAAATCGTTCATAAATAAGTTTGTTGTCGTTTACTTCGATGACATCCCTATTTTTAGCAAAACTGTGGATGAACATGTCGAACACCTAAGGCTAGTGCTTGATAAGCTTGGAGAAGAGAAGTTATATGCTAATTTCAAGAAATGTGCCTTTTGTGTCGAGCGTGTAGTCTTTCTAGGATTCGTTGTGAGTGCTAATGGTGTTGAAGTCGATGAGTCAAAAGTCAAAGCCATCAAAGATTGCCCAACTCCAACCTCGGTATCTCAAGTTCGCAGCTTCCATAGCTTAGCTAGCTTTTACCGAAGGTTTGCTCGTGACTTTAGCACCGTGCCAGCTCCTTTGACCGAGCTGGTAGAGAAAGACTTTCCATTTATATGGGGAGAGTTCTAAGAGAGGGCTTTCCAAGAGTTGACACAAAGGCTTTGTTCTGCCCCGTTGTTGCAACTCCCTGACTTTGAAAAAGCATTCGAAGTCGAGTGTGATGCATCCGGAATTGGAATATGAGTAGTGCGGATGCAAGAATCGAAGCCGGTCGCTTACTTTAGCGAAAAGCTTAAGGGTGCAACCTTGAACTACTCAACATATGACAAAGAGTTGTATGCCCTCGTTCGAGCACTCGCCTATTGGCAGCATTATTTGTGGCCGAGAGAGATTGTGATTAAGAGTGATCATGAGTCTTTGAAACATCTCCGAGGTCAGGAGAAATTGAACCGAACGCATGCCAAGTGGGTAGAATTCATTGAAAGCTTTCCCTATGTAATTCATTACAAAAAGGGAAAAGACAATATTGTGGCCGATGCGCTATCAAGGAAATTTGCGTTAGCGACCACTCTCGCCTCTAGGCTCATGGGATTCGAAAGCATCAAGACGATGTACAAAGATGATCCCAAGCTAAAATGCGTTCGTGACGCAATCTTGAGTGGCCAAAGGGTTGAGAAATATCGGTGGCACGATGGCTACCTCTTCAAGAATGGGAGGATTTTGTGCCAGTGTCATCGTGGAGAGAGCTTTTGGTTCGAAAAGCTCACTCTGGAGGCTTAATAGGACACTTCGGTGTCGATAAAACTCTTTGTATCTTGACCGAGCAGTTCCATTGGCCAATAAAGCGAATAGATATGGAAAAGCTTTACAATGCTTGTATAGATTGCAAGAAAGCTAAATCAAGGTCCAACCCTCATGGTTTGTACACTCCGTTACCTGTTCCTAACCGACCATGGGTTGATATATCCATGGATTTTGTTATGGGGCTACCGAGGTCGGGGGGTGGACATGATAGCAATTCGACCGTTTTTCCCAAATGGCACACTTTATTCCTTGCAAGAAGTGTGATGATGCACAACATGTAGCTAATTTGTTTGTTTCGAATGTGTTGAAATTACATGGAGTGGCTCGTACAATTGTGAGTGATCGAGACTCAAAGTTCTTGAGTCATTTTTTGAAATGTTTGTGGGGGTGCACTCGACACCAAATTACTATTCTCGACGGCTCACCATCCTCAGACTGATGGACAGACCGAGGTAGTTAACCAAACCTTAGGAGCTCTACTTTGAGCTATGACCAAAGGCAAGGTCGGAAACTGGGCTGATCGTTTGCCCGTGATGGAATTTGCATACAATCGAACTTTGCATCGAATGATTAGAATGACTCCGTTCGAATGTGTGTATGGTTTTAATCCTTTGATTCCACTTGATTTAACCCCATTGCCTCGAAATTCTGTTATTGATTTTGAAGGTACTCGGCGAGCCACTTCCTTGATCGAATTGCATGCAAAGGTGAAGAAGAACCTCGAGGAAGATTATGGAAAATTTGCATCGAAGAAAAACAAGGGGCGTAAAAAGTTGGAATTAAAGAAGGGAGATTGGGTTTGGGTTCACTTTGAAAGGAACGCTTCCCGAACCAAAGGAAAGAAAAGTTGGCTCCTCGAGAGTATGGTCCATTTCAAGTGCTGAGCAAGATCAACAATAATGTTTTATGTGATCGACCTCCCTGGTGAGTATAACGTGTCCAACACCTTTAATGTTGTTGACTTAGTTCCTTGTGTTATAGGTCAAACTTCGGAGGATGAAGAGGGCTCGATTTCGAGGACATAATCTTCTCAAGGAGAGGAGGATGATGCAGCCTGAACACGTGCTGATCAAGTGTTCAATCTACCGAGGCCGATGACACGAAGCCAAGCCAAGCTGTTGCAGGATGTCCACATTCAATTGGCTTGGTCGGGAGAAAGCAACCACTCCGAAGCTGAGTGGCCGAGCTCAAGAACCGAAGGCTTCATCTATAAGCTTGAGCTCGAAGAAGGGAGTGACGGAACCCAAACCGAACACTCAACATCGGCGCCGAAGTACAAACAATCGAAGGAAAATTGACCGATGTCAACTTATGCCGAGTCAAGTGCACCGAAGTCAAGAGCTCGAGTTGAAGTTTTCGAATTTCAAGTGTTCGGTTAAAGGAGTGACCGAACACTCAATTATCCAGCCCTGCTTGGATTACTCCTATTGGTGGCCTGTGACCATTTACTGTTTTATCCCTAGAGTAGTCTATATAAACTCATTAGATGTCATTGTAAAGTAACCAGTTTTTGATAAATATTGGTATAGCAGTTGCTATTTGAGTGTCTCCGATGGAGCCCAAACCCCGACGTGGAATTTTCAAAGAACCTGTGTCATTCGGTGTTATCGTCTGACCATTTTCTTCTTGGTCATTCAATTTGCAAGAAGCATCATTCTTCTTGAGGATTGTTGCTTAGTATAGGTTATTTTTGCCTCCGATTCGATCGAGTTTGAGACCAATTCCTCAAAGTTCCTTTGAATCGAAGCAAGATTTGTCTTGCTTCTATATTTACTTTGTTATTTTTTCCGCATTTCATCGTGTTAAGCTTAATTCCAGTTTGGCTTGCACCAGCGCCTCACCCTGTTCAAGACTTGACGGGCTTTTAAGGCTTTTTAGGACTATTTCCCTATTTTGACCCTGCGTGGTCTTTTATGTTTTGACCCAACTTGTGGGCTTTATGACATTTATTCCTATGTGAGGTGAACCTATAAGCACCTTTTAGGTCAATCTTATTTCATTAGACACTTTTGACATTGAATGAATCTTGAGATATTTTCTCTTTATGAAGAAACTGGGCTTGATTTTTCTTGGTGCCTCCAATTGAACATCAATCCTTGTTTGATCGAATTCGTTTGCAAGAATAGAGTATCTCTTGAGGATAGTCCATATAGTATATGTGTCCTTTGACTATGTCAATCGTGTACCGAAACTAGTTCTTCATTACTACCTTGAACAAAGTTCAAATCACGTCTTACTTTTATCTTTACTATTTGCTTCTCTGATTTTCCTAAATAACAAACTCTCTGAAGTTTCCCCAGGCGGACCACCCCTGAGACTAGGCGGACATCCTCTGATAAACTACCTCTCAAGACTTGCTGAGGAAGGGTGCCTCAACTTGTTCAAGACTTGACGGGATTCTAATGCATTTTAAGACTATTTTCTATTTTGACCCTGCGTGGTCTTTAATGTTTTGACCCAACTTGTGAGGTTTTATGACATTGTCTACTATGTGAGGAGAACCAATAAAAGCCTCCCTAGGTCATTTCTTTCATTATACACCTTTGACATTGAATGAATTTTGCGATATTCTCTCTTTATGAAGAAACCCTTTGGCTTGATTTGTCTTGGTGCCGCCAATTGAACATCAATCCTTGTTGATCGAACTCGTTTGCAAGAGTCGAGTACCTCTTGAGGATAGTTCTTATAGTATAAGTGTCCTTCGACTACGTCAAGGGTTTATCGAAACTTTTTCTTCGATGCTACCTTGGACAAAGTTCAAATCACGTCTTACTTTTATCTTTACTTTTCCCTACATCAGTTGATATCAAAGCAAGGCTAGGTTTTATACTTACAATCCCTCGTCAAGTTCTTCGTGCCTACATTAGTTCCATCTTTATTTTTTTTGTTGTTTTTATTTTTGAGAAAAAGAAAAAGAAGAAAAATATTGAAAAAAGTTAAAAAAATCATAGAACAACTTGAATTTGGATACCCAATTGATTAAAGTTATTGGGGATTGTTATATGATGTATTCCCGTTCTTTTGGTATCCTTATATCATTTTTTGGTGTTGTGGATTGAATTCGAAGAATCGAAACCCCAATTTTGAAACCCTTCCATGAAAGTGTCAAGTCTTGATTCAAAATTTTTTGTTGATTGGTTTGTGTTAAAATCATTGGAGATCATTTGAAATCATTAACCACAACTTTCGGTACCTTTGAATTTGAGAAACAAGTTGAAATCATTGAAAATTTTTGGTAAAAATAGGTCAAAAACTGTTGTTGAAAAGCTGCATGAATAGCTCTTGGCAGAGCGCCTCAATTGTAGAGGCAGACCGCCTTAGAGAAGTGTTCCTCTCTGGACTTTTGTTGGGCGGAGTGCCCCTGAGGGTAGGCGGAGCTCCTCAACATGTTTTGGGCAGCTGGGTAGTTTTCACTAGGTTATCATTTCTTCTTTGGTTGCATTATTTTCGACTAGTACTTCTTGAGTAATCTTCCTACTTATTTAGAATTAGTTCTTTGAGCTTTTAGGATAACTCGTGCGTGATTGGAGTTGGAATGCAAAGAAGAATCGTAGAAGTTCTTAGGCTTCAAGTTCTCACTCAAATAGTTTTCCGTTCATAAAGTCCCATTAACTCACTCTTCTCGAAAAGTATTTGACTTGTGTGAACATAGTAGGTTATTGAGGAAGGTTGTTCAATACGAGAAGTCTTTTGAATCAAGCTTGAGTGATCCTACCTTACTAAATTCTGTGTACCCGAGTGACATTAAAAAGAGAGGGAGTGTGTGAGGTTTTTACACTAATCTCTTCTTTGTCATTGATACTTGTAGGTACATGGCCGAAGAAGAAGGCAAGACCATTGTGGTCCCCGGAAAGCACTTTGGCCACCCTATTGGCCTAGGTGAATGTTATAAGTGTGAGGCTTGAGAACCTTGAAAGAGAAAGAATCTTGAGTGTTCACAAGATACTGGAGAAGGCACAAGTGATGGCTCAACCGTGAAGCTGGATCGTTTTACCGAGATAGCTCAAAAACAAAGGTTGAGAGATGAAGCACTCGTCGTGAAAGAGTGTTGGGCATTCCCCAACCATTGGTAATTCCCCACAACTTGGGCATTCCCCGAGTTTTTGAGGCTCAAGAAGGGAAGATACCCGAGCTTGTTGATGACTATGATGAACATGAGCCACCTGACTAGAATAGGAGGCCAATGCATGGAGCACGTGGTATGAATAGTGGTTGTAGGCGAGGTCGTGGACCTTAAGGGGGATATATAGGAAGGAACTTGAGGTGTGTGTATGATGATTATGACGACTACTATGGAGGTCAACCCGAACCAAACCAGTGAGGTCGTGATAACAATATCAATAGCGTGAAGGTCACTATCCCATCCTTCAAAGGGACTAATGATTTGGAAAAGTTCTTAGAGTGGAAGGTCCAACTGGAAAGAGTATTTGATTCAAATGACATGTCGGATGAGAAGAAGGTGACATATGCTATTGCTTCATTTGAGGCCTATACTTCCATTGGAGGGAATCGTTTAAGAGATCTAGACGTGCTATTGGGTTACCTATTCGAATTACTTGGGAAGAGATGAAGGTTGTGATGAGTGACCAGTATGTGACTCCTAAAGATGGACAAGTGCAACTTAAAAGGCTTTATAAATTGAAACAATGCCTTAAGTCGGTTGATGAATACTTAAATGACTATGAAAATAACTGAATGGCCCGTTACATAGAAATAGAAGATGAAGTGCAAGCCATCATTCGGTTCAAGAATGGCTTAAACTGAGAGATTGCTTCTCAATTGAGGTTACATATTTTCCATTCACTCCAAGATGCATGCTGTGCCGCTGCTAAAGTCGAAAAGTGGATTAAGGAAAACAAGGCTACACGCTATAAATGTACTACTTCTACTCTCGTGAGCCGACATAAGGATTGGAAGAGTCCTTTGAGAAGTCAACACTAAGAAGTGACTTCAAGGTGTCAGGTGGTAACTCTAAAACTCAATTAAATACTCCTAGTGTTTTTCAATGCCACAAGTGCAGGGGATATGGGTGCTAAAGATTGCCCAACCATAAAACAATGATAATCATGCATGATGGATTGGTATATGAGCAAGAAAGTGAGCCCGAAGATGAGGGAGTGGAGGGGGATAAGCGAATTGAGGGTAAAGAGGAAGAGATCCTTACATGTTTCTTATGGTAAGTCGTAGTTTGAGTACCATGAGTGTTGAGGAGGAGGAGGATGTGCAATGGGAAAACTTTTTCCATGCTAGATGTGAGTGAAGGGGCAACTGTGCTCAATAATTATTGATTCGGGAATTTATGCTAATGTGGTGAGCCAATCGTTGGTGTCACAATTGAAATTGCCTACTCTTAAACATCTACATCCATACCAATTGCAATGGTTGAGTGAATATGGGGAGTTGAAGGTGGTGAAGCAAGTCTCTGTAATGTTCAAGAGTGGGAATTATGAAGATGAGCTCATGTTTGATATTGTACCAATGCAAGCTTGCTATCTTTTGTTTGGTAGGCCTTGAAAATATGATAGATGTGTGGTTATTGACGGCCGAGCCAACACTTACACGGCTAAGCATGAGGGCAAGATATACATCCTTAAGCCCTTGACACCTACGCAAGTGAGTGATAACTATAGGCATATGAAGAAATTGAAAGAGGCGGCTAAAGCTAAGTCCCCGTGGTGACTAACCCTTTGGCCGAGGGTCAAGTGACTCCACAATCTCTCAACGATAACATTTGTGCCATGATTCAACCGAGTGAGTTCTTGAGAGGTAATGATGGCACAAAATTGCTTATTTGTCTAGTGCACAAGGGTATGGTTTTGACTGTCGGTATTGATTATGCTACTAACCCAAACCATTTTCCTAGTGTTATTGAGTATGTTTTACAGGATTTCGAGGACATATTTCCCGAGGAGATGCGTAGTGGTCTACCTCCCTTGAGGGGAATTGAGCATCAAATTGACTTTGTCCCCGGATCCCAAATCCCAAACAAGACGGTCTATAGGAGCAATCCCGAAGATACAAAAGAGTTGCAAAGGCAAGTGGATGAATTGCTCAACCAAGGCTTGGTTCGTGAAAGCTTGAGTCGGGTTGATGTACTGGTGATTCTTGTGCCAAAAAAGGATAGTACATGGAGGATGTGTGTTGATTGTCGTGCGGTCAATAAGGTAACGGTAACGTATCGTCATCACATTCCTATACTTGATGACATGATGAATTGAGTGGTTCTAGTGTCTTTTCTAAGATAGATGTTAGGTTCGACTACCACCAAATCCGAATAAAATTGGGTGATGAGTGGAAAACCGCAATCATGAATAAGTTTGGTCTCTATGAATTGTTGGTGATGCCCTTTGGCCTCTCCAATGCACCTAGCACTTTCATGAGATTGATGAACCATGTCTTGAAACCGTTTATCGACGAGTTTGTGGTTATCTATTTTGATGATATCTTGATATATAGCAACTCAATAGATGATCATATCGTCTACTTGAGGCAAGTCCTTGACGTGCTAAGAGCCAAGAAACTCTATGCAAACTTCGAGAAGTGTGCCTTTTTGAAATTTGTTGTTAGTGCCAATTGTGTGGAGGTTGATGATTCCAAAGTTGAGGCCGTTAGAGATTGGGCTACAACTACTACCATTTCTCATATTAGGAATTTCCTTGGCCTTGCTAGTTTCTATAGGCGATTTTTAAAGGACTTTAGCACCATTGGTGCACCACTCACCGAGTTGGTGAATAAAGACAAATAATTTGTGTGGGGAGAGCCTCAAGAGAAGGCTTTCCAAGAATTGAAAAGTAGGTTGAGTACCGCCCCTTTGTAGCAATTTCCCGACTTTGGAAAGGCATTTGAGGATGAATGTGATGCCTCGAGGGTTGGTATTGGAGGTGTTTTCAGGCAAGATGGGAAACCTGTTGCCTGCTTTAGTAAAAAGTGGAAGGGTACAACCTTGAATTACTCTACGTATAACAAGGAGTTATATGCCCGAGTGCTCTAGCTCATTGGCAACATAATCTTTGGACTAGGAAAATTGTGATTAAGAGTGATCATGAGTCACTCAAACATATTAGGGGCAAGAGAAGTTGAACAAAAGGCATGCCAAGTGGGTATAGTTCATTGAGAGGTTCCCTTATGTAATTCATTACAAGAAGGGAACGGAGAATGTTGTAGCCGATGCATTTTCTAGAAAGTTTGCTCTAGCTACCACTCTTGCTTCTAGGATCATGGGTTTTGAGAGTATTAAATTGATGTATGAACATGACCCAAAGCTAAAGAGCATTCATGATGCTCTAGTGAGAGGGGAAAGGGTGAAGAAGTACCAATGGGTAGATGGCTACATCTTCAAGAATAGGAGAGTATGTGTACCCAAGTCTTCATGGAGAGAATTGCTAGTGCGTGAAGTACATTGTGGAGGCTTGATCGGTCACTTTAGGAGGGATAAGACTTTGCCCATTGTTATGGAGCAATTCCATTTTCCAAAGATAGGGTTGCATGTTTAACGGCTATGCAATGTTTGTTTAGATTGCAAGCATGCCAAATCTAAGTCCAATTCTCATGGTTTGTATACTCCCTTTCCTATTCCAACTAGCCCGTGTTTGGACATTTCTATGGATTTTATTATGGGGTCGCCATGGTCTAGAGGATGATATGATAGCATTTAAATTGTCATGGATAGGTTCTCCAAGATGGCACAGTCCATTCCGTGCAAAAAGAGTAATGACGCACAACATTTTGCTTCTTTGTCTATTGATCATGCGTTAAAGTTGCATGGAGTGCCTCAAACCATTGTGAGTGATATGGAATCTAAGTTCCCTAGCCATTTTTGGAGGTGCTAATGGGGTTCCCTTGGCACCAAGTTGTAGTTATCTACGTCCAAGCACCCTCAAATGGATGGGCAAACCGAGGTGGTGAACCAAACCTTGGGAGTTCTCCTTAGAGCTATGATCTGAGGTATGGCCGGGACATAGGTTGAGAAGTTTCCATTCATGGAGTTTGCATATAACCGTACTTTGCATAGAATGATTGCCATGACTCCATTTGAATGTGTTTATTGCTTTAATCGTTTGATTCCACTTGACCTTACTCCATTGCCTAGAGATGCGGTTATTAGCTTTGAAGGTAAGAGCCGGGCCAATGCTTTGTTTGAGCTTCATGCTAAGGCGAGGAAGAACTTGGAGGAAGCATATGTAAAGGTGGCATCCAAAAAGAACAAGTGCAGGAAGAAGATGGAACTAAAGAAGGGATATTGGGTATGGGTACACTTCCATAAAGAAAGGTTTCCAAGCCATAGAAAAGGGAAGTTGGTACTAAGAGGAGATGGACCATTCCAAGTGCAATAAAAGATAAACAACAATTACTACGTGATTGATTTGCCCAGTTAGCATAATGTTTCTAGCACATTCAATGTTTCTGACTTGAGTGTTTCTGATGTAGGTAATAATGCCTTGGAAGATGACACCTTGATTTAGAGAAAGTAATCTTCTGAAGAAGGGGAGGATGATGCAGGCCAAACTACCTTGAGACCGTTCAGTCGGAGTCAAGCTAAGGAGGTTCAAGATGTTTACTTACACTTGATTTGGAAAGGCTTGGAAGATGGAAGCCTCGAAAATGATTTGAAGATCACGCACTTGAGACTCTTCTCCAGCTACTATAGGCCAAGGCGGATCGCCTCAAGTGGTGGGCGGACTGCCTGCCCCCATCTCAACTCAAAAATCGGTTGTGTCAAGGATTAAACTCTATGAAGTTTCCCCAGGTGGACCGCCCTTGAGACCAGGCGGACCGCCTCTGATGACTACCTCTCAGGACTTGCTAAGGCGGGGTGCCTTAACCTGTTCAAGACTTGACGGGATTTTAATGCATTTTAAGACTATTTCCTATTTTGACCCTACGTGGTCTTTAATGTTTTGACCCAACTTGTGAGCTTTTATGACTTTTACTACTATGTAAGGAGAACCTAAAAACGCCTCCCTTAAGCTATTTCTTTCATTAGACACCTTTGACATTAAATGAATCATGTGATAATTCTCTCTATGAAGAAACCCTTTGGCTTGATTTTTCTTGATGCCTCCTATTGAACATCAATCATTGTTGATCAAACTCATTTGCAAGAGTCGAGTACCTCTTGAGGATAGTTCATATAGTATAGGTGTCCTTTGACTACATCAAGGGTGTATCGAAAATTGTTCTTTGATGCTACCTTGAACAAAGTTTGAATCACGTCTTACTTTTATCTTTACTTTTTTCTTCTGCGATTTTCCCTATATCATATGCTCCCTTACTGTAGGTGAATTATATTTTGCTCGATATTGAGAAAAGAATAAAAGTATCTTGTTAAAAATATGAACTTGAGCTTTTATGCTATGACGCATGAATGCTATTTTGAGAGTAGTTGCTCCATTATAGTTAAGTATACCTGTTGATTAAACTACAAGCTTAATATGGATGTTCGGGTATGATTTTGAGGGTAAAGTGAGAGATAAAGTATCCTAATAGGTTTGAAATACTCATATGGTCGTAAGGCTTACTTGTTGTGTGATAGCTTGAATTGTGTGGCATTACTTATAATTTTCATAGCTGAGCATTGGTATGGGAGCAAGAGTATTCTGTTCAACGAGTAGGAGTAATCCGCTCGGACTATATATTATACCGCCAGAATCGATAAGTATCCCGAGCTGAGGCAAGTTAGTAGCGAGTTATGCAACTCACGGTGGCGTTGAGTGTGTCACACCGATAAGAGTTAATAAACATTCGGGCACATGTGACCCCATTGCATCATACTACATTCATCTTATTGACTGCTTTGTATTGTGTGACTGTCCTTTTGTTGTTTGGTGTTGTGATATGTGTTTCTAGTTTTTTATATGTTTTTGGTTGCTTGTACTGTTCTAGTGCCTTATGTGTTTTTGTTTTACATTTGCTTCTCTCTTTTAGATTTAAGATTAACTACGATAGAGCGCTAGACATAACTTCAACATTGAACAAGGCAATAACTATGGAAAGAATCGAAGTTACTTCCTTGTAGAACTCAAGAAATACATAAGTTATATGGACAATCCTCAAGACAACTTGGGTCTTGCAAACTGAACGATCAAGAGGAATGAAATTTTCCAATGGATTCATCCAAAAGCAACAAGTTCAAAAAGTTAAGTGTTGTAGCAAAAGGTGCATTTTGTATTCTGAATAATGTTTGGAAAGCGTCTAAGGCATTAGGCTTATATAGGTGTAGCCAAATTGCATATAATGTCAACGAAACAGTCTCTAATTGGCTAGAATTAAAGTGACCACGCAGGACCAATCAACTGTCATTATCCGACTATGGACTATTCATACAGAACAAGAAATAAGAGCTCGTTGAGGTGATCGTTGAGAGCACCCAAATTCGTCCCGAAAACATAAGTCTTCCAACGCCCAAGAACTAGCACGCTCCCTAGCTCGTTGAGCTCATCAAATCTCGGCCCCATCCTCAAACTAACGCCTCCCCTTCACCCAAGCTGATCAATGTGCATCTTGGCTTCACTAACATGCTGCCCGCTTCCTCAAGACTCGCACCATCATGACTCTTCATCACTATCAAGTGGACATCATGAAGCTCACTAGCTTGACTCCTTTTAAATGGTCTAGAAGGCACGAACTTAGCTTGATCAAGCTGGACTGCATCATTCTCCCCGTCTTCAGAAGATTTCGTCCTCGAAATTGCGCCATAATCATATCTCAAAGCGGCACTACCTGTAACAAAAGGAGTTAAGTCAGTAAAAAGGCGTTATTGTTGATATTTTGCAGCACTTGGAACATACCATCTCCCCTAGGGGCTAGCTTTCCCTTCCTTTGGCTCGCGAACCTTTTTTTTCGAAGTGCACCAAAACCCAAGCACCCTTCTTCGAGTCTAGCTTTTTCCGCCCCTTCTTCTTATTGGACGGCATCTTCTCATAGGCTTCCTCCAAGTTCTTCCTCACCTTTGCATATAGCTCAAGCAACGCGGATGCCCAGCTTTCACCTTCAATACTAACAACTACATCTCTAGGAAAATGGTGCAAGCTAATTGAAGCATAGCAAACGAACACAATATCGACAACGGAAAATTAAAGAAAAGGAAATAAAGATAGAAGCTAGATAGTTCTAGGCTCCAACCAAACGAACCCAAGGAACTAGTCTTGCAGCCACTCGATTTGGAAAGAAAAGAAACACCTAAAGCTAGGCAACAATGCTCAAGAAGACATAACAAACTTCTTGCAAGTCGAATAATCAAATAAGAAGTTGTTCAAACAACATCCACCGGTTGACACAAGTTCCATTAAAAATGCCATGACGGGGTTGTCTCACAACGGAGACACAAATAGCTTACAACTAAATTCAATATTCATCAAAAACTAGGTAAAAAATGAACTATGCTAAGGGGTTTATATAGATAGCCCCAAGGATAAGCTATTAAATGGTCACAGTCGACCAATAAAACAAGGCCCCGTAGGGCCGAAATAATGTACTCGGGCACTCTTCACTTCTGTTCGGTTGCTCAGCCAAGACACAGCGAAAACGGACGCTCTCTTGCCTCTGACATACTTGTAGCCCCTTGGTCACTCATCGATCCGCATCAATGATCAGCATTCGATCACTTCCATTCTTGGGCCCGAGCTTGCAGATGTAGCTTTCATATCTTGTGCTCGGCCAGTCAGCTTCTGAATGGTTGCTTTCTCCTGGCCACGCCATCTAGATGTGAACATCATGTAAAAGCTTGGCTTGGCTTCTTGTCACTGGCCTCGATGGGTTGAATACTTGATCAGCACGGACACGGGCTGCATCATCCTCCCTTTCTTGAGAAGATTACACCATCGAAATCGAGCCCTCATCAATCTCCATTACTTGGCCTACAACACCAGGAGTTATGTCAGCAACATTAAAGGTGTAAGATCATTTTACTCACCTGGGAGGTCGATCATATATGCATTGTTGTTGATCTTGTTAAGCATTTGAGACGAACTATCCCCTCTCGAAGCCAACATCACTTTTCTCTGCTTCGGAACCTTTCCTTCTTGAAGTGAACCTAAACCCAATCTTTCTACTTCAATTCCAGCTTTTTACACCCTTATTTTTTCTTGGATGCCACGATGGCATAAGCTTCCGCAAGATTTTTCTTCACTTTGGCATGCTACCGGTTTAACTTCTCTTGGCCTCAGAGATGTTTCAAAAATTCATGATCACTTTTAATCACAAACCCATGGGGCCATAAATAATGTAGCCAATGATCGAGTGCTCGAACGAGGGCATACAATTCTAGGTTGAACCTTTAAGCATTTTGCTGAAGTAAGTGATCAACTTCGCTTCTTGCATAAGCACTCCTCCGATCCCAACTCTTGATGCATCACATTCAACCTCGAGCGCTTTTCCGAAGTCAGGGAGTTGTAATAACAGGGTAGAGCTTAGCCTCCGTTTCAACTCTTGGAAAGCCTTCTCTTAAGACTCTCCCCACACAAATGGATGGTCTTTCTTTACCAGCTCGGTCGAGGGAGCTACCACGGTTCTAAAATCACGGACAAAACTCCTATAAATACTAGCTAACCCATGAAAACAACGGACTTGAGTCACCAAAATAGGGGTCGGCAATCTTTAATTGCTTCGACTTTGGACTTATCGTCTTCAACACCACTAGCACTTGCTACAAATCCAAGAACGACTACACACTCGACATAAAAGGCACACTTCTTGAAGTTAGCATACAATTTCTCACTTCTAAGTGTATCAAGCACAAGCTTTAAGTGTTCAACATGTTATCACATATTTACTATAAACAAGTATGTCTTTGAAATACACAACAAAAAATTTATTTAAACATGGTTTAAGCACATGGTTAATCAATCGCATGAAAGTTCTCGGAGCATTAGAGAGGCCAAATGGCATCACTAACCATTCATACTGACCGAATTTTGTCTTGAATGCAGTTTTTCACTCATCACCCGGTCTCATTAGGATTTGGTAGTAACTGTACATGAGTTCTATTTTTGAAAAACAAGAAGAACCACTCAATGCATCAAGCATATCTTCTAATCGAGGAATACGATGACGATGCTTTACCGTTATTTTGTTGACTCCTTGGCGATCAACACACATTAGCCATGTTCCATCTTTCTTTAGGACAAGTATAACAGGAACATCGCACGGACTCAAGCTCTCTCGAACCAGTCCTTTGTTCGGCAATTCATCCACATGTTGTTGGAGCTCTTTGGGTGTCTTCGGGATTACACCGGTAGTTTGGCTTGTTGGAGATTTTAGACCCTGGGATGAAGTCAATTTAGTGCTCGATTCCTCTCAGCAGAGGCAATACACCCATCATTTCTTCAGGGAACATGTCGTAAAAGTCCTACAAAACATTTCGTACACTACTAGGCAAAAAGTTACGGTTAGTTAAATCATTATTAGAGTTCAAGAGGATACCATTGTGCACGAGGAAAATCATCAGCTTGCCTCGGTCATTACCTTCGAGGCACTGATAAGACTCAAAATCGCGGAAGCAAGTAAAATAGAGGCGGAAGCAATTAAGACACGATAACCAAGAAATAGGGATGAGGAAGAACAGAAAATAGGAAAAAAGAATGAATCAAACTAAACACATAGATTGATTCAAAAGGGAGAAGAGACTTGAACCATTAAACGGGACTCACACTAGCGGTGATCCACCATGGATTCAACGTAAGAGATACATGAAGCCTAGGTTCAACAAGAATGGCCAAGCCTATTCTATCTTCTATTCTCTCAATTCAACGTTAACTAACTAAGGAATGAAATAAGCTATCTAGCTATTTATAGGGGTTTTTAGGCACTATGTAAAATGACTAAATATCCCACACATTAGGCTTTAGGATAAAAGACCACGTAGGGTCAAAATAGTCTTAACATACTTAATAATCCCGCACCTCAGCATATCGGGCGGAGCGCCCAAGCTTAGGCGGAGCGCCTCACAAAATGATCAGTGGGGAGGCCTAGGCAGGGAACCTGGAAAGTGGGCGGAGCGCCCCACTGTACAGTGGTTTGGGCGGAGATCCCCAAGGCTGGGCGGGGCGCTTGAAAGCCTGCCTTCTCGGGCGGAGCGCCTGGTCGTTCTGGGCGGGGCGCCTCGGCCTGGATCTTCTCGGAACGGCTTCAATCCACCTCCAACACTCTTGACCTCTAGTCCTTAGCATCCTCCAATCTCTTGATGGTAAGTACTCTAAGCTCGATTTGAGGCTTATCATCCTCCCCTTCTTGAAAGGATTTCGTCCTCGAAATCAAACTATTAAGACCTACAATCAAAGACAAGAACAAGCCAAATATCCTACTACAAGAGTAGGTTAGTGCAAGTAGTGTGGAAAACACACTCTTATGGTATAACCAAGTATCAATGACAATAATAAAGCGCATGTTTCCAAAGAAAACAACAAGTACTTGGCTTCCCCAATGGGTGCACTCAATACATGATTCATCAAAGAGATCAATAGGGTAGACAATATGCAAGATCAAGCCATCAAAATTCCTATGATCCCCAAGTCCAATAATAACAAACCAAAACTTCCCACTACAACAGTAGGCAAGTCCAACAAGAGTGAGTGCAAGTGCGATGGAAAGCATACTTTTGTGATAGAGCCAAGTATCAATACCAATAAAAAAGAAGAGGTCTCCAAAGGAAACAACAAGTTCTTGGATCAACAATGAAAAGCACTCACTACCATACCAAGCAAAGATATTAATAAGACATGGAACATGCAAGATTAAGCAACTAAGTTCCTTATGAACTCCAAGCTTATGGTCAACACACCAAGCCTTCAATGCATTACTATCACAATGTGACTCATTGGCTTTGGCATGCCCAACACCCAAGGTGTAATCAACATGTGGGGTGGAGTAAACAAAATAGTTCAATTGGCAACTAATATCAAATACTCCACTCCCCTTCTTTGAAGCACTCTTACACGCACAAAGAGTGGCTTCCTCACCTCGAAATCCATCTCTAAGACAATCTCCCTCACTAGGCAAACTCCAAAGGAAGGTCTCCAAAATCGGCCCTTCATTATTATAGTCCACACAATGAAGGCTGGGACTACTAGAAGATGGTTCAACACAACCAATATCAAAACCATTCATCCAACTTGGAGTTCCAAACAATGGATCATCCTTAGAGTCTATCTTTACATACCATGGAGGTTCTATTTTATTATCCATCCTAGTCCGATACAATTCACTACCACAAATGAGATTATCTTCACATAATGGAAATGTAAAAGCATGCACCTCAAATTCATGGTCACTCAAAAACATGGTATCAAGACTAGGTTTTTCACTCTCACCCGAGGAGTCATTGAAAATAATTCGATCCATCTCATCCACTAGAGACTCCTCAAGGTCACTACAATCCTCACTACAACACATAGGTCCACCATTATCAAGCAATTCATCAAGGGAAAGGATAGGGTGTTCATTCAACTCATCTTCTCCTTTGTCAAATATAGGTGGGGTGCCATAACAAGGTTCACAAGCAAGGTCAACTACACATTCTTCACTAATGAGAGGTTCAATGAAAACCGAGCTCACATCATGATGTGGCTTATCATCCCTCTCAACTAGTGGTTCACATTCACACATAAGTTGACCATTCGACTCTTCACTAGTTGCAAACACATTGTAATCATACACATCATCAACTAGTGTTGAGTTTTCAAAAATGCTATCATAAGACAAGGAAGTAACATGTTCAAGGGAAGAACTTTCACATACCTTGGAGTGGCCATCTTGCTCACTCAATGCACTTGAAGTGTCTTGGATTGTCCCTTCTCCTTGAAGCTCACATTGAAGATCTTCTTTACCTTGTCCATCACTCTTGGAACATGATTGAGGCTCCATTGATTGGCCTCCAAGAGTACCTATACAAGAGTTAACACAAGTAGAAGAAATGGGTAAAGGGTTAAGGTTAGAATAAGGGGTGTCCTCACTCTCTTTTCCCTCTTTCTTTTCCCTAATTTTCTTTTCAAGGTCGGGTGTAGATTCGGGTGGTGACATCCCACTCACATCACTCAACACATCCTCTCCTTTTTCCACTCGAGGAACGTCACCGGTCACTCCCTTACTCCTCTCAATCTTTTGTCTCTCAAATTCGGGTGAATTGGGACGAGGCCCAAGAAGACCCATAGCCGGAGTAGGTGGACTTTTAACATCAACCTAGAATCTAAGACTAACAGACTCATCACTTGATGTCTCTTTCTTCTTTGTAGGTGAACCACTTGGCTTTGGAGCTTGTGGCTTGGGGTTCACCTTGTTGACAATTGTCAACTCTTTTCTTGCACTAGTCCCACCATTGCTTGTGATTGTAGGACTTCTTGTTTGCACTCTTTCAAGCATAGGATGAGGTTTTTGATCCTTTTCCTTTTTCATAGGCCTAGAAGGTATACTAGGAGGTGACATGATCTTTGCCCTAAGAGGCTCAAAGTCAAAAGTCCCTTGGCCCTTGCTCACATAATACCTATCACACTCGATACCATATCGCACCTTCTTGCCTTGCAACCATGGCTCACCTAGCCACACATGACAATGCTTCATGGGATACACATCGCACCATACATAACCCCAATAACTCTTATGAGATATGCACACTCGAACTTGCTTGGAAACCCACACTCAGTGATACTCATAAGGATGCTCTAGGGCATAGCAAGGTAGCCTTAACTTATCAACCACCGAGGAACTAATGCAATTGGCATCGGTGTTACCAATCTTGAGCAAGCACCCTTCATTACCTTCAACCTCAACAAGGAACCTCCTTAGACCCAAGTTCCGTATAGGATCATCCAAGTAAGAACTTGGAAGTTCAAGAAAAATATCACCATCAAGTTGGGTCCTCCTTATTCCTCCTCTAGTGGTAACACCACTAGAATAACCTCCACTTCCTGTCACTCTTCCAACATTAGAAGGGTTATTGAAAGTCGAAGAAGAAGTACCACTATGGAACCCATAATTGCCTCTCGCCTTGGTTCCATAGCCCATAGCACCACTCCTACCACCACTACTAGAGCAATGCACCCCCGTAACAGTAAGAGCAATACCATTTCTCCTTCCACCCTTCACATGGGACCTAGAAGATGCAAACCTCCCACTTCCAATGGAACAACCACCACCATCTCCCATACTAATGGAAGGTCCTCTACTACTCTCTTGCACACCACAAGCAACACCAAGAGAAGATACATATGCACAATCCGTATAAGCAACCTCATCATCAATCCTCTCTACGTCACTATCATCATGTTCAAATTCATCACAAGAAGAGTAAGTAGGATCATCATACCTTGAAGCGTCACCATCTTCAAATTCTTGACTTGGAGCATAAGATTCTTCACATTCATCTTCGCAAGCCCCACAGTCTTCTTCATCTTCATAATCAATATGGTGACCCGCTTCATCATCATATGAGCCTTGGTTCCCCGAATCGTCATAGCAATACCCATCATCATCACCATAGGAACCATAGTCTCCATCATCTCCGCATGAGTCATATCCTCCAGTATCGTCATCTGATGCCATAGTTGTAACAAAAGAGTAAAGGACCTCATTAATTCACACCCTCACATGTATCACTCAAAAGATGTCACTCAATTTTCTTTCCACTCGTGTATACACTCAAGGTCGTTGGCTTTTGTGACCACACTCTATTGTTCTTACCACTCAAGCCTTTTTCCACTCAAGACCTTCTTGTCTCTTAGTAATCACAATGGCAAGATCAATCAACTAAAGCACACAAGTAATGGTTCGGAATGGAGTTTTAAGGGACTCGATGTACGGAAGCTAATTTAATGCGCACTTGAAGCAAACAAATTCTACGAGTTTAAGTGAAGACTCCAAGAGACACAACACCCTAAGGATCAAAGATTAGTTTCAATAAAGTAGGACTAATACCCTAGAAACACTAACCAAGAGGTTCGGAATCGAAACAAACACAAAAAACCATGAAACGGAGCGAAATTGAGCAACCAGCTCACTGGGTGGTTCGCCTGGGGTGGGTGGGTGGTCCGCCTGCCTTGGTAGGCGAGGGTAGGCGGGGCGCCTAGGGGGTGGGCGGTCCTCCTGGGGGTTGGGTTCAGCTTTTTCCAACTCCGATTTTCTTCAATTCCAAGCCGATTTTGGGTCCGATTTCAACGTTTTTTGCACAAATTCAAGGTACCCAAAGTTGAATATTGATATAACCTTCAAACCTCAATAGATTTCACACCCAAACAACCAACAAACAAGGCAGAATCATGATTCAAATATTCAAGTTGGGGATTTTCAACAAAGGTTTCAAAGGCTCAAGGTGGGTTTCGATTCTTCAATGTTACCGAACTCCAAATCACACGATTCTTTTTTCAATTTGTTCGTTTTGCAATGAAGAACAAACTTCGGTAATCAATTCCACAACCCCATAATCAAACAACCCAAGAATCAACCAAATTCATCAAGAACAAAGGGTTTTGGGAGGGTTTAACAATTTGGGGTTTCAAATTTTCGAATCAATCCAATCCACAAGATTGTAGTACCCAAACATCGGGTTTTCAACAAGGTTCAAGAATCTATAACACCCATAACACGAATCGAACACACCAAGAAGTTATGACAAATTTTCTTTTTGAATTATTTTCAATTTTTTTTGTATTTTCTTCTTTCAAATAACTTCAACAACAAGAAAACTAAAGTAAAGATACGATGAACAAGGAACGTGGATTCGTAAGGACGAAACCCGAGCCTTGCTCTGATACCAAACTGATAAGACTCAAAATCGCGGAAGAAAGTAAAATAGAGGCGGAAGCAATTAAGACACGATTACCAAGAAATACGGATGGGGAAGAACAGAAAATAGGAGAAAAGAATGAATCAAACTAAACACATAGATTGATCCAAAAGGGAGAAGAGACTTGAACCATTAAATGGGACTCACACTAGCGGTGATCCACTATGGATTCAACGTAAGAGATACATGAAGCCAAGCTTCAACAAGAATGGCCAAGCCTATTCTATCTTCTATTCTCTCAATTCAACATTAACTAACTAAGGAATGAAATGAGCTATCTAGCTATTTATAGGGGTTTTTAGGCACTAAGTAAAATGACTAAATAGCCCATACATTAGGCTTTAGGATAAAAAACCACGTAGGGTCAAAATAGTTTTAACACACTTAATAATCCCGCAACTCAGCATATCGAGCAGAGCGCCCAAGCTTAGGCGGAGCGCCTCACAAAATGATCAGTGGGGAGGCCTAGGCGGGGCGCCTGGATAGTGGGCGGAGCGCCCCACTGTGCAGTGGTTTGGGAGGAGAGCCCCAAGGCTGGTTGGGGCGCCTGAAAGCCTGCCTTCTTGGGCGGAGCGCCTGGTTGTTCTTTGCGGGGCGCCTCGGCCTGGATCTTCTCGGAACCGCTTCAATCCACCTCTAACACTCTTGACCTCTAGTACTTAGCATCCTCCAATCCCGGCTCTTGATGGTAAGTACTCTAAGCTCGATTTGAGGCTTATCAGGCACTCACCCAGTCGTATAATTGCGTAAATATTACCTGCCTTGGGTAGTGTCTCTCTTTCCTCAGCCACAATTTGTGTCCCCACGGGAGACTTAGCTTTGGCCGCTTCTTTCTGCTCCTTCATTCGTTTATAGTCCTCACTGACATTTTTTGGAGACAATGGTTTGAGGATAAAGTTCTCTCCACAAAGCTGAGCAGTGTAAGTGTTAGACTGCCCGTTACGAATAATCGACCTATCAAATTGCCATGGTTTCCCTAACAATAAATGAGAAGCTTGCATCGGAATCACATCAAATATCATCTCATCTTGAAAAGTTCCCACTTTGAATTTGATCCACATATGCTTGACAAATTTTAGTTCTGCACATTCGTTTAACCATTGCCGCGATATGGATGAGGGTGTTTAAGTTAAGTAGACCCAGTTACAAAACCAAGGTTTGGCTCACCATAATTTTACAACTACCCGAATAAATAATGATTGAACACAGTTTTCCTCTCACTCGACATCTCGAATGGAAGAGATTTTCTCTTTGGTTGTCCTCTTTTTCAAGGTTCTTAGTGCTTAAGTTCCTACGAACCACAAGAAACATTTTCGGACAGTCAGCCTCGGCTGCTTCTCGACCATCACCATTTTCATCTTGGTCAGTCTCCTCTCCATTTTCCTTCTTGGAGTCACTCGCCTGCTCATGGATGGTTCCATCTTCGAGCAAAAGCATAACTTTGCGAGTCAGACACTCTTTAGCCATGTGACCATAACCCTTGCATTTATGACACTGAATATTTGAAGCACTAGGATTATTGAGTTGAGTTCCAAACGAACCTTCTAATCAAGCTATTGGTCTAGATCACTAGTTCTTTTGAAGGGTGGAATAGTGATGTTGACATCATTCAAGTTTGAATCACGAGCACCTCGTACCGGTTCCGGATCCTCATCATAAAAGTCATCAGCCTTACGCTCATAATTTCTATCAACATATGAGCCTTGGCCTCAACCTCGAAAGTTTCCACGGCCTCTTTAAACCTGCCTTCATTGAAAGAACGGTGGCTCATACTTAGCTTCAACATCGGGAAACTCTCCATCATCAACCTCTTTATCAATGACCATGAATTGTCCTTGGGACCTTGGAAGTGGTAGGTTACCACCTCGGGGATTGCCTAAGTTTTGCTATTCAGCTTGGGGAATGCCTATGTTTTGTTCAGCTCGGGGATTACCCATAGCTTTATTTCGAACAGCCTTGTTTCTGAATCGTTAATGACGAGCCAGTTCAGAAAATTGCTCCGGTTTTATGGGAGATGAATTGCTAGTGCCAGCACAGGACCTAGGTAAGGCCACATGCGCTTTCTCCTGCTCGAGATTGGCTACTCGAGCGTTTACTCCTTTCGCCTCGGCACTGATGCCTTGTATCGCAGCCAAGAGATCGGGTAAAGTAGTTAGCATACAACTTCTCTTCTCTAAGTGTTTCAAGCACGAGCCTAAGTGTTCGACATGTTCATCCACAGATTTAGTATAAAAAAGTATGTCATCGAAGTAAACAACAACAAACTTATTTATAAACGGTTTAAGCACATGGTTCATTAATCGCATAAAAGTGCTCGGTGCGTTAGAGAGGCCGAAAGGCATCACTAACTATTCATAGAGACCCAATTTCGTCTTGAATGCAGTCTTCCACTCATCACCCGGTTTCATTCGAATTTGGTCGTAATCGGACCTGAGGTCTATCTGCGATAAACAAGAAGAACCAGTTATTTCATCTAGCATGTCATTTAATCGAGGGATAGGATGACGATACTATTTTCTTGTTGACTTCTCGACAATCAATACACATTCACCACGTTCCATCTTTCTTCAAGACAAGGATAACTAGAATGACGCAAGGACTCAAGCTCTCTCGAATTTGGTGCGCGATTCCTCTCAACAGAGGCAATCCACCGGGCATTTCTTCAGGGAGCATGTCTCCGAAGTCCTGCAAAACACTTTGAACAGCACTAGGCAAAGGGTTATCATTAGAAAAATCATCATTAGAGTTTAGAAAGATGCCCTTGTGCATGAGGCAAATCATCAAGGGACCATTGCCGTTGCCTCGTAGATACTCACCCGGTTGCATGATTGCACAAATATTGTTCGCCTCAAGCGGTGAATTTCAGTTCCTTCATTCATTTATAGTCCTCACATGCTTGTTTTGGAGACAATGGTTTGAGTATGAAACTCTCTCTTCTGAGCTTCGTAGTATAAGTGTTCGATCGTCCATTATGTATAACCGACCAATTACACTTACATCGGTTTTACATCGAACATCAACTCATCTTGATATTCTCCCACTTTGAACTTAATCCACACTTGCTTGACAACCTTCAATTCCCCACATTCATTTAACCATTGCAAACTGTAGGGATGAGGGTGCTTCGAGGTAGGCAATCCTATTTTTGAAACCAAGATTTGGCTCACCACATTTGCACAACTACCCGAATCAATAATCATTGAACAAACTTTTTCCCTCACTCGACACCTCGCGTGGAAAAGATTTTCTTTTTGATTGTCCCATTCTTCGAGAGTCATATAGCTCAAGTTTCTATGAACTACAAGAAACATTTCAGGATAGTCAGCTTTGGCGGCTTCACGGACATTGTAATTTTTAGCTCGATCAGCCTCCTCTCTATTTTCTTACTCGGTGTCACTTGCTTGCTCTTGGACGGTTCCATCTTCGAGCAAAAGCAGAACTTTGCGAGTCGGACACTCTTTTGCAAGGTGACAATAACCCCTGCACTTATGACATTGAATATTTGAAGCACTAGGAGTATTGAGTTGAACTTTACCTCCCACATCTCTGGAGTTATTAACGGTCACTCCCCTTTCGAATGGTCACTTTTGATCTTGGCCAGTGTTGGCACTTGTAGGACTCGGGCTCTTCCAATCTTTACCTCAGCTAAAAGGAGTTGAAGTAGTGACTCCTCGATACTGGCTTGCTTTGTCGTCCTTCACCCATTTCTCAGCATCAACGGCTGCATGAAATACCTCTTCAATGTTTGATACACATGAAGCCTCAATTGAGATGACACTTCTCGAGTCAGTCCATCTTTTAACTGAATGATGGCATGCTCATCATCTTCTTCCATATCAATGGCCAGTCTAATCTTTTCGAACTCATCATAGTACTCTTCGATCGATTTGGACCCTTTTTTTAGATCATAGAGCTTCCAAAGTTGTTCTTGCCGATATTTGGCCGTCATACTTAGCATCTATCACTCATTTAAGTTGTGCCCAAGTACGAATCTCAGGATAGACATATCTTCTCCTTATTTACTTGTCAGCTTCCCACCATGTTGGTGCATATGCCTCGAACGAAGCAATTGGATGTATAGCTTTTCTCTCTTCGGTCATCTCATTTTTCTCAAAGATTCATTCCAAATGAACCGTGCATTCAATATATTGGTTCGGATCACTAGTTCCTCTGAGGGTGGAATTTTCATCTTGATACTGTTCAAGTTTGAATCACGAGCACCTCGGATCGGCTCTAGATACTCATCATAATAATCATCAGCCTTACGCACAAAATTTCTATCAACATTTTTGCCTCGGCTTCGACCTCAAAACTTTCCACGACTTCATTGAATCTGTCTTCATTGAAAAATGGTGGTTCATACTCAGCTTCGACCTCGGGAAACTCTCCATCATCACCCTCTTCATCAACGACCATGACTTGTCTTTGGGTCCTTTGAAGTGGTAATCTATCACTTTGGGGAATGCCTAAGTTTTGATGATCAGCTTGGGTATTGCCCATGTTTTGTTATTCCGCTTGGGGATTGCCTAAGTTTTTTTGTCCAGCTCTAGGAATGCCCAAGTGTTGCCCAGCTCGGGGATTGCCCACATCTTCATTTCGAACAGCCTCGTTCCTCAACCTTTATTGACGAACTAGCTCAGAAAATTCCTCTGGTTTCATAAGAGTTGAGTTGCTAGTACCAATGCTAGACCCAGGCAAGGGCGCAGACACTTTCTCTTGCTCGAAGTTTGCTACTAGAGCACTCACTCCTCTAACCTCGGCACTGATGCCTTGTATTCCAGCCAAGAGATCGGCTAAAGACACCTCGGGCTCTTTAACGCCCTTTCCTTCGCCTCCATTCCTTGCCATGGTACCTGTGCAAATCAAAGACCAAGGAGATGTTAAGGTTAGAAATCACCTCACACTCTCCCTCACTTTTATTGGGTGGTGCTCTGGTCCACTTAATTTGTAGGTTCGGTCACTCAAGAACTTGTTAATAATGGCTTCCTCTGTTTGATCAATTTCTCTAATACTCTTTGAATTTGACAAGTCACACTGTCTCCTTCGGGAAGAGTGAATTGATTTCGACTCGATGGAGCGGGCGTTATTTAACTGCACACGGGAGGTCAAAGAATTTTCTACGATATTTTGGACATCAGTCACCTCACGCATGAGTTCCTATAAGCTCAAAAAAAATAGTACGACCTCGAGTTGAAGGAATTACTCTAGGAATCAACTAATAAGATTCAACGATCACAAAAAAAGAGATAACCTAAGTGAATCTACCCTTCGTTTTCGCTTTTGGAAACCTCGGACACGTCACCCTTGTATGAACAAAAGTGGTCCCTCTTTTGAACGGATTTTGGTTTAACCTTATCAACTTTTCCTCTTTCTTACCAACAACTTTTCATCTTGGGTTTTAGCAATAACAATTTTACCCCTATCCTTTTTAATGGAACAGTGAACTTCACTTCCGATGTATGAAAAATTTCAAATCTTTTGTTCACGGCCCAATGACTTAACAAGAATCAGGTTGTTTTTCCTCGTTAAAACATTTAATAAGGAACAGAGAAAATTCAGTTCCGAGCCAAGCTAAGACAGCTTCAACAATGTTGTCCATACACTGTTACAATGTAACAAGTTCCGGCGTACAAACAGTGGCTAAACGATGGAACTTCAAAAGTTTTAAGCTCAACAAATCAATCAATAACCACCAGTCTCGACGTCAACAAGCCAAAAACTCACTGGGGTTTACAATAGTACCACAACGTCAAGAACTGTTAAAAAACATCGAGCAAAACATAGTCGTCAATTAGTGTACGACAAGTGCTCATTTGAATCTCCAAACAATGATAAACAAGAATCTTGGGTTGTTTGATTCCAAACAACCAATAATCAATCCAAATTTTGAATTTTCTTCTTTTTTACTTTTTTTTTCCTGTAAATTAGAACACAGTGATAACAACAACAAGAACACAAAATGGAAAACAAAGACACATATGCACGAAAAACAAAGGATAATATATAACAAGAGTGGGGTTGTAAGAACAAGCCCAAACCGTGCTCTAATACCAAAATGGTGCTTGCTAATCGGAGATAAACTTAGCAACCAAACGAACAACAGAAAAAAAAACAAGAAAGTAAAGATAGAAGCTAGACAATTCTAAGCTTCAATCCAAACGAACCCAAGGGACCAGTCTTGGGGCCGCTCGGTTTAAAAATCAAAGAAGCACCTAAACTAGACAATAATCCTTAAGAAGACAAACCATGTTTATAACATCCCACGTTGGGATTCGGCTCACAATAGAGACACAATAGCTACAGCTATATTCAATGTTCATCAATAACTACTGATTTAGGAAATGAATAGTGGTTTATAGAGGTATTTCCATGGGTAAACAAGTAAATGGTCACAAATAACCAATGAAAACAAGCCACGTAGGGCTGATAGTTAAGTGTTCGCCGCTCTTGTGCTCGGTCGCTTTTCAGCTTGGAACACTTCAATTCGGACGCGGTCTTGCCTCGGGCGCACTTTTAGCCCTTCATTCACTTCACTGCTCGGTTTCATTGTTGAGTGTTCGGTCACTTCCTGATAAGACCCAAACCCCCTCAAGACCCTTCACTCGGAGTCAAGCCAAGTTGATCCAAGACACCCATCTTCATTTGATATGGAAGGGTATGGAAGAAGGCTCCAAGACCAACTTGAAGACTATACTTTGGTGTGCCATGGATGGAGAACCTTCTAGTACACTTATCGAGGCATCCGGAGCACTTTTGGAAGCAACTCAAGAGGCCACAGCACCAGGCGGACCGCCTACTCAACTAGGTCGGCCGCCTACTTTTTGCTCACTCTCTGGATCTCCTCTAGGCGGACCGCCTCTGTAAAATGGGCGGACCGCCTACTCAGAAGGGGCTGACCGCCCACTCCAAGTAGGCTGGGCGCCTACTCTACTAGGCTGGGCGCCTACTTGGGGCGCCTAGTGAGCTGAAGATGCGGGATTCCTAGTTTGTTTGCTATGTTTTGGACAACTATAGCCCTATGAGGCCCTTATTGTTTAAACCCACTTTGGGGGTATTTTTGAGCTTTCATTACATGTAAGTGAAGTCTATAAATACTTCACAAACCTATTCAAACCTTAGTCTACCTTGAATTATATGAATGATGAAAAGAAACTATCTCTTGTTTGGAGAATCCTTTGCCTTGGTTGCTTGAATTCACTAGTGGAATCTAGTTGAGTCTTGAACCGAAAACCCGATCATTCTATTTGCGAGCCCCAAGTGTGGCTCGAGGGTAGTTGCATAGTGTAGGTCCTCCTTGACACCGATACGAGGGTATTATGGAACGAGTTCTCCATAGTTACTTCGTAGGGAGTTCGAGTAGTGTCTCGCTCTTTATCTTTATTTCCGCATTTCGTATTTGATGCTTATCATCTTGGTATCAGAGCAAGGCTCGGGTTTTGTTTCTACAAACCCCCGACCCTTGATTCTTCGTGCCTAGGTTGGTTTCTATCTTAGGTTCTTATTTGTTGTTGAAGAAAAAGAAGAAAACAAAAAAAAAAAATAGAAAAGGGTTGAAAAACACAAAAAAAATTTGATCATAGAATCTTGGTTTGTTGGACCCATAGCTTGATTGATATTGGGTTTTGTTCCTTGTTGGAAACCCGTTCTTTTGGTACCCTGAGCATCGAATTTGAAGTAGAAACACAAGGATTGAAAATTTGAAACCCTTGAAGAACTTGAAAATTTGAAACCCTAGCTATGAACATGGTGGAATGTTGAACTTTGATTGGGGTTTGATAAAATTGATTGGGGTTTGATCTCTGTGCTTGAAACAACATTGGGGTACCTTTGATTTGCCAAAACAACGTGTGGATTGATGAATTTTTGGGTGCAAAACCAAGAAAATCGTGTTTGAACTGTGCTGGAACTTGCAGTAGGCGGAGCGCCTAGGGAAACGGGCGGACCGCCTGAATTTTTCGTGCTCTCTGGACTTTACAGAGGCGGACCGCCTACTTAGAGTAGGCTGACCGCCCACTCCTCACTGCAGACACTGGGCGGACCACCTAGTCCAAACAGGTGGGGCGCCTACTTCCTGGAGAGTTGGGAATCGGGTAGTTTCTTCTAGGTTCGTTTGTTTTGTTGTTTGCATCGCTTCTAATTAGTATTATTAGAGTATAATCCTACTCGATTAGTACTAATTACTTCAAGCTACTAGGATCATCGTGCCTTAGAACGGAGACTAGAACTCAAAGAAGATCCGTAGTGCCTTTTGACTCAAGTCCTCACTCAAAGTGCTTAGCGTTCCAATCGAGTCCTATTAACTCCACTCACCCCGGAGTACATTTGGCTTTTGAGTCGAGTGATTAGGTTAAGGTTTAATATTCAACTTTGTGAAGCTTTTGAGTTCAAGCAAGAGTGAAATAGCCACCGCCACCATACGAGTGATCCGAGTGAACACAAGCGAGGGAGCGAGTGAGGTGTTTTAACTAACTCTTGTTTCTTTTCTTTGTAGGTACAATGGCCAACGACGGTCAAGATTTCATCAAGGAGGCCTTGGCTAGCCTTCTTGCCAAGATGGATGTTATGACTCAAAGGATTGAGTCACTTGAAAAGGGTGCTTCAAGTACCCAAGGAGACCAAGGGACCCCGAGTGTCCCAATTGAAAAGGGGACCCCGAGTGTCCAAATTGACACCGGTGAAGGCTCGAGTAGCCCTACCTTTACCCCGGAGCAAGTTGTTGAATTGCTCAATCAACAACGGGTAAAGGAAGATCGAGAGAGAATTGAACGGACGGGCATTCCCCGTATCTTGGATAATCCCCCAAGAGACAACCCATTACCAAGACCCATCCGAAATGTGCAACCTCTTGAGCAAGTCGATGAAGCTCAAGAAGGGGAGGAAGCCGAGTATGGAGATGATATGTATGGGCTTGATGACCACTTTCAACCGAGACGTGGTATGAATTGGGGTCGTAATGTGGATCGAGGTAGGGGCCGAGGTCGAGGGCCACCTATGGGATTTGTTGGAGGGAATGCGAGAAGGGAGTATGGTGTGAATGAAGACCACTATGGGGGCCAACCGGAGCCATTACGTGGGGGTCGTGACAACAACAACAATCTTAATAGTGTGAAGATTACTATTCCTCCTTTCAAAGGGAGTAGTGATCCGGTGGAGTACCTTGATTGGAAGTTGTCCATGGAACGTATATTTGACACCAATGACATGCCCGAATTGAAGAAGACTAAGTATGCTATCTCTACCTTTGAGTCCTTTGCTTCTACATGGTGGGAGTCGGTAAAGAGGAATAGAAGGAGGATGGGGATGGTTCTTAATCTTACTTGGGATGAGTTGATCCGCGTGATGGATGAAAAGTACTTGACTAACCAATACCGAGTGGACCAACAAAAGCGTCTCTATGAATTGAAACAAGGTTCCAAGTCGGTTGGGGAGTACTTCAATGAGTTTGAACAAGTCCGGATGACTCTAGACTTGGATGAGGAAGACAATGAGACGGCCATGATCCGTTTCAAAGGGGGCTTAAACCGAGACATAGCTTCACTTTTGAAGTTTCACAAGTACAATGATCACTACAAGCTATGTGAGGATGCGGTTGAAGCCGAGAAGTGGCTCAAAGAGGAGAAATCCCTTCGCTACAAGAGTAGTACTATTACACCATTGAACAAGCCAAAGGATTGGAAGTCTCCTACAACTAATGCCAAATTCCAAAGTGCAAGTGGTGCTAGTGCTAGCAAGGAAGTGAAAAAGCCTTTTGAAAGGTCAACACAACCCGTGGGAGGTAATTCTAGAACCCAATTGAGTAATCCAATCTCTTCTTCTACTCAATGCTTTAAGTGTAAAGGTTATGGTCATCTCTCTAAAGATTGCCCTACCCGGAAAACTATGGTTCTTGTTGGTGACTTGGTCTATGAGCAAGATAGTGAGCCCGAGGAGGAAGAGGGAGTAGAGGGTGATGAGGATGAGGGAGATGAAGGGGAGATTACTATGATTGAAGATGATGAATCCCATGCCTTCCTTGTTGTGAGGAGGAGTCTAGGAGTCATGTGTGTAGAGGATGTTGAGACCTTGCAACGAGAGAATCTTTTTCATTCCAAATGCCGAGTCATGGGTCTCATTTGCTCTATGATCATTGACTCGGGAAGTTGTGCTAATGTTATTAGCCAAACACTTGTTACCCAATTGAAAATACCTACCTTGAAACACCCAAGTCCTTATAAGCTTCAATGGCTTAGTGAGTGTGGTGAGTTGAGGGTGGTTAAGCAATGTTTGATCAAATTCAAGATTGGGAACTATGTGGATGAACACATGTTCGATGTCGTGCCTATGCAAGCATGCCACCTACTCTTTGGTAGGCCTTGGCAATTTGATAGACATGTGGTCCATAATGGTCATGCCAACACCTATACGGTGACGCATGAGGGGAAAAAGTTTGTGCTCCAACCTATGACTCCCAAACAAGTGAGCGATGATTACAAACGGATGCGGGAGTTGAGGGAGGTGGCAAAGGCTAAGTCGGTTGTTGAGACTAGCCCTTTGTCCAAAAGCTTGGTGGCAATCCCACCTACTTCTACCGGTGGCATATGTGCCATGATGCAACCGGGCGAGATCCTAAAAGGAAATGATGGCAACAAGCTTCTCATATGCCTAGTGCACAAAGGTATGGTTCTAAACTCTAATAGTGATTTTTCTTCTAACCCTTTGCCTAGTGTGTTTGAGAATGTTTTGAAGGATTTTGGTGACATGTTCCCGGATGAAATGCCGGATGGATTGCCTCCTTTGAGGGGCATTGAGCATCAAATAGACTTTGTCCCGGGATCCCAAATCCCGAACAAACCGGCCTATAGGAGCAACCCGGAGGATACAAGGGAATTGCAAAAGCAAGTTGATGAATTGCTCACTAAAGGCTTGGTGAGGGAAAGCTTGAGTCCTTGTGCCGTGCCCGTGATCCTTGTTCCCAAAAAGGACGGCACTTGGAGAATGTGTGTTGATTGTCGGGCCGTGAACAAAATAACGGTAAAGTACCGTCATCCTATTCCCCGGCTTGATGATATGTTAGATGAATTGAGCGGTTCATGTGTGTTTAGCAAAATTGACCTTAGGTCCGGCTACCATCAAATCCGGATGAAACCCGGTGATGAATGGAAAACCGCATTCAAGACCAAATTTGGTCTCTATGAATGGTTGGTGATGCCCTTTGGGCTCTCCAATGCACCTAGCACTTTCATGAGGCTAATGAACCATGTTCTAAAGCCATTCATCAACAAGTTTGTGGTCGTCTATTTTGACGATATATTGATCTATAGCAAATCAATAGACGACCATGTTGAACACCTTAGGCTAGTGCTTGAAAAGTTGAGAGCCGAAAAGCTCTATGCTAATTTTAAAAAGTGTGCCTTTGGTGTTGAAAAGGTGGTCTTTCTTGGGTTTGTTGTGAGTGCCCAAGGAGTGGAGGTGGATGAGTCTAAGGTAGAGGCCATACGTGATTGGCCTACTCCCACTACCGTGACTCAAGTAAGGAGCTTTCATGGTCTTGCAAGCTTTTATAGGCGATTTGTGAAGGACTTTAGCTCCATTGCCGCTCCACTCACAGAATTGGTGAAGAAAGACCAACCGTTTGTTTGGGGAGAGCCTCAAGAGAAGGCCTTCCTTGAGTTGAAAGGTAGGTTGAGTACCGCCCCGCTATTACAATTGCCCGACTTCGGGAAGGCATTTGAGGTTGAGTGTGATGCCTCGGGGGTGGGAATTGGTGGTGTTTTAATGCAAGATAGCAAACCCATCGCCTACTTTAGTGAAAAGTTGAAAGGGGCATCCTTGAATTATTCTACATATGACAAGGAGTTGTATGCCCTTGTGAGAGCCCTTGCCCATTGGCAACACTATCTTTGGCCTCGTGAGTTTGTAATCAAGAGTGACCATGAGTCACTCAAGCATTTGAGAGGCCAAGAGAAGCTCAATAAGAGACATGCCAAGTGGGTTGAATTTATTGAGTCTTTTCCCTATGTGATCCAATACAAGAAAGGGAAAGACAATGTTGTGGCGGATGCGCTTTCAAGAAAGTTTGCCCTAGCCACCACTCTCACCTCTAAGCTCATGGGTTTTGAGAGCATTAAATTGATGTATGCTCATGACCCAAAGCTAAAGAGTGTCCATGACACTCTAGAGAAAGGGGAGAGAGTTGACAAATACCAATGGTTTGATGGTTATATCTTCAAAAATGGTAGGGTGTGCATTCCGGAGTCCTCTTGGAGAGAGTTGCTTGTGCATGAAGCACATTGCGGGGGACTCATGGGACATTTTGGCACAAGAAAGACTTTGGCCATTCTTCAAGAACAATTCCATTGGCCAAAGATGAGGGTGCATGTGGAAAAGTTTTGCGCTAATTGCCTTGAGTGCAAGCGAGCCAAATCTAAAGCCCACCCTCATGGGTTGTATACCCCTCTCCCCGTACCTACTAGTCCATGGTTGGATATCTCAATGGATTTTGTGATGGGATTACCAAGGACTAGAGGGGGCCATGATAGCATTTATGTTGTTGTGGATAGGTTTTCCAAAATGGCTCATTTCATTCCATGCAAGAAATGTGATGATGCACAACATGTGGCAACTTTGTTTATTGAAAATGTCTTGAAGTTGCATGGTGTGCCTCAAACCATAGTGAGTGATAGGGACACTAAGTTCCTAAGTCATTTTTGGAGGTGTTTATGGGGTGCTTTAGGCACCAAGCTCTTGTTCTCCACGTCCCACCACCCCCAAACCGATGGGCAAACGGAAGTGGTAAACCGAACCTTGGGTGCTCTTCTTAGAGCCATGACTCGAGGCAAGGCCGGGACTTGGATTGATCGTTTACCTCTTATGGAGTTTGCCTACAATCGCACATTGCATAGCATGATAGGCATGACTCCATTCGAGTGTGTTTATGGATTTAACCCCTTGATTCCCCTTGATCTAACCCCTTTGCCAAGGGAAATGGTTGTTAATTTTGAAGGTAAAGCTAGAGCCAAGGCTTTGGTTGAACTCCATGCAAAGGCGAAGAAGAACTTGGAGGAAGCTTATGCTAAGGTTGCCGCCAAGAAGAACAAAGGACGCAAGAAGGTGGAACTCAAGAAGGGTGACTATGTGTGGGTGCACTTCCGGAAAGAAAGGTTTCCAAACCTTAGGAAAGGGAAGTTGGCACCCCGAGGAGATGGCCCATTCCAAGTGCTCTCGAAGATAAACAACAATGCCTATGTGGTCGACTTGCCAAGTGAGTATCAAGTTTCTAATACTTTCAATGTTAGTGACTTGGTCCTTTTGAATGTAGGTGATGAAGAGGCTGTGCTTAATGATGAAGAGGTCGTGGATGATGCTTCGATTTCGAGGACGAAATCTTCTCAAGAAGGGGAGGATGATAAGACCCAAACCCCCTCAAGACCCTTCACTCGGAGTCAAGCCAAGTTGATCCAAGACACCCATCTTCATTTGATATGGAAGGGTATGGAAGAAGGCTCCAAGACCAACTTGAAGACTATACTTTGGTGTGCCATGGATGGAGAACCTTCTAGTACACTTGTCGAGGCATCCGGAGCACTTTTGGAAGCAACTCAAGAGGCCACAGCACCAGGCGGATCGCCTACTCAACTAGGCCGGCCGCCTACTTTTTGCTCACTCTCTGGATCTCCTCTAGGCGGACCGCCTCTGTAAAACGGGCGGACCGCCTACTCAGAAGGGGCTGACCGCCCACTCCAAGTAGGCTGGGCGCCTACTCTACTAGGCTGGGCGCCTACTTGGGGCGCCTAGTGAGCTGAAGATGCGGGATTCCTAGTTTGTTTGCTATGTTTTGGACAACTATAGCCCTATGAGGCCCTTATTGTTTAAACCCACTTTGGGGGTATTTTTGAGCTTTCATTACATGTAAGTGAAGTCTATAAATACTTCACAAACCTATTCAAACCTTAGTCTACCTTGAATTATATGAATGATGAAAAGAAACTATCTCTTGTTTGGAGAATCCTTTGCCTTGGTTGCTTGAATTCACTAGTGGAATCTAGTTGAGTCTTGAACCGAAAACCCGATCATTCTATTTGCGAGCCCCAAGTGTGGCTCGAGGGTAGTTGCATAGTGTAGGTCCTCCTTGACACCGATACGAGGGTATTATGGAACGAGTTCTCCATAGTTACTTCGTAGGGAGTTCGAGTAGTGTCTCGCTCTTTATCTTTATTTCCGCGTTTCGTATTTGATTCTTATCACTTCCTTCTCTAGACTCGAGCTTGCAGATGTAGGTGCTCGGTCGTGCAGCATCCAAACGGTTGCTTTCTCCCGACCACGCCAGCTGAATGTTTGTATCATGCAAAAGCTTGGCTTGCTTTCGTGTCAATAGCCTCGATGGGGTGAATACTTGATCAGCACGGGTTCGGGCCACATCACAATGTGAAGACCTATTCACCATAGGACAACGCAAACGAGCCAAAGCGAGAGTTCAAGAGCCAATTTGAGAGAGCTAACCCAAGGAGGAGCCAAAAGTAGGAGGTAACAAAGTTAAACCCAAAAGTTTGTCTAACATTCAATGTTATAAATGCAATGGCCGAGGCCATATGATTAGGTATTGTCCAAATCGGAGAACCATTATTGCTTTGGGCGATGGTGGATACCAAACGGGTGATAGTGATGTAGAGGAGGTAGATGGAGATGTTCCTTGTGATGATGAATTTGATAGGGGAAGAGGAGAAAGTGAGCAATATGAGGATGATAACGCTGCTTCTCTTGTTGTAAGGAGGATAATGGGAGATCAAGTGAAGGAGGATTCGGATCAAAGGGAGAACTTTTTTCATGCTTATTGTAATGTCCATGGAACCATTTGTTCTCTTATCATTGATAGTGGAAATTGTGTCAACGTAGCAAGTACCACTTTGATTGAAAAACTCAAGCTTCCCACTAGGAAACGTCCACAATCCTATAAGCTACAATGGTCAAATGAATGTGGGGAATTAAAGGTGACCAAGCAAGCATTGATCAAATACAAGGTGGGAAACTACCATAATGAGCTCTTATTTGATGTATTTCCAATGCAAGCTTGTCACATTTTGCTTGGTAGACCTTGGCAATATGATCACTTGGCAAAGCATGATGGCAAGACTAATAAGTATGCTTTAGAATTGGAGGTCGAAAGTACATTCTTAATCCATTTACTCCGGCTTAAGTGAGTGAGGGATATAGAAAGATGAGGGAGTTGAAGTTGAAAAGAGATAAAGAAAAGATGATATCATCAGCAAGATAACGATTAAGTATCGTCATCCTATCCTTAGGTTAGATGATATGCTTGATGAGTTGTGTGGTTCTTGTGGCATTTTCTAAAATTGACTTGAGGAGTAGCTACCACCAAATCCAGATGAAACCGGGTGATGAGTGGAAGACGGCCTTTAAGACCAACTTTGGTCTTTATAAGTGGCTTGTCATGCCTTTTTTCTTGTCCAATGCTCCTTCGACCTTCATGAGGTTGATGAAGCATGTGCTTAAAACTTTCATTGGGAAATTTGTTATAGTGTACTTTGATGACATTCTTATCTACAGCAAATCCATTGATGAACATGCTTGTTATTTGAAGCAAGTATTTGATGTCTTGAGAAAGGCGTAATTATTTACTAATTTGAAAAGTGTTCCTTTTGAGTTGATAAAGTTATATTTCTTGGTTTTCTGGTGAGTGCAAATGGTGTGGAAGTTGATGAGGCTAAAGTGGAGGCCACTAAGGATTGGCCCGCTCCTAAAAGAATTGGTGATGTGAAAAGTTTCCATGGGTTGGCTAGCTTTTATTGGAGGTTTGTGAGGGGATTTCGTACCATAGCCACACCATTGATCGAAGTGATAGGAATGATAAGACATTTGTGTGGGGGAAAGAGCAAGAAGAGACTTTTGCCAAATTGAAAGAAGTGTTTAGCTTTATAGCTCTTCTTCAGTTACCCAATTTTGATAAAACTTTTGAAGTTGAGTTTGATGCTAGTGGAGCAGGAATTGGAGCCGTGTTGATGCAAGATCAAAATCTCATTGCCTATTTGATAAGCCCCAAATCGTGCCAAGACACTTTCCAACACTTTCCGACATGTGCCAAGCTTGGAAGATACAATGGACTTGAAGTCAAGGGCTTTGGAAGTGTTCCGGATTGTTTCAGCATTAGGCTCCACGCCTAAGGAGGAGGAAGAAGGCCCAGCACAGCCAGGCGCCCCGCCTAGACCCAGGCGCCCCGCCTAGGAAGCTCACTGCCTAAGAATGGAATTGTGCCCAGGCGCCCCGCCTAGCCCCAGGCGCCCCGCCTAGCTTCAGCATGTTCCAGGCGCCCCTCCCAGCCCCAGGCGCCCTTCCTAGCTGCTGAACTTATGTTTCTTTTACTGTTTTGCCCTACGTGGCTTATTTGATGAACCTTATTAGTATGGGTATTTAAGTCATTGTGTAAGCTTGGGAAACACTATAAATAGCCAAGCCTAGCTTATTTTACACTTAGTTTATGTTGAATGATGAATTGAATATTGTCAAGAGTGAATCTCTTTGGGTTTATGAAAACCAACCTTAGTTGGGATTTGTTACTTCTAGTGGATTCTAGTTGCCTAACAACCCCTATCCGATCATTCTACTTGCGAGTTCTAGTTGACTCAAGGGTAGTTGCATAGCGTAGGTGATCCTTGACATCCACCCGGGGTGTATCGGAACTAGTTCTCCGGTGCTACTTGGGTCTTTGTTCCAGCCTCGTCTCATTTCTATCTTGTTTATCTTTTCCGCATTTTGATTCTTATCAGCTTGGTATCAGAGCCAACCCGGGTTCGATTCCTGGCTACACCATGCAAAGTTTGGGGACGAACTTGCTTTAAAGAAAGGGGGGATGATTAGGGGCTATCAAGGATTGGGTCCAAACTCATAAGGAGCCGCCCGTTGTGGGGTCCACCCCCTGGAGGAGTTGCGTTGCTCGGGGTGGTCATGGTGGTGTCAGGGACGGACCTCGATTTAGGGTTGATCCGGCGATATAAGAGTTGCGTTGCGCCTCTACCATCAGCTATGGCTTTTGGTAGAAATGGTTGCAGTGCACTCTTAAAGTTTGGTATCAGAGCCAACCCGGGTTCGATTCCTTGCAACCATTTCTACCAAAAGCCATAGCTGATGGTAGAGGCGCAACACACATCTTATACCGCCGGATCAACCCAAATCGAGGTCCGTCCCAGACACCACCATGACCACCCCGAGCACGCAACTCCTCCAGAGGGTGGACCCCACAACGGGCGGCTCCTTATGAGTTTGGACCCAATCCTTGATAGCCCCTTATCATCCCCCCTTTCTTTAAAGAAAGTTCGTCCCCGAACTTTGCATGGTGTAGCCAGGAATCGAACCCGGGTTGGCTCTGATACCAAACTTTAAGAGTGCACTGCAACCATTTCTACCAAAAGCCATAGCTGATGGTAGAGGCGCAACTCACATCTTATATCGCCGGATCAACCCCAAATTGAGGTCCGTCCCTAACACCACCATGACCACCCCGAGCAACGCAACTCCTCCAGGGGGTGGACCCCACAACGGGCGGCTCCTTATGAGTTTGGACCCAATCCTTGATAGCCCCTTATCATCCCCCCTTTTTTTAAAGCAAGTTCGTCCCCGAACTTCACATGGTGTAGTCAGGAATCGAACCCGGGTTGGCTCTGATACCAAACTTTAAGAGTGAACTGCAACCATTTCTACCAAAAGCCATAGCTTATGGTAGAGGCGCAACACACATCTTATACCACCGGATCAACCCCAAATCGAGGTCCGTCCCTGACACCACCATGACCACCCCGAGCAACGCAACTCCTCCAGAGGGTGGACCCCACAACGGGCGGCTCCTTATGAGTTTGGACCCAATCCTTGATAGCCCCTTATCATCTGATAAGAATCAAACGCGGAAAGTAGAAAGGATAAGAACGAGACGTAACTCGATCTCTAAACCCAAGTAGCAACGGAGAACTTGGTCCGTTACACCCCGAGAGAAGGACAAGAACACCTACGCTATGCAACTACCCTCGAGCTAACACGAGCATGCAAGTAGAATGGTCGGAGAGGAAGAGTATTCATCTAGATCCGCTAGAAGAACTACAAGTCCCAAATCAAAGGGTTTCATTCAATAACCAAGAGCCTTGCTCATGTTCAATATTCATTAATCATCAAAAACTAGACTAAGTTCAAAATAGGCTAAGCATGGCTATTTATAGTGTTTCCCAAGCTTGCACAATGACTAAAATGCCCTTACTAATAAGGTTCACAAAATAGGCCACGTAGGGCAAAACGGTAAAATAAACATAGGCCTTCACAGCTGGGAGGGGCGCCTGGACTCTGGGAGGGGCGCCTAGGATTGCTGTCAGCTAGGCGGGACGCCTGGCTAGGCGGGGCGACTGGGTGGGGCGCCTGGCTAGGCGGTCCACCTGTGCACTTTCAACTCCTTAGGCAGTGAGCTTGCCAGGCGGTGCGCCTGGCTCAGGCGGGGCGCCTGGTTCTGCTGGGCTATCTTCTTCCTTAGGCGTGAGGCCTAGTTTGAGCACCCGGAATGGCTTCCACTCGCTTCCTTCCTCAAGTCCTCTCCTCTCCAAGTATAAATGCACCTCTTGGACATCCTTGACTTGGCTCCATGTGAATGGTCTCCTTGTGGGGGTTTGGTTCTTATCATCCTCCCCTTCTTGAGAATATTTCGTCCTCGAAATTGAAGCATAATCACCCACGACCTCGTCATCACCTACATCCAAAGGAACCAAGTCACAAACATTGAAAGTAATAGAAACTTGATACTCACTTGGCAAGTCGACCACATAGGCGTTGTTGTTTATCTTTGAAAGCACTTGGAATGGGCCATCTCCACGGGGTGCCAACTTCCCTTTTCTAAGGTTTGGAAACTTTTCTTTCCGGAAGTGCACCCACACATAGTCACCCTTCTTGAGTTCCACCTTCTTGCGTCCCTTGTTTTTCTTAGAGGCTACCTTTGCATAGGCTTCCTCCAAGTTCTTCTTTCGCCTTGGCATGAACCTCCATCAAAGCCTTGGCTCTAGCTTTACCTTCAAAATTAACAACCATTTCCCTTGGCAAAGGGGTTATATCAAGGGGAATCAAGGGGTTAAATCCATAGACACACTCGAATGGAGTCATACCTATCATGCTATGCAATGTGCGATTGTAGGCAAACTCCATAAGAGGTAGACGATCAATCCAAGTTCCGGCCTTACCTCGGGTCATGGCTCTAAGAAGAGCACCCAAGGTTCGGTTTACCACTTCCGTTTGCCCATCGGTTTGTGGGTGGTGGGACGTGGAGAACAAGAGCTTGGTGCCTAAAGCACCCCATAAACACCTCCAAAAATGACTTAGGAACTTAGTGTTCCTATCACTCACTATGGTTTGAGGCACACCATGCAACTTCAAAACATTCTCAATAAACAAAGTTGCCACATGTTGTGCATCATCACATTTCTTGCATGGAATGAAATGAGCCATTTTGGAGAACCTATCCACAACAACATAAATGCTATCATGGCCCCCCCTAGTCCTTGGTAATCCCATCACAAAATCCATTGATATATCCAACCATGGACTAGTAGGTACGGGGAGAGGGGTATACAACCCATGGGGGTGGGCTTTGGATTTAGCACGCTTGCACTCAAGGCAATTGTTGCAAAACTTTTCCACTTGCACCCCCATCTTCGGCCAATGAAATTGTTCTTGAAGAATAGCCAAAGTCTTTCTTGTGCCAAAATGTCCCATGAGTCCCCCGCAATGTGCCTCATGCACAAGCAACTCTCTCCAAGAGGACTCCGGTATGCACACCCTACCATGTTTGAAGATATATCAATTAACTCATTGGTATTTTTCAACTCTCTCTCCCTTCTCTAGAGTGTCATGGACACTCTTTAGCTTTGGGTCATGAGAATACATCAATTTAATGCTCTCAAAACCCATGAGCTTAGAGGTTAGAGTGGTGGCTAGAGCAAACTTTCTCGAAAGCGCATCCGCCACAACATTGTCTTTCCCTTTCCTGTATTGGATAACATAGGGAAAAGACTCAATGAATTCAACCCACTTGGCATGTCTCTTATTGAGCTTTTCTTGGCCTCTCAAATGCTTGAGTGACTCATGGTCACTCTTGATTACAAACTCACGAGGCCAAGGTAGTGTTGCCAATGGGCAAGGGCTCTCACAAGGGCATACAACTCCTTGTCATATGTAGAATAGTTCAAGGAGGCCCCTTTCAATTTCTCACTAAAGTAGGCGATGGGTTTGCCATCTTGCATTAATACACCACCAATTCCCACCCCCGAGGCATCACATTCAACCTCAAATGCCTTTCCGAAGTCGGGCAATTGCAATAGAGGGGCGGTGCTCAACCTACCTTTCAACTCATGGAAGGCCTTCTCTTGAGGCTCTCCCCAAACAAAAGGTTGGTCTTTCTTCACCAATTCGGTGAGTGGAGCGGCGATGGAGCTAAAGTCTTTCACAAATCGCCTATAAAAGCTAGCAAGACCATGAAAGCTCCTCACTTGAGTCACGGTAGTAGGAGTAGGCCAATCACGTATGGCCTCTACCTTAGACTCATCCACCTCCACTCCTTGGGCACTCACAACAAACCCAAGGAAGACAACCTTCTCCACACCAAAGGCACACTTTTTGAAATTAGCATAGAGCTTTTCGGCTCTCAAAGCTTCAAGCACTTGCCTAAGGTGGTCAACATGTTCATCAATTGTCTTACTATAGATCAAGATGTCATCAAAATAGACAACAACAAACTTATTGATAAAAGACTTCAAAACATGATTCATGAGTCGCATGAAAGTGCTAGGTGCGTTTGAAAGCCCGAAGGGCATTACCAACCATTCATAGAGACCGAATTTGGTCTTGAATGCGGTTTTCCATTCATCACCCGGTTTCATCCGGATTTGATAGTAGTCGGACCTAAGGTCAATTTTGGAGAAGACACACGACCCACTCAATTCATGCAACATGTCGTCAAGTCGTGGAATAGGGTGACGGTACTTTACAATTATCTTATTCACGGCTCGACAATCCACACACATTCTCCAAGTGCCGTCCTTTTTGGGAACAAGAATGACCGGTACGGCACAAGGACTCAAACTCTCCCTTACCAAGCCTTTGGAAACAAGTCATCAACTTGCTTTTGCAACTCCCTTGTATCCTCGGGATTGCTTCTATAGGCCGGCTTATTTAGGATTTGAGAGCCCGGAATAAAATCGATTTGATGTTCAATACCTCTCAAGGGAGGTAAGCCATCGGGCATCTCATCCGGGAACATGTCCCCAAAGTTTTCCAAGACATTTTTCAAAGCACTAGGCATAGGGCTAGAAGAAAATTCACAATTAGAGTTAAGGATCATACCTTTGTGCACTAGGCATAGGAGGAACTTGGTGCCATCATTACCTCTTAGGACCTCGACCGGTTGCATCATGGCACACATGCCTCCGGTAGATGAAGTAGGTGGGATTGCCACCATGCTTTTGGGCAATGGGCTAGTCTCAATGATTCACTTGGCCTTTGCCGCCTCCCTCAACTCCCTCATCCGGTTGTAGTCATCACTCACTTGTTTGGGAGTTAGTGGCTTCAACACATATTTCTTTCCCTCATGTTGGAGCGTGTAAGTGTTGATACGTTGATGTTTGGCGTTTTATACCTATATTTTCTTAATATTTCCTCACGTTTTAGTACCTTATTCGCTTGTTTTATAGCTTGTGACTGTGGTTTTACACTGATTTTATGTCGTGCGTGTGTAGGTTGTTATGTAGTGTATTTGGAGCTTTTAGGAGCATGATTGAGCAAGAAAAGATTTGATTTTGATTGAGGATTGTATCGAGCACACGAGGGCACAACACGAAACGAGAAAAGGAGAAACGAAACAGAAAAATAGCCTGGCGCTGCAGGAGGCGCGCCGCGCCGCCCACCGCGCCCAGCCTCCTGTGCGTTTTTCCATGCGGCGCGGGCTTGTAGCGGCCAACTTTTGACGTCTTCTGTCCAACCTCACGCGTTCCGAGGCGCGGGGCGCCCGTTATAGCGCCCCTTGTGCGCGATTTTATTCCCTATTCCTTCTAGGATTGGGTCTAACTTAATACTAGGTGTTTGTAAACTCTATAAATACTCTTTTACTTAGTTTTTCAAGGGAGTTGAGACTTTGGAGCAAGTTTTGGAGGAGAGGGAAGGAGCCCTAGATGTCTTCTACACAAGTTCTTTCTCTCTTTCTATTATTCTTCTCTTTAATTCTATAGTTTGTTCGTTCTAGGGTTAGAGTATATACATGAAGGTTGATGTTTGAAAGTTGATTTCTTCCTATTGATTTACCATTACGGATTGTTTATTCTTTCTTGATCATAATTGTTTGATTATAACGGCCGTATAATTGAACACTATCTACGGTTCTTAGATTGAACTCGACAGAGGGAATTTATGAACGCAAATAAGAAAGAATAGAACTAGTTTGTGAACCCGGGCATCGGGGAACCAATTCGCGGGTAGGATAGACATATACTTGCTTGCCTAGTTTAACTCATTACAGGATCGTTAATGCGTGCACGTGATTCAACCCATAGACATATAGGGATTGGAGTAGCCTGCATAGACCGTGAAGAATCGAAAGGTTTTCACGGGTACAATTAACCTGTTAGTTAGCAATCTAGGAAATCAAGAAGTAGATTCAACTGGAAAACTCAACTGGATTGTTTGTAACTCTGACCCTGGACCGTTTCTCCATTATTGATAACAACCCATAAATTGCTCTATTACTTGACTTCAGTTAATTGTTTTAATTATTGCATTTAGTTAGTAAAATCTCAACCATTGGAAAAGATCCCTGAATAGTTTCTAAGAAATTGTTTGCTAAGATTCAGTCTGAATAGTCCTCGTGGGAACGATACTCGATTTATCACTTTATTACTTGTCGACCACGTATACTTGCGTGTGCGTTTGGGAGCAACAAGTTTTTGGCGCCGTTGCCGGGGACTAAATAATTGACTGATTTCTTTTTGAACGATTTATTATTTTCTATTCAGGTTTAATTTTTGGTTAGTTTAGTATTGTGTTACTTGTCTTATCATGGCATCTATTAATGAAAATTGGTCGAATGATGATTGCTCAAATTTTGAGGATCTCTGTCTACTTTGTGGAGGAACCCACTTGTGGGAAAATTGTCCAACTCTTTCAACCCTGCGAGACTGGTTATGTGAATTTTCTACCACCTTTGATTGGAATTTTTGTAAATTGTGTGGTGGTCGGTGGAATGATTGTCCTAAGTGTCATGCTCCTTCCCCCAATAATTTTGGTGATGATTCTAATGATGTTTGTGAGTTTGACAGGAGCGATAAAGTGCAGGTTGTTAGCGAAACTTGGCTAATGGAGCAAGCCAAACTCTTAGAAGCTTATAGGGATTTCAGGAGTGAACTTACAAATATGACGAGGCAATTTATGGAAGAAAGGGTTGTGCTCGGGCAAGAGATCGACGAATTTGGCTTGACTATTCACGACTTGGAGGAGAATTTGAGTGACATGGTTGAGGTGTCTGAAGCTCAATTATCAGTTGTCGTGCTTAGTAGATTTGAGATAGAAGAGCTTAGAAGCCAATTTGAGGAGCAAAAAGTGGAATTCCTACCATTCGACCCAATAGCAGTTGATGATGCCAAGGTTGAGGAAATTACATTAGAGTCAAGTGAAGAAATAGAAAACATCATATTTGAGGACTCTAGTGTTTGTGCAAGCGAGGGTGTCAAAAGTAATGCAACTTTAGAATTGAAGCGCATTGGGCCTCATTCCAATCATTTTTCAACATTGTGTTTGGATGGTGACATGAAAATTGAGCCACCCGAGCCTATGAAGAAACAAAAGGAGGAGGAACAAGGTGTCTATATTTTAAAGTTTGTGATGCCGAGGAGACAAAACGACATCCCTCATTTAAAGGCCAAGAAGTGCAAAATGCGACAATGGTTACTTGGTCCTTTTATATTTTTACCACCACCCCAATACCATAGTCATAAGCTTGAGGCCAAGTTGGGGGTTCAATTCATTAGTTCAAGGTGGAGACAAAAGTGATGAAGTTGTCTTCGTCGTGCCACGACGTTAACTAAGGCGCTTCTTGGGAGGCAACCCAATTTGCTTGCTTTACTTTTATTTATTTTTATTAGTATTTTTTATAGTTGTATATTACTTTGGGTGATTCTTTGGATTGCAGGTTCATGTAATGGCAAGTCTAAGTGTGGGGTGTCCTCACCCTTGCCTAATATTGATGACCTGATGAGGGAAGTCTGAGTACCTCATACGATATGGAAGCTTGGAGGATGCTAGCACCAAGGACTAGAATCTTCAGGGAAGTTTTCTTTACCTTGCACTTTCTTATTTTTAGCACTGAGAACAGTGCCTAGTTTAAGTGTGGGGTGGGGAACTACCCTTTATCTATTTTTGAGGTTAGGATGCATGTACCGTAGGATTTTTCTTTTGTCACTTGACTTTATTTTTATTTGTTTCTTGCTTTAAATTATGAAAAAAAAAAATAGAAAACCAATGAAAAAGTCCAAAAAGATTTTCCTTTTAGTTTTATTAGTGGTACATGTTATCCGCCCCGTGGTTTTTCTTATGGCCTCGGTTCTTTTCCACGGGTAGGCCTTTGAACCGGGTAGTTTTTTATTTTTAGGATTAGGATAGTTAGTATAGGTGACCCTAGACGTAGGAAAAAGGTAGAATGCTAGGTGCCTTTGATTTGTTTGATACCGGTGGACTTGGACTTGATTGCATGTGCTATTTGTGGTGTCCTTGAGTTTTAATTTTGATGCATGCCTAGGAAAACATGGAACGACCCCCTTGAGATGCTTGAGTCCGCTTGTTTGACTTGATTGTGAACCTTTGTGCATGAGTGCTTAAATTTCCACAAGTTGCATTCTAGATGCTTGATTGAGAGTTGTTGATGGAATCTTTTTGTGTGGATCATGTGCAATGTGTGTTGTGAGGCATGTTCTTATTTACTCCATGTTGCATGATAATGTCTAGAACTTGCCCCGTGTGTGTGCACAGCGAAATCCTAGGTTTGTTCTAGTCGGGAAATGATACAAGGCCTTCTTTTACTTGCCTACCCTTACATATATACCTTGAAAAAAATTGTTGTTGTGATTTCTTTGACCCTTTTTGTTGGCACCCACACCCCGAGCCTACCCATTTGTTCTAAATTGTCTCTTTTGGCCCTTTACTCCTTAAGCACTTTAGTTAATATTGTGTTGTTGTTTTGGAGTTGTGGTTGGATGTTGGGAGGTTTTTGAGTGGAGCTAATGAAGGGGAATAATTGTTAAAATTGTGAAGTAGTAAAGCATTGGCAAGGTTGGAAGTTAATGAAATTGGAAAAAAATGAAATGATAAGAAAAGAAAAAAATAGCAAAGTTGAAAAAAAATTGTGAAGAAAAGGGAAAAAAAAAGAGAAAGATATCCCTTCCTTGCTAGTGTGTGCTTAAAAGAAAATATGCTACTTGTTGAGAAGGTGTATGTGTGATAGTTGTTGATTGGGTGGCTTGTTGAGGATTGTGATGAATTAATTGTGATGTATTAAAGTGCCTAGGGAGGTAGTGATGAGACTCAAACCCCCACAAGACCATTCACCCGGAGTCAAGATAAGGAGATCCAAGGAGTACACATACACTTGGTGAGGAAGGGCCTTGAAGAAGGAAGCGATTGGAAGCCATTCCGGGTGCTCAAACTAGGCCTCACGCCTAAGGAAGAAGAGAGCCCAGCAGAGCCAGGCGCCCCGCCTGGCAAGCTCATTGCCTAAGAGCTGAAAGTTGCCAGGCGCCCCGCCTAGCTTCAGGCGCCCCGCCTAGCTGAAGGCCAAGCCAGGCGCCCCGCCTAGCTCTAGGCGCCCCGCCTAGCTTCAGCATGTTCCAGGCGCCCCTCCCAGCCCCAGGCGCCCCTCCTAGCTGCTGAACTTATGTTTCTTTTACTGTTTTGCCCTACGTGGCTTATTTGATGAACCTTATTAGTAAGGGTATTTAAGTCATTGTGTAAGCTTGGGAAACACTATAAATAGCCAAGCCTAGCTTATTTTACACTTAGTTTTTGATATTTGATGAATGTTAAACATTGAACATGAGCATGGCTCTTGGTTATTGAATGAAACCTTTGATCTTGGACTTGTAGTTCTTCTAGCGGATCTAGATGAATACTTTTCCTCTCCGACCATTCTACTTGCGTGCTCGCGTTAGCTCGAGGGTAGTTGCATAGCGTAGGTGTTCTTGTCCTTCTCTCGGGGTGTAACGGAACAAGTTCTCCGTTGCTACTTGGGATTTGAGATCGAGTTACGTCTCGTTCTTATCTTTTTACTTTCCGCATTTTGATTCTCATCAGTCTGGTATCAGAGCAAGGCTCGGGTTTTGTTTCTACAAACCCCCGACCCTTGATTCTTCGTACCTAGTATCCTTTTTTAGTTTTTCTTGTTGTTGAAGTTATTAGAAAGGAGAAAATTACAAAAAAAATTGAAAAATTGAAAAATACAAAAATTTGGTGTAACTTGTTGATTTGGATGATTTGTGATATGGGTGTTATGGATTCTTGATCGTGATTGATTTCCCGTTACTTGGGTACCAAAATTGTTGGAATTGGTGAAGTTTGAAAAATTGAAACCCCAAAACCCCTTAAACCCTTGAAGAACTTGTTCTTGATGAATTTTGGCTTGATTCTTGGGTTGGATTGATGTTTGATTGGAAACTTGTTATTGGGGATTGATCTTCATTGAAAAACAAACAATTCGGTACCAATTTTGTGGGATTTGAACATGTATAACACCTACTTTGATGAATCACAATCCTTGTTGAAACCCTTTTGTTAAACCCTTGTGTTCTTGAGTTCTTGAGATTGAACCTTGATTTGATTGATTGTTTGATTGAAAATTTGATTGGGTTTTGTTAAGGAAGATCAAAAACAACTTTGGGTATCTTTGGATTGTGAAAACAAGTTGAAAACATCGGATTTGAGGCTTGAAAATCGACTTGAAACGAGTTTGGAACGAGTTGGAAAAGGCTTCAGGCCAAGCGCCCCGCCTGACTTGGCTACTGCCTAAGTCTCAGGCGCCCCGCCTAGACCCAGGCGCCCCGCCTGGAATACAGCACAGACTAGGCGCCCCTCCTGAGTTTCAGGCGCCCCTCCTGAGTGCTGAACGTATTGTTTCGGGTAGATTTTCGTAGGTATTTCCCTTTGTTTGATAACATAACATCTAGTTAGTACTACTTTGAGTATCCGATCTACTCGAATAGTGCTAACCCTTTGATTGCTCTTAAGTGATTCGTGCCTAGCAAGGAGAGTAGAATTCTAAGGAAAAGCGTAGAACCTTTTAACTCAAGTCCTTCACTTCAAAGTGCCTAGCGTTCATTGAGTCCCATTAACTCCACTCACCCCGGAGTGTGCGTGACTCGTGAATAGTTTAGTTGAGTTGAGGAGTTGCTAATCATCTACGTGAAGCTTTGGAACTACAAGTTGAGTGAAATATCCACCGCCACCCAAAAGAGTGATCCGAGTGAACACAAGTGAGGGAGCGAGTGAGGTGTTTTAACTAACTCTTGTTTCCTTTCTTTGTAGGTACAATGGCCAACGAAGGTCAAGATTTCATTAAGGAGGCCTTGGCTAATCTTCTTGCCAAGATGGACCTCATGAACCAAAGGATTGACTCTCTTGAAAAGGGAGCCTCGAGTACTCAAGGTGAACATGGGACCCCGAGTGTCCCAATTGAAAAAGGGACCCCGAGTGTCCAAATTGAGACCGGTGAAGGCTCAAGTAGCCCTACCTTTACCCCGGAGCAAGTTGTTGAATTGCTCAATCAACAACGGGTAAAGGAGGATCGAGAGAGAATTGAACGAACGGGCATTCCCCGTATCTTGGATAATCCCCCAAGAAACTTTCCACTACCAAGACCCGTCCAAAATGTGCAACCTCTTGAGCAAGTTGTTGAGGCTCAAGAAGGGGAAGAAGTTGATTATGGTGACGATGTGTATGGGTTTGATGATCACTTTCAACCAAGGTGAGCTATGAATTGGGGTCGAAATGTGGATCGGGGTAGAGGCCGAGGTCGAGGGCCACCCTTAGGATATGGAGGGAGGAATGCTAGAAGGGACTATGTTGCTTATGATGATCACCATGGAGGCCAACCGGAGCCATTCCAAGGGGGTCGTGACAACAACAACAATCTTAATAGTGTGAAGCTCATTATTCCTTCTTTCAAAGGAAGTAGTGACCCGGTGGAGTACATTGATTGGAAATTGGCTATGGAGCGTATCTTTGACACCAATGATATGCCCGATGTGAAGAAGACCAAGTATGCAATATCCTCCTTTGAATCTTTTGCTTCTACTTGGTGGGAGTCGGTGAAGAGGAATAGAAGGAGGACGGGTATGGCTATTAATCTTACTTGGGAAGAGTTGATCCGTGTGATGGATGAGAAGTACTTGACTAACCAATACCGGGTTGAACAACAAAGGCGTCTATATGAATTGAAGCAAGGTTACAAATCGGTTGGTGAATACTTCAATGAATTTGAGCAAATCCGAATGATCCTTGACTTAGATGATGAAGACAATGAGACGGCCATGATCCGTTTCAAAGGGGGCTTGAACCGAGACATAGCTTCACAATTGAAGTTCCACAAATATGATGATCATTACAAGCTATGTGAAGAAGCGGTTGAGGCCGAGAAATGGCTCAAGGAGGAGAAATCCCTTCGCTACAAGAGTAGCACTCCTACTCCAACAAGCAAACCAAAGGATTGGAAGCCTCCTACTACAAATGCAAGGTTCCCAAGTGCAAGTGGAACAAGTGGTGCAAATGCTACCAAGGATGTGAAAAAGCCGTTTGAGAAGAACACACCTAATGTGGGAGGTAACTCTAAAACTCAACTACATGCTCCTACTTCTTCTTCAATACAATGCCACAAGTGCAAGGGGTATGGTCACTTTGCTAGGGAATGTCCTACAAAGAGGACCATGATTGTTGTTGGTAATGATGCATATGAGAAGGAGAGTGAATCGGAAGATGAAGGAGTAGAGGGAGTAGAGGGAGATGAGGGAATAGAGGAGAATGATTTGCTTGATGACACGGTGGAGGAGGAGGATCCTCATACTTTCTTGGTTGTGAGAAGGAGCCTAGGGGCTATGATTGTGGAAGATAGTGAAACCTTGCAAAGGGAAAATCTTTTCCATGCTAGGTGCCGGGTCAAAGATGTTGTTTGCTCTATGATAATTGATTCCGGAAGTTGTGCAAATGTAGTGAGTCAATCACTAGTGGCTCAATTGAAGTTAACTACCATGAAGCATCCTAAACCTTACCGGTTACAATGGCTTAGTGAATGTGGAGAGCTTAAGGTAATGAAACAAGCCATGATCAAGTTTAGAATGGGTAGTTATGTTGATGAGCATTTGTTTGACGTTGTGCCTATGCAAGCATGCCACCTACTCTTAGGGAGGCCATGGCAATTCGATAGGCAAGTGGTGCATGATGGTCGTGTCAACACTTACACGGTCAAACATGAAGGGAAGAGATTTGTGCTTAAACCTCTCACTCCTAAGCAAGTAAGTGATGACTACAAGAAAATGAAGGAGTTGAGGGAGGTGGCAAAGGCTAAGTCACTCATTGAGACTAGCCCTTTGTCCAAAAGCATGGTGGCAATCTCACCTACTTCATCTACCGGTGGCATGTGTGCCATGATGCAACCGGGCGAGCTCTTGAAAGGTAATGATGGCACCAAATTTCTCCTATGCCTAGTGCACAAAGGTATGATCCTTAACTCTAATTGTGATTTTTCTTCTAACCCTTTGCCTAGTGTGTTTGAGAATGTTTTGAAGGATTTTGGTGACATGTTCCCGGATGAAATGCCGGATGGATTGCCTCCTTTGAGGGGCATTGAGCATCAAATAGACTTTGTCCCGGGATCCCAAATCCCAAACAAACCGGCCTATAGGAGCAACCCGGAGGATACAAGGGAATTGCAAAAGCAAGTTGATGAATTGCTCACTAAAGGTTTGGTAAGGGAAAGCTTGAGTCCTTGTGCCGTGCCCGTGATCCTTGTTCCCAAAAAGGACGGCACTTGGAGAATGTGTGTTGATTGTCGGGCCGTGAACAAAATAACGGTAAAGTACCGTCATCCTATTCCCCGACTTGATGATATGTTAGATGAATTGAGCGGTTCATGTGTGTTTAGCAAAATTGACCTTAGGTCCGGCTACCATCAAATCCGGATGAAACCCGGTGATGAATGGAAAACCGCATTCAAGACCAAATTTGGTCTCTATGAATGGTTGGTGATGCCCTTTGGGCTCTCCAATGCACCTAGCACTTTCATGAGGCTAATGAACCATTTTCTAAAGCCATTCATCAACAAGTTTGTGGTCGTCTATTTTGACGATATATTGATCTATAGCAAATCAATAGACGACCATGTTGAACACCTTAGGCTAGTGCTTGAGAAGTTGAGAGCCGAAAAGCTCTATGCTAATTTTAAAAAGTGTGCCTTTGGTGTTGAGAAGGTGGTCTTCCTTGGGTTTGTTGTGAGTGCTCAAGGAGTGGAGGTGGATGAGTCTAAGGTAGAGGCCATATGTGATTGGGCTACTCCTACTACCGTGACTCAAGTGAGGAGCTTTCATGGTCTCGCAAGCTTTTATAGGCGATTTGTGAGAGACTTTAGCTCCATTGCCGCTCCACTCACCGAATTGGTGAAGAAAGACCAACCCTTTGTTTGGGGAGAGCCTCAAGAGAAGGCCTTCCATGAGTTGAAAGGTAGGTTGAGTACCGCCCCTCTATTGCAATTGCCCGACTTCGGAAAGGCATTTGAGGTTGAGTGTGATGCTTCGGGGGTGGGAATTGGTGGTGTATTAATGCAAGATAGCAAACCCATCGCCTACTTTAGTGAAAAGTTGAAAGGGGCCTCCTTGAACTACTCTACATATGACAAGGAGTTGTATGCCCTTGTAAGAGCCCTTGCCCATTGGCAACACTATATTTGGCCTCGTGAGTTTGTAATCAAGAGTGACCATGAGTCACTCAAGCATTTGAGAGGCCAAGAGAAGCTCAATAAGAGACATGCCAAGTGGGTTGAATTCATTGAGTCCTTTCCCTATGTGATCCAATATAAGAAAGGGAAGGACAATGTTGTGGCGGATGCGCTTTCGAGAAAGTTTGCTCTAGCCACCACTCTCACCTCTAAGCTCATGGGTTTTGAGAGCATTAAATTGATGTATGCTCATGACCCAAAGCTAAAGAGTGTCCATGACGCTCTAGAGAAGGGGGAGAGAGTTGAAAAATACCAATGGGTTAATGGATATATCTTCAAAAATGGTAGGGTGTGCATTCCGGAGTCCTCTTGGAGGGAGTTGCTTGTGCAAGAGGCACATTGCGGGGGACTCATGGGACATTTTGGCACAAGAAAGACTTTGGCTATTCTTAAAGAACAATTTCATTGGCCAAGGATGGGGGTGCAAGTGGAAAAGTTTTGCAACAATTGCCTTGAATGCAAGCGTGCTAAATCCAAAGCCCACCCCCATGGGTTGTATACCCCTCTCCCCGTACCTACTAGTCCTTGGTTGGATATCTCAATGGATTTCGTGATGGGATTACCTAGGACTAGGGGGGGCCATGATAGCATTTATGTTGTTGTGGATAGGTTCTCAAAGATGGCTCATTTCATTCCATGCAAGAAATGCGATGATGCCCAACATGTAGCTTCCTTGTTTGTTGAAAATGTTTTGAAGCTACATGGTGTGCCTCAAACTATAGTGAGTGATAGGGACATTAAGTTCCTAAGCCATTTTTGGCGAAGTTTATGGGGTGCTTTAGGCACCAAGCTCTTGTTCTCCACGTCCCACCACCCACAAACCGATGGGCAAACGGAAGTGGTAAACCGAACCTTGGGTGCTCTTCTAAGGGCCATGACCCGAGGTAAGGCCGGGACTTAGATTGATCGTTTACCTCTTATGGAGTTTGCCTACAATCGAACCGTGCATAGAATGATTGGCATGACTCCATTCGAGTGTGTTTATGGTTTTAACCCCTTGATTCCCCTTGATCTAACCCCTTTGCCAAGGGAAATGGTTGTTAATTTTGAAGGTAAAGCTAGAGCCAAGGAATTGATGGAACTCCATGCAAAGGCGAAGAAGAATTTGGAGGAAGCCTATGCTAAGGTTGCTTCCAAGAAAAACAAAGGACGCAAGAAGGTGGAACTCAAGAAGGGTGACTATGTGTGGGTGCACTTCCGGAAAGAAAGGTTTCCAAACCTTAGAAAATGGAAGTTAGCACCCCGTGGCGATGGCCCATTCCAAGTGCTTTCAAAGATAAACAACAACGCCTATGTGGTCGACTTGCCAAGTGAGTATCAAGTTTCTAATACTTTTAATGTTTGTGACTTGGTTCCTTTGGATGTAGGTGATGATGAGGTCGTGGGTGATGATGCCTCAATTTCGAGGACGAAATCTTCTCAACAAGGGGAGGATGATGAGACTCAAACCCCCACAAGACCATTCACCCGGAGTCAAGCTAAGGAGATCCAAGGAGTACACATACACTTGGTGAGGAAGGGCCTTGAAGAAGGAAGCGATTGGAAGCCATTCCGGGTGCTCAAACTAGGCCTCACGCCTAAGGAAGAAGAGAACCCAGCAGAGCCAGGCGTCCCGCCTGGCAAGCTCACTGCCTAAGAGCTGAAAGTGGCCAGGCGCCCCGCCTAGCTTCAGGCGCCCCGCCTAGCTGAAGGCCAAGCCAGGCGCCCCACCTAGCTCCAGGCGCCCTGCCTAGCTTCAGCATGTTCCAGGCACCCCTCCCAGCCCCAGGCGCCCCTCCTAGCTGCTGAACTTATGTTTCTTTTACTGTTTTGCCCTACGTGGCTTATTTGATGAACCTTATTAGTAAGGGTATTTAAGTCATTGTGTAAGCTTGGGAAACACTATAAATAGCCAAGCCTAGCTTATTTTACACTTAGTTTTTGATATTTGATGAATGTTAAACATTGAACATGAGCATGGCTCTTGGTTATTGAATGAAACCTTTGATCTTGGACTTGTAGTTCTTCTAGCGGATCTAGATGAATACTTTTCCTCTCCGACCATTCTACTTGCGTGCTCGCGTTAGCTCGAGGGTAGTTGCATAGCGTAGGTGTTCTTGTCCTTCTCTCGGGGTGTAACGGAACAAGTTCTCCGTTGCTACTTGGGATTAGAGATCGAGTTACGTCTCGTTCTTATCTTTTTACTTTCCGCATTTTGATTCTCATCAGGTAGTCACTATTACCATATGTATCCTACCCGCCCCTTAGCCTACATTACGACCTTTCTAAAGTCCTAGTTAATCCCGATTGGAGTGAGCCTACATTAGTGGAGTCCTACACTACAGGCAAGCCTATGGTACGTTGTGTGTGACATGTGAGCCTTTAATGAGAGTGAGTGAATTCATTTGTTATTGCCCCCGTTCTATTCATGATATTTGTTTTTGTGTGTGATCTTTGGGGGGGCACTCTCTTTCATATTGGTGAGGGCACGTGGTTTGCATGAAGTAGGTAAAGTTGATGGCTCTTGGTTGAGTAGATAGGTGCGATTTTGTGGGAGCATGGTTGCATTAAGTTGAGTTTGTGCATTTGAGCTATTTTGGGGTGGTTGTTCTCATATTTTTGGTTTTGGTAAATTATTGGCATGTTGTGGATCCATAGTAGTCATGTGTGCATTGGTTCAATGGTCGGTATCAACCATGGTCATAGGCAGACCTGTTTTACCTAGGTTGGGAAGTGATTGGTGATTGCTCGAGGACGAGCAAAGGTTCAAGTGTGGGGTGGTGATGTTTGGCGTTTTATACCTATATTTCCTTAATATTTCCTCACGTTTTAGTACCTTATTCGCTTGTTTTATAGCTTGTGACTGTGGTTTTACACTGATTTTATGTCGTGCGTGTGTAGGTTGTTACGCAGTGTATTTGGAGCTTTTAGGAGCATGATTGAGCAAGAAAAGATTTGATTTTGATTGAGGATTGGATCGAGCACACGAGGGCACAACACGAAACGAGAAAAGGAGAAACGAAACAGAAAAATAGCCTGGCGCTGCAGGAGGCGCGCCGCGCCGCCCACCGCGCCCAGCCTCCTGCGCGTTTTTCCATGCAGCGCGGGCTTGTAGCGGCCAACTTTTGACGTCTTCTGTCCAACCTCACGCGTTCCGAGGCGCGGGGCGCCCGTTATAGCGCCCCTTGTGCGCGATTTTATTCCCTATTCCTTCTAGGATTGGGTCTAACTTATTACTAGGTGTTTGTAAACTCTATAAATACTCTTTTACTTAGTTTTTCAAGGGAGTTGAGACTTTGGAGCAAGTTTTGGAGGAGAGGGAAGGAGCCCTAGATGTCTTCTACACAAGTTCTTTCTCTTATTCTTCTCTTTAATCTTATAGTTTGTTCATTCTAGGGTTAGAGTATATACATGAAGGTTGATGTTTGAAAGTTGATTTCTTCCTATTGATTTACCATTACGGATTGTTTATTCTTTCTTGATCATAATTTTTTGATTATAACGGCCGTATAATTGAACACTATCTACGGTTCTTAGATTGAACTCGACAGAGGGAATTTATGAACGCAAATAAGAAAGAATAGAACTAGTTTGTGAACCCGGGCATCGGGGAACCAATTCGCGGGTAGGATAGACATATACTTGCTTGCCTAGTTTAACTCATTACAGGATCGTTAATGCGTGCACGTGATTCAACCCATAGACATATAGGGATTGGAGTAGCCTGCATAGACCGTGAAGAATCGAAAGGTTTTCACGGGTACAATTAACCTGTTAGTTAGCAATCTAGGAAATCAAGAAGTAGATTCAACTGGAAAACTCAACTGGATTGTTTGTAACTCTGACCCTAGACCGTTTCTCCATTATTGATAACAACCCATAAATTGCTCTATTACTTGACTTCAGTTAATTGTTTTAATTATTGCATTTAGTTAGTAAAATCTCAACCATTGGAAAAGATCCCTGAATAGTTTCTAAGAAATTGTTTGCTAAGATTCAGTCTGAATAGTCCTCGTGGGAACGATACTCGATTTATCACTTTATTACTTGTCGACCACGTATACTTGCGTGTGCGTTTGGGAGCAACAAGTTTTTATTGTGAACCACTTGCCGATCAAATTGCCAAGGCCTTCCAAAGAGAAGGTGGCAAGCTTGCATGGGAACAACGTCGAACAAGTGTTCATCAACATAACTACCCATTCTAAACTTGATCATGGCTTGTTTCATTACCTTAAGCTCTCAACATTTACTAAGCCATTGTAACCGGTATGGCTTGGGGTGTTTCACGGTTGGCAACTTCAATTGGGATATAAGAGATTGGCTCACAACATTAGTGCAACTCCCGGAGTCAATGATCATAGAGCACACAACACCCTTAACACGACACCTAGCATGGAAAAGGTTTTCCCTTTGCAAGGTTTCGCCATCCTCTACAATCATAGCTCCTATGCTCCTCCTCACTACTAGGAAAGTATGAGGCTCCTCATCCTCCACCGTGTCATCTTGTTCATCCTCCTCTACTCCCTCATCTTCCACTACTCCCTCATCTTCCTCCGGCTCACTCTCTTGCTCATAAGCATGTTCACCAACAACAACCATGGTCCTCTTCGTAGGACACTCCTTAGCAAAGTGTCCACACCCCTTGCATTTGTGACATTGAATGGAAGAAGAAGTAGGAGTATTCAATTGAGTTTTAGAATTACCTCCTACATTGGGTGTATACTTCTCAAACGGCTTCTTCATATCTTTGCTTGCATTTGCTCCACTAGGGCCACTTGCATTTGTGAGTCTTGCATTGGGAGCAGGATTTTTCCAATCGTTTGGCTTGCTCATGGAAGTAGAAGTGTTGCTTTTGTAACGGGTGGACTTTTCCTTATCAAGCCATTGCTCGGCTCGAATAGCGGCATCAAGGACTTTTTGTAGTGAAAGATAAGAATGCAATCTCAATTGGGAAGCAATACCATAGCTCAACCCATTCATGAAGCGAATCACGGCTTGCTCCTCATCTTCGGTGTCCATATCCAAGGACATTCGAGTTCTTTCAAACTCATCAAAATATTCATGCACCGTCTTGACACCTTGCTTCAACTCATAAAGTTTCTTGAGTTGCTCTTGACGATATCTAGGAGTGATGTACTTGATACTCATGATACCCTTCAAGTCATTCCAACCCACAATCATAGGAATTCCCGCTCTCCTTCTTGATCTCTTGATGGATTCCCACCAAGTAGATGCATAGGATTCAAAGGAGGAAATAGCATAGGTGCCCTTCTTCTCATCGGTCATGTCATTTGTGTCAAACAACCTTTCTATTTGTAGCACCCATTCAATGTAAGCCTCCGGATCACAATTCCCCTTAAAGGTTGGAAGGCTAAGCTTCACACTATTGAGGTTGGTGCTGTCACGACACCCACGGAAAGGCTCCGGTTGGCCCCCATAGTGATCTTCATTCACACCATACTCCCTTCTCGCATTCCCACCAACAAATCCCATAGGTGGCCCTCGACCTCGGCCCCTACCTCTATCCACATTTCGACCCCAATTCATAGCTCGCCTTGGTTGAAAGTGATCATCAAACCCATACACATCGTCACCATAATCAACTTCCTCCCCCTCTCGAGCTTCATCGAGTTGCTCAAGAGGTTGCACATTTCGGACGGGTCTTGGTAGTGGAATGTTTCTTGGGGGATTATCCAAGATACGGTCAATGCCCGTTCGTTCAATTCTCTCTCGATCCTCCTTTACCCGTTGTTGATTGAGCAATTCAACAACTTGCTCCGGGGTAAAGGTAGGGCTACTTGAGCCTTCACCGGTCTCAATTTGGACACTCGGGGTCCCCTTTTCAATTGGGACACTCGGGGTCCCATGGTCACCTTGGGTACTTGAGGCACCCTTTTCAAGTGACTCAATCCTTTGAGTCATGACATCTATCTTGGCAAGAAGGCTAGCCAAGGCCTCCTTTATGAAATCTTGACCTTTGTTGGCCATTGTACCTACAAAGAAAAGAAGCAAGAGTTAGTTAAAACACCTCACTCGCTCCCTCACTTGTGTTCACTCGGATCACTCTTTTGGGTGGCGGTGGATATTTCACTCAACTTGTAGTTCCAAAGCTTCACGTAGATGATTAGCAACTCCTCAACTCAACTAAACTTCTCACGAGTCACACACACTCCGGGGTGAGTGGAGCTAATGGGACTCAATGAACGCTAGGCACTTTGAAGTGAGGACGTGAGTTAAAAGGTTCTACGCTTTTCCTTAGAAGTCTACTCTCCTTGCTAGGCACGATTCACCTAAGAGCAATTAAAAGAGTTAGCACTATTCAAGTAGATCAGTTACACAAAGTAGTAATAACTAGATGTTATGTTATCAAACGAAGGGAAGTACCTACGAAAATCTACCCGAAACAATACGTTCAGCACTCAGGAGGGGCGCCTGAAACTCAGGTGGGGCGCCTAACTGTGCAGGCAATAAGGCGGGGCGCCTGGGACCTAGGCGGGGCACCTGAGGTCTTAGGCAGTAGCCAAGTCAGGCGGGGCGCCTGGGTCTGGGACAGTTTCAACACGTTCCAAACTTGTTCCAAGTCGATTTTCAAGCCTCAAATCCGATGTTTTCAACTTGTTTTCACAATCCAATGATACCCAAAGTTGTTTTTGATCTTCCTTAACAAAACCCAATCAAATTTTCAATCAAGCAATCAATCAAATCAGGATTTCAAGCCAAGAACTTCAAGAGCACAAGGGTTTATCAAAAGGGTTTCAACAAGGATTGTGATTCATCAAACTTGGTGTTATACATGTTCAAATCCCATAAAATTGGTACCGAATTTTTTGTTTTTCAATGAAGATCAATCCCCAATAACAAGTTTTCAATCAAACATCAATCCAACCCAAGAATCAAGCCAAAATTCATCAAGAACAAGTTCTTCAAGGGTTTAAGGGGTTTTGGGGTTTCAAATTTTCAAACTCCACCAATCCAAACAATTTTGATACCTAAGCAACGGGAAATCAATCACGATCAAGAATCCATAACACCCATATCACAAATCATCCAAATCAACAAGTTACACCAATTTTTTGTATTTTTCAATTTTTCAATTTTTTTGTAATTTTCTCCTTTCTAATATCTTCAACAACAAGAAAACTAAAAGAGGATACTAGGCACGAAGAACCAAGGGTCGGGGGTTTGTAGAAACAAAACCCGAGCCTTGCTCTGATACCAAACTGATAAGAATCAAACGCGGAAAGTAAAAAGGATAAGAACGAGACGTAACTCGATCTCTAAACCCAAGTAGCAACGGAGAACTTGTTCCGTTACACCCCGAGAGAAGGACAAGAACACCTACGCTATGCAACTACCCTCGAGCTAACGCGAGCACGCAAGTAGAATGATCGGAGAGGAAGAGTATTCATCTAGATCCGCTAAAAGAACTACAAGTCCCAAATCAAAGGGTTTCATTCAATAACCAAGAGCCTTGCTCATGTTCAATATTCATTAATCATCAAAAACTAGACTAAGTTCAAAATAGGCTAAGCATGGCTATTTATAGTGTTTCCCAAGCTTGCACAATGACTAAAATACCCTTACTAATAAGGTTCACAAAATAGGCCACGTAGGGCAAAACGGTAAAATAAACATAGGCCTTCACTGCTGGGAGGGGCGCCTAGGATTGCTGTCAGCTAGGCGGGGCGCCTGGCATCAGGCGGGGCGCCTGGCTAGGCGGGGCGCCTGGGTCGAGCGCCTGGCTACGCTGTCCGCCTGTGCACTTTCAACTCCTTAGGCAGTGAGCTTGCCAGGCGGGGCGCCTGGCTCTGCTGGGCTATCTTCTTCCTTAGGCGTGAGGCCTAGTTTGAGCACCCGGAATGGCTTCCACTCGCTTCCTTCCTCAAGTCCTCTCCTCTCCAAGTATAAATGCACCTCTTGGACATCCTTGACTTGGCTCCGAGTGAATGGTCTCCTTGTGGGGGTTTGGTTCTTATCATCGATGATAAGCCCCAAATCGTGCCAAGACACTTTCCAACACTTTCCGACATGTGCCAAGCTTGGAAGATACAATGGACTTGAAGTCAAGGGCTTTGGAAGTGTTCCGGATGGTTTCAGCATTAGGCTCCACGCCTAAGGAGGAGGAAGAAGGCCCAGCACAGCGAGGCGCCCCGCCTAGACCCAGGCGCCCCGCCTAGGAAGCTCACTGCCTAAGAATGGAATTGTGCCCAGGCGCCCCAGGCACCCCGCCTAGCGTCAGCATGTTGCAGGCGCCCCTCCCAGCCCCAGGCGCCCCTCCTAGCTGCTGAACTTATGTTTCTTTTACTGTTTTGCCCTACGTGGCTTATTTGATGAACCTTATTAGTAAGGGTATTTAAGTCATTGTGTAAGCTTGGGAAACACTATAAATAGCCAAGCCTAGCTTATTATACACTTAGTTTATGTTGAATGATGAATTGAATATTGTCAAGAGTGAATCTCTTTGGGTTTATGAAAACCAACCTTAGTTGGGACTTGTTACTTCTAGTGGATTCTAGTTGCCTAACAACCCCTATCCGATCATTCTACTTGCGAGTTCTAGTTGACTCGAGGGTAGTTGCATAGCGTAGGTGATCCTTGATATCCACCCGGGGTGTATCGAAACTAGTTCTCCGGTGCTACTTGGGTCATTGTTCGAGCCTCGTCTCGTTTCTATCTTGTTTATCTTTTCCGCAGTTTGATTCTTATCAGCTTGGTATCAGAGCAAGGCTCGGGTTTTGTTTCTACAAACCCCCGACCCTTGGTTCTTCGTGCCTAGTATCTATCCTTTTAGTTTTCTTGTTGTTGAAGTTATTGAAAGAAGGAAATTACAAAAAAAAAAAAAAAATTGAAAAATTGAAAAATTTGGTGTAACTTGTTGGTTTGGATGATTTGTGATATGGGTGTTATGGATTCTTGATCGTGATTGATTTCCGGTTGCTTAGGTACCAAAATTGTTGGAATTGGTGAAGTTTGAAAATTTGAAAAAAAAACCCAAACCCCTTAAACCCTTGAAGAACTTGTTCTTGATGATTTTTGGCTTGATTCTTGGGTTGGATTGATGTTTGATTGAAAATTTGTTATTGGGGATTGATCTTCATTGAAAAACAAACAATTCGGTACCAATTTTATGGGATTTGAACATGTATAACACCAACTTTGATGAATCACAATCCTTGTTGAAACCCTTTTGTTAAACCCTTGTGTTATTGAGATTTCTTGCATTGAACCTTGATTTGATTGATTGTTTGGATATAAATTTGATTGGGTTTTGTTAAGGAAGATAAAAGGCAACTTTGTGGTATCATTGGATTGTGAAAACAAGTTGAAAACATCGGATTTAGAGCTTGGAAATCGACTTGAAATAAGTTTGGAACGTGTTGAATCTGCTCCAGGGCCAGGCGCCCCGCCTAGATTGGACACTGCCTAGGAGGTGCAAAGTGCACAGGCGCCCCGCCTAGCCAGGCCTCCACCTAGCCCAGGCGCCCCGCCTAGCCAGGCGCCCTCCTGCAGTGAGCCTAGGCGCCCCTCCTGCATTCCAGGCGCCCCACCTGCTGCTGAAACGAGTTGTTTTGGGTAGATTCTCGTAGGTATTCCCATTTGTTTGATTGCATTAGTTCCGGTTAGTGCTATTAGAGTATAATCCTACTCGATTAGTACTAATCACTTTGAGCTATTAGGATCATCGTGCCTAGAAAGGAGACTAGAAATCAAAGAAGATCCGTAGTATCTTTTGGTTCAAGTCCTCACTTCAAATTGCTTAGCGTTCATCGAGTCATATCAACTCCACTCACCCCGGAGTACAATTGGCTTGTGAATAGTTGGTTGAATGACGAATTGAATATTTTCAAGAGTGAATCTCTTTGGGTTTATGAAAACCAACCTTAGTTGGGATTTGTTACTTCTAGTGGATTCTAGTTGCCTAACAACCCCTATCCGATCATTCTACTTGTGAGTTCCAGTTGACTCGAGGGTAGTTGCATAGCGTAGGTGATCCTTGACATCCACCCGGGGTGTATCGGAACTAGTTCTCCGGTGCTACTTGGGTCTTTGTTCCAGCCTCGTCTCGTTTCTATCTTGTTTATCTTTTCCGCATTTTGATTCTTATCAGCTTGGTATCAGAGCCAACCCGGGTTCGATTCCTGGCTACACCATGCAAAGTTCGGGGACGAACTTGCTTTAAAGAAAGGGGGGAAGATTAGGGCCTATCAAGGATTGGGTCCAAACTCATAAGGAGCCGCCCGTTGTGGGGTGCACCCCCTGGAGGAGTTGCGTTGCTCGGGGTGGTCATGGTGGTGTCAGGGACGGACCTCGATTTGGGGTTGATCCGGCGATATAAGAGTTGCGTTGCGCCTCTACCATCAGCTATGGCTTTTGGTAGAAATGGTTGCAGTGCACTCTTAATGTTTGGTATCAGAGCCAACCCGGGTTCGATTCCTGGCAACCATTTCTACCAAAAGCCATAGCTGATGGTAGAGGCGCAACACACATCTTATACCGCCGGATCAACCCCAAATCGAGGTCCGTCCCTGACACCACCATGACCACCCCGAGCACGCAACTCCTCCAGAGGGTGGACCCCACAACGGGCGGCTCCTTATGAGTTTGGACCTAATCCTTGATAGCCCCTTATCATCCCCCCTTTCTTTAAAGCAAGTTCGTCCCCGAACTTTGCATGGTGTAGCCAGGAATCGAACCCGGGTTGGCTCTTATACCAAACTTTAAGAGTGCACTACAACCATTTCTACCAAAAGCCATAGCTGATGGTAGAGGCGCAACTCACATCTTATATCGCCGGATCAACCCCAAATCGAGGTCCGTCCCTGACACCACCATGACCACCCCGAGCCACGCAACTCCTCCAGGGGGTGGACCCCACAACGGGCGGCTCCTTATGAGTTTGGACCCAATCCTTGATAGCCCCTTATCATCCCCCCTTTTTTTTAAGCAAGTTCGTCCCCGAACTTCACATGGTGTAGCCAGGAATCGAACCCGGGTTGGCTCTGATACCAAACTTTAAGAGTGAACTGCAACCATTTCTACCAAAAGCCATAGCTTATGGTATAGGCGCAACACACATCTTATACCGCCGGATCAACCCCAAATCGAGGTCCGTCCCTGACACCACCATGACCACCCCGAGCAACGCAACTCCTCCAGAGGGTGGACCCCACAACGGGCGGCTCCTTATGAGTTTGGACCCAATCCTTGATAGCCCCTTATCATCTGATAAGAATCAAACGCGGAAAGTAGAAAGGATAAGAACGAGACGTAATCGATCTCTAAACCCAAGTAGCAACGGAGAACTTGGTCCGTTACACCCCGAGAGAAGGACAAGAACACCTACGCTATGCAACTACCCTCGAGCTAACACGAGCACGCAAGTAGAATGGTCGGAGAGTAAGAGTATTCATCTAGATCCGCTAGAAGAACTACAAGTCCCAAATCAAAGGGTTTCATTCAATAACCAAGAGCCTTGCTCATGTTCAATATTCATTAATCATCAAAAACTAGACTAAGTTCAAAATAGGCTAAGCATCGCTATTTATAGTGTTTCCCAAGCTTGCACAATGACTAAAATACCCTTACTAATAAGGTTCACAAAATAGGCCACGTAGGGCAAAACGGTAAAATAAACATAGGCCTTCACAGCTGGGAGGGGCGCCTGGAATCTGGGAGGGGCACCTAGGATTGCTGTCAGCTAGGCGGGGCGCCTGGCATCAGGCGGGGCGCCGGGCTAGGCGGGGCGCCTGGGTGGGGCGCCTGGCTAGGCGGTCCACCTGTGCACTTTCAACTCCTTAGGCAGTGAGCTTGCCAGGCGGTGCGCCTGGCTCAGGCGGGGCGCCTGGCTCTGCTGGGCTATCTTCTTCCTTAGGCGTGAGGCCTAGTTTGAGCACCCGGAATGGCTTCCACTCGCTTCCTTCCTTAATTCCTCTCCTCTCCAAGTATAAATGCACCTCTTGGACATCCTTGACTTGGCTCCATGTGAATGGTCTCCTTGTGGGGGTTTGGTTCTTATTATCCTCCCCTTCTTGAGAAGATTTCGTCCTCGAAATTGAAGCATAATCACCCACGACCTCGTCATCACCTACATCCAAAGGAACCAAGTCACAAACATTGAAAGTAATAGAAACTTGATACTCACTTGGCAAGTCGACCACATAGGCGTTGTTGTTTATCTTTGAAAGCACTTGGAATGGGCCATCTCCACGGGGTGCCAACTTCCCTTTTCTAAGGTTTGGAAACCTTTCTTTCCGGAAGTGCACCCACACATAGTCACCCTTCTTGAGTTCCACCTTCTTGCGTCCCTTGTTTTTCTTAGAGGCTACCTTTGCATAGGCTTCCTCCAAGTTCTTCTTCGCCTTGGCATGAACCTCCATCAAAGCCTTGGCTCTAGCTTTACCTTCAAAATTAACAACCATTTCCCTTGGCAAAGGGGTTAGATCAAGGGAAATCAAGGGGTTAAATCCATAGACACACTCGAATGGAGTCATACCTATCATGCTATGCAATGTGCGATTGTAGGCAAACTCCATGAGAGGTAGACGATCAATCCAAGTCCCGGCCTTACCTCGGGTCATGGCTCTAAGAAGAGCACCCAAGGTTCGGTTTACCACTTCCGTTTGCCCATCGGTTTGTGGGTGGTGGGACGTGGAGAACAAGAGCTTGGTGCCTAAAGCATCCCATAAACACCTCCAAAAATGACTTAGGAACTTAGTGTCCCTATCACTCACTATGGTTTGAGGCACACCATGCAACTTCAAAACATTCTCAATAAACAAAGTTGCCACATGTTGTGCATCATCACATTTCTTGCATGGAATGAAATGAGCCATTTTGGAGAACCTATCCACAACAACATAAATGCTATCATGGCCCCCCCCCCCTAGTCCTTGGTAATCCCATCATAAAATCCATTGATATATCCAACCATGGACTAGTAGGTACGGGGAGAGGGGTATACAACCCATGGGGGTGGGCTTTGGATTTAGCACGCTTGCACTCAAGGCAGTTGTTGCAAAACTTTTCCACTTGCACCCCCATCTTCGGCCAATGAAATTGTTCTTGAAGAATAGCCAAAGTCTTTCTTGTGCCAAAATGTCCCATGAGTCCCCCGCAATGTGCCTCATGCACAAGCAACTCTCTCCAAGAGGACTCCGGTATGCACACCCTACCATTTTTGAAGATATATCCATTAACCCATTGGTATTTTCCAACTCTCTCTCCCTTCTCTAGAGTGTCATGGACACTCTTTAGCTTTGGGTCATGAGCATACATCAATTTAAAGCTCTCAAAACCCATGAGCTTAGAGGTGAGAGTGGTGGCTAGAGCAAACTTTCTCGAAAGCGCATCCGCCACAACATTGTCTTTCCCTTTCCTGTATTGGATAACATAGGGAAAAGACTCAATGAATTCAACCCACTTGGCATGTCTCTTATTGAGCTTTTCTTGGCCTCTCAAATGCTTGAGTGACTCATGGTCACTCTTGATTACAAACTCACGAGGCCAAGGTAGTGTTGCCAATGGGCAAGGGCTCTCACAAGGGCATACAACTCCTTGTCATATGTAGAATAGTTCAAGGAGGCCCCTTTCAATTTCTCACTAAAGTAGGCGATGGGTTTGCCATCTTGCATTAATACACCACCAATTCCCACCCCCGAGGCATCACATTCAACCTCAAATGCCTTTCCGAAGTCGGGCAATTGCAATAGAGGGGCGGTACTCAACCTACCTTCCAACTCATGGAAGGCCTTCTCTTGAGGCTCTCCCCATACAAAAGGTTGGTCTTTCTTCACCAATTCGGTGAGTGGAGCGGCGATGGAGCTAAAGTCTTTCACAAATCGCCTATAAAAGCTAGCAAGACCATGAAAGCTCCTCACTTGAGTCACGGTAGTAGGAGTAGGCCAATCACGTATGGCCTCTACCTTAGACTCATCCACCTCCACTCCTTGGGCACTCACAACAAACCCAAGGAAGACAACCTTCTCCACACCAAAGGCACACTTTTTGAAATTAGCATAGAGCTTTTCGGCTCTCAAAGCTTCAAGCACTTGCCTAAGGTGGTCAACATGTTCATCAATTGTCTTACTATAGATCAAGATGTCATCAAAATAGACAACAACAAACTTATTGATAAAAGACTTCACAACATGATTCATGAGTCGCATGAAAGTGCTAGGTGCGTTGGAAAGCCCGAAGGGCATTACCAACCATTCATAGAGACCGAATTTGGTCTTGAATGCGGTTTTCCATTCATCACCTGGTTTCATCCGGATTTGATGGTAGCCGGACCTAAGGTCAATTTTGGAGAAGACACACGACCCAATCAATTCATCCAACATGTCATCAAGTCGTGGAATAGGGTGACGGTACTTTACCATTATCTTATTCACGGCTCGAAAATCCACACACATTCTCCAAGTGCCGTCCTTTTTGGGAACAAGAATGACCGGTACGGCACAAGGACTCAAACTCTCCCTTACCAAGCCTTTGGAAAGCAAGTCATCAACTTGCTTTTGCAACTCCCTTGTATCCTCGGGATTGCTTCTATAGGCCGGCTTATTTGGGATTTGAGAGCCCGGAATAAAATCGATTTGATGTTCAATACCTCTCAAGGGAGGTAAGCCATCGGGCATCTCATCTTGGAACATGTCCCCAAAGTTTTCCAAGACATTTTTCAAAGCACTAGGCATAGGGCTAGAAGAAAATTCACAATTAGAGTTAAGGATCATACCTTTGTGCACTAGGCATAGGAGGAACTTGGTGCCATCATTACCTCTTAGGACGTCGCCCGGTTGCATCATGGCACACATGCCTCCGGTAGATGAAGTAGGTGGGATTGACACCATGCTTTTGGGCAATGGGCTAGTCTCAATGATTGACTTGGCCTTTGCCGCCTCCCTCAACTCCCTCATCCGGTTGTAGTCATCACTAACTTGTTTGGGAGTTAGGGGCTTCAACACATATTTCTTTCCCTCATGTTGGAGCGTGTAAGTGTTGATACGTCCATTGTGAACCACTTGCCGATCAAATTGCCAAGGCCTTCCAAAGAGAAGGTGGCAAGCTTGCATGGGCACAACGTCGAACAAGTGTTCATCAACATAACTACCCATTCTAAACTTGATCATGGCTTGTTTCATTACCTTAAGCTCTCCACATTTACTAAGCCATTTTAACCGGTATGGCTTGGGGTGTTTCACGGTTGGCAACTTCAATTGGGATATAAGAGATTGGCTCACAACATTAGTGCAACTCCCGGAGTCAATGATCATAGAGCACACAACACCCTTAACACGACACCTAGCATGGAAAAGGTTTTCCCTTTGCAAGGTTTCGCCATCCTCTACAATCATAGCTCCTAAGCTCCTCCTCACTACTAAGAAAGTATGAGGCTCCTCATCCTCCACCGTGTCATCTTGTTCATCCTCCTGTACTCCCTCATCTTCCACTACTCCCTCATCTTCCTCCGGCTCACTCTCTTGCTCATAAGCATGTTCACCAACAACAACCATGGTCCTCTTCGTAGGACACTCCTTAGCAAAGTGTCCGTACCCCTTGCATTTGTGACATTGAATGGAAGAAGAAGTAGGAGTATTCAATTGAGTTTTAGAATTACCTCCTACATTGGGTGTATACTTCTCAAACGGCTTCTTCACATCTTTGCTTGCATTTGCTCCACTAGGGCCACTTGCATTTGTGAGTCTTGCATTGGGAGCAGGATTTTTCCAATCGTTTGGCTTGCTCATGGAAGTAGAAGTGTTGCTTTTGTAACGGGTGGACTTTTCCTTATCAAGCCATTGCTCGGCTCGAATAGCGGCATCAAGGACTTTTTGTAGTGATAGATAAGAATGCAATCTCAATTGGGAAGCAATACCATAGCTCAACCCATTCATGAAGCGAATCACGGCTTGCTCCTCATCTTCGGTGTCCATATCCAAGGACATTCGAGTTCTTTCAAACTCATCAAAATATTCATGCACCGTCTTAACACCTTGCTTCAACTCATAAAGTTTCTTGAGTTGCTCTTGACGATATCTAGGAAAGATGTACTTGATACTCATGATACCCTTCAAGTCATTCCAACCCACAATCATAGGAATTCCCGCTCTCCTTCTTGATCTCTTGATGGATTCCCACCAAGTAGATGCATAGGATTCAAAGGAGGAAATAGCATAGGTGCCCTTCTTCTCATCGGTCATGTCATTTGTGTCAAACAACCTTTCTATTTGTAGCACCCATTCAATGTAAGCCTCCGGATCACAATTCCCCTTAAAGGTTGGAAGGCTAAGCTTCACACTATTGAGGTTGGTGCTGTCACGACCCCCACGGAAAGGCTCCGGTTGGCCCCCATAGTGATCTTCATTCACTCTTTTCTTGAATCTTATTCAAAAAAATTTAGGATTGCCCAGGCCTATGTGTCCCAAAAAAGAACGTGCTATGCCCGGCCCCCTTTTCAGTAGATGAGGGTTGATCCGCTTGAAGAGAGTTCTCACGACCCTGCTACATCGCGATCGTTTATTCCCAAGGAATAGAGAATACAAAGCACACAAGATGCATGATGAACAAGAGTAACTTCCCGTCCCTTACTCCATTTCTTGTCTTAAATAGACAAAATAGTGGGCACCATACTCCCTTCTCGCATTCCCACCAACAAATCCCATAGGTGGCCCTCGACCTCGGCCCCTACCTCTATCCACATTTCGACCCCAATTCATAGCTCGCCTTGGTTGAAAGTGATCATCAAACCCATACACATCGTCACCATAATCAACTTCCTCCCCCTCTCGAGCTTCATCGACTTGCTCAAGAGGTTGCACATTTCGGACGGGTCTTGGTAGTGGAATGTTTCTTGGGGGATTATCCAAGATACGGGGAATGCCCGTTCGTTCAATTCTCTCTCGATCCTCCTTTACCCGTTGTTGATTGAACAATTCAACAACTTGCTCCGGGGTAAAGGTAGGGCTACTTGAGCCTTCACCGGTCTCAATTTTGACACTCGGGGTCCCCTTTTCAATTGGGACACTCGGGGTCCCATGGTCACCTTGGGTACTTGAGGCACCCTTTTCAAGTGACTCAATCCTTTTAGTCATGACATCCATCTTGGCAAGAAGGCTAGCCAAGGCCTCCTTTATGAAATCTTGACCTTTGTTGGCCATTGTACCTACAAAGAAAAGAAGCAAGAGTTAGTTAAAACACCTCACTCGCTCCCTCACTTGTGTTCACTCGGATCACTCTTTTGGGTGGCGGTGGATATTTCACTCAACTTGTAGTTCCAAAGCTTCACGTAGATGATTAGCAACTCCTCAACTCAACTAAACTACTCACGAGTCACGCACACTCCGGGGTGAGTGGAGCTAATGGGACTCAATGAACGCTAGGCACTTTGAAGTGAGGACGTGAGTTAAAAGGTTCTACGCTTTTCCTTAGAAGTCTACTCTCCTTGCTAGGCACGATTCACCTAAGAGCAATTAAAAGGGTTAGCACTATTCAAGTAGATCGGTTACACAAAGTAGTACTAACTAGATGTTATGTTATCAAACGAAGGGAAGTACCTACGAAAATCTACCCGAAACAATACGTTCAGCACTCAGGAGGGGCGCCTGAAACTCAGGTGGGGCGCCTAACTGTGCAGGCAATCAGGCGGGGCACCTGGGACCTAGGCGGGGCGCCTGAGGTCTTAGGCAGTAGCCAAGTCAGGCGGGGCGCCTGGGCCTGGGACAGTTTCAACACGTTCCAAACTTGTTCCAAGTCGATTTTCAAGCCTCAAATCCGATGTTTTCAACTTGTTTTCACAATCCAATGATACCCAAAGTTGTTTTTGATCTTCCTTAACAAAACCCAATCAAATTTTCAATCAAGCAATCAATCAAATCAGGATTTCAAGCCAAGAACTTCAAGAAAACAAGGGTTTATCAAAAGGGTTTCAACAAGGATTGTGATTCATCAAACTTGGTGTTATACATGTTCAAATCCCACAAAATTGGTACCGAATTGTTTGTTTTTCAATGAAGATCAATCCCCAATAACAAGTTTTCAATCAAACATCAATCCAACCCAAGAATCAAGCCAAAATTCATCAAGAACAAGTTCTTCAAGGGTTTAAGGGGTTTCAAATTTTCAAACTCCACCAATCCAAACAATTTTGATACCTAAGCAATGGGAAATCAATCACGATCAAGAATCCATAACACCCATATCACAAATCATCCAAATCAACAAGTAACACCAAATTTTTGTATTTTTCAATTTTTCAATTTTTTTGTAATTTTCTCCTTTCTAATATCTTCAACAACAAGAAAACTAAAAGAGGATACTAGGCACGAAGAACCAAGGGTCGGGGGTTTGTAGAAACAAAACCCGAGCCTTGGTCTGATACCAAACTGATAAGAATCAAATGCGGAAAGTAAAAAGGATAAGAACGAGACGTAACTCGATCTCTAAACTCAAGTAGCAACGGAGAACTTGTTCCGTTACACCCCGAGAGAAGGACAAGAACACCTACGCTATGCAACTACCCTCAAGCTAACGCGAGCACGCAAGTAGAATGGTCGGAGAGGAAGAGTATTCATCTAGATCCGCTAGAAGAACTACAAGTCCCAAATCAAAGGATTTCATTCAATAACCAAGAGCCTTGCTCATGTTCAATATTCATTAATCATCAAAAACTAGACTAAGTTCAAAATAGGCTAAGCATGGCTATTTATAGTGTTTCCCAAGCTTGCACAATGACTAAAATACCCTTACTAATAAGGTTCACAAAATAGGCCACGTAGGGCAAAACGGTAAAATAAACATAGGCCTTCACAGCTGGGAGGGGCGCCTGGAATCTGGGAGGGGCGCCTAGGATTGCTGTCAGCTAGGCGGGGCGCCTGGCATCAGGCGGGGCGCCTGGGTCGGGCGCCTGGCTACGCTGTCCGCCTGTGCACTTTCAACTCCTTAGGCAGTGAGCTTGCCAGGCGGGGCGCCTGGCTCTGCTGGGCTATCTTCTTCCTTAGGCGTGAGGCCTAGTTTGAGCACCCGGAATGGCTTCCACTCGCTTCCTTCCTCAAGTCCTCTCCTCTCCAAGTATAAATGCACCTCTTAGACATCCTTGACTTGGCTCCGAGTGAATGGTCTCCTTGTGGGGGTTTGGTTCTTATCATCGATAATAAGCCCCAAATCGTGCCAAGATACTTTCAAACACTTTCCGACATGTGCAAAGCTTGGAAGATACAATGGACTTCAAGTCAAGGGCTTTGGAAGTGTTCCGGATGGTTTCAGCATTAGGCTCCACGCCTAAGGAGGAGGAAGAAGGCCCAGCACAGCGAGGCGCCCCGCCTAGACCCAAGCGCCCCGCCTAGGAAGCTCACTGCCTAAGAATGGAATTGTGCCCAGGCGCCCCGCCTGCCTAGGCGCCCCAGCCCAGGCGCCCCGCCTAGCTTCAGCATGTTCCAGGCGCCCCTCCCAGCCCCAGGCGCCCCTCCTAGCTGCTGAACTTATGTTTCTTTTACTGTTTTTCCCTACGTGGCTTATTTGATGAACCTTATTAGTAAGGGTATTTAAGTCATTGTGTAAGCTTGGGAAACACTATAAATAGCCAAGCCTAGCTTATTTTACACTTAGTTTATGTTGAATGATGAATTGAATATTGTCAAGAGTGAATCTCTTTGAGTTTATGAAAACCAACCTTAGTTGGGACTTGTTACTTCTAGTGGATTCTAGTTGCCTAACAACCCCTATCCGATCATTCTACTTGCGAGTTCTAGTTGACTCGAGGGTAGTTGCATAGCGTAGGTGATCCTTGACATCCACCCGGGGTGTATCGGAACTAGTTCTCCGGTGCTACTTGGGTCTTTGTTCGAGCCTCGTCTCGTTTCTATCTTGTTTATCTTTTCCGCATTTTGATTCTTATCAGCTTGGTATCAGAGCAAGGCTCGGGTTTTGTTTCTACAAACCCCCGACCCTTGGTTCTTCGTTCCTAGTATCTATCCTTTTAGTTTTCTTGTTGTTGAAGTTATTGAAAGAAGAAAATTACAAAAAAAAAAAAAATTGAAAAATTGAAAAATTTGGTGTAACTTGTTGGTTTGGATGATTTGTGATATGGGTGTTATGGATTCTTGATCGTGATTGATTTCCCGGTTCTTAGGTACCAAAATTGTTGGAATTGGTGAAGTTTGAAAATTTGAAAAAAAACCCCAAACCCCTTAAACCCTTGAAGAACTTGTTCTTGATGATTTTTGGCTTGATTCTTGGGTTAGATTGATGTTTGATTGAAAATTTGTTATTGGGGATTGATCTTCATTGAAAAACAAACAACTCGGTACCAATTTTGTGGGATTTGAACATGTATAACACCAACTTTGATGAATCACAATCCTTGTTGAAACCCTTTTGTTAAACCCTTGTGTTCTTGAGATTTCTTGCATTGAACCTTGATTTGATTGATTGTTTTGATATAAATTTGATTGGGTTTTGTTAAGGAAGATCAAAGGCAACTTTGTGGTATCATTGGATTGTGAAAACAAGTTGAAAACATCGGATTTGGAGCTTGGAAATCGACTTGAAATAAGTTTGGAACGTGTTGAATCTGCTCCAGGGCCAGGCACCCCGCCTAGATTGGACACTGCCTAGGAGGTGCAAAGTGCACAGGCGCCCTCCTGCAGTAAGCCTAGGCGCCCCTCCTGCATTCCAGGCGCCCCACCTGCTGCTGAAACGAGTTGTTTTGGGTAGATTCTCGTAGGTATTCCCATTTGTTTGATTGCATTAGTTCCGGTTAGTGCTATTAGAGTATAATCCTACTCGATTAGTACTAATCACTTTGAGCTATTAGGATCATCGTGCGTAGAAAGGAGACTAGAAATCAAAGAAGATCCGTAGTATCTCACTTCAAATTGCTTAGCGTTCATCGAGTCATATCAACTCCACTCACCCCGGAGTACAATTGGCTTGTGAATAGTTGGTTGAATTGAGGATTGATAGTTAAGTCCTTGAAGCTTTGAGTAACAAGTCCGAGTGAAATATCCACCGCCACCCAAAAGAGTGATCCGAGTGAACACAAGTGAGGGAGCGAGTGAGGTGTTTTAACTAACTCTTGTTTCTTTTTCTTTGTAGGTACAATGGCCAACGAAGGTCAAGATTTCATAAAGGAGGCCTTGGCTAGCCTTCTTGCCATGATGGATGTCATGAACCAAAGGATTGAGTCACTTGAAAAGGGAGCCTCAAGTACCCATGGAGAACTTGGGACCCCGAGTGTCCAAATTGAAAAAGGGACCCCGAGTGTCCAAATTGAGGCCGGTGAGGGCTCAAATAGTCCTACCTTTACCCCGGAGCAAGTTGTTGAGCTACTTAATAAACAACGGGTAAAGGAAGATCGTGAGAGGATCGAGCAAGTGTTGGGCAATCCCCAACAAGTGGGCAATCCCCACCTTTTGGGCAATCCCCAAAGGACTACTCCACCTCCAAAACCCACTCAAAATGGTCTATCTATGGATGATGTAGAGGAGGATAATCAAGATGACACGGTGGAGGATGAGGAACCTCATACTTTCTTAGTTGTGAGAAGGAGCTTAGGAGCTATGATTGTGGAGGATGGCGAAACCTTGCAAAGAGAAAACCTCTTCCATGCTAGGTGCCGTGTTAAGGGTGTTGTATGCTCTATGATCATTGACTCCGGGAGTTGCACTAATGTTGTGAGTCAATCTCTTATAGCTCAATTGAAATTGCCTACCGTGAAGCACCCCAAGCCATATCGATTACAATGGCTTAGTGAATGTGGAGAGCTCAAGGTAGTGAAACAAGCAATGATCAAGTTTAAAATGGGTAGTTATGTGGATGAACACTTGTTCGACGTTGTGCCAATGCAAGTTTGCCACCTTCTCTTTGGAAGGCCTTGGCAATTTGACCGACAAGTGGTTCACAATGGACGTGTCAACACTTACACGCTCCAACATGAAGGAAGGAAATTTGTGTTGAAGCCCCTAACTCCCAAACAAGTGAGTGATGACTACAAGCGGATGAGGGAGTTGAGGGAAGCGGCTAAAGCCAAATCACCCATTGTGCTTGAACCCGAGGCAAACAATCTTGTTGTCTTGCCAAAGAATGATCAAATTGAGAGTCACTCCACTTCAAATGAGAGAGAAAAGATAGAGAGAAGTGAGGGAGTGACCGGTGACAATCCAAGAGAGGAAAAAGGAGAGGATTTGAGGAGTGATGTGAGGGGATTGTCACCACAAACTACACTTGACCAAGAGGTAAATTTGAGAGAGATGAGAGGTGAGGAAAGAAAAATTGAGAGTGAGAGCACCCATTGTTCTAACACTTCTTCATCTTCTACCTTTTCTTGTGAAAGTTCTTGTGTAGGTACATTTGAAGACAAGCCATTGGAGCCTCAAAGTGAGCTTCATGAAGGAGGAGTTGCATATGACACTTAACACCATGTGAGTGATCAAGGAAGTACTACAAATGTAAGTGTTGCTTCACCTCTTCATGAACCTACTAGCTACTTGTCTTGTGATGACCCAACACTAGTTGGAGCTTGTGATGCATCTACTGAATATGCCACTAGTGAAGAGTCTAGTTGTCAACTTGTGTGTGCTTGTGAAATACTAGTTGGAAGGGATGCTATGCCACATCATGATGTGAACTCATTGTTTATTGAACCCCTCCCTAGTGTAGATTTGATGGTTGACCATGATTGTGGCCTTAGCTTTGACACGCCACCAACCTTTGACAAATGGGGAGATGAGATAGTTGATCATTCCCTTATTGATATGCTTCTATTTGGTGGGCCAATGTGTTGTGGTAAGGATGGTCTTGAACTTGAGGAGTCCAAATTGAATGAATTGGACAAGGTTGTCCATGATGACTCCTCAAGTGAACCTAGTCTTGATAACTTGTCTATGCTTGATCATGATCGTGAGATGCATGTTTATACTAATCCATTGTTTGAAGGCATTCTCATTAGTGGTAATGACTTGTATCGGACTAGGGTGAATAGCAAATTGGAACCCCCATGGTGTGAAGGGTTTGATTCCTTAGGCAACCAATTGTTTGCGAATTTAGGTGAGATAGATGGTTCTTTGAGTGACCCTACTATTGCTTGTTGGGGTTATGATGAAGAAGAATCCATCATCAATTCCTTCCTTGAGAGCTTGTCTTTTGAGAAGGGTTGCTTAGGTGATCAAATTGGAGGTGAAAAGGAATCCCTTGATGAGAGTAATTATGCTCTAAAGAAGGGGAGTGGAGTCCTTGATATCCCTAGGAGGTTGAGTTATTTGATTCACTCCACTCCACTTGCTAATCACACCTTGAGGATTGATTGGTGTGTTGATCTTGAGCTTAAGGTTCAAGGGGAATTTGATAGCTTGATCTTGCATTTTTCATATCCCCATGGCTTATTTGATCACTATTGTGTTAGGTGCATGATGATCTTTAACCAAGTACTTATTGTTCTCTTTGGAGACTTGATATTTGATAAGAATCAAATGCGGAAAAAGTAAAGATAAGAACGAGACGTAACTCGATCTCTAATCCCAAGTAGCAACGGAGAACTTGTTCCGTTACACCCCGAGAGAAGGACAAGAACACCTACGCTATGCAACTACCCTCGAGCTAACGCGAGCACGCAAGTAGAATGGTCGGAGAGGAAAAGTATTCATCTAGATCCGCTAGAAGAACTACAAGTCCAAAATCAAAGGGTTTCATTCAATAACCAAGAGCCATGCTCATGTTCAATGTTCAACATTCATCAACTATCATAAACTAAGTGTAAATAGGCTAGACTTGGCTATTTATAGTGTTTCCCAAGCTTGCACAATGACTAAAATACACTTACTAATAAGGTTCACAAAATAGGCCACGTAGGGCAAAACGGTAAAAGAAACATAGGCCTTCACAGCTGGGAGGGGCGCCTGGGTTGTAGGTTGGGCGCCTGGGTTTGCAGGCAACTAGGCGGGGCGCCTGGCTTGGCCTTCAGCTAGGCGGGGCGCCTGGGTGCTTTTCAGCCCCTTAGGCAGTGAGCTTGCCAGGCGGGGCGCCTGGCTCAGGCGGGGCGCCTGGCTCTGCTGGGCTATCTTCTTCCTTAGGCGTGAGGCCTAGTTTGAGCACCCGGAATGGCTTCCACTCGCTTCCTTCCTCAAGTCCTCTCCTCTCCAAGTATAAATGCACCTCTTGGACATCCTTGACTTGGCTCCGAGTGAATGGTCTTCTTGTGGGGGTTTGGTTCTTATCATCCTCCCCTTCTTGAGAAGATTTCGTCCTCGAAATTGAAGCATCATCACCCACGACCTCGTCATCACCTACATCCAAAGGAACCAAGTCACAAACATTGAAAGTATTCGAAACTTGATACTCACTTGGCAAGTCGACCACATAGGCGTTGTTGTTTATCTTTGAGAGCACTTGGAATGGGCCATCTCCACGAGGTGCTAACTTCCTTTTTCTAAGATTTGGAAACCTTTCTTTTCGGAAGTGCACCCACACATAGTCACCCTTCTTGAGTTCCACCTTCTTGCGTCCCTTGTTTTTCTTGGAGGCTACCTTTGCATAGGCTTCCTCCAAGTTCTTCTTCGCCTTGGCATGAACCTCCATCAAAGCCTTGGCTCTAGCTTTACCTTCAAAATTAACAACCATTTCCCTTGGCAAAGGGGTTAGATCAAGGGGAATCAAGGGGTTAAATCCATAGACACACTCGAATGGAGTCATACCTATCATGCTATGCAATGTGTGATTGTAGGCAAACTCCATAAGAGGTAGACGATCAATCCAAGTCCCGGCCTTACCTCGGGTCATGGCTCAAAGAAGAGCACCCAAGGTTCGGTTTACCACTTCCGTTTGCCCATCGGTTTGTGGGTGGTGGGACGTGGAGAACAAGAGCTTGGTGCCTAAAGCACACCATAAACTTCGCCAAAAATGGCTTAGGAACTTAGTGTCCCTATCACTCACTATAGTTTGAGGCACACCATGTAGCTTCAAAACATTTTCAACAAACAAGGAAGCTACATGTTGGGCATCATCGCATTTCTTGCATGGAATGAAATGAGCCATCTTTGAGAACCTATCCAAAACAACAAAGATGCTATCGTGGCCCCCCCCTAGTCCTTGGTAATCCCATAACAAAGTCCATTGAGATATCCAACCACGGCTAGTAGGTACGGGGATAGGGGTATACAACCCATGGGGGTGGGCTTTGGATTTAGCACGCTTGCACTCAAGGCAATTGTTGCAAAACTTTTCCACTTGCACCCCCATTTTTGGCCAATGAAATTGTTCTTTAAGAATAGCCAAAGTCTTTCTTACGCCAAAATGACCCATGAGTCCCCCGCAATGTGCCTCTTGCACAAGCAACTCTCTCCAAGAGGACTCGGGTATGCACACCCTACCATTTTTGAAGATATATCCATTAACCCATTGGTATTTCTCGACTCTCTCCCCTTTCTCTAAAGCGTCATGGACACTCTTTAGCTTCGGGTCATGAGCATACATCAATTTGATGCTCTCAAAACCCATGAGCTTAGAGGTGAGAGTGGTGGCTAGAGCAAACTTTCTCGAAAGCGCATCCGCCACAACATTGTCCTTCCCTTTCTTGTATTGGATAACATAGGGAAAGGACTCAATGAATTCAAACCACTTGGCATGTCTCTTATTGAGCTTCTCTTGGCCTCTCAAATGCTTGAGTGACTCATGGTCACTCTTGATTACAAACTCACGAGGCCAAAGATAGTGTTGCCAATGGGCAAGGGCTCTCACAAGGGCATACAACTCCTTGTCATATGTAGAATAGTTCAAGGAGGCCCCTTTCAATTTCTCACTAAAGTAGGCGATGGGTTTGCTATCTTGCATTAATACACCACCAATTCCCACCCCCGAGGCATCACATTCAACCTCAAATGCCTTTCCGAAGTCGGGAAATTGCAATAGAGGGGCGGTACTCAACCTACTTTTCAACTCATGGAAGGCCTTCTCTTGAGGCTCTCTCCAAACAAACGGTTGGTCTTTCTTCACCAATTCGGTGAGTGGAGCGGCAATGGAGCTAAAGTCTTTCACAAATCGCCTATAAAAGCTTGCGAGACCATGAAAGCTCCTCACTTGAGTCACGGTAGTAGGAGTAGGCCAATCACGTATGGCCTCTACCTTAGACTCATCCACCTCCACTCCTTGGGCACTCACAACAAACCCAAGAAAGACAACCTTCTCCACACCAAAGGCACACTTTTTGAAATTAGCATAGAGCTTTTCGGCTCTCAAAGCTTCAAGCACTTGCCTAAGGTGGTCAACATGTTCATCAATTGTCTTACTATAGATCAAGATATCATCAAAATAGACAACAACAAACTTGTTGATAAAAGACTTCAAAACATGATTCATGAGTCGCATGAAAGTGCTAGGTGCGTTGGAAAGCCCAAAGGGCATTACCAACCATTCATAGAGACCGAATTTGGTCTTGAATGCGGTTTTCCATTCATCCCCGGGTTTCATCCGGATTTGATGGTAACCGGACCTAAGGTCGATTTTGGAAAAGACACACGACCCACTCAATTCATCCAACATGTCATCAAGCCGTGGAATAGGGTGACGGTACTTGACCGTTATCTTATTCACGGCTCGGCAATCTACGCACATTCTCCAAGTGCCGTCCTTCTTTGGAACAAGAATGACCAGTACGGCACAAGGACTCAAACTCTCCCTTACCAAGCCTTTGGAAAGCAAGTCATCAACTTGTTTTTGCAACTCCCTTGTATCCTCGGGATTGCTTCTATAGGCCGGCTTGTTCGGGATTTGAGAGCCCGGAATAAAGTCAATTTGATGTTCAATACCTCTCAAGGGAGGTAAGCCATGGGGCATCTCATCCGGGAACATGTCCCCAAAGTTTTCCAAGACATTTTTCAAAGCACTAGGCATAGGGCTAGAAGAAAAATCACAATTAGAGTTAGGGATCATACCTTTGTGCACTAGGCATAGGAGAAACTTGGTGCCATCATTACCTTTCAAGAGCTCACCCGGTTGCATCATGGCACACATGCCACCGGTAGATAAAGTAGGTGGGATTGCCACCATGCTTTGGGACAAATGGCTAGTCTCAATGAGTGACTTAGCCTTTGCCACCTCCCTCAACTCCTTCATTTTCTTGTAGTCATCACTTACTTGCTTAGGAGTGAGAGGTTTAAGCACAAATCTCTTCCCTTCATGTTTGACCGTGTAAGTGTTGACACGACCATCATGCACCACTTGCCTATCGAATTGCCATGGCCTCCCTAAGAGTAGGTGGCATGCTTGCATAGGCACAACGTCAAACAAATGCTCATCAACATAACTACCCATTCTAAACTTGATCATGGCTTGTTTCATCACCTTAAGCTCTCCACATTCACTAAGCCATTGTAACCGGTAAGGTTTAGGATGCTTCATGGTAGTCAACTTCAATTGAGACACAAGTGATTGACTCACTACATTTGCACAACTTCCGGAATCAATTATCATAGAGCAAACAACATCTTTGACCCGGCACCTAGCATGGAAAAGATTTTCCCTTTGCAAGGTTTCACTATCTTCCACAATCATAGCCCCTAGGCTCCTTCTCACAACCAAGAAAGTATGAGGATCCTCCTCCTCCCCCGTGTCATCAAGCAAATCATCCTCCTCTACTCCCTCATCTCCCTCTACTCCCTCTACTCCCTCATCATCCGATTCACTCTCTTTCTCATATGCATCATTACCAACAACAATCATAGTCCTCTTTGTAGGACATTCCCTAGCAAAGTGACCATAGCCCTTGGACTTGTGGCATTGTATTGAAGAAGAAGTAGGAGCATGTAGTTGAGTTTTAGAGTTACCTCCCACATTAGGTGTGTTCTTCTCATACGGCTTTTTCACATCCTTGGTAGCATTTGCACCACTTGTTCCACTTGCACTTGGGAACCTTGCATTTGTAGTAGGAGGCTTCCAATCCATTGGTTTGCTTGTTGGAGTAGTAGTGCTACTCTTGTAGCGGAGGGATTTCTCCTCCTTGAGCCATTTCTCGGCCTCAACCGCATCTTCACATAGCTTGTAATGATCATCATATTTGTGGAACTTCAATTGTGAAGCTATGTCTCGGTTCAAGCCCCCTTTGAAACGGATCTTGGCCGTTTCATTGTCTTCATCATCTAAATCAAGGATCATTCGGATTTGCTCAAATTCATTGAAGTATTCACCAACCGATTTGTATCCTTGCTTCAACTCATATAGACGTCTTTGTTGTTCAACCCGGTATTGGTTAGTCAAGTACTTCTCATCCATCACACGGATCAACTCTTCCCAAGTAAGATTAATAGCCATACCCGTCCTCCTTCTATTCCTCTTCACCGACTCCCACCAAGTAGAAGCAAAAGATTCAAAGGAGGATATTGCATACTTGGTCTTCTTCACATCGGGCATATCATTGGTGTCAAAGATACGCTCCATAGCCAATTTCCAATCAATGTACACCACCGGGTCACTACTTCCTTTGAAAGAAGGAATAGTAAGCTTCACACTATTAAGGTTGTTGTTGTTGTTGTCACGACCCCCTTGGAACGGCTCCGGTTGGCCTCCATGGTGATAATCATAAGCAACATAGTCCCTTCTAGCATTCCTCCCTCCATATCCTAAGGGTGACCCTCGACCTCGGCCCCTACCCCGATCCACATTTCGACCCCAATTCATAGCTCGCCTTGGTTGAAAGTGATCATCAAACCCATACACATCGTCACCATAATCAACTTCCTCCCATTCTTGAGCCTCAACAACTTGCTCAATAGGTTGCACATTTCGGACAGGTCTTGGTAGTGGAAAGTTTCTTGGGGGATTATCCAAGATACGGGGAATGCCCGTTCGTTCAATTCTCTCTCGATCCTCCTTTACCCGTTGTTGATTGAGCAATTCAACAACTTGCTCCGGGGTAAAGGTAGGGCTACTTGAGCCTTCACCGGTCTCAATTTGGACACTCGGGGTCCCCTTTTCAATTGGGACACTCGGGGTCCCATGTTCACCTTGAGTACTCGAGGCTCCCTTTTCAAGAGAATCAATCCTTTGGTTCATGAGGTCCATCATGGCAAGAAGATTAGCCAAGGCCTCCTTAATGAAATCTTGACCTTCGTTGGCCATTGTACCTACAAAGAAAGAAACAAGAGTTAGTTAAAACACCTCACTCGCTCCCTCACTTGTGTTCACTCGGATCACTCTTTTGGGTGGCGGTGGATATTTCACTCAACTTGTAGTTCCAAAGCTTCACGTAGATGATTAGCAACTCCTCAACTCAACTAAACTATTCACGAGTCACGCACACTCCGGGGTGAGTGGAGTTAATGGGACTCAATGAACGCTAGGCACTTTGAAGTGAAGGACTTGAGTTAAAAAGGTTCTACGCTTTTCCTTAGAAGTCTACTCTCCTTGCTAGGCACGATTCACCTAAGAGCAATCAAAGGGTTAGCACCATTCAAGTAGGTCGGTTACTCAAAATAGTACTAACTAGATGTTATGTTATCAAACAAAGGGAAATACCTACGAAAATCTACCCGAAACAATACGTTCAGCACTCAGGAGGGGCGCCTGAAACTCAGGTGGGGCGCCTAGACTGTGCAGTATTCCAGGCGGGGCGCCTGGGACCTAGGCGGGGCGCCTGAGGTCTTAGGCAGTAGCCAAGTCAGGCGGGCGCCTGGCTTAGGCGGGGCGCCTGGCCTGAAGCCTTTCCCAATTCGTTCCAAACTCGTTTCAAGTCGATTTTCAAGCCTCAAATTCGATGTTTTCAACTTGTTTTCACAATCCAATGATACCCAAAGTTTTTTTTGATCTTCCTTAACAAAACCCAATCAAATTTTCAATCAAACAATCAATCAAATCAGGACTTCAAGCCAAGAACTTCAAGAACACAAGGGTTTATCAAAAGGGTTTCAACAAGGATTGTGATTCATCAAACTTGGTGTTATACATGTTCAAATCCCACAAAATTGGTACCTAATTGTTTGTTTTTCAATGAAGATCAATCCCCAATAACAAGTTTTCAATCAAACATCAAGCCAACCCAAGAATCAAGCCAAAATTCATCAAGAACAAGTTCATCAAGGGTTTAAGGGGTTTTGGGGTTTCAATTGTTCAAACTTCACCAATTCCAACAATTTTGGTACCCAAGTAATGGGAAATCAATCACGATCAAGAATCCATAACACCCATATCACAAATCATCCAAATAAACAAGTTACACCAAATTTTTGTATTTTTTCAATTTTTTTTAATTTTTTTGTAATTTTCTCCTTTCTAATAACTTCAACAACAAGAAAAACTAAAAGAGGATACTAGGCACGAAGAATCAAGGGTCGGGGGTTTGTAGAAACAAAACCCAAGCCTTGCTCTGATACCAAACTGATAAGAATCAAATGCGGAAAAAGTAAAGATAAGAACGAGACGTAACTCGATCTCTAATCCCAAGTAGCAACGGAGAACTTGTTCCGTTACACCCCGAGAGAAGGACAAGAACACCTACGCTATGCAACTACCCTCGAGCTAACGCGAGCACACAAGTAGAATGGTCGGAGAGGAAAAGTATTCATCTAGATCCGCTAGAAGAACTACAAGTCCAAAATCAAAGGGTTTCATTCAATAACCAAGAGCCATGCTCATGTTCAATGTTCAACATTCATCAACTATCATAAACTAAGTGTAAATAGGCTAGACTTGGCTATTTATAGTGTTTCCCAAGCTTGCACAATGACTAAAATACACTTACTAATAAGGTTCACAAAATAGGCCACGTAGGGCAAAACGGTAAAAGAAACATAGGCCTTCACAGCTGGGAGGGGCGCCTGGGTTGTAGGTGGGGCGCCTGGGTTTGCAGGCAACTAGGCGGGGCGCCTGGCTTGGCCTTCAGCTAGGCGGGGCGCCTGGGCAGGCGGGGCGCCTGGGTGCTTTTCAGCCCCTTAGGCAGTGAGCTTGCCAGGCGGGGCGCCTGGCTCTACTGGGCTATCTTCTTCCTTAGGCGTGAGGCCTAGTTTGAGCACCCGGAATGGCTTCCACTCGCTTCCTTCCTCAAGTCCTCTCCTCTCCAAATATAAATGCACCTCTTGGACATCCTTGACTTGACTCCGAGTGAATGGTCTCCTTGTGGGGGTCTGGTTCTTATCAATATTTGTGCTTCTCATTGATGCTTGGTTATATCACAAGAGTGTGTTTTCCACACTTCTTGCACTATCCTACTTTCCACACTTCTTGCACTATCCTACTTTCAAAGTAGGAATTCTTGTGTTTTGCTTGTCGTTGCATGTAGGTTCTAAGCTCCATGTTAAGGCAAGGGAGATCTTGGAAGAGACCTATGTCAAGGTGACGATCAAGAGATACAAGGGAGGAGAGCATTAGGCACCTCGAGGAGAAGATGCCATGGACGTGAATGCATTGATTTCGAGGACGAAATCTTCTCAAGAAGGGAAGGATGATAAGCCCCAAATCATGCCAAGACACTTTCCAACACTTTCCGACATGTACCAAGCTTGGAAGATACAATGGACTTGAAGTCAAGGGCTTTGGAAGTGTTCCGGATGGTTTTAGCATTAGGCTCCACGCCTAAGGAGGAGGATGAAGGCCCAGCACAGCTAGGCGCCCGCCTAGACCCAGGCGCCCCGCCTAGGAAGCTCACTGCCTAAGAATGGAATTGTGCCCAGGTGCCCCGCCTAGCTTCAGCATGTTCCAGGCGCCCCTCCCAGCCCCAGGCGCCCCTCCTAGCTGCTGAACTTATGTTTCTTTTACTGTTTTGCCCTACGTGGCTTATTTGATGAACCTTATTAGTAAGGGTATTTAAGTCATTGTGTAAGCTTGGGAAACACTATAAATAGCCAAGCCTAGCTTATTTTACACTTAGTTTATGTTGAATGATGAATTGAATATTGTCTAGAGTGAATCTCTTTGGGTTTATGAAAACCAACCTTAGTTGGGACTTGTTACTTCTAGTGGATTCTAGTTGCCTAACAACCCCTATCCGATCATTCTACTTGCGAGTTCTTGTTGACTCGAGGGTAGTTGCATAGCGTAGGTGATCCTTGACATCCACCCGGGGTGTATCGGAACTAGTTCTCCGGTGCTACTTGGGTCTTTGTTCGAGCCTCGTCTCGTTTCTATCTTGTTTATCTTTTCCGCATTTTGATTCTTATCACTATTTTAGTGAGAAGCTTAAGGGGTCAACCACTAAATACTATACTTATGACAAAGCATTATTTTTCTTGGTGAGGGCTTTCGTTCATTGGCAACATTATCTTTGGTCAAAAGAGTTTGTCATTAGAACCGACCACCAATCTTTGAAACACGTCAAATCCCTAGGGAATTTGAATGTGAGACATGTCAAATAGGTGGAATTCCTTGAAACCTTTCCTTATGTTATCCATTACTAAAAGGGTAAAGAAAATGTGGTGGCGGATGCCTTGTCAAGAAAGTTTGTGCTTCAACCAAGAAGATAAGTATTGATGAATACTTTGGGGTCCAAGCTCATGGGTTTTGAAAGTATGAAGGAGATGTATGCCAATCACCCAGATTTTGGGGAGCTTTATGTTAATTTCCAGTTGGACGAAAGGGGAAGAAGGGTCACTAGCTGATGTGGAGAGGAGGAATCAAGTGATGATGTGGAGAAAAAGAGGTTCCACAAGTTTTAGGGATTTTTGTTTAGAAATGGAAAGTTGTGTTTGCCAAACTCTTCTTGGAGGGAGTTGTTTATAAGGGAGGTGCATAATGGAGGTTTAATGGGACATTTTGGACTGGGAAAGACCATTGAAATCCTTAAGGAGCAATTTTATTAGCCTAGGATGAAGGTGGATGTTGTGAGGGAGTGTGGCCAATGTTTGGAGTGTAGGCAAGCTAAGTCGAAACTACTTCCACATAGTTGTACTCACCCCTTCCCGTTCTTTTAGGTCCTTGGCTTGAAATTTCTATGGATTTTGTGCTTGGCTTGCCTAGGACCAAAAGAAGAAAATATAGCATCTTTGTAGTAGTTGATAGGTTTTCAAAAATGGCGCATTTCATTCCTTGTCATAAAAGTGATATGCATCTCATGTTGCTAACTTCTTTGTTGAGCATGTACTTAAATTGCATGGGATTCCTAAAACTATTATTAGTGATAGGGATTCAAAATTCCTTAGCCACTTTTGAAGGAATTGTGGGGAAGGCTTGGCACTAAGTTGTTGTTTCCTACTTCTTGCCACCCTCAAACCGAGGTTGTCAATAGGACCTTGGAAAACATGCTTAGGGCCTTCGTTGAAGGAAAACTTGCTTCTTGGGAAGATCAATTTCCTTCAACTGAATTTTCATACAATAGAACCATGCATACCTCTACTTGTATGACTCCTTCTGTAGTTGTGTATGGTTTTAACCCCCTAACCCCCTTGGATCTCACCCATTTATCTCAAGATGCGATTGTAAACTTAGATGCCAAGACAATAGCTTAAGAAATGAAGAAGCTTCATGAACAAGTGAGGAAGCAACTTGAGAAGAAGAATCAAGAAGTTGCCAAGAAAGCCAGTGAGGGAAGGAAGAAGATGATCTTTGAATCGGGAGATTGAGTTTCGCTTCACTTCCAGAAAGATAGATTTCCCAACAAGAGAACAAGCAAGTTGATGCCAAGAGGTGATAGCCCATTTCAAATTTTTGAACGGCTCAATGACAATGCATACAAGGTTGATTTGCCAAGTAATTATCAAGTGCATAACACTTTTAATGTGTGCGACTTGGCCCCGTTAGTGGTCAATAATCAAATGAATTCGTGGATGAATTCTTCTCAAGAAGGGGAGAATAATGCAACCGACTCTCAAGTAAACCATTCATAAGAAGCCAAGTGAGGGAGTTGCAAGAGTTGCAATATGCATTCTCAAAGCTGGAACTGATGGGGAAAATGTTGGAGGCTGCAGGGCCTGTTTACAAGTTCACTGCCTCAACTCCAGAATCAACTCAACGCGATTGCGATTCCACAAACGTGATAGTGTAAGGACAAACCATTGAGCAGGACGATCGCAAGTCCACAGACGCGATCACGCAGTGGATGAAAAAGGCTGAGGAAGCCCCTTCACTGACGAGAGGCCTCAGGCGCGTTCACGAAGCACGCTGGCTTAGGTCATCGCGTTCGCACCCATTCTGTCGTGATAGCACTCAGACGATGATCAGAAGCCCACTTCAAGTTAATGACTTTTGTTTCAGCCCACTTTAGGGGCAATTAAGGCAATGTTATGCAATTTTTAGAAACCAGTATTTAAGCTCTCTTAGCCTTATTTGCTAGGGTGAGACTTTTCATGATTAATTGTTTGAGTAAACATTGGTGGAGCTTGTTGCTTGAGCATACTTTCCTTGATTTGCAATTGAACATCATTTCAACTGAGGATCAAACAATTTAGTTTATTTTGTTGGACAATTTAGGGGGTAATTAGGCCTTTACCCTAATTTGCTTCTTTAATCTTTTCTAATCAAAGTGTGTCTTGCTTCTATCTTATTTAATCTTGTTGTTATTTTCCTTTTTCATAGTTATTAAGAGTTGAAGATGGTGATGAGTGACAAGTATGTGACACCCAAATACCGACACGAGGAACTGAAGAAACTCTATGAATTGAAACAAGGACTCAAGTCGGTTTAAGAATACTTTAATAATTTTGAAAAGAACCGAAAGGCCCTTGACATTGATACGGAAGATGTTAAGCAAGCTATCATTCGGTTCAAGAATAGGTTAATCCGATAGGTGGCTTCTCAATTGAGGTTGCATATTTTCCAGTCACTCCAAGATGTATACAATGCCTCCGTTGAAGAAGAAAAATTGAGTAAGGATGACAAAGCCACACGCTATAAAAGTACTACTTCTATTCCCGTGAGCAGAACCAAGGATTGGAAGAGTCCTAATACCAGTGGTGCTAGTGGAAGCCGAGAAGTGAAGAAGCCATTCAATAAAGCTATACTAAGGAGTGACTCTAAGGAATCAGGAGGTAAATTTAAAACTTAATCAAACACTCGTAGTGCTTCTTCTTTTGAATGCAACAAGTGTAAGGGCTATGGACACTTTGTTAAAGAATGCCCCACCCGTAAAATAATGATAATCATGGATGATGCGTTGGTGTGTGAGCAAGAAAGCGAGCCCAAAGCTGAGATTGTTGAGGGAGATGATCAGCCTTCTTTGAAGAAGCTTGAAGCTTTATGTATCTCCTGGCTTGGAACCATGTGGATTTCATCCTAGTATGAATCCTTCATTAGGTTAAATTTTCTTTCCTCTCTTTGGATATTCAATTCATGTTTTGAATCGTTTATCCGTTCTTTCTTCTATTTCTGTTCTTCCACATCCCTTAATTTCTTGATATCTTATATGTTCGCTTCCGCATCTATCGTTAAGTGCTTCCGCTGGTTTTTCCCCATATCAGTTTGGTATCAGAGCACGGCTAGGTTTTGTTCTTTCAAACTCTCGATCGTGCCATGTTATCCATGTGTTTTTTGATTTAGTGTTCTTGTTGTTCTTGGTAAAGAAAAGGAAACAAAAAAGTGAAAAATTGAAAACTACAAAAAAACTCACAGATCAGTTTGGATTTGATCCCCCAAGTGTTTAAAGTTATTGGGACTATTCTATATCGCTTAACTGTTCTTTTGGTACCATAAAATCGAAATTTTGCGTTGTGATTAAAAAGTTGAAAAATCAAAATTCCCATTTTTGAAAACCTTGAAATTTGGCTTCAAAACTTGAATCGAAGCTTATTTCTGATTGTTTGGGGTTGAAAATCATTGGGGATTGCTTAAAATATTAGAATACACTTTTGGGTACCTTTTGGATTTGAGGAACAGGTTGAAGTCGTTGGAAAATTTTGGTGCAAATCAACCTAAAACGCGTTCTTGCGAAGTTGCAGATTCAGGTCCGTTTATATAGACAATTTTTGAAAAACCTTAGCTCCATTGCCTCTCCACTCACCGAATTGGTAAAGAAGGACCAACCGTCTGTGTGGGGAGATGATAAGAATCAAACGCGGAAAAAGTAAACGATAGGAACGAGACGTGACTCGATCACCAATCCCAAGTAGCAACGGAGAACCCATTCCGTTACACCCCTAGAGAAAGCAAAGAACACCTACGCTAGGCAACTACCCTCGAGCTAAATGGTCAGGAGGGATTGGCAATCATCTAGATTTACTAGAGGAAGAACAAGTCCCATAAAGGTTTTCATTCAATAGAAGAGTTCAACTCTCAACACAAAGGTTTGTTTAATCATCAAAATAAGCTAATGAAATAAACTATCTATCTAGCTATTTATAGGTGTTTTTAGGCACCTATTGAAAGGTCTAAAATGCCCACACTTAGGCTTAGGAATAAAAGACCACGTAGGGTCAAAATAGACATAACACTTAGCAAAATCCCGTGCTTCAGCTATTGGGGCGGAGCACCTGGCTTTTTGGGCAGTGGGGTTGCCTAGGCGGGGCGGCCAGAGTTGGGGCAGAGTGCCTCAGCCAAGGCTTCTTCAGGCGGAGCGCCTGGTGTGCTGGGCGGAGCGCCTGGTGCACTGGGCTGCTCCCCTTGCGCTTTGAGCACTCGGAACGGCTTCCAATCCCTTCCTTCTTCTAGGCCCTTCCTCACCAAGTGTAGGTGTACTCCTTGGATCTCCTTAGCTTGGCTCCGTGTGAAGGGTCTTGTGGGGGTTTGGGTCTTATCATCCTCCCCTTCTTGAGAGGATTTCATCTTTGAAATTGAAGCATCACCATTCACGACCTCTTCATCACCTACATCTAAAGGGACCAAGTGACAAACATTAAATGTATTAGAAACTTGATACTCACTTGGCAAGTCGACCACATAGGCGTTGTTGTTTATCTTGGAAAGCACTTGGAATGGGCCCTCTCTACGGGGTGCCAACTTCCCTTTCCTAAGGTTTGGAAACCTTACTTTTCGGAAGTGCACCCACACATAGTCACCCTTCTTGAGTTCCACCTTCTTGCGTCCTTTGTTTTTCTTGGAGGCAACCTTTGCATAAGCTTCCTCCAAATTCTTCTTTGCCTTTGCATGGAGTTCCATCAAAGCCTTGGCTCTAGCTTTACCTTCAAAATTAACAACCATTTCCCTTGGCAGAGGGGTTAGATCAAGGGGAATCAAGGGGTTAAAACCATAAACGCACTCAAAGGGAGTCATGCCAATCCAGCTATGCATTGCACGATTATAGGCAAACTCCATAAGAGGCAATCGATAAATCCAAGTCCCGGCCTTACCTCGGGTCATGGCTCTAAGAAGAGCACCCAAAGTTCGGTTTACCACCTCGGTTTGCCCATCCGTTTGTGGGTGGTGGGACGTGGAGAACAAAAGCTTGATGCCTAGAGCACCCCATAAACTCCTCCAAAAATGGCTTAGGAACTTGTGTCCCTATCACTTACTATGGCTTGAGGCACACCATGCAACTTCAAAACATTATCAATAAACAAAGTAGCAACATGTTGTGCATCATCACATTTTTTACATGGAATGAAGTGAGCCATTTTGGAGAACCTTTCCACAACAACATAAATGATATCATGGCCCCCCCTGTCCTTGGTAATCCCATAACAAAGTCCATTTAGATATCCAACCACGGACTAGTAGGTACGGGGAGAGGGGTATACAACCTATGGGGGTGTGCTTTGGATTTAGCACGCTTGCACTCAAGGCAATTGTTGCAAAACTTTTCAACATGCACCCCCATCTTTGGCCAATGAAATTGTTCTTTAAGAATAGCCAAAGTCTTTCTTGTTCCAAAGTGACCCATGAGTCCTCCACAATGTGCCTCTTGCACAAGCAATTCCCTCCATGAGGACTCGGGTATGCACACTCTACCATTTTTGAAGATGTAGCCATTAACCTATTGGTATTTCTCAACTCTCTCCCGTTTTTCTAGAGCTTTATGGATGCTCTTTAGCTTCGGGTCATGAGCATACATCATCTTAATGCTCTCAAAACCCATGAGCTTAGAGGTGAGAATGGTGGCTAGAGCAAACTTTCTAGAAAGTGCATCCGCCACAACATTGTCTTTCCCTTTCTTGTATTGGATAACATAGGGAAAAGACCCAATGAACTCAACCCACTTGGCATGCCTCTTGTTTAGCTTCTATTGGCCTTTAAGGTGTTTGAGTGACTCATCGTCACTCTTGATTACAAACTAGCTAGGCCAAAGGTAGTGTTGCCAATGAGCAAGAGCTCTCACTAGGGCATACAACTCCTTGTCATACGTAGAGTAATTCAAGGAGGCCCTTTTCAATTTCTCACTAAAGTAGGCTATGGGTTTGCCATCTTGCATTAAAACACCACCAATTCCCACCCTCGAGGCATCACATTCAACATCAAATGCCTTTCCAAAGTCGTGCAATTGCAATAGAGGGGCGGTACTCAACCTACTTTTCAATTCTTGGAAGGCCTTCTCTTGAGGCTCTCCCCAAACAAATGGTTGGTCCTTCTTCACCAATTCGGGGAGCGGCAATGGAGCTAAAGGCTTTCCACAAATCGTCTATAAAAACTAGCAAGACCATGAAAGCTCCTCACTGGAGTCACTGTAGTAGGAGTAGGCCAATAACGTATGGCCTCTACCTTAGACTCATCCACCTCCACTCCTTGGGCACTCACAACAAACTCAAGGAAGACTACCTTCTCAACACCAAAGGCACACTTTTTAAAATTAGCATAGAGCTTTTCGGCTCTCAATATTTCAAGCACTTTCCTAAGGTGATCAACACGGTTGTCTATTGATTTGCTATAGATCAATATATCGTCAAAGTAGGCGACCACAAACTTGTTGATGAATGGCTTTAGAACATGGTTCATTAGTCTCATGAAAGACTAGGTGCGTTGGAGAGCCCAAAAGGCATCACCAACCATTCATAGATACCAAACTTAGTCTTGAATGCGGTTTTCTATTCATCCTCGGGTTTCATCCGGATTTGATGGTAGCCAGACCTAAGGTCTATTTTTATAAACACACATGAACCACTTAATTCATCTAACATATCATCAAGTCAGGGAATGGGATGACGGTACTTTACCGTTATTTTGTTCACGGCCCGACAATCAACACACATTCTCCAAGTGCCATCCTTTTTGGGAACAAGGATCACGGGTACGGCACAAGGACTCAAGCTTTCCCTCGCCAAGCCTTTACTGAGCAATCCATCAGCTTGCTTTTGCAATTCTCTTGTGTCCTTCGGATTGCTCCTATAAGCCGGCTTGTTTGGGATTTGAGATCCCGGGACAAAGTCGATTTGGTGTTCAATACCCCTCAAAGGAGGTAATCCATCCGGCGTCTCATCCGGGAACATGTCCCCAAATTCCTTCAAGACATTCTCAAACACACTAGGCAAAGGGTTAGTAGATAATCACAATTGGAAGTAAGGATCATACCTTTGTGCACTAGGCATAGGAGAAACTTGTTGCCATCATTTCCTCTTAGGACCTCGCCTTATTGCATCATGGCACATATGCCACCGGTAGATGATGGTGGGATTGCCACCAAGCTTTCGGACAAAGGGCTAGTCTCAACAATCGACTTAGCCTTTGCCGCCTCTCCCAACTCCCTCATACGCTTGTAGTCATCGCTCACTTGTTTGGCAGTTATGGGCTTTAGCACAAATTTCCTTCCCTCATGTTTGATCGTGTAAGTGTTGATACGACCATCATGAACTGCTTGTCGATCAAATTGCCAAGGCCCTCCAAAGAGAAGGTGGCATGCTTGCATAGGCACCACGTCGAACAAGTGTTCATCCACATAACTACCCATTTGAACTTGATCAATGCTTGCTTGACCACCTTTAGGTCCCCACATTCACGAAGACATTGTAGGCGATAAGGTTTGGGATGCTTCAAGGTAGGCAATTTTAATTGGGTAATAAGTGATTGACTCACAACATTAGCACAACTCCCCGAGTCAATGATCATAGAGCATACAACACCCATGACTCGGCATCTAGCATGAAAACGGTTTTCCCTTTGTAAGGTCTCTCCATCCTCCACAATCATAGCACCTAAACTCCTCCTCACAACTAGAAAAGTATGAGGTTCATCATCCTCCACCGTTTCATCTTGATCATCATCCTCTACTCCCTCATCTCCCTCTGCTCCCTCATCTCCCTCCGGTTCACTCTCTTGTTCATAAGCATTTTCACCAACAACATTCATGGTCCTTTTCGTAGGACACTCTTTAGCAAAGTGACCATACCCCTTGCATTTGTGGCATTGAATTGGAGAAGAAGTAGGAGTAGAATTTTCACCAACAACAATCATGGTCCTTTTCGTATAGCAAAGTGACCATACCCCTTGCATTTGTGGCATTGAATTGAAAAAGAAGTAAGAGTATTCAATTGTGTTTTAGAATTACCTCTAACATTAGGTGTGTACTTCTCATACGGCTTCTTTACATCTTTGCTAGCACTTGCACCACTAGTGCCACTTGCATTTGGGAATCTTGCATTGGGAGTAGGATTTTTCCATTCCTTTGGCTTATTCCTGGAAGTGGAAGTGTTGCCCAACGGTAGGACATTTCATTATCAAGCCATTGCTCGGATTGAATCGCGGCATCAAGGACTTCTTGAAGTGAAAGATAAGCATGCAATCTCAATTGTGAAGCTATACCATAGCTCAAGCCATTCTTGAAACAGATCATGGCTTGCTCCTCATCTTCGGTGTCCATATCCAAGGCCATTCGAGTCCTTCCAAACTCATCATAATACTCATGCACCGTCTTGACACCTTGCTTTAGCTCATAAAGCTTCTAGGAGTGATGTACTTGATACTCATGATACCCTTCAAATCATTCCAACCCACATTCACGGGGATTTCCGCTCTTCTCTTTGATCTTTGACGGATTCCCACCAAGTAGATGCATAGGACTCAAAGGATGAAATAGCATAAGTACCTTTCTTGTCATCGGTTATATCATTTGTGTCAAACATCCTTTCCATGAGTAGTACCCATTCAATGTAGGCTCCCAGATCACAATTCCCTTAAAGATTGGGAGATTAAGCTTCACACTATTGAGGTTGGTGTTGTCACGACCCCCACGGAAAGGCTCCGGTTGGCCCCCATAGTGATCTTCATTCACACCATATTCCGTCCTCGCATTCCCTCCAACATACCCCATAGGTGGCCCTCGACCTCGGCCCCTACCTCTATCCATATTTCGACCCCAATTCATACCTCGCCTTGGTTGAAAGTGATCATCAAACCCATACATCTCATCACTATACTCGGCTTCCTCCCCTTCTTGAGCTTCATCGGCTTGCTCAAGAGGTTGAACATTTCGGATGGGTCTTGTAGTGGAATGTTTCTTTGGGGGTTGTCCAAAATACGGGGAATGCCCGTTCGTTGGGTATTGCCCAACACTTGATCAATTGTCTCGCGATCATCCTTCACCCGTTGTTGATGAAGAAGTAACTCAACAACTTGTTCCGGGGTAAAGGTCGGACTACTTGTGGCTTCAACTTGGACACTCGGGGTCCCTTTCTCAACTTGGACATTCGGGGTCCCTTTCTCCGATTGGACATTGGAAGTCCCTTGCTCAACTAGGGCACTTGAGTTTACCCTCTCAAGGATTTCAATCCTCCAATTTGGCAAGGATAGTAGTAAGGGCACTCTTAGCAAAATCTTCTTCTTCGGTGGACATTGTACCTACACAAGTAACAAACGTTAGCAAAACAACCTCACTCACTCCCTCACTTGAGTTTCACTCGGTTCGCTCGTTTAGTGGTGGTGGATATTTCACTCGACTTATAGTTCCAAAGCTTCACGTAGATGAGTAACAATTCCTCAACTCAACCAAACTATTCACGAGTCAAGCACTGATGTAGGAAATCAAACGCAGAAAGTAAAAGACAGGAACGAGATGTATCTCGATCACAAATCTCAAGTAGCAACGGAGAACCCGTTCCGTTACACCCCGAGAGAAGGTCAAGAACAGCTACGCTAGGCAACTTCCCTCGAGCTAACGTGAGCATGCAAGTAGAATGGTCGGGGGGATTGGAATTCATTTAGATCCGCTAGAGGAAGAACAAGTCCCAGTTCAAGATTTTTCATTCAACAAGAGTTCAACTCTTCAACACAAAGTGTATTTTTAATCATCAAGGTAAGCTAATGAAAATAACAGGCTATCTAGTTATTTATAGGTGTTTTTAGGCACCATATGAAAGTTCAAAAATGCCCACACTTAGGCTTAGGAATAAAGGACCACGTAGGGTCAAAATAGTCTTAACATAGCTAGGAATCACGTGCTTCAGCATTCCGGGCGGAGCGCCCGGCCAAATGATCAGTGGGGTGGCCTAGGGGGCGCCCAGAATTGGGGCGGAGCGCCTCAGCCTAGGCTTCTTCAGGCGGGGCGCCTGAGATGCTAGGCGGGGCGCCCAAAGCACTGGGCTGCTCCTCTTGTGCTCTAATCAATCGGAACGGCTTCCAATCGCTTCCTTCTTCTAGGCCCTTCCTCACCAAGTGTAGGTGTACTCCTTAGACCTCCCTAGCTTGGCTCCAAGTGAAAGGTCTCGTGGTTTGCCCGGCATCATCCTCCCCTTCTTGAGAAGATTTCGTCCTCGAAATTGGAGCATTATCATCAACGACCTCTTCATCACCTACATCCATAGGAACCAAGTCACAAACATTGAAAGTATTAGAAACTTGATACTCACTTGGTAAGTCGACCACATAGGCATTTATGCTTATCTTTTACAGCACTTGGAATGGGCCATCTCCACAGGGTGCCAACTTCCCTTTCCTAAGGTTTGGAAACCTTTCTTTCCGGAAGTGCACCCACACATAGTCACCCTTCTTGAGTTCCACCTTCTTGCATCCCTTTTTTTCTTGGAGGCCACCTTTGCATAAGCTTCCTCCAAATTCTTCTTTGCCTTAGCATGTAGCTCCATCAAAGCCTTGGCTCTAGCTTTTCCTTCAAAATTAACAACCATTTCCCTTAGCAAAGGGGTTAGATCAAGGGGAATCAAGGGGTTAAAACCATACACACACTCGATTGTAGGCAAACTCCATAAGAGGTAGCTTATCTATCCAAGTCCCACCCTTACCTCGGGTCATGGCTCTAAGAAGAGCACCCAAGGTTCGGTTCACCACTTCGGTTTGCCCATCGGTTTGGGGGTGGTGGGACGTAGAAAACAAGAGTTTGGTGCCAAGGGCACCCCATAAACTCCTCCAAAAATGACTTAGGAACTTAGTATCCCTATCACTCACTATGGTTTGAGGCACACCATGCAATTTCAAGACATTATCAATAAACAAGGTAGCAACATGTTGTGCATCATCACATTTTCGACATGGAATGAAATGAGCCATTTTGGAGAACCTATCCACAACAACATAAATGCCATCATGGCCTCCCCAGTCCTTGGTAAACCCATGACAAAATCCATTGATATATCCAACCACGGACTAGTAGATACGTGGAGTGGGGTATACAAACCATGGGGGTTCGACTTAGCAACCTTGCACTCAAGACAAGAGTTGCAAAGTCTCTCAACATGGGTCCCCATTTTAGGCCAATGGAATTGTTCCCGAAGGATGGCCAAGGCTTTGTCCCTACCAAAGTGACCCATGAGTCCTCCACAATGTGCCTCTTGCACAAGCATTTCCCTCCATGAGGACTCGGGTATGCATACTTTACCATTCTTAAAGATATATCCATTAACCCATTGGTATTTCTCAACTCTCTCCTCCTTTTCTAGAGCTTCATGGATGCTCTTGAGCTTCGGGTCATGAGCATACATCAATTAAATGTTCTCAAAACCCATAAGCTTAGAGGTGAGAGTGGTGGCTAGAGCGAACTTTCTAGAAAGTGCATCCACCACAACATTGTCTTTCCCTTTCATGTAATTGATAACATAGGGAAAAGACTCAATGAATTCAACTCACTTGGCATGCCTTTTGTTAAGCTTCTCTTGGCCTCTTAAATGCTTGAGTGACTGATGGTAACTCTTGATTACAAATTCTCGAGGCCAAAGGTAGTGTTGCCAATGGGCAAGGGCTCTCACAAGGGCATACAACTCCTTGTCATACGTAGAGTAATTCAAGGAGGCCCCTTTCAACTTCTCACTAAAGTAGGCGATGGGTTTGCTATCTTGCATTAAAACACCACCAATTCCCACCCCCGAAGCATCACATTCAACCTCAAATGCCTTTCAGAAGTCGGGCAATTGCAATAGAGGGGCGGTACTCAACCTACTTTTCAACTCTTGGAAGGCCTTCTCTTGAGGCTCTCCCCAAACAAAAGTTTGGTCCTTCTTCACCAATTCGGTGATTGGAGCGGCAATGGAGCTAATGTCTTTCTCAAATCGTCTATAAAAGCTAGCAAGACCATGAAAGCTCCTCACTTGAGTCACGGTAGTAGGAGTAGGCCAATCACGTATGGCCTCTACCTTAGACTCATCCACCTCCACTCCTTGGGCACTCACAACAAATCCAAGGAAGACTACCTTCTCAACACCAAAGGCACACTTTTTAAAATTAGCATAGAGCTTTTCGGCTCTCAACGTTTCAAGAACTTGCCTAAGGTGATCAACATGGTCGTCTATTGATTTGCTATAGATCAATATATCGTCAAAGTAGACGACCACAAACTTGTTGATGAATGGCTTTAGAACATGGTTTATTAGCCTCATGAAAGTGCTAGGTGCATTGGAGAGCCCAAAGGGCATCACCAACCATTCATAGAGACCAAACTTGGTCTTGAATGCGGTTTTCCATTCATCCCTGGGTTTCATCCGGATTTGATGGTAGCCGGACCTAAGGTCAATTTTGCTAAACACACATGAACCACTTAATTCATCTAACATATCATCAAGTCGGGGAATGGGATGATGGTACTTTACCGTTATTTTGTTCACGGCCTGACAATCAACGCACATCCTCCAAGTGCCGTCCTTTTTGGGAACAAGGATTACGGGCACGGCACAAGGACTCAAGCTCTCCCTCACCAAGCCCTTAGTGAACAATTCATCAACTTGCTTTTGCAATTCTCTTGTATCCTCCGGATTGCTCCGATAAGCCGGCTTGTTTGGGATTTGGTATCCCGGGACAAAGTCGATTTGGTGTTCAATACCCCTCAAAGGAGGTAACCATCCGGCATCTCATCCGGGAACATGTCCCCAAAATCCTTCAAGACATTCTCAAACACACTAGGCAAAGGGTTAGAAGAAAATCACAATTAGAGTTAAGGATCATACCTTTGTGCACTAGGCATAGGAGAAACTTGGTGCCATCATTTCCTTTTAGGATCTCACCCGGTTGCATCATGGCACATATGCCACCGATAGAAGAAGGTGGGATTGCCACCATACTTTTGGACAAGGGGCTAGTCTCAATGATAGACTTAGCCTTTGCCGCTTCCTTCAACTCCCTCATCCGGTTGTAGTCATCACTCACTTGTTTGGGAGTTAAGGGCTTCAACACAAATTTTCTTCCTTCTTGCTTGATCGTGTAAGTGTTGATACGACCATCATGGACCGCTTGTCGATCAAATTCCCAAGGCCTTCCGAAGAGAAGGTGGCATGCTTGCATAGGCACTACGTTGAACAAATGCTCATCCACATAATTACCCACTTTGAACTTGATCAATGCTTGTTTCACCACCTTTAGCTCCCCACATTCACTAAGCCACTGTAGGTGATAAGGCTTGGGATGTTTCAAGGTAGGCAATTTTAGTTGGGTAATTAGTGATCGACTCACAACATTAGCACAACTTCCGGAGTCAATGATCATAGTGCATACAACACCCGCGACTCGGCATCTAGCATGAAAAAGGTTTTTTCCTTTGTAAGGTTTCTCCATCATCCACTTTCATAGCTCCTAATCTCCTCCTCACAACTAGAAAAGTATGAGGTTCGTCATCCTCCACCGCTTCAACATGATCATCATCCTCTACTCCCTCATCTCCCTCTACTCCCTCATCTTCCTCCGGTTCACTCTCTTGTTCATAAGCATTCTCACCAACAATAACCATGGTCCTCTTCGTAGGGCACTCCTTAGCAAAGTGTCCATACCCCTTGCATTTGTGGGATTGAATGGAAGAAGAAGTAGAGTATTCAATTGGGTTTTAGAATTACCTCCAACATTGGGTGTGCACTTCTCAAACGGCTTCTTCACATCTTTGCTAGTACTTGCTCCACTAGGGCCACTTGCATTTGTTAATCTTCCATTGGGAGTAGGATTTTTCCAATCCTTTGGCTTGTTCATGGAAGTAGAAGTGTTGCTCTTGTAACAGTTGGACTTCTCTTTATCAAGCCATTGCTCGGCTTGAATAGCGGCATCAAGGGCTTCTTGAAGTGAAAGATAAGCATGCAATCTCAATTGTGAAGCTATACCATAGCTCAAACCATTCATGAAACGGATCACGGCTTGCTCCTCATCTTCGGTGTCCATATCCAAGGCCATTTGAGTTCTTTCAAACTCTTCATAATATTCATGCACCATCTTGACACCTTGCTTCAGCTCATGAAGTTTCTTGAGTTGCTCTTGACGATATCTAGGAGTGATATACTCAATACTAATGATACCCTTCAAGTCATTCCAACCCACATTCACGGGAACCCCCGCTCTCTTCCTTGATCTCTTGACGGATTCCCACCAAGTAGATGCATAGGATTCAAAGGATGAAATAGCATAAGTACCTTTCTTCTCACCGGTCATCTCATTTGTGTCAAACACTCATTCCATGTGTAGCACCCCATTCAATGTAAGCCGCCGGATCACAATTCCCTTTAAAGGTTGGGAGATTAAGCTTCACACTATTGAGGTTGGTGTTGTCACGACCCCCACGGAAAGGCTCCGGTTGGCCCCCATAGTGATCTTCATTCACACCATACTCCCTTCTAGCATTCCCTCCAACATATCCCATAGGTGGCCCTCGACCTCGGCCCCTACTTCTATCCATATTTCGACCCCAATTCATACCTCGCCTTGGTTGAAAGTGATCATCAAACCTATACATGTCATCTCCATAATCGGCTTCCTCCCCTTCTTGAGCTTCATCTACTTGCTCAAGAGGTTGCACATTTCGGATGGGTCTTGGTAGTGGAATGTTTCTTGGGGGGTTATCCAAGATACGGGGAATGCCCGTTCGTTGGGGATTGCCCAACATTTGATCAATTCTCTCTCGATCCTCCTTTACCCATTGTTGATTGAGCAATTCAACGACATGGCTAACTTGCTCCGGGGTAAAGTTAGGAGTACTTGAGACTTCAACTTGGACACCTCGGGGTCCCTTTCTCCGATTGGACATTGGAAGTCCTTTGCTCAACTAGAGCACTTGAGTTCACCCTCTCGAGCCTTTCAATCAAGGGAACTCTTAGCAAAATCTTCGCCTTCGGTAGACATTGTACCTACACAAGTAACAAACGTTAGCAAACAACCTCACACACTCCCTCACTTGAGATCACTCGGTTCTCTCGTTTAGTGGTGGTGGATATTTCACTCGACTTGTAGTTCCAAAGCTTCACGTAGATGAGTAGCAATTCCTCAACTCAACCAAACTATTCACGAGTCAAGCACACTCCGGGGTGAGTGGAGTTAATAGGACTCAATTGAAAGCTAGGCATTTTGAAGCAATGAAAGATTAGTGCTAATTAAGTAGAAAGATTACTTAGATAGGCACTAATAAGAGATTAGGCAACAAAGAACAAGCAAACCTAGAAGAAACTACCCAAATCAACCCTTCAGAGGTTCAGGCGGAGCGCCCAAGGCAGTGGGGCGGAGCGCCTGAAAATTGGTGCAGTGGGGTTGGGCAGGCGGAGCGCCTGGGGATTAGGCGGAGCGCCTGGGGCAAGAACAAGTCAGGCGGGGCGCCCAAAGTCTAGGCAGAGCGCCTGGACGAAGAACACCTGGGTTTTCTACTCCGTGTTCTTCATTTTCAATCCAATTTCTAGGCCGATTCCAAGGTGTTTTGGCCAAATCCAAGTTACCCAAAGTTGTTCCTTGATACAACCTTCAATCCCCATCAATTTCACACCCAAACAACCAACAAATAATGTTCAATCAAGTTTCAAAGTTTTCAAGTTTGGGGTTTCAACATGGGTTTCAAGGTTCAAGGGTGGGTTTTGATTCTTCAAAAACTATATGTTACCGAACTCCGAATCACACGATTCTTGTTGCAATTTGTTCGGTTTTCAATAGAGATCAATCCCCACAATATTGTTGATAAACCCTACCAAACCCTTGTTCTTGATGTTGGGGATTGATCTCTATCGTCAAGTTTTCAACAAGGATTAAAAATCTATAACACCCACTTCAAGAATCAAACACACCCAAAAAGTTACACCAAATTTTTGAATTTTCAATTTTTTTTGTAATTTTTCTTTTTGCATTAACTTCAACAACAAGAAATCTAAACAAACTAACCTAAGAACGAAGAATCAAGGGTCGGGGGTTCGTAGAAACGATACCCGAGCCTTGCTCTGATGCCAAATGATGTAGGAAATCAAACGCGGAAAGTAAAAGATAGGAACGAGACGTATCTCGATCACAATTCTCAAGTAGCAACGGAGAACCCATTCCGTTACACCCCCGAGAGAAGGTCAAGAACACCTACGCTAGGCAACTACCCTCGAGCTAACGTGAGCACACTAGTAGAATGGTCGGGGATTAGAATTCATCTAGATCCGCTAGAGGAAGAACAAGTCCCAATTCAAGGTTTTCCATTCAACAAGAGTTCAACTCTTCAACACAAAGTGTATTTTTAATCATCAAGGTAAGCTAATGAAAATAACAGGCTATCTAGCTATTTATAGGTGTTTTTAGGCACCATATGAAAGGTCAAAAATTCCCACACTTACGCTTAGGAATAAAGGACCACGTAGGGTCAAAATTGTCTAAACATAGCTAGGAATCACGTGCTTCAGCATTCCGGGCGGAGCGCCCAAGATTGGGGCAGAGCACCCGGCCAAATGATCAGTGGGGTGGCCTAGGCGGGGCGCCCAGAATTGGGGCGGAGCGCCTCAACCTAGGCTTCTTCAGGCGGGGCGCCTGAGATGCTAGGCGGGGCACCCAAAGCACTGGGCTGCTCTTCTTGTGCTCTAATCACTCGGAACGGCTTCCAATCGCTTCATTCTTCTAGGCCCTTCCTCACCAAGTGTAGGTGTACTCCTTGGACCTCCCTAGCTTGGCTCCGAGTGAAAGGTCTCGTGGTTTGCCCGCATCAAGCACACTCCGGGTGACTGGAGTTAATAGGACTCAATGATCGCTAGGCACTTTGAAGTGAGGACTTGAATTCAAAAAGGATCTACGAATCATGTTGGAGTTCTACTCTCGAACTAATGCATGAGTTTACCTAAACGCAATGAAAGATTAGTGCTAATTAAGTAGAAAGATACTTAGATGGGCACTGATTAGAGGTTAGGCAACAAAGTAACAAGCAAACCCAGAAGAAACTACACAAATTCAACCCTTCAGGGGTCAGGCGGAGCGCCCAAGGAAGTGGGACGGAGCGCTTGAAAAAGTGAGCAGTGGATGAGGCAGAGCACCTGGACCAAGAGCAAGTGAGCGGGGCACCCAAAGTCTAGGCGGAGCGCCCGGACGAAGAACACCTAGTTTTTTCTACTCCGTGTTCTTCAATATTCAATCCATTTTGCTAGCCGATTCCAACGTGTTTTGCCCAAATCCAAGGTACCCAAAGTTGTTCCTTGATACAACCTTCAATCCCCAATCATTTTCACACCCAAACCAACCAACAAACAAGGTTCAATCGAGATTCAAAGTTTTCAAGTTGGGGTTTTCAACATGGGTTTCATAGTTCAAGGGTGGGTTTTGATTCTCCAAATACAATGTTACCGAACTCCGAATCACACGATTCTGTTTCAAATTTTTCAATTTTCAAAGGAGATCAAACCCCGGTAATCAATTCCAAAACTCCACAATCACACAACCTAAAATCAATCAAATTCATCAAGAACAAGGGTTTGGGAGGGTTTAACAATCTTTGGGGTTACAATTTTTCAATCCAATCCAATCCAAACAATTTTGGTACCCAAACGTTGGGTTTTCAACAAGGATTAAGATTCTATAACACCCACTTCAAGAATCGAACACACCAAAAAGCTACACCAATTTGAATTTTTGAGTTTTTCAATTTTTTTGTAATTTTCTTCTTTCAACAACAAGAAATCTAAAGAAACTAACCTAAGCACGAAGAATCAAGGGTCGGGGGGTTCGTAGAAACGATACCCGAACCTTGCTCTGATACCAAACTGGTAAGAATCAAATGCGGAAAAAGTAAACGATAGGAACGAGACGTAACTCGATCACTAATCCCAAGTAGCAACGGAGAACCCGTTCCGTTACACCCCGAGAGAAGGCCAAGAACACCTACGCTAGGCAAATACACTCGAGCTAACGTGAGCACGCAAGTAGAATGGTCTGGGGGGATTGGCAATCATCTAGATTCACTAGAGGAAGAACAAGTCCAGTCAAGGTTTTCATTCAATAGAAGATTTCAACTCTCAACACAAACTGTTCAGGAGTCAAGCACACTCCGGGGTGAGTGGAGTTAATAGGACTCAATGAACGCTAGGAGCTTTGAAGTGAGGACTTGAAGCAAAAAGAATCTACGAATCTTCTTGGAGTTCTACTCTCCAACTAATGCACGAATTCACCTAAAAGCAATGAAAGATTAGTGCTAATTAAGTAGAAAGATTACTTAGATAGGCACTAATAAGAGGTTAGGCAACAAAGAAACAAGCAAACCTAGAAGAACTACCCATTTCAACCCTTCAGGGAATCAGGCAGAGCACCCAAGAGGTGGGGCGGAGAGCCTGGCAAAAGTGACCAATGGGGTTGGGCAGGCGGGGCGCCCAGGGGTTGGACGGAGCGCCTGGAGCAAGAACAAGTCAGGCGGGGCGCCCAAAGGTCTAGGCGGAGCGCCCGGACGAAGAACATCTGGGTTATTCTACTCCGTGTTCTTCGATTTCAATCAAAATTCTAGGCCGATTCCAAGGTGTTTTGGCCAAATTCAAGGTACCCCAAGTTGTTCCTTGATACAACCTTCAATCCCCAATCAATTTCACACCCAAACAACCAACAAATAAGGTTAAATCAAGATTCAAAGTTTTCAAGTTTGGGGTATCAACTGGGTTTCATGGTTCAAGGGTGGGTTTTGATTTTCCAAAAACAATGTTACCGAACTCCGAATCACACGATTCTTGTTTCAATTTGTTTGATTTTCAATAGAGATCAATCCCCGATAATCAATTCCAAAACCCCACAATCACATAACCCAAAATCAATCAAATTCATCAAGAACAAGGGTTTGGTAGGGTTTAACAATAATTGGGGTTTCAATTTTTCAAACCAATCCAATCCAAGCAATTTTGGTACCCAAACGTTGGGTTTTCAACAAGGAATGAAGAATCTATAACACCCCCTTCAAGAATCGAACACACCAAAAAGTTACACCAAAATTTTGAATTTTTGAGTTTTCAATTTTTTTGTAATTTTCTTCTTTCATAACTTCAACAACAAGAAATCTAAAGAAACTAACCTAAGCACGAAGAATCGAGGGTCGGAGGTTCGTAGAAACGATACCCCGAGCCTTGCTCTGATACCAAATGATGTAGGAAATCAAACGCGGAAAAGTAAAAGATAGGAACGAGACGTAACCCGATCACAAATCTCAAGTAGCAACGGAGAACCCGTTCCGTTACACCCCGAGAGAAGGTCAAGAACACCTACTCTAGGCAACTACCCTCGAGCTAACATGAGCACGCAAGTAGAATGGTCGGGGGGGATTGGAAATCATCTAGATTCACTAGAGGAAGAACAAGTCCCATCAAGGTTTTCATTCAATAGAAGAGTTCAACTCTCAACACAAAGGTTTGTTTAATCATCAAAATAAGCTAATGAAATAAACTAGCTATCTAGCTATTTATAGGTGTTTTTAGGCACCTATTGAAAGATCGAAAATGCCCACACTTAGGCTTAGGAATAAAAGACCACGTAGGGTCAAAATAGACATAATGCTTCAGCTATTGGGGCGGAGCGCCTGGCTTTTTGGGCAGTGGGGTGGCCTAGGCGGGGCGCCCAGAGTTGGAGCGGAGCGCCTCAGCCAAGGCTTCTTCAGGCGGAGCGCCTGGTGTACTGGGCGGAGCGCCTGGTGCACTGGGCTGCTCCCCTTGCGCTTTGAGCACTCGGAACGGCTTCCAATTGCTTCCTTCTTCTAGGCCCTTCCTCACCAAGTGTAGGTGTACTCCTTGGATCTCCTTAGCTTGGCTCCGTGTGAAGGGTCTTGTGGGGATTTGGGTCTTATCAGGAGAGCCTCAAGAGAAGGCCTTCCAAGAATTGAAAAGTAGGTTGAGTACCCGCCCCTCTATTGCAATTGCCCAACTTTGGAAAGGCATTTGAGGTTGAATGTGATGCCTTGGGGGTGGGAATTGGTGGTGTTTTAATGCAAGATGGTAAACCCATAGCCTACTTTAGTGAAAATTGAAGGGAGCCTCCTTGAACTACTCTACGTATGACAAGGAGTTGTATGCCCTAGTGAGAGCTCTTGCTCATTGGCCACATTACCTTTGGCCTAGGGAATTTGTGATTAAGAGTGATCATGAGTCACTCAAACATCATAGAGGCCAAGAGAAATTGAACAAGAGGCATGCCAAGTGGATAGAGTTCATTGAGTCTTTTCCCTATATTGTTCAATACAAAAAGGGGAAAGACAATATTGTGGCGGATGCGCTTTCTAGGAAGGTTGCTCTTTCCACCACTCTTACCTCCAAGCTCATGGGTTTTGAGACCATCAAGTTGATGTATGCTCTTGACCCTAAGCTAAAGAGCATCCATGAAGCTCTAGAGAAATGAGAAAGAGTTGAGAAATACCACTAGGTTAATAGCTATATCTAAAAAAATGGTAGAGTGTGCCTACCCGAGTCCTCATGGAGAGAATTGCGTGTGCAAGAGGCACATTGTGGAGGACACATGGGTCACTTTGGGAAAAACAAAAACTTGGCCCTTCTTAGAGAACAATTCCATTGGCCAAAGATGGGAGTGCAAGTTGAAAAGTTTTGCACTAATTGCCTTGAGTGCAAGCGTGCTAAATCCAAAGCACACCCCCATGGTTTGTATACTTCTCTCCCCGTACCTACTAGCCCATGGATGGATATATCTATGGACTTTGTCATGGGATTACCCGGACTAGGGGGGCCATGATAGCCTTTATGTTGTCGTGGATAGGTTCTCCAAGATGGCTCACTTCATTCCATGTAAAAAGTGTGATGATGCGCAACATGTTGCTTCGTTGTTCATTGATAATGTTTTAAAGTTGTATGGTGTTCCTCAAACCATTGTAAGTGATAGGGACACTAAGTTCCTTAGCCACTTTTGGAGAAGCTTGTGGGGTGCCCTTGGCACCAAGCTATTGTTCTCTACGTCCCATCACCCACAAACGGATGACCAAACCAAGGTGGTAAACCGAACTTTGGGTGCTCTTCTTAGAGCCATGACCCGAGATAAGGTCGGGACTTGGATTGATAAGTTGCCTCTTATGGAATTTGCATATAATCGTACATTGCAAAGCACGATTGGCATGACTCCCTTTGAGTGCGTTTATGGTTTTAACCCCTTGATCTAACCCCTTTTACAACGAAAATGGTTGTTAATTTTGAAGGTAAAACTAGAGCCAAGGCTTTTGTCGAACTCCATGCTAAGGGCAGAAGAAGACTTGGAGGAAGCTTATGCAAAGGTTGCCTCCAAGAAAAACAAGGGACGCAAGAAGGTGGAACTCAAGAAGGGTGACTATGTGTGGGTGCACTTCCGAAAAGAAAGGTTTCCAAACCTTAGGAAAGGGAAGTTGGCACCCCGAGGAGATGGCCCATTCCAAGTGCTTTCAAAGATAAAAAACAACGCCTATGTGGTCGACTTGCCAAGTGAGTATAACGTTTCTAATACATAATGTTTGTGACTTGGTTCCTTTGGATGTAGGGGATGGAGAGGTCGTGGATGATGATGCTTCTATTTAGAGGATGGAATCTTCACAAAAAGGGGAGGATGATAGGACCAAACCCCCACAAGACCCTTCATACGGAGCCAAGCTAAGGAGATCCAAGGAGTGCCTTACACTTGGTGAGGAGAGGCCTAGAAGATGGAAGCAAAGGGAAGCCATTCCGGGTGATCAAAGCACAAGACGAGCAGCCCAACACCCCAGGCGAGCTCTAGGTGCCCCACCTAGGGAATAAGGGGCCAGGCGCTCCGCCCAGCCACCCCCATTGATCAATTGGGCAGGTGGTCCGCCCTAAACATGGGCGCTCCCGCCCGAAACGTTGAGACACGGGATTTTAAGTTGTGTTAAGATTATTTTGGCCCTACGTGGTCTTTTATCTTTAAGCCCAAGTGTGGGAACTTTAGACCTTTTACTTAGTGCCTAAAAACCTCTATAATAGCTAGATAGCTTATTTCATTCCTTAGCTAATTTGGATGATGAAAGAACCTTGTAAGAGTTGAACTCTTTATTGAATGAAACAACCTTGTTTGGGGCTTGTTCTTCTTCTAGCGGATCTAGATGAATTCCATTCCCTCCCCGATCATTCTACTTGCGCGTTCTAGTTAGCTCGAGGGTAATTGCCTAGTGTAGGTGTTCTTGACAATCTCCCGGGGTGTAGCGGAATAAGTTTTTCGTTTCTACTTGAGATTTTCGATCGAGTTACGTCTCGCTCTTTATCTTGTTTTACTTTCCATGATTGATCCTTATCAAGAGGTGTCTTTGGGGTGCTCTTGGCACCAAGTTGTTGTTCTCTACATCCCACCACCCTCAAACGGATGGTGAAACCGAGGTGGTGAACCAAAATTTGGGTGCTCTTCTTAGAGCTATGGCCTGAGGTAAGGCGGGGACTTGGGTTGAAAAGTTCCCTCTTATGGAGCTTGCATACAACCGTACATTGCATAGCATGATTGGCATGACTCCATTTGAGTGTGTTTATGGTTTTAATCCTTTGATTCTACTAGATCTAACACCTTTGCCTAAGGATATGGTCGTTAGTTTTGAAGCTAAAAGCCGAACTAAGGCAATGCTTGAGATCCATGCCAACGCAAGGAAGAGCTTGGAGGAAGCCTATGCAAAGGTGGCCTTCAAGAAGAACAAGGGAAGAAAGAAGTTGGAACTCAAGAAAGGAAATTGGGTGTTGGTGCACTTCTGGAAAGAGAGGTTTCCAAACCTTAGGAAAGGGAAGTTGGCACTCTCAAAGATTAACAAAAATGCCTATGTGATCGATTTACCCGGGTAGTACAATGTTTCAAATACTTTTAATGTTAGTGACTTGGCTCCTTTTGATGTAGGTGATGATGCCGTGGAGGATGAAGCCTTAATTTCGAGGACCAAATCTTCTCAAGAAGGAGACGATGATGCGGGGCAAACTACCACAAGGCCCTTTACTAGAAGCCAAGCCAAAGCAATCCATGATGCTTACTTATACTTGATTCGGAAGTGCATTGATGATACGAGCTCCGGAGATGAATTTAAGATCATGCATTTGAGCTCGATTGAAGGAGGGACACCTATGATTCAGGTCCGGGAGGAGCGCCCAGATTGAAGCCAAGGACCTGCGCTTCAGGGCCAGGTGGAGCGCCCAAAAAGCCAGGCTGATCGCCTAGACTGAAGGCCAACCAGGCCAAGCGCTTGACCAACCAGGCGGAGCACCTAGCCTGATGGTTAGTAGCTCCACGAAGCGGAGCGCCTAGAATGCTGAATTTTACTATCTTTTTTTATGTAGTTCCAAATATAGCCCTAAGTGCTCGATTGTATTCCAACATAGGTGAGGGCTTTTCAGACCATTCACAACTTGTAAAGGGGTGCTATAAATACACTCCTTCATTATTTATTTCCATAAACCACCTTGAACACAAAATATTTATGGGAATTGCTCTCTTGAAACCTTGTATGTTTGCCTTGAAATCAATTGGAGGAATCCAAATTGACATTCAATCCTCTTTGATCATTCTATTTGCAAGAGTCGGGTGTCTCTTCAGGATAGTTGCGTAGTGTAGGTTCTACTTGGCTCGAACGAGGGTGTATCAAAACATCGTTCTTTGGTGCTACCTCGTAAGCTGTTTAAGTCGCGTCTCACTTTATCTTTACTTTTATTGATTCCGTGGTTTACCCCTTATCACCCTTTGATTGACAACATGATCTTTCCTTTCCTTCTTTAATTTTTGCCAATTTTAATACCCTTTCACATTAGGATTTGAATTTCAAAAGGCCCTACACTATGCCTATATAAACTGGACCTCTATTAAACACTAAAGAAGACACAAACACAAGAAAATACTCACGGTTAAAATACTCCCTTCTCTTCCTAGCCGCTCTGAAAACTCTCACTATTCCTTTTAAATTCTGCTACCAGAAGGAAGCTTATGCAAGTTTGTAAGGGCTTCTGGTTTACTGCATTATCACTGTTCTCACTGATTTGTTTGTTCACTAAGTCATCAAAGGTATACAACCCTATTTTTACTCTATAAGTATGTAAATGAATAATGCATGGTCCCATGGTTTGTGTACTACTATTTGGGCTTCTTTCTGGCCATCTAATCTTGTCTGCAGGTTTTTTTGGGATAGGCTTAAGGACTATACCCTGATTTTCTTGTTAACAGGGATGCAGGGCTGTCTGAGAAAAAAGGGCACAAAATTCCCTATGTTCCTAAGCAATCATGAACAGAGATGAGTTTGCTTAAGTATGGCCTAAATAAAACATGAACTAATGGCCTCTTCAAAAGGCCTTCTGTTACTACTATTTAGTGTTGACCTGCCCCTATCTGTTTCTGTATTTGTTAGAACTTCCCTGCCTGTACCTATATCTGTGACCATCACTTCTTGGCTACCCAGTGGCCTCCTCTCTACTCTTCCATTTATGTGTACATCATGTTTAACTAAAACAAGTGATCATACGGAAATCAAGTTATAATGGTAATTATGAAATCCTGGGCAGGCAGACAAGGCATGGGGGAGAAGTCATTAGCACTAGACAGATACAACGCTGGATGCGAACCAAATTAAATTAGTTGGTTGCGTTCCAGAATTAACATCTTAGAACTAGAATTAGCTCATAAATACTCACCTGGTTGCATCATACCACAACTATTAGCTGGCAGGGCTGGTGTAATATATAGTAGTATTTACGGCCTTAGGTTTAGCCTCCATAAGAGACTTGGCATTAGCCGTATCTTTCAGCTCTTGCATGAGCTTGTAATCATCACTAACTTGTTTAGGTGTCAAGGGCTTGAGTGTATAATTCTTGCCTTGGTCGTATAAGTATTGGGCTTGCTATCATGAAAGACACCTCTATCAAATTGCCATGGCCTTGCCGAACAACAAATGGCAAGCCTGCATAGGCACCACATCAAACATGAGCTCATATTGATAAGCTCCCACCTTAAACTTGATAAGCGCTTGCTTTACCACCTTTAACTCACCACACTCACTCAACCAATGCAATCTATAGGGCTGTGGATGTTCTACTGTGGGCAGTTTTAAGTTGAGTCACCAATGTTTGACTCACAACATTAGTGCAACTACCCAAATCAATTATCATCAAGCACACCTTTCCCTTCACCTTATATCTAGCATGAAACAATTTTTCATGCTGCACATCTCCCTCCTCTTCTACATTTATGGCACTCAAGTTCCTACGCACTACTAAGAACATATTCACTCCTTCACCTTCCGCTACCTCTTCCTCAGACTCAACCAAATTAGCCCCCTCATCTCCCTCAATCTCCTCGTCACTCTCCGCCTCACAAACAGTACCATCATCAAGAATAAGCATGGCCTTTCACGTAGGGCAGTCCTTTGCAATGTGACCATACCCTTTACATTTGTGACATTGAAAGGAACATGCACTAGTAGAATTAAGTTGTCTTTTAGAAGTACCTCCCGACCCCTTAGGGTCACCATTAGGCGTCACCTTGTTCGCTGATTTCTTCACCTCATGGCTCACATTGGCTCCTCCCGGACTTGGTATTTTCCACTCTTTGTTTTGGCTCATGGGAGTAGAATTAGAGCTCCCTCTATAGCATGTTGCTTTATCTTCTTTAATCATCTTTTCAGCTTCAATGACAATTAGGAGTACATCATGAAGTACTAAGAACGTGTGTAGCCTAAACTGATTGGAGATGTCACGATTCAATCCACCCTTGAACCGTATAATAGCCTCGTCCTCTTCTTCGTCTTCCATATAAAGTGAAAGCAAAATTTTCTCAAACTCATCATGATATTCTTCAACATATTTTAGCCCTTGTTTCAAGTTATATAACCTTTGAAGTTGTTCGTGTTTATGCTTTGGATCGACATACCTCAGGGTCATCATTTCAACTCTCTCCAAGTTATGCGTGCGGGCTAATTATGTCTAATTCTAGATCTCTTCTGCGCCTCCCACCAAGTAGATGCATAGGACTCAAAGGCTGCAATGGCATATGTAGCTTTCTTCTCCTCGGACATGTCATTTATTTCAAATATTCTCTCAACTTGACGTTTCCACTCTAGGAACTTGTCAGGATCAATAGTTCCCTTGAATGAGGGAATGGTAACCTTGACACTATTTAAGCCACTCTCACGACCACCACGGCCTAGTTCGGGATACCCCTCATAAAGAACATCAGAAGCATTAATTTAGCTTCCAAAATCCTCCCCCGAAAGCCCCCAAAACCCCTCGAGGTCCACGGCCAAAGCCACGATGTCTTATATGACCACTACCCCTTTAGGCTTGTCTCACCCTCGAATTTTGCTGCCTAAAGTCATCATCATCATAATCTTCAAGCTTAAGTTGGTCATCATCACGGGCTGCCCCTCTATCCTCCGCGGGTACTACATATCTCCGAGCTTATTAAAGGTGGTATATTTCCTTGGGGATTGCCCAAAAGTCGTGCATTTCAGTTAGCTTCTTGTTTTTGGTAAGCCAACACCGCAAACTGGTCCGTCTCATGGTGGAACCATCACTAGTCGCTTCCCCGGCATTATTTTAAACACTAGCTAAATTATCAAGGTTTTCAGCTCGTGCTCCTATGGCATCAATGGAGCATCCCAAATCAGTCCTCATTGCCCTCATTCAGCTAGAAGATCACTCTAGGTCAATTTCGAGATCACCTTCACATTTATCTCCTACTCCAGCCATGTACCTGCACGCAAACAAGACTAAGAATTGCGTTAAGTTTAGAAAAATACCTCACTTGCTCCCTCACTTTTGAATGATACTCGGGATCACTCAAAATTTGGGTTGGATCACTCAACTTGTCCCAAATGGCTTCCTCGAATTGATCAAATTCCTCAACGACCTTTCAAATTTACAAGTTCACTATTTCTCTTTGGGACGAGTGAATTTATGAGACTCTATAGGCCGACAACTTTTTATAGTGAGCACGGGAAGTCAAAAGAATTAAGTATGAAAGTAGAAAATTCTAAATTTTAGCACGAATTCTTAAAAGCTCAAAAATTAGTAATTAACTTAAGTAGAAGAATTACCTAAGAATTACTAATTAGAAGTGATGTTCACAAAGAAATAAGAGAATCCTACAAAAAATTTGAATATACCTCCTTAAATAGGCGGACAATACTCTCCCTTTTGTGGTAGGATTAGTTTTCCCTCTTTTTCCTTGCTTTCCAACTCTAATTTGGAGAACTTGTACTACTTCTTCTACACTTGAGAGCCGAAATTCCCTTCCCATTTCCCCTATGATCAGCCGCCCAAACACTCTCCTAAAGCCAAAGGAAAAACTAATTCCCTTACTTCGAAAGTGGGTAAACTTCTTCCCTTTGAATTGAGATTTGTTTCCCTTTTGAATTATGTTTAGGGTTCCTTATTTTATCTCTAATTTCCAGCGCCTCTTTCTCCGTAATTCAACTCAAATTTTCAGCAACTACTACAACATTTCCAATGTGTAAATGCTTAAGAATTCAAGGATATTTTTCAAGAACAATAAGAAGTTGTCCTAAAACATCAAGAATTCAATGAAAAATAGTTCAATAGCAGCCCTTACACGTTGGTTCCAAACAATATCAAGAAATCAGTCCAACCACGCTAAAGAACACGTTCAACAACCAGGAGTATGCTGAAATTTCCCAGAACAAGTTCAAGAACACTTCCAATCTATTCTGGGGTTTTAAGATTGTGTCAAATCAACCAAGAACTAAAGATTCTCACAACTCTAGGCGTTGTATCAATCATAAACAACAAGAAGCATGGTTGATTCTCTTCTTTCACGTCTTTCTTCTTCTTTTTTTTTTTAAGAAAAACAAAATTCAAAAAAACAAACCCCACGTTTTCTCTCTAGGAAAGAGGCGATTTCAGGCGACTCCAAGGCGACTTCATCGCAGCAGCTTCTTGGCTCCTCCCATGGCCGATCAGGCCACCGGGCAGCCTCCCACTGTGGTTTCTCAGCACCCCCTCCCCAATCCCCTCCACAGCATCCTATGCAGTCGTGGTCGTCCCACCACCCCAACATGTCGTTATCCCAGCTGCACAAGCTCCCATTTTGCACGTTCGTCATCCCCAAAAAGTTAATGGTAGGCCTACTATGCGTTGGAATAAAAAGGAAGTGCACCACTCAATAGCCTCAACCAAACTGAGCTACGGAATTATTGGGAAATTTATGTATGGCTCGCCAGAGTTGAATGATCTACGTAAAGTTATACCAACTCAATGTGAAGTTAACGGTCATTGTGTTATAGGTTCTTTGGATTATCGTAGTATCATGATTAGGTGCTTGTTGTTTGAAGATTACGTGAATTTACTTTCAAAGGGGCATTGGATCAACATTGGTAGAAGCTCGTTTTTGATGCGTACTTTGAAGTGGGATCCATGGTGTGACTCGAGGAAAGAGACCTCATTAGCTATAGGGTGGATTTCGTTCCCTAACTTGCCTCCTAATTTTTTTGTGAAAGAATGTGTTTTCTCATTAGCTTTGGCAGTGGGCAAGCCGTTACATCTTGATGCAGCCACTATTAATCATACTCGTCCAAGTTGTGCTCGTGTAAAGGTTGAAATTGATTTACTTGGAGACTTACCACATGAGATCGATATTGAGGAACTGCATGAAGAAACGGGGAAGAGGAACTCAAAATGTATTAAGATTGTGTATGATTATCTTCCAAAATATTGTACACAATGTTGTTACAAGGCCATGATGATGTTGAATGTAGAGTACTTCATCCGGATTTGTATGTGGACAAGAATGATAAAGATCATAGGAATGATGACAAAGACAAAATTCCTCCAGTTTCAAGAGTCTTGAAGAGTTGACAGGTTATTGGGGAGGCAGGTCCAAGTAACACAAAACTTGTTGAAAATGGTTAAGGTATGCAGTCTAGGATCCAAGGTAATGGAACTAAGAGAAATAATTACAATCGTGAACAAGCTGTGTGGCAAGTTGTTAACAAAAAAAAAAGAGTTGTTTCCCAAAAGCAAGAGATTCAGGCACAAGGTATTCAACGTAATTCAAATGCTTTTGCAGCTTTACAAGTTGAAGATGATGTTTTGCAAGTGGTCAATAAGTTAGCTGGTCAACCTGTTGGGGATCACACAGGAAAAAACAGTGGTAAGGAGGTAGTTAATATTGTTAAGAGCTCTAACCCTAGTGTGCAGACACAAGGAATTAATAGCATGGTGGAATTAATGAATACTCGTATTAAAGCTGGAGGAGTTGATGTACTCGACAAAGATATGCTTCGATCTCGATGGGTGTTTATTGTTGATGAGGAAGTCATGGTGCCAGGTCTTCAAAGGAAGATTTTTTGCCAACTGAGTGTCGAGGTGTAGTTAAAGCTGGGGTTGATTGCACTAAAGCTGGGGGCAGTGATATTTTGGAGAAAGATATTCGAGGTGTAGTGGTGGCTGATGCAATTAAGGAGGCAGGCGAGTTTAATGCAGCGGGTTTTAATGGTCCAGTTTCAACGGGCATTAAAGCTATGGGTATTAAAAAAGGTTCAGCTGCAGCTTTTTATTCAGCTGAGGACACGAATTTATTGCATCAAAAAAGCTCAGGTTCTGGTGTGAATGCTTCAGGTTTTTTTTGCTGAGGTTGCAGGCATTAAAGCTGGGGGCCCTAAATTTAAAGAGAGCAATGATCAGGTTTTAAATGCAGACAATAATGAGTCTCTGAATGTAGGCACGAAATTAATGCTACCATTTATTGGTCCTAATTCTAGTGGGAAATTAACAACAGGAGCTTTGTTGACTCCTAAATATCATGGGAAAGCATTAACTCCAGGGAATAAACCTGAGGGTTTGCAATCATTCAAAGAGCAGGAGTTTAAAGCTGAGGGTTTGTCTATTATTCCCATGTCGAGTGGGAATTCAACATATGCAGCTATTTTAATGTCATTAATGCAGATGCACAATTTTTGTTGAATAGATCTAGGCGTTTTACCCCGTTGACTACAGCTGATGTGATTCCATTGGATAAATTAAAGAAGCTCATCACAAAACCCAGTGAGAATGTGATTATGCCTAACCTTGATACTACTTTATACCAAAATCCCACTCCGGTTGAAGATCATGTCCCTCTTAACACTTCAGATAAATCAGTTCCATCCCAGCTGCATATTGTTGATACTGATTCCAATTTGCAGCACGCAGCAAGTTTGTCCAAGAGCATTACGAAAGAAGATTTTTCCCAAGATGAAAAAGCCTTGCTAAATTTATTACAATTTACGGATAGTCAAGGAATGTTGCAAAGGCAAAAGCAGCATTCTCCTAACAAGCAACAAGTGGTGCATGATAATGTGGACGATGAAGCAAGCATTGAAGATGAGGAGGAGAAATAACCAGCTCATAATTTCCAACATGTGGCCAGGGAAGGTGATTTGTCACCTAGAGATGTACCAAAAAAAGGAGGCAGACACAGTAAAAAAGAACCTGGGCCTATTGCCAGGATACAACTTATCCGGAGTTCTAAATCAAAAGTTTAATGATGAATAAAGCTTTGATTTGGAATATACGATCAGTTAATGCGCAGGAGGCGTTTACAAGGTTGAATACTTTGCACAGGCATCATCATTTTGATTTTACAAGGTTGCTTGAACCTTTTCAGGAGCCCTGTAGAGTTCAATATTATGGTATGAGACTGGGTATGCATTGGTCCTTTACTAATCTCAATGGCAAAATTTGGGCTTTCATTAGGGAAGATTATGCATTGATAGTAGTAGATGACCAGGAGCAACAACTTACTCTGAAACTTCATCATATTGTACAGGCTCAGGATTTTTTTCTTACCTTAGTTTATGCTAAGTGTGATAGAATTGAAAGAATGGAGCTGTGGGATTCTTTTCAATTCTTAGCATCTACTATGGTTAACAGTGGCTTATTGGAGGTGACTTCAATGTTATTCTCTCTGAAGAAGAAACGTATGGTGGTCTTCCAGTATTATCTCAAGAGGTGGATGATTTTGCTGCTACCATAGCTGCATGTGGTATTACTGACTTAGGGTATACAGGTACTATTTACACTTGGTGGAATGGGAGGATTGAAAATTAGTTTATGATGTAATGGAAAAATGAGCGGAAGCTAGAAATGATATGAAAATGCGGAAGCGATAAAGATAAAGATAAAAACGAGACGAGACTCAAACGATTACCTAAGTAGCAACGAGGAACTTGTCTCGTTGCACCTCAAGTGAATGTCAAGGAATCACCTACACTATGCAACTATCCTTAAGAGATACCCGACCCTTGCAAATAGAATGATCAAAGACGGATGAAGTTCAAATTGGAATCCACCAATTGAATTCAAGTTTCCAACAAGGGTTCAAAGAGAGCATAGCTCAAGTTTCTTCAATATTCAAGGTGATGTTAAAGAAATAAAAGCTTAAGGAAGACATTTATAGTCTTCTCCTATGCTAAATGAAAGGTCTAAAACACGCCTCAAGTGGGTTAAAACAATAAGGGCCACTTAGTGCTAAAATAGGAAATACACTTGAAAAACAATCAAAATCCGTTCAGCCAACAGAGGAGTAGGCGCCCCGCCCATAATACCAGGCGGTCCGCCCCCTTGTCTATGGTGCAGAGTGGGCGGCCTAAGCCTTAGAGTAGTCGGTCCGCCCCTTTTTCAGGCGCCCCAAAATCCAGAGGCTTGACTTCAACTAGGTGGTCCGCCCCTTCCTGGGGGTTCTTGAAATGGCTCAAAATGTGTCCTCCGAGCCTCTCCTTTGGTGCCTATGTGCTCCTCCTTCCTTGGCGCTCCAATGCATGATCTTCAAGACGTTTCCGGAGCCCTTGGCGTTTATTCTTTGTGCTCTTGAGCTTGGCTCTTTATGGTTGTCGTTTAGGCCATTTTATATTGCATCATCCTCCCCTTGAAAGGATTTCGTCCTCGAAATCAAACCATCAAAGCCTACATGAAAAGACAAACAAAACAAAAAGCTCCTACTACAAGAGTAGGTTAGTGCACCAACTGTGGGAAAACACACTCTTATGGTACAACCAAGTATCAATAGCAATAAAGAAGTTCATGTTCCCAAGGGAACTAACAATTACTTGGTTCAATAAAGAAGTGCACCCAACACAAGAATAAACAAAGAGATCAATAGTGCGTGAGATATGCAAAAGCAAGCTATCAAAATCCCTACATCCCTAAGTTCAAGATTAGCACACCAAAACTTTCCACTACACGAGTAGGTAAGTCCAACAAGAGTGAGTGAAAGGGATGTGGAAAATTCACTCTTGTGATAGAGCCAAGTATCAATATTAATCAAGAAGCTTATGTCTCCAAAGGAAACAATAAGTTCTTGCCTCCATAGTGACAAGCACTCACAACCATAACAAGCAAGCAGACCAATAGGACATAGAACATTCAAGATTAAGCAATCAAAGTTCCTATGGCCCCTAAGCTCATGATCAACATACCAAACCTTCAATGCATTACTTTCACATGGCGGGACAATGATTTTGGCATGCTCAATTCTCAAAGTATGGTTAATATGCGGGATGGAATAGACAAAGTAAGTCAATTCACAATTAGAATCAATTACCCCACTCATTTAAAGCTCTCATATTCACACTAAGAGATACCTCCTCTTCTCCAATTTCATCCTTAAGACAACCCCCTTCACAAGGTAAACTCTCAAGGAAGGCATTAATAATGGCCTCTTCATCATCGTAACCCGAACCAACAAGAGTAGGGTCACTGGAAGAATCACCTACCTCACTCGAAGTTTCAAACAAAGAGTTGTGTATGGGATCAAATCCCTCACACCACGGAGGTTCCAACTCACTCCCAACTCTAGCTCGATACAACTCACCACCACAAATAAGGATGCTCTCAAACAATGGAAATGTAAAAGCATGCAACTCAATTTCATGGTCAAGCAAAAGCATAGTATCATAGGTAGGTTCATCATCCGCACTTGAGGAGTCATCGAAAAAAAATCCATTCATCTCATACTCTAGAGACTCCTCAAGGTCACTACTTTTCTCACCACAACACATTGGTCCACCAAAGGCAATTACATCAATAAGGGCATGATCAAACAACTCATCTTCCCCTTTATCAAAAATTGGTGGTGTGTCATAACAAGGCTCACAAATATAGTCAACTATCGTTTCCTGATGCAGCCCGATCACGTGCTGATCAAGTGATCGATCCACCGAGAAGACCTATGACAAGAAGCCAAGCCAAGCTGCTGCACGATGTGCATGTTCAGTTAGCCTGGCCGAAGGAAAACAATTGCTCCGAAGCTGAGTGGCCGAGCTCAAGAATCGAAGGCATTATCTTCAGATTTGAGCCCGAAGGCAAAGTGACCGAGGACAATGAGCTCGAAGACAATTGAGCGTCCGAAGGCAACAAGTGTGTGTTCGAGCAGACAATCGAGAACCGAAGCCAAGGCTTACCGAAGTCAAAGTCTGCCGAACACATTTTAACTCAGCCCTGCGTGGCTTATTTCTATTGGTCAACTGTGACCCTTTTACTAGCTTACCCTTAGTATTTCCTATATAAACACTGTTTCCTTTCATTGTAAGTACAAAGTTTTTGAATATTGATGAATTGAATGAAAGTGCCGAGCACATTTCTTCTTGACTCCGTCGTGAGCCAAACCCCAGTGAGGGCTTTTAAGGACTTGTGGCTTTCGGTTAGTCCGATTGAACATTCCTCTTGATCATTCAGTTTGCAAGAGGCAATGTTCTCTTGAGGATTGTTGCATAGTATAGGTGATCCTTGTATCCCTTTCGATTGAGCTTTGAGACAGGTTCCTCACTGTTCTTTCGAAAGAAGCAAGTTTTGTCTTGCTTCTATCTTTTAACCTTTTGTTTGTTCTTCCGCGTTTGTGCTAACAATCCCTTCGGGAATTGCATTGCACCATCTTGGTATCAGAGCACGGTTTGGGCTTGTTTCTACAACCCCAAATCCTGTTCACGTTATCTTTATTGTCGTGCGTTTTGTGTCTTTGTTTCCGTTTCGTGTTCCTGTTTTGTTTGTTACTGTTGGTGTTCTTACAAAAAAAAAAAAAAAAGTGTTAAAACAAAATTCAAAAATTGTGTTTGATTGTTGGTTGTTTGGGAAAAACAATCTTGGATTCTTGTTCACATCGAGTTCTGATTCCAACGAATACCCGACGTACTGATTTCGTGACTAGGATTTTTTGGTGAATTTTGGACTGTTTTGAACTTTAATGGTGACTGAAAACTCGAACCCCACTGTGTTTGGAAGAAACCGGTGAAGATTGGTGGTTCTTGAGTGATTTGGGTTTGTTTGTTGCTTAAGAATCGAAGTTCTGAGTTTAAATCGAAGTCCGTACACCGGAAACTTGTTACAAAATCGTAACAGTGTACGACTCGAACGAGCTGGTTCTTAGCTCGAAGAACTTGAACTGAATTCCTCCGATGCTGTTGAAACCGGAGTCGATAAAGCAACCCAGATCTGTTGAATTTCGTGGTCAGTGAACCGAAGTTGTTGCGTCCGTACGCCGGAGCAAGGTCACTGTTCCATTGAAGAAGAAAGGGGTTAAAATTTTAACATCAAAACCCCCAGGTGAAAGTTGTCGGCTGAAAAAGGAAAGTGGATAAGGTAAAACCCTATCCGTACCAAGGAGGGACCACTTTTGTACGGACATGAGTGGGTGTGATCGAAATAGATTCCAAAAGGGAATCAAAAGGGTAGATTCTCCTAGGTTCTCACTTTCTTTCGTGTCAAAATTCTAGTTAGTGGATCTTTTGAGTAATTGTCCTACTCAAGGTCGTACTAACTCTTTTAAGCTGATAGGAGTTCGTGCGAAGGGGTGACCGAAGTCCAAACTTTCGTAGACATTCTTTTGACTTCCCGAGCTCAGTTAGAAAGCGTCCGTTCCATCGAGTCGAACATCACTTCACTCTTCCCGAAGAAGCAGTGACTATTGTCGAATTTGAAGGATCTTAGAGGACCGATCAATTGGACGAGCCACTGTTAACAAGTCCTTGAGTGATCAAAAACCGAACCCATAAATTGAGTGGACCCGAGCGCCACCCATCAAAGGTGAGGGAGAGTGTGAGGTGATTTCTAACCCTAACATTTGTTTGATCTTTGACTTGTGCAGGTACGATGGCTGGAAACGATGGCAAGAGCATTGAGAAGCCCGAGCTGTCGTTAGCCGATCTCATGGCTGCGATACAAGGCATCAGTGCCGAATTAAGAGGAGTGATTGCTCGAGTAGCTAACCTCGAGCAGGGAAGTGCGTCCGTGGCCAAAAATGGGTCCGGCGCTGGAACGAGCGAGTCCACTCCGATGAAACCTGAGCTGTATGCTGAGCTTCTTCGACAACATCAGTTGACGAGTGAAGCAATTCGAAGAGAACTTAACTTGGGAAATCCCCAAGCAGGAAATCAAAAGTTGGGCATTCCCCGAGGAGAAAGAATACCACCTCCAGTGGCCCGAAGAGATCTTGGAGCCATTGCCGAGGAGGTTGATGAAGAGGAATTTCCCGAGGACGAATATGAGCGTGAGCCGCCATTCGCTCAACGAAGGCAAGCTCACCGAGGTCGTGGAAATTTCCGGGGTCGAGGCCGAGGCGCAAATGTTGGAAGAAATATTGAGCGTGAGGCTGATGATCGAGAAGATGAGTTTCCTGAACAGGCTAGAGCTGTTCGAGACTCAAATTTGAACAGTGTCAAGATCACTATTCCACCCTTTAAAGGAACTAGTGATCCCGACGAGTATCTTGAATGGAAGCTTAAAATGGAGCGCATCTTTGAAACCAATGAGATGACCGATGAGAGAAAAGCTGCCCATGCCATTGCTTCGTTCGAAGCTTATGCATCAACGTGGTGGGAATCTGACAAGAGGCATAGACGAAGGAATGACTATCCCGAAGTCAATACTTGGCCACAATTGAGAAGAGCTATGGATGCTAAGTATTTGAGTGCCAAATACAGGCAGGCTCAAATGCAAAAGCTCTATGAGTTAAAGCAAGGGTCCAAGTCTGTCCAAGAGTACCACGATGAGTTTGAAAAGGTTCGATTGAATCTTGATCTGGTCGAAGATGAAGAACAAGCCATTATCAGATTCAAAAATGGCTTGGCTAGGGATGTGTCATCTCAGTTGAGACTCCACGTGTACCACACGTTGGAAGATTTGTTTGATGCTGCCACCGAAGCTGAAAAATTGGTGAAGGACGATAAGGCAAACCGGTATCGAGGAGTCACTACTTCTACTCCTTTGAACCGAAGTAAAGAATGGAAGAGTCCAAACCAAGCAAGTGCTAACACTGTTCGAGATTCGAAGAGACCCTTCGAAAGAGGTGTGACCGTTAACCAGTCGAGAGAAGTGGGAGGTAAAGTTCAACTCAACTCTCCTAGTGCTTCAAATATTCAGTGTCACAAATGCAAAGGTTATGGTCACGTGGCAAAAGAGTGTCCAACTCGCAAAGTTATGCTTCTGCTCGAAGATGGAACCGTCCATGAGCAAGCGAGTGACACCGAGGAGGAAATTATCGAGGAGACTGATCGAGCTGAAGATGATGATGATCATGAGGCTGCCGAAGCTGATCATCCGGAAATGTTTCTTGTGGTTCGAAGGAATTTGAGCTGCATGACTCTTGAAGAAGAGGACAACCAAAGAGAAAACCTCTTTCATGCCCGATGTCGAGTGAGGGGAAAGGTGTGTTCGATGATCATTGATTCCGGTAGTTGTGCCAATGTAGTAAGCCAAACTTTGGTTTCACAAATGGAATTACCTACGATGAAGCATCCCACCCTTACAAGTTACAATGGCTGAATGAGTGTGGAGAATTGAGAGTTGTCAAACAAGTGTGGATCAAGTTCAAGATCGGAGAGTATCAAGATGAAATGATATTCGATGTAGTTCCGATGCAAGCTTGTCATTTGCTATTGGGTCGACCATGGCAGTATGACCGAACAGCTGTTCACAATGGCAGATCCAACACTTACACTGTGAAGCTCGATGGGAAGAGTTTCATACTCAAACCCTTGTCTCCAAAACAAGTCACCGAGGACTATAAACGAATGAAAGAATTGAAAGAAGCGGCCAAAGCTAAGCTTCCGATGGGAGCAAAATTGGGGCCCGAAGAGACAAACTCACCGACCGAAGTAAAAGGAATTTGTGCAATCATGCAACCCGGTGAGATCTTACGAGGCAACGACCACGGTCAGATGATGATTTGCCTCGTGCACAAGGGTATCTTTCTAAACTCTAATGATGATTTTTCTAATGATAACCCTTTGCCTTTGTTTGATCGTAAAGTTTTGCAGGACTTCGAGGACATGTTTCCCGAGGAAATGCCAGGTGGATTACCTCCGTTGAGGGGAATCGAGCACCAAATTGACTTCGTACCAGGGTCTCAAATCCCTAACAAACCTGCATACCGGTGTAATCCCGAAGACACCAAAGAGCTCCAACGGCAGGTTGATGAATTGCTGAACAAGGGCCTCGTGCGTGAGAGCTTGAGTCCTTGCGCCGTTCCTGTTATCCTTGTCCCGAAGAAGGATGGAACATGGCGAATGTGTGTTGACTGTCGCGCAGTCAACAAAATAACGGTAAAGTATCGTCATCCTATCCCTCGATTAGATGACATGCTAGATGAGTTAAGTGGTTCTTCATGCTTTTCGAAGATAGACCTCAGGTCCGGTTACCACCAGATCCGAATGAAACCCGGAGACGAGTGGAAAACCGCATTCAAGACCAAATTCGGTCTCTATGAATGGTTGGTGATGCCTTTTGGCTTATCCAATGCACCGAGCACATTCATGCGACTGATGAACCATGTGCTGAAACCGTTCATAAACAAGTTCGTTGTCGTTTATTTCGATGACATACTTGTTTATAGCAGAACCGTTGATGAACATGTCGACCACCTAAGGCAAGTACTTGATAAGCTTCGAGAAGAGAAGTTGTATGCCAACTTCAAGAAATGCGCCTTTGGTGTCGATCGTGTAGTCTTTCTTGGACTTGTTGTCAGTGCTAATGGTGTCGAAGTCGACGACTCAAAGGTCGAAGCCATCAAAGATTGGCCAACTCCAACCTCGGTATCACAAGTTCGTAGCTTCCATGGCTTAGCTAGCTTTTACCGAAGGTTTGTTCGAGACTTTAGCACCGTGGCAGCTCCTTTAACCGAGCTGGTAAAGAAAGACAATCCATTTGTGTGGGGAGAGTCCCAAGAGAGGGCTTTCCAAGAGTTGAAACGGAGGCTTTGTTCTGCCCCGTTGTTGCAACTCCCTGACTTCGGCAAAGCATTCGAAGTCGAGTGTGATGCGTCTGGAGTTGGGATCGGAGGAGTGCTGATGCAAGACTCGAAGCCGATCGCTTACTTTAGCGAAAAGCTTAAGGGTGCAACTTTGAATTACTCTACGTATGACAAAGAGTTGTATGCCCTCGTTTGAGCACTCGCCCATTGGCAGCATTATTTGTGGCCTCGAGAATTTGTGATCAAGAGTGATCATGAGTCTTTGAAACATCTCCGAGGTCAGGAGAAATTGAATCGAAGACATGCCAAGTGGGTTGAATTTATTGAAAGCTTTCCCTATGTAATTCATTACAAAAAGGGAAAAGATAATATTGTGGCCGATGCGCTATCAAGGAAATTTGCCTTAGCGACCACTCTCGCCTCTAGGCTCATGGGATTCGAAAGCATCAAATCGATGTACGAGGACGATCCCAAGCTGAAATGTGTTCGAGACGCAATCTTGAGTGGCCGAAAGGTTGAGAAATATCAATGGCATGATGGCTACCTCTTCAAAAATGGGAGGGTTTGTGTGCCAGTGTCATCGTGGAGAGAGCTCTTGGTTCGAGAAGCTCACTCAGGTGGACTGATGGGGCACTTCGGTGTCGATAAAACTCTTGGTATCTTGACCGAGCAGTTCCGTTGGCCCAAAATGCGACGAGATGTGGAAAAGCTTTGCAACGCTTGTCTCGTTTGCAAGAAAGCAAAATCGAAGTCCAACCCTCATGGTTTGTACACCCCTTTGCCTGTGCCTGATCGACCTTGGGTTGATATATCCATGGACTTTGTCTTGGGGTTACCGAGGTCGGGGGGAGGACATGATAGCATCTTCGTTGTGGTTGACCGTTTTTCAAAAATGGCTCACTTTATTCCTTGCAAAAAGTGTGATGATGCACAGCATGTAGCTACATTGTTTGTTTCTAATGTGTTAAAATTGCATGGTGTACCTCGTACTATTGTGAGTGATCGAGACTCGAAGTTCTTGAGTCATTTTTGGAAGTGTTTGTGGGGTGCCCTCGGTACCAAGCTACTATTCTCGACGTCTCACCATCCTCAGACTGATGGACAGACCGAGGTAGTTAACCGAACCTTGGGATCGTTGCTTCGGGCAATGACCAAAGGGAAGGTTGGAAACTGGGCTGATCGTTTGCCCATGATGGAGTTTGCATACAATCGAACGGTGCATCGAATGATCAACATGACCCCGTTTGAATGTGTGTATGGCTTTAATCCTTTGATTCCACTTGATTTAACCCCATTGCCTCGAGATTCTATTCTTGATTTTGAAGGTACTCAAAGAGCAGCTGCCTTGATCGAATTGCATGCAAAGGTGAAGAAGAACCTCGAGGAGGCCTATGCAAAGGTTGCCTTAAAGAAAAACAAGGGGCGTAAAAAGTTGGAATTAAAGAAAGGAGATTGGGTTTGGGTGCACTTTCGAAAGGAACGCTTCCCGAACCAAAGGAAAGGAAAGTTGGCTCCTCGAGGGGATGGTCCATTTCAAGTGTTGACCAAGATCAACAACAATGCCTACGTGATCGACCTCCCTGGTGAGTATAACGTGTCCAACACCTTTAATGTTGCTGACTTAGTTCCTTGTGTTGTAGGTCCAACTTCGGAGGACGAGGATGGCTTGATTTCGAGGACGAAATCTTCTCAAGAAGGGGAGGATGATGCAGCCCGATCACGTGCTGATCAAGTGATCGATCCACCGAGAAGACCTATGACAAGAAGCCAAGCCAAGCTGCTGCACGATGTGCATGTTCAGTTAGCCTGGCCGAAGGAAAACAATTGCTCCGAAGCTGAGTGGCCGAGCTCAAGAATCGAAGGCATTATCTTCAGATTTGAGCCCGAAGGCAAAGTGACCGAGGACAATGAGCTCGAAGACAATTGAGCGTCCGAAGGCAACAAGTGTGTGTTCGAGCAGACAATCGAGAACCGAAGCCAAGGCTTACCGAAGTCAAAGTCTGCCGAACACATTTTAACTCAGCCCTGCGTGGCTTATTTCTATTGGTCAACTGTGACCCTTTTACTAGCTTACCCTTAGTATTTCCTATATAAACACTGTTTCCTTTCATTGTAAGTACGAAGTTTTTGAATATTGATGAATTGAATGAAAGTGCCGAGCACATTTCTTCTTGACTCCGTCGTGAGCCAAACCCCGGTGAGGGCTTTTAAGGACTTGTGGCTTTCGGTTAGTCCGATTGAACATTCCTCTTGATCATTCAGTTTGCAAGAGGCAATGTTCTCTTGAGGATTGTTGCATAGTATAGGTGATCCTTGTATCCCTTTCGATTGAGCTTTGAGACAGGTTCCTCACTGTTCTTTCAAAAGAAGCAAGTTTTGTCTTGCTTCTATCTTTTAACCTTTTGTTTGTTCTTCCGCGTCTGTGCTAACAATCCCTTCGGGAATTGCATTGCACCATTTCCTCACTAAAGAGATGTTCATTGAATATCGAGCTCACATCATGCTGTGCCTTATCAATCCTCTCAACTAGTGGTTCACATGCACAAACAAGTTGACTAATCGACTCTATGCTAGTTGCAATTTCATTAAATGCAACACAAGTATCAACTAGCATTGAGTCTTCACAAGACAAGGAATGATCATGTTCATAAGAAGGTGAAGAAACACTTATACTTGAGTAGCTCCCGTGAGTACTCACATCGCTTGAAGTGTCATGTTCAAGTCCTCCTTCATGAAACTCACAATGAAGATCTCCATCCTCTTGTCTTCTTTCCAAGGCAAACGGTTGAGGCTCCAACAGCTCGCCTCCAAGAGTACCTACACAAAAGCTATGGCAAGAAGAAGAAAATAACATATGGTTAGGACAAAGGGTGTCCTAACTCTCAATTTGTGTTTCCCCTCCTCTTCCTTCTTTTAATCCGCTCTTATGTGCAAGTGCATGGGGATCAGGTCTAAGAATGTTATCAACTCGCTCACCTCCCCCAACTGCCTCATTTGCCATTGGGTGGCTCATAGGGGTAGTATACTTACTCCTAGAGTGAGTAACTACATTATCTTGGGGAATGCCCAAGTTGTAGGGAATGCCCACTTGTTGGGGAATGCCCAACGGTTGGGGAATATCCAACACTTCATCACTAGTACCTCCTTCGGTACCTTTTTGGACACTCGGGGTCCATTCTTCTTTGAGACTATCAAACCTCGAGCTTATGGATCTCACCTCGGCCAAGAGGTAGGCCAAAGTGCTTACCGGAACCTCAATGGTATCGTACACGTCTCCGGCCATGTACCTATATAAATCAAAGACAAGAAAGAGGTTAGAGTAGAAACCTCACTCGCTCCCTCACTTTTTAATGTCACTCAGTACACTCGTTTAGCGGTGGGGGATTTTTCACTCAAAATTGATTCAATGGCTTCCTCGTAGTTGAACAACCTCCTCGATAACCAATCAAATTCACAAGAACCAAATACTCTTCGGGAAGAGTGGAGTTGATGGGACTCAATGAACGCTAGGCTATATAGGTAAGCACTTGAAGCAAAATGTACTACGAGTCTTCTTTGATTTCTAATCACCACTAAGCACGAGTACCCTAAACGCTTAATGAACTAGTACTAGTAAATTAGGAGTGTTACTTGAAAAGTACTAGCCGGAAGGGATACAAGCCAACATAAAAGCGAAAACTTACGAAAAACAACTACCCGGACAACTTCCAAAAACAGGCCCCCGGCCTCTGTAAACAGCCCCCCCCCCCGCCTGATTTTTTCACAATGTGTAGTAGGCGGTCAGGATACTTCGAAGTCCAGAGAGGTGGAACAAAAGAGGCGGTCCGCCTTTGCAAGTAGGCGGTCCGCCTAGTGCAATTTCCTGCAGCTTTTCACTTCGCGTCTTTGATTCTTTAGCACCCAAATTTCCAACAAAAACAAGTTGTTTTTCCAATCTAATGGTACCCAAAGGAGTATAGCATGATTTCAAACAAACCCCAATAGCTTTTAACCCCAATCAAACAACAATAGATCGATTTCGATTCTTGAAGTAAGGTTTTTAGGGTTTTGAAAATTTTGAGATTTGAATCGTCAAATTTTGAATCACAACACCAAATCATGATATTTTGGTACCAAAAGAACGGGAATACGATATAGAGCAAACCCCAATGATTTTCAATGTTTGGGCGTACCAATCCAACAAGTTTCATCAATTTTTTTGAAGTTTTCAAATTTTCCAATTTTTTTGTTTTCTTTTTTCAAGAACAACAAGAAAAACTATACAACAATCACAAAGATAAAATGGCACGACCGAGGGTTTGAAGGAACAAAACCTATCCGTGCTCTGATGCCAACTGATGCAATGGAAAAATGAGCGGAAGCTAGAAACGATATGAAAATGCGGAAGCGATAAAGATAAAGATAAAAACAAGACGAGCCTCGAACGATTACCTAAGTAGCAACGAGGAACTTGTCTTGTTACACCTCAAGTGAATGTCAAGGAATCACGTACGCTATGCAACTATCCTCAAGAGATACCCGACCCTTGCAAATAGAATGATCAAATATAGATGAAGTTCAAATTGAAATCCACCAATTGAATTCAAGTTCCCAACAAGGGTTCAAAGAGAGCATAGCTCAAGTTTCTTCAATATTCAAGGTGATGTTACAGAAATGAAAGCTTAAGGAAGACATTTATAGTCATCTCCTATACTAAATGAAAGGTCTAAAATACCCCTCAAGTGGGTTAAAACAATAAGGGTCAACAGAGGAGTAGGCGCCCCGCCCATTATACCAGGCGGTCCGCCCCCTTGTCTATGGTGCAGAGTGGGGGCCCATGCCTCAGAGTAGGCGGTCTGCCCCTTTTTCAGGCGCCCCAAAATCCAGAGGCTTGACTTCAACTAGGCGGTCCGCCCCTTTGTGTAGGCGGTCTGCCCCTTCCTGGGGGTTCTTGGAATAACTCAAAATGTGTCCTCTGAGCCTCTCCTTTGGTGCCTATGTGCTCCTCCTTCCTTGGCGCTCCAATGCATGATCATCAAGACGTTTCCAGAGCCCTTGGCGTTTATCCTTTGTGCTGTTGAGCTTGGCTCTTTATGGTTGTCGTTTAGGCCATTTTATATTGCATTAGTTTATCTTGAAGAGGATTGATAGATGTTTTGCTAATCAGGAGTTCATGGATTTCTTCCCTAAGATTGACATTGAATAACTTGCTCGGACTGGATCTGATCATTCTCCTTTGTTGATAAAGTGTTCGACTGATTCTTCTACTATTATTAAATCCTTCAAATTTTTGAATTTTTGGACTCATAATGAATACTTCTTGCAGCTTGTGAAGGATAATTGGGTTTGTGATTGTGTAGGGGATCCTTTTATTATATTCCACAGAAAATTGAAGAAAGTGAAGAAGGCCTTATCAAGGTGGAGCAAAGCTACTTTTGGCAATATTTTTCAGAAAATTGCCTCTCTGGAAGACATTATTAAAGCACATGAGCTTAAGCTTGAAGAATCACCGGATGCATATCATAGGGAGCAATTGAAGAAAGTTGAAGCCGAATTAAAAAGGGTGTTGCATTTAGAAGAGGAATTTTGGAAGCAAAAAGCAGGCTTTTAGTGGTTCAAAGATGGTGATTGAAACACTAAGTTTTTTCACGCTCAGGTACAAGGCAGGAGGAAGAAACTTAAAATTCATAGAATCCAGGATAGGCTTGGAAATTGGCTTAATGGTGAAGAAGATATGGCTGCTGAAGCTGTGGAGTTTTTTCAACAACAATATGCAAATGATGGACAGGAATTGAATTTTGATTTGCTATTACATGTCCCTGAAATGGTTAATGCTGACAGAATCTTGCTATTGAATAAATTCCTTCCATGGAAGAGGTGAAGAATGCAGTTTTTGGCCTGAATGGTGACAGTGCTTCAGGTCCTGATGGCTTTACTGGGAGGTTCTATCAACTTTGCTGGGATATTATAGCTGCTGATCTTACTAGTATGGTGCAGGCTTTCTTTGTGGGACATGATATTCCTAGATTTGTATCTCATACAAATTTAGTGCTCCTCCATAAGAAGCCTAATGTTGCTACTTTTTCTGATCTCCGACTTATTAGTTTGAGTAATTTCTCAAACAAAGTGATTTTCAGGGTCTTACATGACAGGTTAGTTGATTTGTTACCTGATTTGATATCTCCTACGTAGGCTGGTTTTGTTAGGGGGAGAAGTATTGTTGAGAATGTGCGGCTGGCTCAGGAGATCATTGATGATATTAGAAAAAGAGTCAAAGAGGCCAATGTTGTCATCAAACTTGACATGATGAAGGCCTGTGATCGTGTTTCCTGGTTCTTGTCAAAAGTTCTTAGGAAGATGGGATTTGGTGAGAGATGCATTGATATGGTTTGGAGGCTCTTATCTAACAATTGGTACTCTATTCTTTTTAATGGCCAGCCACATGGTTTCTTTAATTCTTCCAGGGGTTTGAAGCAGGGGAATCCTTTGTCTCCTACTTTGTTCATACTTTCAGTTGAGGTGTTGTCCACGACCCTGAATGCTTTACATGAGAATGCTATGATCAAAGGATTTGCTATGCCTAAGTGGAGTCCTCCTATCAATCACTTAGCGTATGCAGATGATACTATTTTATTTTCTTCAGCAGATACCTCCCTGAGGCTGATTAAGGGGGTGTTGGATTCTTATGAGGGTGCCAGTGGCCAGAAGATCACCAAAGAGAAGAGTGTTGTTTATTTGTATCACTAGGTGGAGCAGGAGATTGTTGATCGGGTGGAGCATATTTCTCAAATTCAAAGAGGTACCTTCCCTTTTACTTACTTAGGGTGTCCAGTCACACAAAAAAGAATAAATAAAGCTATGTTTGATGATCTTGTTACAAAGGTTAGGCAGAAGTTGCAATCTTGGAAGGCACAAATGTTGTCTTATGGAGGTAGGGTTGTTTTGATTATGCATGTTCTTCAAAGTATGCCTATTCATCTCTTGTCTGCAGTCAACCCTCCGGATAGTGTTATTGATCAACTTCATAGAAATTTTTCTAATTTCTTTTGGAACAATTCTGAGGATCATTCAAGGAGGCACTGGGCTTCTTGGGACACTTTGTGTAAGCCACCAGCTGAAGGGGGTGTGGGATTTAAGTCCTTATATGATGTTGCAAATCCTTAATTTGAAAAATTGTAGTGGAACTTTAGGACAAAACTTCCCTTTGGGGTACTTTTATGGCTAATAAGTATTGTAAAAAAATGCATTACTCTATTGTGCCGTACACTGATGGATTCCCCATTTGGCAAAAGATGGTGCAAGTTAGGAAGATGGTTGATTATGAGATTATTTGGCATGTAAAGCAAGGGTCTTTACACTTTTGGTATGATAATTGGTCGCGTGTTGGGGCTTTATATTTTTTGGTACCTCGCAGGTTTTACATTAGGGAGGAATTAAATGTGGTGAAGGATTTTTTCACCTCAACGGGTTGGAATCAACAGCTTTTATTTGAAGTGTTACCAGCTGAATATGCTCAGCATATTGTTGACAACATTCTGCCTGGAGATACTTCTCGTCCTAGGGATGCAACGTCTTGGGAACTTACCTCTAATGGTAATTTTACGGTTAGTAGTGCTTATAATTACGTTAGAAGTAAGGGCACGGTCCAAGAGGAATACAAGTTAATGTGGTTGAAGAGTGTTCCTTTTAAAGTTTCCTTTGTACTTTGGAGAACTTGGAAGTGCAAATTGCCTCTTGACGATGAGTTGAATAGATTAGGATTTTATGTTCCCTCGAGATGTTGGTGTTGTACGCAGCCTATGGAAGAATCTCGCGAACATTTATTTATTACGAGTTCTTTTGCTCATAATGTTTGGTCGTACTATACAAATGCAGTGGGGTTCGTCATCCTTGATTGGAGATTTAGGTAGTTGGTTACCACTTGGTGGAGATGTAGAAAAAGGTCGTGGTTGAAATTGTTGTGTCAAGCCTTGCCAGCGTTTGTGGTGTGGGAGCTTTGGAAGAGGCGTAACACAATTCCACATGGTGCTAAAGTCTCTTTTTTACGTGTAGTTCATGAAATAAATTGGAACTTGTACAAGCTTCTTGTATTACGATTTCCAGACATGCAGCAACTACAAAGTGGCCTTTGCTAGTGAAATATCTTGAAGAGTTTAGGCCGTGTTTCAAATATATTAAAGTGCTTTGGCGTTGTCCAGATATGGGAATGATTAAATGTAACAGAGATGGGTCGAGTAGGGCAATCCTGGTTTAAGTTCCTATGGTTTTTGCTTGCGCGATGAGCTGGGGAACTTGCGATATGCTGAAGCAAAGGTGGTAGGTGAAGGCTCCAATGTTCGAGTTGAGGCACTAGCAATAAGGGAAGCCATGAAATATTGCTTAGCGCACGTTGTGATGCCAATTATCATTGAGACCGATTCTTTGTTTATCAAAAACGTTATTGAAGGGCGTTGGAAGGCAGCTTGGAGTATTGTTGAAATTATTGAGGATATTGTAGCAATGCGAAGTCGAGGTCAATTCACCTTTGTTCATGTGTTTCGTGAAGGTAACAAGCTTGCAGATTACTTGGCCAATGTGGCATATGATGTTGATGAGAACCGATTCAATCAATTTGCGGATTTGTCGATTTAAGGAAGGAGAATATTGAATTGGGACAAGGCGCAGCTACCCACATATCGTGTAAAATTAATGAAATATGGTGCGAACAGATCATGTTGAGGAGGAGTTGTGGTTTTTGACTAATAATGTTTGTTCATTTTGCAGGGATTACAAATTGAAGGAAGCGTGTTATCGTTGTTCTTGGTTTATTCTTTTCCAAGCAATTGTGATTTTCCTACTATTTATATGATCTGCTACTCCTTGGCGCAAGCAATATTTTGATACTTTGATCGAGATGAGGAGCTGGATCTTTCAAGTTGTTTGTGGCCTGGATGAAATCTCTTTCCAAGACGTCACAATGCTTGCAGTTTTTGTTCGATGGAGCTTCAGCTTTTGGCGTGGAATTTTGATGGTGTTGCAAAAGGATCGCCATGGGTGATGTTTCGACGTGGTTGTTGTTTTGAGGGTGGAGCACCACTGCTCGTTAATGCCTTGGATCAGGTTTGGGATTGCGTAGTTCTTCCTCGCCATGGTCGGCGCGCCGCGTGCCCCATCACGGCGGACCAAACAGATTGTTCATTTTTTTGCGCACCTTTGGTGCGCGCCGCATGCCCCACTGCGCCACTGCTTTGTTTCCATTGTTTCATTTTTATGCAGGTTGCCTTCCACTGGATGATTTTGCTTGCTTGGATGATGGATTACCCTCATCTCCAGCAGGTTCAAATGATGCGATACACACTTGGTTTCGTCCTTTTGAGCTTTAGTCTGTCATCACATATGCATCACAAAATCAAGGAAGCTATACGTACTCACTTTTGGATCAGCTTGTTCATAGTTACGCTTGTGCAGTTTGCATTGCGTATGCTACATCATTGCTTTGGATTGTCGAGTGCCATATCGTTTCAGTGGGCTTGTGCATTTTATTTGACCATTTTTCTACAGTTAGGTAGTGCAATTCTTTTGGAGGCATATTACAAGGTGTTAACTGCATTCTCATGCACAATATTTTATTTATTAAAAGTAGCTAGCACAATGATTGTTAAATACATTGTTATTGAGGAGCATAACTTCACATTGGTGGTATTAGCATTTTTAAATGCTCAACCCAATTGGAGTTATGTAATTCAATGACATGTATATAGGGAGGTGTTAGCTATACTTGATTTAGGTCCACAAGTTGCTTGTTTATTTTCTTTATTATTTGTGAAGACTTTGTTTTTTATTTCTATTATTAATAAAATGTGTCACTAAGCTAGAAGCTTGGTGATATTCGCTTAACAAAAAAAAAAAAAAAAAAACTAGGGCACGACGAACAGGATTGAAGTTGTAGAAACAATCTTTTTCATTACTCTGATACCAACAGATGCTATATTAAATATGAAGAACAAGAACAAAGATAAAGAGGTAGACACTCATTGATCTATCAAGACTATAAGTAGGAACTAGTCTACTTACCTTCTTGATGAAGCGAAAGAGGACCTAAACTATACAAAAATCCTCTAAGACAACTAGGACTTGTAAATTGTTTGATCAATAGAAAGGAACAAGCTCAATTTGATTATGCTGAAAAGGAACAAGTTTTCTAACATAAAGTATGCTTAGCAAAATGCTGCATTTTGTGTATTCTAAAGGCTGAACAAAAATAATGACTAAGGCATGCTTATATAGGTGTAGATAAGCTGCCTATAATGTTAACGTAAAAGCCACAGGCTGGCAATATTTAAAGTGACCACGGAGGGCCAATAAAGTGTCATTCACCTAAGTAAGACTGTCTATGCAAAAAAACAAAAAACAAATAAGAGCTCGTTGAGTTCACCAACTGCTCTTATCTAAGCTCCCAACGCCCCAAATAATGAGCTCGTTGAGTAGCTCGTTGAGCTCCACAAGTTTCGGCCTCAACTTGGTTCAATCATCCCTCCTTCTCCAATGCTAATCAATACCTCTCTTGTCATCTCCATCATGCTGCCCGCTTCTTCCATAGCTCTTGATCACCATCAAGCGGATATCATGAACCTCCTTAGCTTGACTCCTTATAAGTCTGGAAGGCATAGACTTAGCTTGATCAAACTGGACTGCATCCTTCCACCCTGCAGCAGACAATAAAGTTCGAATGGGACAACAAGGAGATTGTGGTATTCGGTGAAGGAAGCAAGTCATCTACAATTAGCAAACCATACCGATGATCAAGGGAAATTCTCTAGATGCGCAAACTTTCTACACTGTGGAGTTAGTGGGAGCAGTGCACGATAGTCGATGTGAGAGTCGCAGGAGTTACAACGAGAAGTCGAACCGCAACGATTATTGGAGGAACATTGACATGGTTCTAGGAGGTATCAACACACTGCGCTCCTAAACTCGTCAACGCACCAGAAAGGACTAAAAAGGAAAGAAAATTTTACAGCGCTTACTGGGATGGTCGAGGCAAAGGCTATGAAGGAAGAAACTTGGTTTTGGTGCCTGTGATATCTGATGGGGTGTATCTGCACGGGAATTCGTGAGACGATACCCACTAAGACAGAGGAGCAACTTATGTACCCGCCCAATGCCCGTCCTTACTAGAGACGTATTTCTAGAGAGAAAAAGGAAGGCAGGTGTGGATACCTAAGATACCCGAGCTTTGGCACAAGGAAGTCGAGGAATCGTACATACTCCCGCAACCTGCAAACTGGCCTAGAGATTGGGTGATAGGCATCATGTTGAAGCAAGACTATGTACCAGGAAAAGGTTTAGGCAAGAACTTTGATGGTATAGTGGAACCCATTCGAATCATAATAAGACCCGATGAGGAAAAATCTGGCATAGGATAATTCATGACTTACGAGATGGGTATGGAAGAAGCCTCGTTGGATTTCAAGTACTGCAAAAGAAGTGTCAAATCTCTGATACATATTTTTGTTTTGTCTGGCTACTTGGACGGTCGCAAGGCGGAGGTGTCTGCAATACAAAAGGATGAAAAAAGGATGTTGATGCTGAAGAGGATCTCCTAGAAAGAATGCAAAAGTTGTTCCTATCTGATGAAGACTGGTGCGTCTGGAAGAGCATGTTGAACCTCCTGGTCCTACAAAAGCAGAATTTGGAGCTGTATTGAACAATTGGACCAGCAATATGGGCCGAGAATACGTGGACCTTGGTAGAGCTGGGGGGATCAATTATTTTTTTCATGCTTTCTAAAATAAAACTCGACCCCTAGTCGTGGAATATGAACTTTTCTTTTTGACATGTCTCCCTACAAATATTGTTTTGCAAGGATTCATAAATAAAAGCATTGGGCTTTTTCTTTTTTATTTTATTTTATTTTTAACCTTTTAATTATGCATTATTTTATTTTTCATCATTCAAACTAATATTTCCATCGAATCAGCGACTGCAACGTGTAACGAAACCACTGAGTTAAAGGAATCCGATCATGATTATGATTAGTTTGAGGAGGAAACACAAGAAGAAATTGAGAGGTTTGAAAATAAGCCCAAATCGAATTTTGAAGAAACAGAAGTGGTAAATTTGGGGGATGATAAAATAATGAAAGAAATGAGAATTAGTGTGCATCTCACCTAGGATGTTAGAAAGTAGTACATTGAATTCCTTAAGGAATATGAGGACGTATTTTTATGGTCGTATGATGACATGACCGGCTTAAGCACGGATGTTGTGGCACACAAATTGCCCATTAATCCAGGCTTTCTGCTTGTCAAGCAAAATGCTCGGACTTTTAAATCACAAACTTTGGTGAAAATTGGAGAAGAGGTGACTAAACAGCTCAATGCAGGAATCCTAAAAACAGTCAAATACTCGACTTGGTTGGCCAACATTGTCCCAGTGCCGAAGAAAGGTGGGAAAGTCAGATTTGTGTGGATTACCGGGACTTGAACAAAGCAAGCCCAAAGGATGACATTCCTTTGCCGAACATACACATCTTAATTGATAATTCTGCAACGCATGAATTACAATCCTTCGTAGATTGCTTCGCAGGCGATCATCAAGTACTTATGGATAAGGAGGATGCAGAGAAGGCGGCTTTCACTACTTCTTGGGGAACTTAATGCTACAAAGTGATGCCTTTCACTACTTCTTGGGGAACTTACTGCTACAAAGTGATGCCGTTCGGTTTGAAGAATGCCGGAGCTACTTACATGAGAGCAATGACTACCATGTTCCATGATTTGCTGCATAAAGAGATCGAGGTATATATGGATGATGTGATTATCAAGTCAAGAAGAAGGTCGGAGCATCTGGATAATCTACGCAAGTTCTTCAATCGCTTGCATAGATACAATTTGAAGCTAAATCAGGCAAAGTGTGCTTTCGGTGTTCCAGTTGGGAAGCTATTGGGTTTCATTGTTAGCAGAAGAGTCATTAAGTTAGATCCGACTAAGATAAAAGCCATCAAGGAATTACCACCACCAAAGAGCAAGAAAGAGGTTATGAGTTTCTCGGGATGACTCAAATACATCAGTTGATTCATAGCTCAATCAACTGTCATCTGTGAGCCAATCATCAAATTACTGAAGAAAGATGCAGTGATCGAGTGGACAGAGGATTGCCAGAAAGCATTTGATAGGATAAAGGAGTATCTGTCTTGCCCGCCCATACTGGTTCCACCAGAACCTGGGCGACCTTTGAAATTTTACCTGTCTATGGTATATTTAGAATTCGGGTGTGTACTGGGGCAGCATGACTCAACAGGAAGAAGGGAGCAGGCGAGATATTTTCTGAGCAAGAGGTTCACTCCGTACGAGGCTAAGTACACACTATAGGAACACACCTGCTGTGCATTGACATGGGTAGCACAAAAGCTGAGGCACTATCTGACATCCTATACGACCTTGTTGATATCATGAATGGACCCTCTCAAGTATATCTTCAAAAAGCCATTGCCTACGGGGAAATTGACCAAGTGGCAAATGTTTCTGAGTGAATTTGACATCACCTTTGTCACTCAGAAGGCAGTGAAAGCTCAATCCTTAGCTGATCACATGGACAAGAATCCTGTAGATGGCGACTATGAGCCTTTGCACACTTATTTTGCAAATGAGGAGGTCATGTTCGTTGGAGAAGACATTATAGAAGAGTATGACGGTTGGAGACTATTCTTTGATGGAGCGGTGAATTTCAAAGGAGTCGGCATTGTAGCAGTATTGGTTTCCAAGACAGGACAACATAATCATGTCACATCCAAACTCAGTGATAAGGGGCAAAATACGCGGAAGCAAATAACAACGATAAACGAGTGGAAGCAAGTAAATTGAGATAATGTGATACCAAATAGATATCGAGAAATTCAAGACTAGGAAGGTAAGAAATAGAAGAAAGAACGGATAAACAATTCAAACAAGAATTTATTATCCAAAGGGAGAATTGAAACTCGAACCTTACAATGGTTTCATACTACCGATGAATCTCAGTAGGTTCCAAGTCGAGACATACACGAAGCCTCGGGCTTCAACAAAGAAAGGCTCGGCCTCTTCTAAGTTCTCTCTTCTCTGTATTCAATATCTAAAACTACCTTCTCAAGAAATGGCGAAGAGTTCCTATTTATAGTTTTCATAAGACAAAGTGAAATGACTAAAATGCCCCCAAAACTAATTAAAACATAAGTGAACACTTAGGGGTAAAATAGGAACTTCACACCAAAAGTTGGCTCCTTTTCAGCGTCGGGCGCTCGGCCTAAATCTGGGTGCTCCACTTAAGAAACCCACTGATCAAAATGGTGCCAAGGCTGGGTGCTCCGCCTGGCAATGCTTGGGTTCAGGCACTCCGCCTTGACCTCCTTGTGTCAGGGCGCTCCGCCTGGTGGAGCTGGCGCTCCTCCTTCCTTGGTGCTTCGATGCATTATCTTCAAGTCGCTTCCGGAGCCCGTGACTTGCATTCCTTGTGCTCTCAAGCTTTACTCTTGATGGTTGGTGTCTCGGCTTGATTTGCCCCGTATCATCCTCCCCTTCTTAAAAGGATTTCGTCCTCAAAATCAAACCATCAAGCCTACATTCAAAACAAGCACAAACAAGTTTCCTACTTCACAAGTAGGTTAGCTTGACAAGTGATGCCGGGCAATCCACCACAACGAGACCATTCACTCGGAGCCAAGCCAAGGATGTCCAAGAAGTGCATTTACACTTGGTGAGGAAGGGTCTTGAAGAAGGAAGCGATTGGAAGCCATTCCGGGTGCTCAAACTAGGCTTCACGCCTAAGGAAGAAGAGAGCCCAGCAGAGCTAGGCGCCCCGCCTACCCCAGGCGCCCCGCCTAGGGAGCTCACTGCCTAAGGCCCAGCAGAGCACCAGGCGCCCCACCTGGCTAGGCGCCCAGCCTAGCTGAAGGCCAAGCCAGGCGCCCCGCCTAGCTTCAGGCGCCCAGCCTAGCTGAAGGCCAAGCCAGGCGCCCCGCCTAGCTCCAGGTGCCCAGCCTAGCTTCAACATGTTCCAGGCGCCCCTCCCAGCTCCAGGCGCCCCACCTAGCTGCTGAACTTATGTTTCTTTTACTATTTTGCCCTACGTGGCTTATTTGATGAACCTTACTAGTAAGGGTAATTAAGTCTTTGTGGAAGCTTGGGAAAACACTATAAATATCCAAGCCTAGCTTATTTTACACTTAGTTTTATTATTGATGATGAATGAATGTTGAACATGAGCAAGGCTCTTGATTATTGAATGAAACCTTTTGTTTTGGGACTTGTAGTTCTTCTAGCGGATCTAGATGAATACTCTTCCTCTCCGACCATTCTACTTGCGTGCTCGCGTTAGCTCGAGGGTAGTTGCATAGCGTAGGTGTTCTTGTCCTTCTCTCGGGGTGTAACGGAACAAGTTCTCCGTTGCTACTTGGGATTAGAGATCGAGTTACATCTCGTTCTTTATCTTTTACTTTCCGCGTTTGATTTCCTACATCATTTGGTATCAGAGCAAGGCTCGGGTTTTGTTTCTACAAACCCCCGACCCTTGATTCTTCGTGCCTAGTATCTTCTTTTAGTTTTCTTGTTGTTGAAGTTGTTAGAAAGGAGAAAATTACAAAAAAAATTGAAAAATTGAAAAATATAAAAATTTGGTGTAACTTGTTGATTTGGATGATTTGTGATATGGGTGTTATGGATTCTTGATCGTGATTGATTTCCCGTTACTTGGATACCAAAATTGTTGGAATTGGTGAAGTTTGAAAAATTGAAACCCCAAAACCCCTTAAACCCTTGAAGAACTTGTTCTTGATGAATTTTGGGCTTGATTCTTGGGTTGGATTGATGTTTGTTTGGAAACTTGTTATTGGGGGTTGATCTTCATTGAAAAACAAACAATTCGGTACCAATTTTGTGGGATTTGAACATGTATAACACCTTCTTTGATGAATCACAATCCTTGTTGAAACCCTTTTGATAAACCCATGTGTTCTTGAGTTCTTGAGATTGAACCCTGATTTGATTGATTGTTTGATTGAAAATTTGATTGGGTTTTGTTAAGGAAGATCAAACACAACTTTGGGTATCATTGGATTGTGAAAACAAGTTGAAAACATCGGATTTGAGGCTTGAAAATCGACTTGAAACGAGTTTGGAACGAGGTGGAAAAAGCTTCAGGCTAGGCGCCCCGCCTAAGCCAGGCGCCCCGCCTGACTTGGCTACTGCCTAAGTCCCAGGCGCCCCGCCTAGACCCAGGCGCCCCGCCTAGGACACTGCACAGTCTAGGCGCCCCTCCTGAGTTTCAGGCGCCCCTCCTGGGTGCTGAACGTATTGTTTCGGGTAGATTTTCGTAGATATTTCCCTTTGTTTGATAACATAACATCTAGTTAGTACTAATTTGAGTAACCGATCTACTTGAATAGTGCTAACCCTTTGATTGCTCTTAAGTGATTCGTGCCTAGCAAGGAGAGTAGAATTCTAAGGAAAAGCGTAGAATCCTTTAACTCAAGTCCTTCACTTCAAAGTGCCTAGCGTTCATTGAGTCCCAATAACTCCACTCACCCCGGAGTGTGCGTGACTCGTGAATAGTTTAGTTGAGTTGAGGAGTTGCTAATCATCTACGTGAAGCTTTGGAACTACAAGTTGAGTGAAATATCCACCGCCACCCAAAAGAGTGATCCGAGTGAACACAAGTGAGGGAGCGAGTGAGGTGTTTTAACTAACTCTTGTTTCTTTTCTTTGTAGGTACAATGGCCAACGAAGGTCAAGATTTCATTAAGGAGGCCTTGGCTAATCTTCTTGCCAAGATGGACCTCATGAACCAAAGGATTGACTCTCTTGAAAAGGGAGCCTCGAGTACTCAAGGTGAACATGGGACCCCGAGTGTCCCAATTGAAAAAGGGACCCCGAGTGTCCAAATTGAGACCGGTGAAGGCTCAAGTAGCCCTACCTTTACCCCGGAGCAAGTTGTTGAATTGCTCAATCAACAACGGGTAAAGGAGGACCGAGAGAGAATTGAACGAACGGGCATTCCCCGTATCTTGGACAATCCTCCAAGAAACTTTCCACTACCAAGACCCGTCCGAAATGTGCAACCTCTTGAGCAAGTTGTTGAGGCTCAAGAAGGGGAGGAAGTTGATTATGGTGACGATGTGTATGGGTTTGATGATCACTTTCAACCAAGGCGAGCTATGAATTGGGGTCGAAATGTGGATCGGGGTAGAGGCCGAGGTCGAGGGCCACCCTTAGGATATGGAGGGAGGAATGCTAGAAGAGACTATGTTGCTTATGATGATCACCATGGAGGCCAACCGGAGCCATTCCAAGGGGGTCGTGACAACAATAACAACCTTAATAGTGTGAAGCTCACTATTCCTTCTTTCAAAGGAAGTAGTGACCCGGTGGAGTACATTGGTTGGAAATTTGCTATGGAGCGTATCTTTGACACCAATGATATGCCCGATGTGAAGAAAACCAAGTATGCAATATCCTCCTTTGAATCTTTTGCTTCTACTTGGTGGGAGTCGGTGAAGAGAAATAGAAGAAGGACGGGTATGGCTATTAGTCTTACTTGGGAAGAGTTGATCCGTGTGATGGATGAGAAGTACTTGACTAATCAATACCGGGTTGAACAACAAAGGCGTCTATATGATTTGAAGCAAGGTTACAAATCGGTTGGTGAATATTTCAATGAATTTGAGCAAATCCGAATGATCCTTGACTTAGATGATGAAGACAATGAGACGGCCATGATCCGTTTCAAAGGGGGCTTGAACCGAGACATAGCTTCACAATTGAAGTTCCACAAATATGATGATCATTACAAGCTATGTGAAGATGCGGTTGAGGCCGAGAAATGGCTCAAGGAGGAGAAATCCCTTCGCTACAAGAGTAGCATTACTACTCCAACAAGCAAACCAAAGGATTGGAAGCCTCCTACCACAAATGCAAGGTTCCCAAGTGCAAGTGGAACAAGTGGTGCAAATGCTACCAAGGATGTGAAAAAGCCGTATGAGAAGAACACACCTAATGTGGGAGGTAACTCTAAAACTCAACTACATGCTCCTACTTCTTCTTCAATACAATGCCACAAGTGCAAGGGGTATGGTCACTTTGCTAGGGAATGTCCTACAAAGAGGACCATGATTGTTGTTGGTAATGATGCCTATGAGAAAGAGAGTGAATCGGAGGATGAGGGAGTAGAGGGAGTAGAGGGAGACGAGGGAGTAGAGGAGAATGATTTGCTTGATGACACGGTGGAGGAGGAGGATCCTCATACTTTCTTGGTTGTGAGAAGGAGCCTAGGAGCTATGATCGTGGAAGATAGTGAAACCTTGCAAAGGGAAAATCTTTTCCATGCTAGGTGCCGGGTCAAAGATGTTGTTTGCTCTATGATAATTGATTCTGGAAGTTGTGCAAATGTAGTGAGTCAATCACTAGTGGCTCAATTGAAGTTAACTACCATGAAGCATCCTAAACCTTACCGGTTACAATGGCTTAGTGAATGTGGAGAGCTTAAGGTGATGAAACAAGCCATGATCAAGTTTAGAATGGGTAGTTATGTTGATGAGCATTTGTGTGACGTTGTGCCTATGCAAGCATGCCACCTACTCTTAGGGAGGCCATGGCAATTCGATAGGCAAGTGGTGCATGATGGTCGTGTCAACACTTACACGGTCAAACATGAAGGGAAGAGATTTGTGCTTAAACCTCTCACTCCTAAGCAAGTGAGTGATGACTACAAGAAAATGAAGGAGTTGAGGGAGGTGGCAAAGGCTAAGTCACTCATTGAGACTAGCCCTTTGTCCAAAAGCATGGTGGCAATCCCACCTACTTCATCTACCGGTGGCATGTGTGCCATGATGCAACCGGGCGAGCTCTTGAAAGGTAATGATGGCACCAAGTTTCTCCTATGCCTAGTGCACAAAGGTATGATCCTTAACTCTAATTGTGATTTTTCTTCTAACCCTTTGCCTAGTGTGTTTGAGAATGTTTTGAAGGATTTTGGTGACATGTTCCCGGATGAAATGCCGGATGGATTGCCTCCTTTGAGGGGCATTGAGCATCAAATAGACTTTGTCCCGGGATCCCAAATCCCAAACAAACCGGCCTATAGGAGCAATCCGGAGGATACAAGGGAATTGCAAAAGCAAGTTGATGAATTGCTCACTAAAGGTTTGGTAAGGGAAAGCTTGAGTCCTTGTGCCGTGCCCGTGATCCTTGTTCCCAAAAAGGACGGCACTTGGAGAATGTGTGTTGATTGTCGGGCCGTGAACAAAATAACGGTAAAGTACCGTCATCCTATTCCCCGACTTGATGATATGTTAGATGAATTGAGCGGTTCATGTGTGCTTAGCAAAATTGACCTTAGGTCCGGCTACCATCAAATCCGGATGAAACCCGGTGATGAGTGGAAAACCGCATTCAAGACCAAATTTGGTCTCTATGAATGGTTGGTGATGCCTTTTGGGCTCTCCAATGCACCTAGTACTTTCATGAGGCTAATGAACCATGTTCTAAAGCCATTCATCAACAAGTTTGTGGTCGTCTATTTTGACGATATATTGATCTATAGCAAATCAATAGACGACCATGTTGAACACCTTAGGCTAGTGCTTGAGAAGTTGAGAGCCGAAAAGCTCTATGCTAATTTTAAAAAGTGTGCCTTTGGTGTTGAGAAGGTGGTCTTTCTTGGGTTTGTTGTGAGTGCCCAAGGAGTGGAGGTGGATGAGTCTAAGGTAGAGGCCATACGTGATTGGCCTACTCCTACTACCGTGACTCAAGTGAGGAGCTTTCATGGTCTCGCAAGGTTTTATAGGCGATTTGTGAGGGACTTTAGCTCCATTGCCGCTCCACTCACCGAATTGGTGAAGAAAGACCAACCGTTTGTTTGGGGAGAGCCTCAAGAGAAGGCCTTCCATGAATTGAAAAGTAGGTTGAGTACCGCCCCTCTATTGCAATTGCCCGACTTCGGAAAGGCATTTGAGGTTGAGTGTGATGCCTCGGGGGTGGGAATTGGTGGTGTATTAATGCAAGATAGCAAACCCATCGCCTACTTTAGTGAAAAGTTGAAAGGGGCCTCCTTGAATTATTCGACATATGACAAGGAGTTGTATGCCCTTGTGAGAGCCCTTGCCCATTGGCAACACTATCTTTGGCCTCGTGAGTTTGTAATCAAGAGTGACCATGAGTCACTCAAGCATTTGAGAGGCCAAGAGAAGCTCAATAAGAGACATGCCAAGTGGGTTGAATTCATTGAGTCCTTTCCCTATGTGATTCAATATAAGAAAGGGAAGGACAATGTTGTGGCGGATGCGCTTTCGAGAAAGTTTGCTCTAGCCACCATTCTCACCTCTAAGCTCATGGGGTTTGAGAGCATTAAATTGATGTATGCTCATGACCCAAAGCTAAAGAGTGTCCTTGACGCTCTAGAGAAGGGGGAGAGAGTTGAGAAATACCAATGGGTTAATGGATATATCTTTAAGAATGGTAAAGTGTGCATACCCGAGTCCTCATGGAGGGAATTGCTTGTGCGAGAGGCACATTGTGGAAACCTCATGGGTCCTTTTGGTCGGGACAAGACCTTAGCCATCCTTCGGGAACAATTCCATTGGCCAAAAATGGGGACCCATGTTGAGAAGCTTTGCAACTCTTGTCTTGAATGCAAGGTTGCTAAGTCCAAGTCGAACCCCCATGGTTTGTATACCCCACTCCCTGTACCTACTAGTCCATGGTTGGATATCTCGATGGATTTTGTGATGGGACTACCAAGGACTAGGGGGGGGCCATGATAGCATTTATGTTGTCGTGGATAGGTTCTCCAAAATGGCGCATTTCATTCCATGTCGTAAATGTGATGATGCACAACATGTTGCTACCGTGTTTATTGATAATATCTTGAAATTGCATGGTGTGCCTCAAACCATAGTGAGTGATAGGGACACTAAGTTCCTAAGTCATTTTTGGAGGAGTTTATGGGGTGCCCTTGGCACCAAACTCTTGTTTTCTTCGTCCCACCACCCCCAAACCGATGGGCAAACCGAAGTGGTGAACCGAACCTTGGGTGCTCTTCTTAGAGCCATGACCCGAGGTAAGGGTGGGACTTGGATAGACAAGCTACCTCTTATGGAGTTTGCCTACAATCGAACCGTGCATCGGATGATAGGTATGACTCCATTTGAGTGTGTGTATGGTTTTAACCCCTTGATTCCCCTTGATCTAACCCCTTTGCCAAGGGAAATGGTTGTTAATTTTGAAGGTAAAACTAGAGCCAAGGCCTTGATGGAAATGCATGCTAAGGCGAAGAAGAACTTGGAGGAAGCCTATGCAAAGGTAGCCTCTAAGAAGAACAAGGGACGCAAGAAGGTGGAACTCAAGAAGGGTGACTATGTGTGGGTGCACTTCCGGAAAGAAAGGTTTCCAAGCATTAGAAAAGGAAAGTTGGCACCCCGTGGAGATGGCCCATTCCAAGTGCTCTCAAAGATAAACAACAACGCCTACGTGATCGACTTGCCAAGTGAGTATCAAGTTTCTAATACTTTCAATGTTTGTGACTTGGTTCCTTTGGATGTAGGTAATGAAGGGGTTGTGGATGATGATGCCTCGATTTCGAGGACGAAATCTTCTCAAGAAGGGGAGGATGATGCCGGGCAATCCACCACAACGAGACCATTCACTCGGAGCCAAGCCAAGGATGTCCAAGAAGTGCATTTACACTTGGTGAGGAAGGGTCTTGAAGAAGGAAGCGATTGGAAGCCATTCCGGGTGCTCAAACTAGGCTTCACGCCTAAGGAAGAAGAGAGCCCAGCAGAGCTAGGCGCCCCGCCTACCCCAGGCGCCCCGCCTAGGGAGCTCACTGCCTAAGGCCCAGCAGAGCACCAGGCGCCCCACCTGGCTAGGCGCCCAGCCTAGCTGAAGGCCAAGCCAGGCGCCCCGCCTAGCTTCAGGCGCCCAGCCTAGCTGAAGGCCAAGCCAGGCGCCCCGCCTAGCTCCAGGCGCCCAGCCTAGCTTCAACATGTTCCAGGCGCCCCTCCCAGCTCCAGGCGCCCCACCTAGCTGCTGAACTTATGTTTCTTTTACTATTTTGCCCTACGTGGCTTATTTGATGAACCTTATTAGTAAGGGTAATTAAGTCTTTGTGTAAGCTTGGGAAAACACTATAAATATCCAAGCCTAGCTTATTTTACACTTAGTTTTATTATTGATGATGAATGAATGTTGAACATGAGCAAGGCTCTTGATTATTGAATGAAACCTTTTGTTTTGGGACTTGTAGTTCTTCTAGCGGATCTAGATGAATACTCTTCCTCTCCGACCATTCTACTTGCGTGCTCGCGTTAGCTCGAGGATAGTTGCATAGCGTAGGTGTTCTTGTCCTTCTCTCGGGGTGTAACGGAACAAGTTCTCCGTTGCTACTTGGGATTAGAGATCGAGTTACGTCTCGTTCTTTATCTTTTACTTTCCGCGTTTGATTTCCTACATCAACAAGAATAAGTGCAAATGGTGTGGAAAACACACTCTGGAGATAGAGCCAAGCATCAATACCCATTAAAAAGCGTATGTTTCCAAAGGAAACAATAAATTCTTAGCTCAACAAGAACAAGCACTCACAATCATAACGAACAAAGAGACCAAGGGTATGCATGTAGGAATCAAATTCCCACGACCCCTAAGCTTATGACCAACACACCAGCCCTTCAAATAAATACTATCACAATGTGATATAATTGCTTTGGCATGCCCAGCACTCAAGATGTGATCAACATGTGGGATGGAGTAAATAAAATAGTTCAAGCGGCAACTAAAATCAAATACTCCACTCCCCTTCTTAGAAGCACTCTTACACACACCGAGAGGTACTTTCTCACCTCTAATTTTCCTCCAAGACAACCTTCGTCACCAGACAAACTCCCGAGGGAGGTCTCAAACAATGGATTATCTATACAGTGAAGCTTTTCATACCATGGAGGTTCAAACTCACACTCTTCTCTAGTTTGGCACACATGACCACCTCTATCAAAAACCCCTTCAAATAAGGGGTTAGTGAAAATAAGTTCACTAACCATCAAAAGTGAGGCATCCAAACTAGATTCATCAACTACACTTTAGGATTCATCGAACACAATTCGATCCACCTCATACACTAGAGACTCCTCAAGGTCACAACCACCCTCACTACGACACAAGAGGCCACCATTATCAATTAAGCAATCAAAGGAAAGAGTAGGATATTCATGCAACTCATCTTCTCCTTTATCAAATATGGGTGGGGTGCCATAACATCACAAAAAATGGCAACTACAACATCTTCACTAAAGAGAGGTTCAATGAAAATCGAGCTCACATCATGATGTGGTTTTTTAACCCTCTCAACTAGTGGTTCATTTTCACATACAAGTTGACCCAATGGCTCTACACTAGTTGCAAACACATTGTAATCATACAAATCATCAATAAGCATAGAGTTTTCACAAACAATTCCATAAGACAAGGAGATATCATGCTCAAGAATGGAAGAACTAATACTTACACTTGAATTGCCATCTTGCTCACTCAATGCATTTGAAGTATCATGGATAGCTTCCCCACCTTATAGCAAACATTTGGAATCTCCTTCACCTTTCCTTTCCTCTTTGGAACATGGTTAACACTCCATCAGTTTTCCTCCAAGAATTCCTACATAATAATTCAAACAAGAAGAAGAAAAAGACAAAGGGTTAAGGTTAGAATAAGGGGTGTCCTCACTCTCAATGATTCTTTTTCCGTCTTTCTTTTCCCTCATTTGTTTCCAAGGTCGGGTGTAGATTCGGGTGGTGATAACCCACTCACGTCACTCAACACAACCTCTCATTTTTCCACTCGAGAGTTGTCTGCGGTCGCTCCCTTACTCCTCTCAATCTTTTGTCTCTCAAATTCGGGCGAGTTGGGACGAGGCCCAAGAATACCCATAGCCGGTGTAGGTGGACTCTTTACATCAACCCGGAATCTAGGACTTGGAGACTCATTACTTGATGTCTCCTTCTTCTTAGTTTGTGAACCACTTGGCTTAAAAACTAGAGGTCTCGGGTTCACCTTGTTGACACTTGTCAACCCTTTACATGTACTAGTCCCACCACTTCTTGTAATTGTAGGACTCCTTGATTGCACATTTTAAACCATGGAATGCAGTTCTTGCTCCTTGCTCCTTTGAATAGCAAAAGAAGGTGCGCTAGTAGACTATTGGCCTCTCGCCCGATAAGGTACAAAGTCATAGACTCTTTGCCGTATGCCCACAAGATACACATCCTTCATTGTACTATATTGCAACCTCTTGTCATGCAACCATGGCTCACCTAGCAAAATATCAACATGTTGCATGGGATACACATCATACCAAACATAACATTTATAATTCCTATGAGATAGAAACACCCGAGCTTCCTTGGAAAGTCACACTCCCTCATACTCATAAGGATCCTCTAGTGCACGGCATGGTATCTTTAATCTATCAACCAAAGATGTGCTAATACAATTGGCATCGGTCTCATCAATCTTGAGCAAGTACCCTCCAATACCATTACCTCAACAACGAATCTGCGTCTACCCAAGTTTCGTAGAGATGTGATGCGGGGCAAACTACCTCAAGGCCTTTCACTAGAACTCAAGCAAAAATGATCCAAGACATTCATCTCCACTTGACTTGGAAGGACAAGAAGACTCCGGAAGAGACTTGAAGATCATGCATCGGAGCGCCATGGAAGGACGACCACCTACGCTACATGGAGGAGCATCCGAGGCACATTTTGAGGCTCCTCAAGAAGCTCCAGGATGAGGCGGACTGCCTAGTTGAAGATGGGTGAAAAATTGGCTAAGTATGGAAATGCACACTCTCTGGAAATTGAGTAGGCAGACCGCCCCTGTTACTAAGCGGACCGCCCACTTCCCTGTGACACTTCCTCAGCTTATGCAGAGGAAGGGCGCCTCTTTTAAGGGGGGACCGCCCACTCCTTGCTTGACTAGACAGAAATCCCACTTAATTTGTTATGTATTCCCTATTCTAGCCCTATGTGGCTTCTATCCTTTTGGCCCACTTTGGGGGTCTTTTAGACTTTAAATCATGGGTATGAGGCACCTATAAAGGGGCCCTTAGTCTTTCATTTGAACTAGGTTACCTTGAACATTGATGACAATAATTTGAGATGAGATTCTCTTATAAATGAACCTTTACTTTTTGGCTTGAATGAATTGGTTGCACTAATTGAACCTCGAACCAAACCCGATCGGGCCCTTTGCAAGAACCGGGTGTTCTTGAGGACCATCCATATAGTGTAGGTTGATCTTGATCCGAATTGAGGGCATCACAAATCCCGTTCTTCGTGGCTACTTCGTAGGGAGTTCAAGATCCGTCTTGCTCCTATCGTGTTTTTTTAGCTTCTGCATTTTGCTCCGTATAATCTTGGTATAAGAGCATGACTCGGGATTTATCTCTACAAACCCTCGATCCTTGTTCATCATGTCTAAGTTAGTTTGTAATTTAGTTTCTTATTTGTTCTTGTTGCAAAAGAAGAAAATACAAAAAAATTGCAAAAGTTGAAAAATACCAAAATTTGATCATGTTTCTTGGATTGATTGACACATTAATTTATTGATATCGGGGTTTGTTTTCTATTGTAAACCCGTCGATTTGGTACCAAAATCTTGAGATTTGGAGTTGGAAAAGAAGATTTGAAAATTTGAAACCCTTGTTGTTGAAAACCCTTGATATGAACTTGATGAATATTGAAATTTGATTGTTTTGGATTGGGGTTTGATAAAAATCATTGGGGTTTGATTATAGTAGTTGAAAACACAAAGGGTACCTTCGGTTTGACCGCCCATTTGGTTATGAACTCTATGGACTTTTGGGTGGCGGAGAGCCTAGTAACAGAGGCGGACCGCGCACTTCCCTCTGCGGATATTAGGGCAGACCGCCCACTCAGAAGGGGTGGGGCACCTGTTTTGGGATGTTGTCCGGGTAGTTGATTTTCATAGGATTTCGTGTTTTATTTGATTGCATTGCATCCGTTTAGTACTATTAGAGTAATATTTTTACTCGATTAGTACTAATCATTTGAGCCTTTCGGATAGTCGTGCCTAGTAGAGAGTAGAGCTCAAAGAAGAATTCGTAGCGCCATTTGTTTCAAGTCCGCACTTAAAGAGCTTAGCGTCGATCGAGTCCTATCAATTCCACTTGTCCCGAAGAATGCTTGATCTTGTGGATTGCTTGGTTGTTGATTAGGAACGTGGTTCAACTACGTGTTCACCTTTGGTTCAAGCTTTAGTGATATATCCCCCACCACTAAACGAGTGTACTTGAGTGACATTCAAGTAAGGTGCGTGTGTGAGGTTATTTCACTAACCGTTTTTTTGTTTTGTAGGTACTATGGCTAGTGAAGGTGATGATCCTATGAAAGGAATGTTGGCTACCATCATGGCCATGTTGGATGGTATGAGCCTAAGACTTGAAAATCTTGCAAGAAAGACCCCGAATGTCCAACTTGAAATCGGTGAAGGTACAAGTGGCTCAACGATTACCCCAAAATAATTTGCCGAATTGGTCAAGCAACAAAAGCTAAATGATGATCTTGCTCGAAATTAGCATATGTTGGGCAATCCCCAACAAGTGGGCATTCCCCACAACTTGGGCAATCCCCAACGAAATGTCCCACTCCCTAGAGCCCGTAGAAACATTGCACCTCTTGAGCAACTTGATGAAGCTCAAGAAGGGGAGGAGGTCGAGTTTGATGATGATGATTATGAAGCTCCCTATCCGATTAGGAGTGCTATGAATGGAGGTCGGGATGGTAATAGGGGTATAGGCCGAGGTCGAGGGCCACCTATAAAGAATGTTGGAGGGAATAGTAGAAGAGATTATGATGCTTATGGTGACAACTTTGGGGGCCAACCGGAGCCGTACCGAGGGAATCGTGACAACAATAATCTAAATAGTGTGAAGCTTGTTGTTCCTACATTCAAAGGGGGTAGTAACCCGGTTGAGTATCTTGAGTGGAAGTTAACTATGGAAAGAGTGTTTGACAATGCTTATGGTGACAACTTTGGGGGCCAACCGGAGCTTTACCGAGGGGGTCGTGACAACAATAATCTCAATAGTATGAAGCTTGCTATTCCTACATTCAAAGGGGGTAGTGACCCGGTTGAGTATCTTGAGTGGAAGTTAACCATGGAAAGAGTGTTTGATACCAATGACATGACCGAGGAGAAGATATCCAAATATGCTATATCTTTCTTTTGAATCTTTTGCTTCTACTTGGTGGGAAGCAACCAAGAGGTCAAGGAGAAGGAATGCTTTGCCCGTGAACCTTACATGGGGTGAATTGACTCGTGTGATAGATGAGAAGTATGTGACTCCCCAATATCGTCTAGACCAACTCAAAAGGCTTGATGAGTTGAAACAAGGCTACGGTTGGAGAGTACTACAATGAGTTTGAGCAAATTTAAATGACCTTAGACATGGATGTGGAGGAATATGAGCAAGTCGTGATTCGATTCAAGAGTGGGTTGAGCCGAGAGATAGCCTCTCAATTGAGGTTTCAGAAGTTCCAATATCATCATTGTCTATATGAGGCTGTGGTTGAAGCCGAGAAATGGCTCAAAGATGAGAAGTCCATCCGCTACAGAAGCAACACTTATACTCCCATGAACAAGCCAAAAGAATGGAAGACTCCAAACACTAGTGGTGTAAGTGCAAATCGAGATGTGAAGAAGACCTATGAGAAGCCAACACCAAAAGTGGGAGGTAATTCTAAAACTCCATTGAGCACTCCTACTTCTACTTCTACTCAATATTATAAGTGCAAAGGGTATGGTCACTTTGCTAGAGATTGTCCTACTCGAAAGACCATGATTGTTATGGATGATAGGACGGTTTATGAACAAGATAGTGAACCCGAGGGTGAGGGAGTGGAGGAGAGTGAGTTAGTTGAGGGAAAAGAGGAAGTGGAAAGAGATGACCCTAACATGCTCCTTGTTGTTAGAAGGAGCTTGAGTGCCATGATTGTAGCTGAGAGTGAGAATGTGCAAAGAGATAACCTCTTTCATGCTAGATGCCGTGTGATGGGGCAAGTGTGCTCAACAATAATAGATTTGGGAAGTTGTGCTAACGTGGTGAGCCAATCTTTAGTTTCCCAATTAAAATTTCTCACTTTGAAACACCCAAACCCCTACCGATTGCAATGGCTAAGTGAGTATGGGGAGTTGAAAGTGGTGAAGCAAGTCTTGATAAAGTTCATAATTGGGAACTATCAAGATGAGCATATGTTTAATGTGGTGCCTATGCAAGCTTGCCATCTCTTGTTTGGTAGGCCATGGCAGTTTGATAGAAATGTGATGAATGATGGCCGTGTCAATACCTATATGGTCAAGCATGAGGGGAAAAAGTTTGCGCTCAAACCCTTGACGCCCAAGCAAGTAAGTGATGACTATAGGCGTATGAGGGAGTTGAAAGAAGCGACAAAGATTAAGTCAATTGTTGAGACTAGACCTTTGGTCAAGAGCCTAGTTGTGGCTCCACCATCTTCTACTGGTAGAATTTGTGCCATGATGCAACCGGGTGAGCTTTTGAGAGGAAATGATGGCACCAAGATTCTTATTTGCCTAGTGCACAAAGGTATGATTCTATCTTCCGAATTTGATTATTCTTCTAACCCTTTGCCTAGTGCTCTTGAAAAAGTTTTGAAGGTTTTTGGAGATATGTTCCCGGATGAGATGCCAAGTAGTTTACCCCCCTTGAGGGGTATTGAACATCAAATTGATTTTGTCTCGGGGTCCCAAATCCCAAACAAGCCGGCCTATAGAAGCAATCCTGAAGATACAAAGGAGTTGGAAAGGCAAGTGGATGAATTGCTTACCAAGGGTTTGGTTCGTGAGAGCTTGAGTCCGTGTGTCGTGCCCGTAGTCCTTTTCCCAAAGAAGAATTGCATATGGAGGATGTGTGTGGATTGTCGAGCAGTCAACAAAATCACGGTAAAGTATCAACATCGCATACCTCGTTTAGATTTTATGCTTGATGAGCTAAGTGGTTCTAGCATCTTCTCAACGACAGACCTTAGGTCCGGTTACCACCAAATCCATATAAAACTGGGTGATGAGTGGAAAACCACATTCAAGACCAAGTTTGGTCTATATGAATTGTTAGTGATGCCCTTTGGCCTCTCCAATGCACCTAGTACCTTTATGAGGCTAATGAATCATGTGTTGAAACCATTCATCAACAAACTCGTGGTCATCTACATTGATGACATTTTGATATATAGCAAGTCATTAGACGACCATGTTAATCATTTAAGGCAAGTGCTGGAAGTGTTGAAAGCCAAAAAGCTCTATGCTAATTTTAAGAAATGTGCCTTTAGTGTTGAAAAGGTAGTCTTTCTTGGGTATTTTGTGAGTGCCCAAGGAGTGGAAGTCGATGAATCCAAGGTAGAGGCTATTAGAGACTGGCTTACTCCCGCAACCGTGTCTCAAGTTAGAAGCTTTCATGGTCTTGCTAGCCTCTATAGGAGATTTGTAAAGAAATTTAGCTCCATTGCCGCTCCACTCACCGAATTGGTGAAAAAAGATAAGACTTTTGTGTGGGGAGAGCTTCTAGAGAAGGCCTTCTAAGAATTGAAAAGTAAGTTGAGTACCGCCCCTCTATTGCAATTGCCCGACTTTGGAAAGGCATTTGAGGTTGAATGTGATGCCTTGAGTGTGGGAATTGGTGGTGTTCTCATGCAAGATGGAAAACCCATAGCCTACTTTAGTGAAAAGTTGAAGGGTGCAACCTTGAATTACTCTACGTATGACAAGGAGTTGTATGCCCTAGTAAGAGCTCTTACTCATTGGCAACATTATCTTTGCCCTAGAGAATTTGTGATTAAGAGTGATCATGAGTCACTTAAACATCTCAGGGGCCAAGAGAAGTTAAACAAACGGCATGCCAAATGGGTAGAGTTTATTGAGAGTTTCCCTTATGTCATTCAATACAAAAGGGGAACCGACAATGTTGTGGCGGATGCACTTTCTTGGAAGTTCGCTCTAGCCACCACTCTTGCCTCCAAGCTCATGGGTTTTGAGAGCATTAAGTTGATGTATGCTCAAGAAACTAAGCTAAAGAGCATTCATGAAGCTCTTGATATGGGAGAAAGAGTTAAGAAGTACCAATGGGTAGATGGCTATATCTTTAAAAATGGTAGAGTTTGTGTTCCCGAGTCCTCTTGGAAAGAATTGCTTGTTCGTGAAGCACATTGTGTGGGCTTGATAGGATACTTTGGGAGAAACAAGACCTTGGCAATTCTCATGGAATAATTCCATTGGCCTAAGATGGGGATGCAAGTTGAGAAACTTTGCAAAATTTGCCTTGAGTGCAAGCATGCTAAATCAAAATCGAACCCCCATGGTTTGTATACTCCTCTCCCCGTACCTACTAGCCCATGGATGGATATTTCTATGGATTTTGTGGTGGGACTGCCACGGTCTAGAGTGGACATGATAGCATTTATGTTGTCATAGATAGGTTTTCCAAAATGCTCACTTTATTCCATGTAAAAAGTGTAATGATGCACAAAATGTTGCTTCTATATTCATTGATCATGTGTTAAAGTTGCATGGTGTGCCTCAAACCATTGTGAGTGATAGGGACACTAAGTTCCTTAGCCATTTTTTGAGAAGTTTGTGGGGTTCTCTTGACACCAAACGATTTTGCTCTACGTCCCACTACCCCCAAACGGATGGGCAAACCGAGGTGGTGAACCGAACTTTGGGTGCTCTTCTTAGAGCTATGACCCAAGGTAACGCCGGGACTTGGGTTGAAAAGTTGCCTCTTATGGAGTTTTCATATAACCGTACTTTGCAAAGCATGATTCGTATGAATCCATTTGAGTGTGTTTATGCTTTTAATCCTTTGATTCCACTTGATCTAACCCCTTTGGCCAAGAATTTGGTTGTGAGTTTTGAAGGTAAAGGCCGAGGAAAGACTATGCTTGAGCTCCATGCTAAAGCAAAGAAGAACTTGAAGAAAGCCTATTCCAAGGTGGCATCCAAAAAGAACAAGGGAAAGAAGAAGCTAGAGCTCAAGAAAAGAGATTGGGTGTGGATGAACATCAGCAAAGAAAGGTTTCCAAACCTTAGGAAAGGGAAGTTGGCACCCCGAGGAGATGGACCCTTTCAAGTGCTTTCAAAGATCCAAAACAATGCCTATGTGATTGATATACCCGGTAAGTATAATGTCTCAAATACTTTCAACATTTCTGACTTGGCTCCTTTTGATGTAGGGGATGGTGATGCCGGAGAGGAGGAGACCATGATTTCCATGATGAAATCTTCCTAAGAAGGGGAGGATGATGCAGGACAAACTACCTCAAGGCCTTTCACTAGAAGTCAAGCCAAAATGATCCAAGATATTTATCTCCACTTGACTTCGAAGGACATGGATGAAGACTCCGGAAGAGACTTGAAGATCATGCATTGGAGCGCCATGGAAGGAGGACCACCTAGGCTACACGGAGGAGCATTCGAGGCACATTTTAAGGCTCCTCAAGAAGCTCAAGGATGAAGCAGACTGCCTACTGAAAGGGGCAGACCACCTAGTTGAAGATAGGTGAAAAATTGGCTAAGTATAGAAATGCACACTCTCTGGAAATTGAGTAGGCAAACCGCCCCTGTTATCAGGCGGACTGCCCACTTCCCTGTGACATTTCCCCAGCTTATGCAAAGGCGGGGCGCCTCTTTTAAGGGGCGTACGGACCACTCCTTGCTTGACTAGACGGAAATCCCACTTAATTTGTTATGTATTTCATATTCTCTCCCTATGCTTCTATCATTTTAGCCCACTTTGGGGTCTTTTAGACTTTATATCATGTGTATGAGGCACCTATAAAAAGGCCCTTAGTCTTTCATTTGGACTAGATTACCTTGAACATTGATGACAACAATTTTAGATGAGATTCTCTTATGAATGAACCTTTACTTTTTGGCTTGAATCAATTGGTTGCACTAATTGAACCTCGAACAAAACCTGACCGGGCCCTTTGCAAGAACTGCGTGTTCTTGAGGACCGTTTGTATATCGACCGTGTCACGAAACCCGTTCTTCGTGGCTACTTCGCAGGGAGTTCAAGATCCGTCTTGCTCCTATCGTGTCTTTTTAGCTTCCGCATTTTACTCCGTATCAAGATGAATCCAAGAGAGAACTGGAATGCCCACGAGTGTCAACACCAACAACTTGGGTCTCCCTTATCCCTCCTCTCCTAGCAAGATTACTAGGGTAACATCCTCTTCCCGTCACTCTCCGAACATTAGAAGTGTTGTTGGAAGTCGAGGAAGGACCCTTGCCATGGAACCCAAAGTGCCTCTCGCCTTGGTTCCATAGCCCATAGTACTACTCCTACTACCACTACCCTTCACAACATTTGATGCGGGGCAAATCGAGCAACCATCCAAAAACACCAGCCAAGGCCAAGGAAGAGCTTATGCACTGGAACGCCATGGAACGAGGAGTCTTAGAGGCACATTTCGAGGCGTTTCAAGGCTGCCCAAGAAGGGGCGGACCGCCTAGTCAAAGGGGCGGACCGCCCGCTTATTGCTCACTCTCTGGATTCTTGGCCGCCTACTGCAGAGGCGGACCACCTGCTTGGGCGCCTACTGAAGACTAGGCGGACCGCCTAGTACAAACAGGCGGGGCGCCTAGTGCTGAGAAGCTTGCGGGATTTTCTAGTTTTTATCCTATGTAATCTCTATTATGCCCCTACGTGGCTTATGACTTTAGAACTTACTTAAGGGTACTTTAGGCTTTTCATTGATGTCTAAGATGGGCCTATAAATACCCCATAGCTTATCATTTTTAGAAAGTTAGCTTTGATGATGAATGATTGAATGAATGTTCAAGAGTGGCTTCTCTTTGAATGAAAAACCCTTTGAGTTGGTTTGAGTTTGCTAGTGGATTCTAGTTGACCCCCAAACCCCCCGATCATTCTACTTGCGAGTCCTTTGTCGTCTCGAGGGTAGTTGCATAGTATAGGTCCTTCTTGACACCAATACGAGGGTATCTTGGGACAAGTTCCTCGGGGTTACTTCGTAGGGAGTTCGAGTAGTGTCTCGCTCTCTATCTTTATTTTTCCGCGTATAGTTTTGATCCTTATCATCTTGGTATCAGAGCAAGGCTCGGGTTTTGTTTCTACAAACCCCCGACCCTTGATTCTTCGTGCCTAGGTCGATTCTATCTTTAGTTTTCTTGTTCTTGTTATTGGAAAGAAGAAAACCACAAAAAAAAAATTGAAAAATTGAAAACACCAAAAAAATTTGGTCTATTTTGATTGTTTGATTGATTCGTGTTGTGATTGTTATTGGGGTTTGTTCCTTATTGGAAACCCGTTATTTTGGTACCCAACACACACGATTTGGAGTTGTATTCCATGATTTGAGATTTGAAACCCTTGAAAAATTTGAAAATTTTGAAACCCTAGCTATGAACATGATGAACATGGTAGATTGTTGAATTTTGATTGGGGTTTGATAAAAGTGATTGGGGTTTGATCTCTGTGATTGAAAAAACGTTTGGGTACCTTCGGATCGATAAAACAACATGTGAATTGTTGGATTTTTGGGTGCCAAAGGCAAGAAAAAAGGAGTTTGAACTGTGCTGGAAGTTGCAGTAGGCGGGGCGCCTAGTAGAAGGGGCGGACCGCCTGATTTTTGTTCACTCTATGGATTTTGCAGAGGCGGACCGCCTACTTGGAGTAGGCTGACCGCCTACTTGGACCACTTGATTTTTGTTCACTCTCTGGATTTTGCAGAGGCGGACCGCCTACTTAGAGTAGGCTGACCGCCTACTCTCTTCTGCAGAGAACCAGGCGGACCACCTACTCAAAACAGGTGGGGCGCCTACTTCCTGAGAGTTGGGAATTGGGTAGTTTCTTCTAGGTTCTCTTATTTTGTTGTTTGCATTGCTTCTAGTTAGTACTATTGGAGTACAATCCTACTTGATTAGTACTAATTACTTCTAGCTATTAGGATTATCGTGCCTTAGAAAGGAGACTAGAATTCAAAGAAGACCCGTAGTATCTTTTTGATTCAAGTCCTCACTTAAAGTGCTTATCGTTCGAATCGAGTCCCATTAACTCCACTCACCCCGGAGAGCATTGGACTTGAGAAGTTGAGTGATTTAGTTGTGGTTCGTTGGTCAACTACTTGAAGCTTTTAGACTCAAACTTGAGTGAAATATCCACCACCACTAAACGAGTGACCCGAGTGTTATACACGTGAGGGTGTGTGTGAGGTGTTTTGCTAACGTTTGTTGCTTTTTGTAGGTACTATGGCAACCGATGGAGATGATCCTATGAAAATTTTCATGGCTACCATTATAGCCAAGTTGGTGGACATCACTTTGAGACTTGAGTCCGTCGAGAGGAATCAAGTTGACACCGGTGAGAGGAGGACCCCGAGTGTCCAAATTGAATCCGGAGAAGGCACGAGTCATAGCACTCCTATGACTCCCGGACACTTTGTTGAGCTAAACAAGAGGTATGAACAAAGCAAAGTTGAAGCTCTACGAGAGCGTGGGTTGGGCAATCCCCGACAAGAGGGCAATCCCCTCAACTTGGGCAATCCCCAAGGAAATGCTCCACTTTGAAGACCCATGCGGAATGTCCCACCTCTTGAACAAATTGATGAAGTTCAAGAAGAGGAGGAGGCCGGGTATGGAGATGAAGCCTATGGGTATGATGTTCCTTATCAACCTAGGAGGCAAATGCATTGGGGTCGAAATGTGGATAGGGGTAGAGGCCGAGGTTGAGGGCCACCCATGGGCTATGCTAGAGGGAATGTGAGGAGGGAGTATGTTGCACATGATGACCATTATGAAGGCCAACCGGAGCCTAACTATGGGGTACGTGACAACAACAACAACCTCAATAGTGTCAAGGTCAATCTTCCACCCTTCAAGGGAACTTGTGATCCGGAGGCATACATGGAATGGGTACTACTTATGGAGAGGGTGTTTGACACCAATGAGATGACCGAGGAGAGAAAAGGTACCTATGCTATTTCTACCTTTGAGGCCTATGCTTCTACTTGGTGGGAGTCTATGAAGAGGTCTAGGAGAAGGATGAATTTGCATTTGAATGTGACTTGGGATGAGTTGAAGGGTCTTATGAATACCAAGTACATAACTCCAAGGTATCGACAAGAGCAACTCAAAAAGCTCTATGATCTAAAACAAGGTGTCAAAACGGTGCATGAGTACCATGATGAATTTGAAAAGACCCGGATGGCATTGGATATGGATACCGAAGGTGAAAAGAAGCCATGATCTGATTCAAGAATGGCTTGAGCTATGGTATAGCTTCTCAATTGAGGTTGCATCATTATCTCACACTTCAAGATATGTTTGAAGCAGCAATTGATGCCAAGACTTGGCTCAAAGGAGAGAAGTTCAAAAACAACACTCCTACTACCACAAGCAAGCCAAAAGAGTGGAAGACTCCAAGTGCAAACTTTCCAAGTGCAAGTGCTAGCAAAGAAGTGAAAAAGCCTTATGAGAAGACTACACCAAACTTGGAAGGTAATTCTAAAACTCGCTTGAGTAATCCTATTTCTACTTCTACTCAATGTTATAAGTGCAAGGGCTTTGGGCATATTGCTAAATATTGCTCCACAAAATGAACCATGGTTGTGGTTGGCAATTTGGTGTATGAACAAGAAAGTGAGTCCGAAAATGAGGAAGTAGAGGAGGATGAGGAAGTTGAATGTGAGGTAGCCGAAGAGGAAGATGTTGGTCCTCACATGTTCTTGGTGGTTAGGAGGAGCTTGAGTACCATTCTCATGGAAGAGGAGGTGGAAAATGACCAAAGAGAAAGCCTCTTTCATGCTAGATGTCGTGTGATGGGGCAATTGTGCTCAATGGTTGTTGATTCGGGGAGTTGTGCCAACATAGTAAGCCAATCCTTGATTTCCCAATTGAAGTTACCCACTCGTAAGCATCCAAGCCCATATCGCTTACAATGGCTTAGCGAGTGTGGTGAACTAAAGGTGGTGAAACAAGTGATGCTTGAGTTTAGCATTGGGAGCTATAAGGATAAGGTCTTGTTTGATGTTGTCCCGATGCAAGCTAGTCATCTATTGTTTGGGAGACCATGGCAATATGATAGGTGTGTTGTGCATGATGGTAGGACCAATTCCTACACGGTCAAGCAAGATGGGAAGAAATATGTGCTTAAACCTTTGACTCCAAGGCAAGTAAGGGAAGACTACAAGCGGATGAAGGAGTTGAGGGAAGCGGCTAAAGCAAAGTCACGCATTGTGTTTGAAACTGAGGCAAACAACCTCATTGTTTTGCCATTGCATGATGAAAATGAGAGTCATTCCACTTCAAATGAGAGAGAAAAGTTAGAGAGAAGTGAGGGAGTGACCGGTGACAATCCAAGAGAGGAAAAAGGAGAGAATTTGAGGAGTGATGTGACTGGATTGTCACCACAAACTACACTTGACCATGAGGTAAAATTGAGAGAGATGAGAGGTGAGGAAGGAAACATTGAGAGTGAGAGCACCCATTGTTCTAACCCTTCTTTATCTTCTATCTCTTCTTGTGAAAGTTCTTGTGTAGGTACATTTGAAAACAAGCCATTAGAGCCTCAATGTGAGCTTCATGAAGGGGGAGTTGCATATGACACTTCAAACCTTGTGAGTGATCAAGGAAGTACTACCAATGTAAGTGTTACTTCACCTTTTCATGAGCCTACTAGCTACTTGTCTTGTGATGACTCAACACTAGTTGGTGGTTTTGATGCATCTAGTGAGTATACCACTAGTGAAGAGTCTAGTTGTCAACTTGTATGTGCTTGTGAAACACTAGTTGGAAGGGATGCTATGCCACATCATGATGTGTGCTCATTGTTCATTGAACCTCTCCCTAGTGTAGATTTGATAGTTGACCATGATTGTGACCTTCGCTATGACACACCACCAACTTTTGACATAGGGGAAGATGAGATAGTTGATCATGCTCTTGTTGATTTGCTACTATTTGGTGGACCAATGTGTTGTGGTAAAGATGGAATTGACCTTGAGGATTCCAAATTGCATGAATTGGACAAGGTTGTCTATGATGACTCCTCAAGTGAACCTAGTCTTGGTGACTTGTCTATACTTGACCATGATAGTGAGATGCATGTTTTTACTAATCCTTTATTTGAAGGCATTCTTATTAGTGGACATGACTTGTATCGGACTAGGGTGGGTGGTCAAATGGAACCCTCATGGTGTGAAGGGTTTGACCCCTTAGGCAACCCATTGCTTGAGAATTTGGGTGAGGTAGATGGTTCTTTGAGTGACCCTACTATTGCTTGTTGGAGTTATGATGAAGAAGAGTCCATCATCAATGCCTTCCTTGAGAACTTGACGTTTGAGGAGGGTTGCCTAGTTGATGAAATGGGAGGAGAAGAGGAATCCCTTGGTGTGAGTAAGTATGCTCCAAAGAAGGGGAGTGGAGTGCTTGATCCTACTTGTAGGTTGGGCTATTTGATTCACTCCACTCCACATGTTGATCACACCTCGAGGATAGATTGTTGTGTTGATCTTGAGCTTAAGGTTCAAGGGGATTTTGGTAGCTTGATCTTGCATTTCCCATCTTCCCATGACTTATTTGCTCATTATCTTGTTGAGTGCATGATGATCTTTAACCAAGTGCTTATGGTTCTCTTCGGAGACTTGATATTCATGATTGTTATTGATGCTTGGTTATATCACAAGAGTGTGTTTCCCACACTTTTTGCACTAACCTACTTCCAAAGTAGGACGTTTGCTTGTTTTTGCTTGTCGTTGCTTGTAGGTTCTAAGCTCCATGCTAAGGCGAGGAAGCTCTTGGAAGAAACCTATGACAAAGTGACGATCAAGAGGAACGAAGGAGGAGATTATTGGCCACCTCGAGGAGTTGCTAGAGCCATGAGAGACAAACCCTTGATTTCGAGGACGAAATCTTCTTAAGAAGGGGAGGATGATGCGGGGCAAATCGAGCAACCATCCAAAAACACCATCCAAGGCCAAGGAAGAGCTTATGCACTGGAACGCCATGGAACGAGGAGTCTTAGAGACACATTTCGAGGCGTTTCAAGGCTGCCCAAGAAGGGACGGACCGCCTAGTCAAAGGGGCGGACCGCCCACTTATTGCTCACTCTCTGGATTCTTGGCCGCCTACTGCAGAGGCGGACCACAAGCTTAGGCGCCTACTGAAGACTAGGCGGACCGCCTAGTAAAAACAGGGGGGGCACCTAGTGCTGAGAAGCTTGCGGGATTTTCTAGTTTTTATCCTAGGTAATCTCTATTATGCCCCTACGTGGCTTATGACTTTAGAACTTACTTAAGGGTACTTTAGGCTTTTCATTGATGTCTAAAATGGGCCTATAAATACCCCATAGCTTATCATTTTTAGAAAGTTAGCTTTGATGATGAATGATTGAATGAATGTTCAAGAGTGGCTTCTCTTTGAATGAAAAACCCTTTGAGTTGGTTTGAGTTTGCTAGTGGATTCTAGTTGACCCCCAAACCCCCGATCATTCTACTTGCGAGTCCTTTGTCGTCTCGAGGGTAGTTACATAGTGTAGGTCCTTCTTGACAGCAATACGAGGGTATCTCGGGACAAGTTCCCCGGGGTTACTTCGTAGGGAGTTCGAGTAGTGTCTCGCTCTCTATCTTTATTTTTCCGCGTATAGTTTTGATCCTTATCAGCATTGATAGATAGAACAATACAAGCTTTTTGTAGCAAGAGCAACACCATCTCTCAAACCATCCTCCACATGGGAATTAGAAGCATTAGGTCGCTTCGCGTACCTAGAAGGTGCAAGCTTATTCTTTCCCATGGAACAACCACCACCTCCTCCCATACTAATGGAAAGACCTCTACTACTCCCTTGTACACCATTAGAAACACCAAGAGAAGAAACAAATAAATAATTCATATAATCAATTTCATCATCAATTCCCTCTATGTCACTTTCAACATGTACCTTGAAGCGTCACCATCTTTATATTCTTGACTAGAAGCATAAGGATCAACACATTAATCTTCACGAGCTTCATAGTCTTCATCAACCTCACGATCATCATAGTGAACCGCTTCATCCTCATATGAGCCTTAGTCCCCCGAGTCATCATAGCAATATCCATCATCACCCTCGTAGGAACCATAGTCTCCCTTGTCTCCACACAAGTCATACCCTCCACAATCTTCATCTGACATAGTTGCAATACCAAGAGATAATCCTCACAAAAGTCACTCCCTCATGTGTCTCACTCAATTTATGAACACTCAAGAGAGAGGCCTTAACAATTTGGGAACCAAGGTTATCACAACTAGTATGTCCAAGTAATAGTTCGAAATGGAGTTAATGAGACTCGATGTACGAAAGGCTATTTAAGTGCGCACTTGAGGCCAAAGAAAAATCTACGACTCTTCTTTGAATTCTAATCTCCTCAACGCACGAGTGTCCTATTACACTAAAGAGTTAATGCGTTAGAGTAGGCCAATAACCCTAGAAACACTAACAAAGAAGTTAGGAAACAAACGGAACATAAAAACACACGAAACAAAACAAACCGCACCCGAAACAGGGGTGGGCGCTCTGCCCAGAGAGGTAGGACCGAGTTAGTTCAAGCTTACCTTCGGGACATTGTGACCAAGGTAGATTAAATGAGCACTCGAATTCAACACTTAGAGGATACTTGGGATGAAATTGAGATCAAGGGAAGGAGATGATAAGGGGTACAATATGCAGAAGCAAGTAACAATGATAAATGAGCGGAAGCAAGTAAATTGAGATAACGTGATATCAAATAGATATCAAGAAATTCAAGACTAGGAAGGCAAGAAATAGAAGAAAGAACGGATAAATAATTCAAACAAGAATTTATTATCCAAAGGGAGAATCGAAACTCGAACTTTACAATGGTTTCATACTAGCGATGGATCTCCATAGGTTCCAAGTCGAGAAATACACGAAGCCTCGGGCTTCAACAAAGAAAGGCTCGGCCTCTTCTAAGTTCTCTCTTCTCTCTATTCAATGTCTAAAACTAGCTTCTCAACAAATGGCTAAGTGTTCCTATTTATAGTTTTCATAAGACAAAGTGAAATGACTAAAATGCCCCCAAAGCTAATTAAAACATAAGTGAACATTTCGGGGTAAAATAAGAACTTCACACCAAAAGTTGGCTCCTCTTCAGCGTCGGGTGCTGCACCTAAGAAACCCACTGATCAAAATTGTGCCAAAGCTGGGCGCTCCGCCTGGCAAAGGTTGGGTTCAGGCACTCCGCTTGGACTTCCCTGTGTCTGGGCGCTTAGCCTGGACCTCCTTGTATCTGGGCGCTCCGCCTGGTTGAGTAGGCGCTCCTCCTTCCTTGGTGCTCTGATGCATGATCTTCAAGTCGCTTCCGGAGTCCGTGACTTGCATTCCTTGTGCTCTCAAGCTAGGCTCTTGATGGTTGGTGTCTCAGCTCAATTTGCCCCGTATCACTCAGATTCCCTTGCACCAATAACATGGCGGAATATGAAGCTTGCACTTTGGGGCTTAGAATGGTGGTAGACATGAACATACAAGAATTGTTAGCAATCAGATATTCCAATCTGTTAGTGTATCCAGTCCGAGGTGAATGGACAACAAAGAATTCCAAGAAATTTCCATACTTTGAGTGTATAAAAGAAATGAAGTAGAGGTTTACAAAAATAGAATTCCGACACGTGCCTAGACTACAGAATGAATTCGCGGATTCCTTGGTGATGCCGGGCAAACTACCACAAGACCCTTTACTAGAAGCCAAGCCAAAGCAATCCATGATGCTTGCCTTCACTTGGTATGGAAGGACTTGGACATGGAAGATGGGAGCTCAGGAACCACGTTGAAGATCATGCATTGGAGCACCATGGAAGCAGGACCACTTAGACCACACGGAGAGGCTCAAAAGACACAAATTGAGGCACTTCAAGAAGCTTCAGGAAGAGGCGGCCGCCTACTCAAAGGGGCGGACCGCCTGAAAAATGTTAGCTCTCTGGATTTTGGTCAGGCGGACTGCCTACTTGCTAGGGCGGCCGCCTACTGGACTAGTTGCTCTCAGGATCTCACTAGGGCGGACCGCCTATCCCCTGTACAAGCATGACGAGATTCTTTTGTTTTTAGCATGTAATTCCTACTTTAGCCCTAAGTGGCCTTTAATGTTTTAACCCACTTTGGGGGTATTTAGGACCTTTCATTACAAGTTGTAGAAGACTATAAAAGTTTTCATGAGGTCTTGAACTCATTTACCTATTATTGAATACAAAAACACATGAGATTGCTCTCAACTGTAACCCTTGAATTTGGTTTGATTTCAATTGGAAGAATCTGAATTGAACTTCAAAGCTCTCCGATCATTCTATTTGCAAGGACCTAGTGATTCTTGAGGATAACTGCATAGCGTAGGTGATTCTTGACAATCATTCAGGGTGTAACGTAACATCGTTCGTAGTTGCTACTTGGACAATCGTGTGAGTGTCGTCTCGTTTTTATCTCTTTTATCACTTTCGTAGTTTTTCTACATCAGTTGGTATCAGAGCAAGGCTACGGTTTTGTTCTTACGAACCCTCATCCTACTCTTTGTGATTTTCATCTTTTTTTCTTGTTTGTTTTCATGTTCTTGTTTATTTGAAAAAGAACAAAAAAATTTAAAAAAAAATCACAAAAAAATCACTAGATGTTCTTGGTTATGATGTTTTCTTTGATGAATGTTATCGGGGATTGTTTGTTATCACATTCCCGTTTATTTGGTACCCACAAAACTCGTTTTAAGGTTGTGAATCGAAAATTTGGAAATCAAAACCCCAAAAGTTGAAAACCTTAGAAATTGTGCCAAACTTTCTTGATTTGGATTTTCGTTGGTTGATTGTTGTTTTAAACTGTTACACCTCGTATGTCCAAAGTGAGGTATATCATTCTAATGACATGTTAAGAATGATTTAAGTGATCTTAAAGTCACAATTGGACCATATATGACTTTTATATGCTGAATAGAAAGGTTGGGAAAAATCAGATTTAAGTTGCGGAGATTTGCCTTGTAATGGAGCTTTTTCAGCAATTAATTTTGTGTGTTATATAAGGTTTTTTAGGGGCATATGATATACCAAATTGAAGGTCTTGGAGTTTAGTTTCCAGAATTTTTGACGGTTTGTTCATACAATGTCTGGATAAAAAGATATGAGTATCAGAAGTCAGACCAGAAAAAAGAACATAAGCGCAAAAGAGGGCTAGAAATGAAATATTTTAATTATAAAAGAGAAATCATTCTCTCTGTCGACATTTTCCAGAAACCCCACAATAGAAACAGCCCTTTCTTCAGTCTAAAGCTAATTTTTATGATTTTGAAGAAACAACATCAATTTTAACTCGAAACTGAAGACGGATTGCGTCAAAACGCTCTACGCGATTAAGGTAACGTTATGCTACCTTCAATTTCGTCTGTAGTTTGATTTTTAGAATTAATTTATGGCTATGTAAAGTACCTGAATTCTATGTTATAGCTTGTTTAAGCTTTAGAAGGTGGGGAATTCAAAGGAAACAAAGTTTAGAAGCTAGAAACATCAAAGGTATGTAAGACTAAACCTTTCTTTTGGCAAGGCATGTATCTTTTAGCTTTTGAAGTTTTTCTTAGATCTAAACTTAGTATTTCTTGTGAGAAACTTGTATGGTATCAAGGAAACCTTTTATATACTTAATTTGGTACTAAAATCCAAGGTGAAAGACGTCCGAATCAGCAAGACAAAACGTTTCAAAATCTGAAAAATTTTGACAGCTGTTAGTATATTGATCATAACTCCTTGTCCAAGTTTGATATTTAGATGCTTTAAGAATTCCCAGAAACCTAAGACATATATCTAAAACATTAATTAAGACCATGAAGTCTATAACTTTGATCTACTTACGTTGAAATTCAGGACAGTGGTGCTGTCCAGACATTCTATCTGCGAATTTATTATGTCATCCAGTCGTCTCATCTTGTTGTCCGTTTAACATATTTATGTTATCAGTTTATCTGGGTACCTATTCCCGTGTATAGTATAGTGCTGGTTCTGTTTTTGCGGATAATCCAGTTTCAGGGGAAATTCTGCCGAAATTTTTATAGAAATTCAAAAGAGTTGGACAAATTCTGAGTTCTACGTTGTGTCTATAATTATATCAAAAGTTTTCTTATCATTCCTTTGAGTCCATATCTATTGTTTCCACATGTGTTATGCCTCATATATGCTTATGCTTATATTGTGATCATGCTATGTGTGATTTGGAGTTCCCCATAGAGGCTGGACATTGGACACACAGTCCGGTCGCGTGTGATACTACCCGTCTGGGGGATACAGCCCCTCTGGTTCAGGCGGGAGTTGAAACACCTAGTGTGAACGGGTGTCATTATTCACACACTCTAACCAGAGAGACTAGATATTACTGGCTGGGGGGGACATAGCCCATAACACCTGCCAGGTTTGTTATATACGCGTATATAGCCAGAGTATGCACTACATGATTATACATGAGGCTAGTCAAGGTTTTCATTTACGTGATTTAGGGGAATACAACCCATAACACCAGACAGGTACTAGTTCAGATGTTCAGTTACCTGATTTGGGGGGATATAGCCCATAACACCAGACAGGTACCAGTTCAGATGACAGTTCAGTTTTAGTTCAGCAGCAGTTATCAGTTCTCAGTTATCAACCACCACTTCTTAGCGTCAGGATCAATTGACAATTATCAGTTCCGGTTTCAAGTTACCAGTTATCAGTCATATTACAGTTATTTATTAGTATAGTTTAGCTCAGTCTTCAGTTTCAGATTCAGCTAGACTTCAGTATATATTCAGAGCATGTTTAGTACGTTCTTCAGATTTCTAGCTATATTGCTATGCTCCAGCTTATATTTACATATTTATATTCTAGCCTTACAGTTTCATTCAGCTATGATATATTATATGCTCATACCTTACATACTTGGTACATATCGTACTCACGACCTTTTCTGGGGCGCTGCGTTTCATCCCGCGCAGGTGCAGGTAGATCAATGCTTGGACCACGTTAGTAGGGCATCTATCAGCTATTGGAGTCACTCCGCTTATTCCCGGAGTTACTTATCGTTTGGTATGATAACAACCAAACCCCCACAAGACCCTTCACTCGGAGCCAAGCTAAGGAGATCCAAGGAGTCCATTTACACTTGGTGAAGAGAGGCCTCGAAGAAGGAAGCGAGTGGAAGCCATTCCAGGTGATCAAACTAGGCCTCACGCCTAAGGAAGAAGAGAGCACAGCAGAGCCAGGCGCCCTGCCTGGCCAAAACTCTGCATGAGAGCCTAAAAATGCACAGGCGGGCCGCCCAGCCAAGCGCCCCGCCTGACTCAGGCACCCCTCCCAGCTATGGGCGCCCAACTGAAGGCCAATCCAGGCGCCCCTCTCAACTGTGAAGGCCTATGTTTATTTTACCGTTTTGCCCTACGTGGCCTATGTTGTGAACCTTAATAGTAAGGGTATTTTAGTCATAGTGCAAGCTTGGGAAACACTATAAATAGCCATGCTTAGCCTATTTTGAACTTAGTTTTTTATGATGGATGAATATTGAACATGAGCATAGATCTTGGTATTGAATGAAACCTTGTTTATGGGACTTGTTGTTCTTCTAGCGGATCTAGATGACTACCTTCCCCCCTCCCCCCGACCATTCTACTTGCGTGCTCACGTTAGCTCGAGGGTAGTTGCTTAGCGTAGGTGTTCTTGTCCTTCTCTCGAGGTGTAACGGAACAAGTTCTCCGTTGCTACTTGGTATTAGAGATCGAGTTACGTCTCGTTTAACCTTTTTACTTTTCGCATTTGATTCTTATCAGTTTTGGTATCAGAGCAAGGCTCGGGTTTTGTTTCTACGAACCCCCGACCCTTGATTCTTCGTGCCTAGGTTAGTTTCTACTTTAGTTTTCTTGTTGTTGTTATTGAAAGAAGAAAAACACAAAAAAATTTGAAAACTCGAAAATCCAAAAATTTGGTGTAATTTGTTGGTTTGTTGGATTCATGATATGGGTGTTATAGATTCTTGATCGTGGTTGAATTCTCGTTGTTTGGGTACCAAAAACACTTGTCATATGTAGAATAGTTCAAGGAGGCCCCTTTCAATTTCTCACTAAAGTAGGCGATGGGTTTGCTATCTTGCATTAAAACACCACCGATTCCCACCCCCGAGGCATCACATTCAACCTCAAATGCCTTTCCGAAGTCGGGCAATTGCAATAGAGGGGCGGTACTCAACCTACTTTTCAATTCTTGGAAGGCCTTCTCTTGAGGCTCTCCCCACACAAAAGGTTGGTCCTTCTTCACCAATTCGGTGAGTGGAGCGGCAATGGAGCTAAAGTCTTTCACAAATCGTCTATAAAAGCTAGCAAGACCATGAAAGCTCCTCACTTGAGTCACGGTAGTAGGAGTAGGCCAATCACGTATGGCCTCTACCTTAGACTCATCCACCTCCACTCCTCAGGCACTCACAACAAACCCAAGGAAGACTACCTTCCCGACACCAAAGGCACACTTTTTAAAATTAGCATAGAGCTTTTCGGCTCTCAACTTTTCAAGCACTTGCCTAAGGTGATCAACATGGTCGTCTATTGATTTACTATAGATCAATATATCGTCAAAGTAGACGACCACAAACTTGTTGATGAATGGCTTTAGAACATGGTTCATTAGCCTCATGAAAGTGCTAGGTGCATTGGAGAGCCCAAAGGGCATCACCAACCATTCATAGAGACCAAATTTGGTCTTGAATGCGGTTTTCCATTCATCACCCGATTTCATCCGGATTTGATGGTAGCCGGACCTAAGGTCAATTTTGCTAAACACACATGAACCACTCAATTCATCTAACATATCATCAAGTCGGGGAATAGGATGACGGTACTTTACCGTTATTTTGTTCACGGCCCGACAATCATCGCACATTCTCCAAGTGCCGTCCTTTTTGGGAACAAGGATCACGGGTACGGCACAAGGACTCAAGCTCTCCCTCACCAAGCCCTTAGTGAGCAATTCATCGACTTGCCTTTGCAATTCTCTTGTATCTTCCGGATTGCTCCTATAGGCCGGCTTGTTTGGGATTTGAGATCGCGGGACAAAGTCTATTTGATGTTCAATACCCCTCAAAGGAGGTAATCCATCCGGCATCTCATCCGGGAAAATGTCCCCAAAATCCTTCAAGACATTCTCAAACACACTAGGCAAAGGGTTAGAAGAAAACTCACAATTAGAGTTAAGGATCATACCTTTGTGCACTAGGCATAGGAGAAACTTGGTGCCATCATTTCCTTTTAGGATCTCGCCCGGTTGCATCATGGCACAAATGCCACCGGTAGAAGAAGAAGGTGGGATTGCCACCATGCTTTTGGACAAAGGGCTAGTCTCAATGATTAACTTGGCCTTTGCCACCTCCCTCAACTCCCTCATCCTATTGTAGTCATCACTCACTTGTTTGGGAGTTAGGGGCTTCAACACAAATTTCCTTCCTTCATGTTGGAGCGTGTAAGTGTTGACACGCCCGTCATGAACCGCTTGTCGATCCAATTGCCAAGGCCTTCCAAAGAGAAGGTGGCAAGCTTGCATGGGCACCACGTCGAACAAGTGTTCATCCACATAACTACCCATTTTAAACTTGATCATTGCTTGCTTCACTACCTTTAGCTCCCCACATTCACTAAGCCATTGCAATCGATATGGCTTGGGGTGTTTCACGGTAGGCAATTTCAATTTGGCTATAAGTGATTGACTCACAACATTAGTACAACTCCCGGAGTCAATGATCATAGAGCACACAACACCCTTGACACGACACCTAGCATGGAAAAGGTTTTCCCTTTGCAAGGTTTCACCATCCTCCACAATCATAGCTCCTAAGCTCCTTCTCACAACTAGAAAAGTATGAGGTTCCTCATCCTCCACCGTGTCATCTAGATCATCCTCCTCTACTCCCTCATCTCCCTCTACACCCTCATCATCCTCCGGTTCACTCTCTTGTTCATATACATTTTCACCAACAAGAACCATGGTCCTCTTCGTAGGACACTCCTTAGCAAAGTGTCCATACCCCTTGCATTTGTGACATTGAATGGAAGAAGAAGTAGGAGTATTCAATTGAGTTTTAGAATTACCTCCCACATTGGGTGTGTACTTCTCAAACGGCTTCTTCACATCTTTGCTAGCACTTGCTCCACTAGGGCCACTTGCATTTGTGAATTTTGCATTGGGAGTAGGATTTTTCCAATCCTTTGACTTGTTTATGGAAGTAGAAGTGTTGCTCTTGTAACGGTTGGACTTCTCTTTCTCAAGCCATTGCTCGGCTTGAATAGCGGCATCAAGAACTTCTTGGAGTGAAAGATAAGCATGCAATCTCAATTGCGAAGCTATACCATAGCTCAAACCATTCATGAAACGGATCACGGCTTGCTCTTCATTTTCGGTGTCCATATCTAAGGCCATTCGAGTTCTTTCAAACTCATCAAAATATTCATGCACCGTTTTGACACCTTGCTTCAACTCATAAAGTTTCTTGAGTTGCTCTTGCCGATATCTAGGAGTGATGTACTTGATACTCATGATACCCTTCAAGTCATTCCAACCCACAATCACGGGAACTCCCGCTCTCCTTCTTGATCTCTTGACGGATTCCCACCAAGTAGATGCATAGGATTCAAAGGATGAAATAGCATAGGTACCTTTCTTCTCATCGGTCATCTCATTTGTGTCAAACAATCTTTCCATGTGTAGCACCCATTCAATGTAAGCCGCCGGATCACAATTCCCTTTAAAGGTTGGGAGATTAAGCTTCACACTATTGAAGTTGGTGTTGTCACGACCCCCACGGAAAGGCTCCGGTTGGCCCCCATAGTGATCTTCATTCACACCATACTCCCTCCTCGCATTCCCTCCAACATAACCCATAGGTGGCCCTCGACCTCGGCCCCTACCTCTATCCACATTTCGACCCCAATTCATACCTCGCCTTGGTTGAAAGTGATCATCAAACCCATACATATCATCTCCATAATCGTCTTCCTCCCCTTCTTGAGCTTCATCGGCTTGCTCAAGAGGTTGCACATTTTGGATGGGCCTTGGTAGTGGAATGTTTCTTGGGGGGTTATCCAAGATACGGGGAATGCCCGTACGTTTGGTATTGCCCAACACTTGATCAAGTCTCTCTCGCTCCTCCTTTGCCCGTTGTTGATTGAGCAATTCAATGACATGGCTAACTTGCTCCGGAGTAAAGTTAGGAGTACTTGAGACTTCAACCGGGACACTCGGGGTCCCTTTCTCGACTTGGACACTCGGGGTCCCTTTCTCCGAGGGGACATTAGAAGTCCCTTGCTCAACTAGAGCACTAGAGTTCACCCGCTCGAGGCTTTCAATCCTCAAGTACATACTATCCAATTTGGTGAGGATAGTAGCAAGGGCACTCTTTGCAAAATCATCTCCTTCGGAAGACATTGTACCTACACAAGTAACAAACGTTAGAAAACAACCTCACACACTCCCTCACTTGAGATCACTCGGCTCTCTCGTATAGTGATGGTGGGTATTTCACTCGACTTGTGGTTCCAAAGCTTCGCGTAGATGAGTATCAATTCCTCAACTCAACCAAACTATTCACGAGTCAAGCACACTCCGGGGTGAGTGGAGTTAATAGGACTCAATGAAAGCTAGGCACTTTGGAGTGAGGACTAGAATCAAAAAGAGTCTAGGATTCTTCTTGGAATTCTACTCTCCAACTAATGCACGAATTAACCTAAAAGCAATGAAAGATTAGTACTAATCAAGTAGAAAGATTACTTAGATCAACACTAATTAGAGGTTAGGCAACAAAGAAACAAGCAATCCTAGAAGAAACTACCCGATTCCCAAGTTTCAGGGCTCAGGCGGAGCGCCCAGTTAGGTGGGGCGGAGCGCCTGGCAATTTTGGTCAGTGGGGTTGGGTAGGCGGGGCGCTTGGGCGTTAGGCGGAGCGCCTGGACTATGCACTGGTCAGGCGGGGTGCCCAAACTTGAGGCGGAGCGCCTGGTCGAAGAACAACTGGGTTTTCAACAACGTGTTCTTCGATTTCAACCCAACTTTTTGGTCGATTCCAACGTGTTCTTCCCAAATTCGAAGTACCCGAAGTTGTATTTTGGTATAACCACCAAACCCCAATGATTTTCACACCCAACCAAGCAACAAACAAGACACAATCATGATTCAAGTTTCAAGTTGGGTTTCCTCAATTTTTCAAAAGGGTCAAAAAGGTGGGTTTCGATTCTTCAAAATCAACGTTATACAACTCCGATTCACACCAAATTTGTTGCAAATGGTTCGTTTTCAAAAGTAGATCAATCCCCGGCAATCAAATCCAAAATCCCACAATCACACAACCCAAAATCAAGCAAATTCCTCAAGAACAAGGGTTTGGTAGGGTTTAAGGAAAATTGGGGTTTCAATTTTTCAAACTTCACCAATCCAAATAATTTTGGTACCCAAGCAACGGGAATTCAATCACAATCAAGAATCCATGACACCCATATCAAGAATCACAAACACCAAAAAGTTATGCCAATTTTGAATTTTTGAATTTTTCAATTTTTTTGTAATTTTCTTTTTCCAATAACTTCAACAACAAGAAAACTAAACAAACTAACCTAGGCACGAAGATTCAAGGGTCGGGGGTTTGTAGAAACAAAACCCGAACCTTGCTCTGATACCAAATGATGTAGGAAATCAAACGCGGAAAATAAAAGATAGGAACGAGACGTATCTCGATCACAAATCTCAAGTAGCAACGGATAACTTGTTCTGTTACACCCCGAGAGGAGGTCAAGAACACCTACGCTAGGCAACTACCCTCGAGCTAACGTGAGCACGCAAGTAGAATGGTCGGGGGGGAATTGGAATTCATCTAGATCCGCTAGAGGAAGAACAAGTCCCAATTCAAAGTTTCTCATTCAATAAGAGTTCAACTCTTCAACACAAGTGTTTGTTTTCATCAAAGGTAAGCTAATGAAAATAATAAGACAACTAGCTATTTATAGGTGTTGTTAGACACCCTTTGAAAGGTCTAAAATGCCCACACTTAGGCTTAGGAATTAAAGGACCACGTAGGGTCAAAATAGTCATAACATAGCTAGGAATCACGTGCTTCAGCATCCCGGGCGGAGCGCCCGAATTTGTGCGTTTTTGGGCAGTTGGGTTGGCTGGGCAGTGCGCCTGAAATTGGGGCGGTCCGCCTGGCCCCTTTGCTCTCTGGACGGAGGCGCCTAAAATGCAGGCGGGGCGCCTGGTTCGCTGGGCTGCTCCCCTTGCGCTTTGAGCACCCGGAATGGCTTCCAAACGCTTCCTTCTTCTAGTCCCTTCCTCACCAAGTGTAGGTGTACTCCTTGGACCTCCCTAGCTTGGCTACGAGTGAAGGGTCTCGTGGTTTGCCCGGCATCAGAAAGATAGGGACACTAAGTACCTAAGCCATTTTTGGAGGAGTTTATGGGGTGCTTTAGGCACCAAGCTCTTGTTCTCCACGTCCCACCATCCCCTTAGAGCAATGACCCGAGGTAAGATCGGGACTTGGATTGATCATCTACCTCTTATAGAGTTTGCCTACAATCTCACATTGCATAGCATGATAGGCATGACTCCCTTTGAGTGTGTCTATGGTTTTAACCCCTTGATTCCCCTTGATCTAACCCCTTTGGCAAGGGAAATGGTTGTTAATTTTGAAGGTAAAGCTAGAGCTAAGGCTTTGGTTGAACTCCATGCAAAGGCAAAGAAGAATTTGGAGGAGGCCTATGCAAAGGTTGCCTCAAAGAAGAACAAAGGACGCAAGAAGGTGGAATTCAAGAAGGGTGACTATGTGTGGGTGCACTTCCGGAAAGAAAGGTTTCCAAACCTTAGGAAAGGGAAGTTGGCACCCCGAGGAGATGGCCCATTACAAGTGCTCTCGAAGATAAACAATAATGCCTATGTGGTCGACTTGCCAAGTGAGTATCAAGTTTCTAATTCTTTCAATGTTTGTGACTTGGTTCCGTTGGATGTAGGTGATGACGAGGTCGTGGATGATGATGCCTCAATTTCGAGGACAAAATCTTCTCAAGAAGGGGAGGATGATAAGAACCAAACCCCCACAATACCCTTCATTCGGAGCCAAGCTAAGGAGATCCAAGGAGTCCATTTACACTTGGTGAAGAGAGGCCTCGAAGAAGGAAGCGAGTGGAAGCCATTCCGGGTGATCAAACTAGGCCTCACGCCTAAGGAAGAAGAGAGCATAGCAGAGCCAGGCGCCCGCCTAGCCCGGGCGCCCCGCCTTGCCAAAACGCTGCATGAGAGATTAAAAATGCACAGGCGGGCCGCCCAGCCAGGCGCCCCTCCCATCGCCTGACTCAGGCGCCCCTCCCAGCTATGGCCGCCCAACTGAAGGCCAATCCAGGCGCCCCTCCCAGACACCAGGCGCCTCATAGCCTATGTTTATTTTACCGTTTTGCCCTACGTGGCCTATGTTGTGAAACTTAATAGTAAGGGTATTTTAGTCATTGTGCAAGCTTGGGAAACACTATAAATAGCCATGCTTAGCCTATTTTGAACTTAGTTTTTGATGATGGATGAATATTGAACATGAGCATAGCTCTTGGTATTGAATGAAACCTTGTTTAAGGGACTTGTTGTTCTTCTAGCGGATCTAGATGACTACTTCCCCCCCCCCGACCATTCTACTTGCGTGCTCACGTTAGCTCGAGGGTAGTTGCTTAGCGTAGGTGTTCTTGTCCTTCTCTCGGGGTGTAACGAAATAAGTTCTCCATTGCTACTTGGGATTAGAGATCGAGTTACGTGTCGTTCTTATCCTTTTCTCTTTCCGCGTTTGATTCTTATCATGGTATCTGTACAGTCAGCCAGTTTGGGCATGGCGGGGCCTTGTCCCGTCCTTTGTATATTCAGTTCAGAACTCTTAGAGGGCTGTAGATATGTCCCTGTATGGTGCAGTCAGTATGCTATTTATATTAGCGTGTGATAGCCTTGTCATCTTTCCTGACTTTATGTTTTCAGTAAATATATATGTATTCATAACCAGGTTGCCAGCTCAACACTATAATTCATCGATTATTAGTAGGTTTAGCGATGATCGACAATTAGTATTGGTCATCCTTCGCGGCCCTAAGTTGGGTCGTGACATAAACCATTGGGGTTTGCTTGTATTAGTTTAATACACATTGGGGAACCTTTGAATTGGGTAAACACCTTGAAAAACCTTGGAAATTGGGTGCCAAAAGCGAAGGACACGTCAGTGAAACTGTGCTGAATTTGCAAGTAGGCGGGGCGCCTGAAAAGTAGGCGGACCGCCCATAGAACTCTCTGAAGTTCAGTAGGCGGACCGCCCCTGTGACTAGGCGAACCGCCCACTCCTGGAAGGGTGTCCAAGTAGTTCGTTTCTTAGGTTTTCGTGTTTTGTTTGCTTCCGTTACTTCCGGTTAGTACTTTGAGAGTAATTCTCCTATTCAATTAGTGGTAATTCATTGAGCGTTTAGGATATTCGTGCGTGTTGGTGGTTGATAACTTCCAAGAAGACTCGTAGAGTTTCTTTGGCTCAAGTGCTCACTGAAAAGCCGAACGTCCATAGAGTCCCATTAATTCCACTCTTCTCGAAGTGCATTGGGAACTTGTTGAATTATTTGATCGTTGAGGTGGTTGTTCAACTCCGAGGAAGACTTTTGAATCAAGCTTGAGTGAATCCGAGAGACAATCAAAAGTGAGGGAGCAGGTGAGGACTTTATTCTGATCTCTTTTACTTGTTTTTGATTGTTGTAGGTACATGGCGGAAGAGAAAGCCAAGAATACCATTGAGGTTCCAACCGACTTCTTGGCTAGTCTATTGGCCGAGGTGAAGGCTTTGAATCTAAAAATAGAAGTTTTATAAAAGGAAATGACCCCGAGTGTCCACAAAGATGCCGGAGAAGGCACAAGTGATGATTCAATCATGAAACCGGATCAATATGCGGAGCTAGTTCGTCGACAATGGTTGAGGGATAAGGCTCTTGCTAGAGAAAGATTTTTGGGCAATGCCCAGCCCTTGGGCAACCCCCAAAGTGATGTTCCACTCCTAAGGCCCCGAAGAAATATTGTACCCTTTGAGCAAGTTGATGAAGCTCAAGAAGGGGAGGGTTCCGGACTTGATGATGATTATGATGCTCTCTATCCAAATAGGAGGGCAATGAATGAAGGCCAGGGTATAGATGGAGGTCGGGGGTGAGGTCGAGGACCTCCAAGGGCTTTTGTGGGGAGGAACTTGAGGCGTGAGTATGATGAGGTTGATGATTACTATGGGGGTCAAGCGGAACCAAACCGTGGGGGTTGTCACAACAACCTCAATAGTGTGAAGATCACTATCCCACCTTTAAAGGGACTAGTGATCCGGAAGAGTTCTTAGAGTGGAAGGTTCAATTGGAGCAGGCCTTTGACACAAATGATATGTCCGAGGAGAAGAACGCTACATATGCCATCGCTTGATTTGAGTCCTATGCTTCCACATTGTGGGAATCCATCAAGCGGTCGAGGAGAAGATTTGGGTTGCGAATGAACATTACTTGGGAAGAATTTAAAGAGGTAATGAGCACCAAATATGTGACTCCCAAGTATAGACAAGAACAACTCAAAGGGATCTATGAGTTGAAACAAGGCTACAAGTCCGTTGATGAGCATTTCAACGAATTGTAGAAAACCCAAATGGCCCTTTACATGGAATGGAAGATGAGGAGCAAGCTATCATCCGCTTTAAGAACGGATTGAGCCGGGAGATTTCTTCTCAATTGAGGCTACACATCTTTCATTCTCTTCAAGATGTTTGTGATGCCTCGGTTGAAGCCGATAAATGGCTCAAGGAAGAGAAAGCTCCCCACTTTAGGAGTACTACTTCTACTCCAATGGCTCGACCCAAAGAATGGAAGAGCCCAAACACAAGTGGTGCAAGTGGGAGTTGTGATGTGAAGAAGCCTTTTGAAAAGGCTACCCCGAGAAGCGACTTCAAAGAAGTGGGAGGTAACTCTTAAACTAGACTAAATACTCCTTCTTCTTCTTCTTTCCAATGCCAAAAGTGCAAGGGTTATGGCCATTTTGCAAAAGATTGCCCAACCTGGAAAACAATGATTGTGATGGATGATGGGATGGTGTATGAGGAGGAAAGTGATCCCGAGGGTGATGTTGTTGAGGAGACTGAGGTAGTTGAGGGTGAAGAGAAAGCGGTGGAGGGTGATGATCCGAACATGTTTCTAGTGGTACGTCGTAGTTTGAGTGCCATGGTGACTGAGGAGAAGGAGGATAAACAAAGGGAGAACTTGTTCCATGCTAGGTGTAGAGTGAAGGGACAACTGTGCTCCATGATTATTGACTCGGGCAGTTGTGCGAATGTTGTGAGCCGATCTTTTGTCTCACAATTGAAGTTCCCTACGCTTAAACATCCAAGCCCCTACCGTTTGCTATGGTTGAGTGAATGTGGGGAATTGAAGGTACTGAAGCAAGTCTTGATTAAGTTCAAGATTGGGAACTTCCAGGATGAGCACATGTTTGATGTAGTTCCAATGCAAGCTTGCCACCTCTTGTTTGGTAGGCCTTGCAATATGACAAACATGTGGTTCATGATGGCCGAGCTAACACATACACGGTTAGACATGAGGGGAAGAAGTATGTGCTTACACCCCTAACACCAAAGCAAGTGTGTGATGACTATCGGCGCATGAGGGAGTTGAGGGAAGCGGCTAAAGCCATGTCTCCCGTTCTGGCCAAGCCTTTGGCCGAGACTCTACCATCTACTACCGGTCGCATGTGTGCTATGATGCAACCGGGCGAGTACTTGAGAGGTAATGATGGCACCAAGATGCTAATTTTCCTAGTGCACAAGCGTATGGTTTTAAATTCTGAAAGTGATTATTTGCCTAACCCTAACTCTTTGCCTAGTGCTATTGAGAATGTTTTGAAGGTTTATGAGGACATGTTCCCGGAAGAGATGCCAAGGGGACTTCCTCCTTTGAGGGGGATAGAAAACCAAATTGATTTTGTCCCAGGGTCCCAAATCCGTAACAAGCTGGCCTATAGGAGCAACCCGGAAGATACAAAAGAATTGCAAAGGCAAGTTGATGAGTTGATCAACAAAGGCTTGGCTTGTGAAAGCTTGAGTCCGTGTGCCGTACCTTTCATTCTTGTGCCAAAGAAGGAAGGGACATGGAGGATGTGTGTTGATTTCCGTGCGGTCAACAATATAACGGTAAAGTATCGTCATCCTTGCAAATTGAATGATCAAGAAGAAATTGTTCAAACGACTAACACCGATTGACACAAGTTCTTTAAAATGCCACGTCGGGGTTCGGCTCCATCGGAGACTCACAATAGCACTTGCTATGTTTTTCATAAACTCAAAACTGTCTATCTTACAATGAAATGAAATGGACTATTTATAGGCTATACTAAGGATAAAGTATTAAATAGTCACAAGTGACTAATAAGAGCAAGCCACGCAGGGCTGAGACAAGTTTGTGTTCGGCAGCGTGCTCGAACTCAGTGTCCTCGGACGCTCACTTGTCTTCGAGCTCATTGTCCTCGGTCACTTTGCCTTCGGGCTCAAATCTGAAGATAGTGCCTTCGGTTCTTGAGCCCGGCCACTCAGCTTCGGAGCAATTGTCTTCCTTCGGCCAGGCTAAGTGAATGTGCACATCGTGCAGTAGCTTGGCTTGGCTTCTTGTCATCGGTCTCCTCGGTGGATCGAACACTTGATCAGCACGTGTTCGGGCTGCATCATCCTCCCCTTCTTGAGAAGATTTCGTCCTCAAAATCGAGCCCTCCTCGTCCTCCGAAGTTTGACCTACAACACAAGGAACTAAGTCAGCAACATTGAAGGTGTTGGACACATTATACTCACCAGGGAGGTCGATCACGTAAGCATTGTTGTTGATCTTGGTCAACACTTGAAATGGACCATCCCCTCGAGGAGCCAACTTTCCTTTCCTTTGGTTCGGGAAGCGTTCCCTTCGCAAGTGAACCCAAACCCAATCTCCCTTCTTTAATTCCAGCTTTTTACGCCCCTTGTTTTTCTTTAAGGCAACCTTTACATAGGCCTCCTCGAGGTTCTTCTTCACCATTGCATGCAATTCGATCAAGGCAGCTGCTCGTCGAGTACCTTCAAAATCAAGAACAGAATCTCGAGGCAATGGGGTTAAATCAAGTGGAATCAAAGGATTAAAGCCATACACACATTCAAACGGGGTCATGTTGATCATTCTATGCACCGTTCGATTGTATGCAAACTCCATCATGGGCAAACGATCAGCCCAGTTTCCAACCTTCCCTTTGGTCATTGCTCGAAGCAAAGATCCCAAGGTTTGGTTAACTACCTCGGTCTGTCCATCAGTCTGAGGATGGTGAGACGTCGAGAATAGTAGCTTGGTGCCGAGGGCACCCCATAAACACTTCCAAAAATGACTCAAGAATTTTGAGTCTCGATCACTCACAATAGTACGAGGTACACCATGCAATTTCAACACATTAGAAACAAACAATGTAGCTACATGCTGTGCATCATCACACTTCTTGCAAGGAATAAAGTGAGTCATTTTTGAAAAACAGTCAACCACAACGAAGATGCTATCATGTCCTCCCCCCGACCTCGGAAACCCCAAGACAAAGTCCATGGATATATCAACCCAAGGTCGATCAGGCAGAGGTAACGGGATGTACAAACCATGAGGGTTGGACTTCGATTTAGCTTTCTTGCAAACGAGACAAGCGTTGCAAAGCTTTTCCACATCTCGTCGCATTTTGGGGCCAATGGAACTGCTCGGTCAAGATGCCAAGAGTTTTGTCGACACCGAAGTGTCCCATCAGTCCATCGGACTGAGCTTCTCGAACTAAGAGCTCTCTCCACGATGACACTGGCACACAAACCCTCCCATTCTTGAAGAGGTAGCCATCGTGCCACTGATATTTCTCAACCCTTCGACCACTCAAGATCGCGTCTCGAACGCAGTTCAGCTTGGGATCATCTTCGTACATCGCCTTGATG